>CM057227.1:38269669-39469669 GCA_029891385.1 Erythroxylum novogranatense
CCCCCATAACAGACTCGAATTTCTTATACCACTGTCTTGGTGCCTGTTTTAGACCATATAGACTATTCTTTAGTCTACAAACATAGTCTTCTTTCCCCTTTTTTACGAAACCCTCTGGTTGCTCCATATATATCTCTTCTTCCAAATCTCCATGTAAGAAGGCAATTTTGACATCCATTTGTTCAAACTCTAGATTTAAACTTGCGGCTAGCCCTAGCACTGTACGTATGGATGTCATTTTTACCATCAGTGAAAATATCTCGTCAAAGTCAATGCCTTTCTTTTGGCTGAATCCTTTGACTACTAATCTTGCTTTGAATCGAGGATGGTTGTTGTGTTCTTCATGCTTAATCCTGAACACCCATTTATTCTTCAAAACTCTTTTGCCTTCTGGCAACTTCACCAGCTCGAATGTTTTATTCTCATGCAGGATTTCATCTCGTCTTGCATGGCTTCTTTCCATTTCTTCTTGTGTTCATCATTCATGGCTTCATCAAAGCTTTCTGGTTCTCCCCCGTCAGTCATCATTACATACTGATCAACTGGATATCTAGTAGATGGTTGTCTATTTCTACTAGATCTTCGTATTTGGACAAGAGAATCTTCACGTGCTGGTGGTTGAATGTGAACACCATCATCATCCTCTAGCTCAACTTCACCGGGGGCATCTGCATTATCAGCTTCTAACTGATCATTATGTACTTCATCTCCAACTTGTCTCGGCACCAGTGTTGGAGGATTCAATCGGAAGTTTGTTGAGTCATCTTCGGAGCTTGGAACTTCCTTCTCTACCTTGTTGATATCTTCAATAATTTGATCTTCAATAAACATAGCATCACGGCTCCTTATAAGTCTTTTCTGCACCGAATCATAAAACCTATAACCAAATTGATCTTGACTATAGCCAATGAATACACACTGTCGTGTCTTGACATCAAGCTTTTTCCTTTCATATTTAGGAACATGGACAAAGGCCTTGCAACCAAAGATCCGCAATTGGTCATAGGAAACATCCTTTCCTGACCACACCTTTTCTGGAACTTCATATTGGAGAGGAACACAAGGTGAACGATTTAATGCATAAACAACTGTAAGTAAAGCTTCACCCCAAAATACCTTAGGCAACTTTGAATGTGAAAGTAGACATCTAACTCTTTCCATAAAAGTCTTGTTCATCCTCTCAGCTACACCATTCAATTGCGGTGTTTTTGGTGGAGTCATTTGATGTCGAATACCATGCTCTTTACACTAAGCATCAAATAATCTGATATACTCTCCGCCATTGTCTGTCCGAATGCACTTAAGTTTCTTCCCAGTTTGTCTCTCAACTGAGGCATGAAATTGTTTGAATACATCTAGCACTTGATCTTTAGTCTTCAGAGTATAAGCCCACGTTTTCCTGGAATGATCATCAATAAAAGTCACAAAGTACTGTGCATTACCTAGTGACTTTGGCAATGGTTCGTACAAATCTGAGTGAATCAGATCTAGAACATTTTTCATTCTGGATGGAGGAGAACTCTGGAAAGAAACCCTGTTTTGTTTCCCTACTAGACAATCTGCACATTTCTTCTGATGTATTTGATTTAGACCAGATAACATATTCCTCTTTACAAGATGACTCATCCCTTTCTCACCAATGTGGCTTAGTCTTTTATGCCATAAATCAACTGTAGTATCATTCTCCACTATATTGATAACATCGCTGGAGAGCTTTTCCTGCATCATATACAATCTTGAGTGCTTCTGACCTCTGGCCACTACTAACGAGTCCTTAGTAAGCTTCCATTTTTTGTTTCCAAATGTACTTCGGAAACCTTCATCATCTAACCTGTTTACAGAAATCAAGTTCAAACGCATATCAGGAATGTACCTGACATCTTTTAGCAATAGTCTTGAACCATTCGTTGTCTCTAAAGAAACATCTCCTTTGCCAACAACATTTGACAGATTTCCATTTGCCATCTTAACAACGCCATAATTCCCAGGTGTGTAAGATGATAAAAATTGTCTGTGAGATGTAACATGCACACTAGCTCCACTGTCAACTATTGCGACACCAGGCTGACTATCTCTGTATCAATAACAAGGTTAAACACATCAACAATGTTACCTTGTTCATCATCACTGCTTTCTTCTTTCTTCACATCTTTGCCTTTTTCCTTCTTCAGCTTTCGGCAAAATTTCATGATGTGACCCTTCTTCTTGCAGTAATGGAATTTCACATTTGCATATCTGTTTGACTTTCCTATGCTCTTGTCTCTGGACTTTGGACCTCTGGATTGACTCCTTCGTTTATTTTCTGTAAGCAGAAAATTTGAATATGATGAAGAGGTTACAGACTGTGATTTACGTCTTATCTCTTCATTTAGTATACTGCTTTTAACAGAATCGATATTTAATACACCATTTGGTGCAGTATTTGTCAAAGACACCTTCAAAGTCTCCCAAGACTCTGGTAATGAAGCTAGCACCATCAAAGCAATCACTTCGTCGTCAAACTTTATGCCCATCTTTGATAACTGATCAACCATTCCTTCCATATTGTTTAAATGATCAGCTACAGAAGTACCTTCTTGGTATTTTACCTGCATCAATTTTTTCAGATAAAATAATTTGTTGTTACCGGTCTTTGAAGCATACAGTTGCTCCATCTTATTCCACAACGTTCTTGCATGAGTCTCGTTACAAATGTGATTGTACACATTATCATTGACAAACTGTCGAATATAACCACATGCTCGTTCATGCTCAAACTCCCATTCTTCATTGGACATCTCCTCTGGTTTAGTTGTTGAAAATACCGACAAATGCATCTTTGTAATCATCGAGAGATCCTTCATCTTGATTCGCCATATACGGTAGTTAATACCGTTTAAATTGATCATTTTGCTCGTCTTCATCTTCATTTGCCAAATTAAGCCAAATTTGAGAAAACCGACCTCAAATATGGAACCAGGATGTCAAAATCTGACAGAAAAGATATCTTCTAAATTTTTACTACATGATTGGAATAGTGTTGCCGGATCCCTACAGAATAGTACTGCGGGACCCAATAAATAGTAACTCGTCAGACCTCACTGGAATAGTATCGCGGGACTTAGTAAATAATAACTTATAAATAGTACCTCAAATAGTATCACGAACCCAGTTACTATTGCTGCACAGTGCGTCACCTTGCAAATTAATTAAAACACGTAAAGTACTATTTAGTACTATTCATCACCTTTGTCGTTTTACGTCAACTTTTCGAACGGATCGCACCAAAAAATTCGTTGTAATTTTCTCTTCTCGATGATGTGCTTCTTTTCAAAAAATACCTTCAATAAAAACACAACTCTGATACCACTTGTTGGACGCAGCGGGTGTATTTTGTGAAAAGGAAAAATAAACTGAGCAAAATAGACACATGATTTTTAATGTGGTTCACCTTTAACTTTGGGCTACGTCCACGGACAAAACTCAGAATAAATCTTCCACTTTTACAAATAGTAGATATAAAGAGATAAATCAAAATAGTAACTCACAAGGTATTTCCCAACCTAAAAAATACTAACCTCACTATTTTGTCACTCACCAACCCTTTAGGAAAATATTTCCCAACTTTAGAGTAAGAACAATGCTCTGGTTTTCTCTCTCTGTTTTCTCTCTGTACTTCTGTGTGTTGTTTGTGAAGTGGGGAGTGCCTTATATAGGCACTCCACCTCTTGAAGACAGCTGCTTTGCAATTGTCTTTTTTCTTCTCTTCAATAAATGCTGCGAGCGACTTCAACAAACTTCCATTCAACATTGGTAGGCGCCGCATGCCTACCATTTGCATTCAAAGATGGTGTCCCTCCATGTGAGAGGGACCCATCTAACACACGCGATGGGCACTCTTTGTAGGATGGAGCAAGCCTATCCAGGGTTGGATGAAGCTCAATACAGATGGCGCTTCCAACAGCTTCACCACTTCGACTTCAGCAGGTGTACTGTTGCACGACAGTTCAGGCCCTTGATTGGGAGGCTTCGTCCAGAACATTGACAAGTGTTCCTAGTTGATGGCAGAATATTAGGGGGTTTTGTCGAGTCTTAAGTTCGCATAGTCTTTGGGATACCGACATATCGTTTTAGAGGTGGATTCGCGCACAGTGATCGACATGCTCTCTTCTTCGTAAGTGCGGGCTGTCTCCCCCACCCTTTAGTGTTGGGCATTCATGCACTGCTTTCCCGAAATTGGATTGTATTAATTCAGCATATTTACCGAGAGGGCAATTGATATGTAGACTGGCTTGCTTATTTTACTGCACAGTTCTCCTTCTGGATCACCAATTTTGAGCACCCACCTAACGGATGCATACCTATCCTCTTAGAGGATGAATCGGGGTCTGTTACCTAAAATTACCATGTAATGTATTTATTTTTCTTCCTTTAAAAAATAAAAAATTATCATCTCATTCCTTGCACTGTTGCAATTGCAGGCTAACAAAGAAAATGGATCATGTTTTTTATTATCTATGCCTGCAAGCAACCGCTTGTCAGATCTGAAGTTCTATACGAGCATAGTTGATATTTAAAGTTCCCTTTTCTTGTGGGGTTCTATCATCAACTGTCATAGTTAATAATCTTTCTATTGTATGTCCGCTGCCATTATATTCGAGTTATTTGAACTAAATATAATGTGTAATACTAATGCGTCTAGCATATTAATGAGTAATGCTTAAGCAAAAAGGGCATATTTAATCCTTAGATAATAAATTGAACCCCAATATTCACTGTCAAATTCAACGAAAGTATGATGTCTTTATGTTTTTGTCAAATTAGTAATAAATAAGGTTTTAAAAATCTAACTGGACTGACCAATCTGACTGATAACTGTTTGAATTGGTCAATTGTTCGGTTTGATTTCACTTAATAATCTCGTTATATAAAAAGTGGTCAGTTCATTAGAGAATCGGCCAGTTTCGACGAATCGGTCCAATTAAAAAAACTGTCTTACAAGAAGAAGGAGAGAGAGAGTAGACTAATCGAGCAGATCAACCAGAATTAGAAATTAAAAACTGCAAAAAAACAAAGCCAAAATAGATGATGTCGTTTGACACCAATGATGGGTCAAATATTCATATGCCATGAGTAACTACCAATCGGTAGTTATTCATAGATGAACTATAAATAGACAAAGGCAACGGTTTGAAAAAATACAAATGTGTGTTTGGTCTGTTCGACACTGTTGCTTGGAAAAACTTATGAGAGGATAACTCTGCTTCTTTAATTGGTGGAATCATAACAGGAATTCAAGTATGTGATTTCTGTTTTTTTTATCCACGCATATACAATCGATTCTATAATATATGATCTGTTCATAGAATTTCTAACATTGGTATCAGAGCAATAGGTTTTGCGTGATTTGTTCTATGTTCTACCGTAAAGATATCTGTTGCATTTTTCTATCTTGGTAATGGCATGCGTGTTTTTTTTTGTTTTGTTCTTTTCTCTTACTTTGCGTTTCACTACTTCCACTTAAAACAACATCGTATGGAATCATCAATTTATGAGAAAGTTCCGAAAGAATTGAGTTTCTGGTAACTCTGCAATGTTGTTTTTTTCGGCGTGAAGAACAGAACACAACCTTGTGGCATCTATGAAATTAATGGGTGTGTGTTGTGTTGAAGTTATGTTTTTTTAATTTGCTTGAATGGATTTCCGTAAGGCTAAGAGAAAAGAAAGAAAACAAAGAAGAAAAAAAGAAGAAACAGACATGAAACGGAGAGAGAGAAACGCCAGAGGAAGAAGAAGACGTCTTCTTCTTAAAAAAAGGCAACTTTGGTTTTAATTAATGCAAAGGCACGTGGCTTTTTCGTTTGCCTTACAATAATTTCATTTTTTAAGTTTTTTCTGGTTTCTAAAGCCATAAACCACGTTTTTTGTATGTATATATAATAAGACAAAACTAATTAATGTTTTTTTTGTAACTATCAAAGGCATATATATATATACATAATTATATAAGATAACGTGTGTACATATATATATATATATATATATATATATATAGATATGTTATTATTAGGATTGAAGGCTTAGGCCTTAATAACTAAATTAAGGTTGAAGGAGACCTATATATATATATATATATATATATATATGATGTTTAAATTAAATATAATATAAAGAATTAGAAATAAGTTTTCTAATTTACTTATATTAATCAATTTTGTTAAATTAGTTTTAAATTAAAATAAAACAAACTAATTTGTTTAGTTCAAAATAAACTTAGAAATAAACTAATTTCGTTGGTTTTTTTCTAATTGAATCAATACTAATTTGTTTAGTTAACATTAGATAGAGTTTTATTAGAAATTAATTTCCAAAATAATTGATTAGTTCAATTATAATTTAAGTTAGAAATAAGTTTCTAATTGATTAAATTATTTTAATATATGAGCATAAGTTCGCTAAGTGTTTTTAAAAAATAATTTGTTATTTTTTTGTATACTCTTTTGATTCCTGAAAATTTGTTTTTCAGGACAATGCCTATTATTAAGCAAACACGTAAGCTTATTCGAAATGAGGCACAGAAGAGACGAATTTGCAGCATGTATGTGCAGTTAGTCAACATGCGTTTAATGCCTGGAGATGATCTAACACAACATGTTATTGCAGTTAATAACATGATGCAAAAGCTATATTTTGGAGGTTGTGTAGCTTACACGGATGTTGAAGTAAAGTACATGACTTTGCTTGCGACATTGCCTCAACCTTAAGGCGAACTATTGCAAATGCTCTGGAATAATATACCTGAGAAGACTTATAATTTGTTAGTGATGACATTTATGAAAAGGATGCGTAGAAGAGAGTTAATTAGGACTTTATATCATATAGGTCTTCCAATGGAAATAGTTAGATCTATTGTAAATCGAGCTTCGCAAAATGTTTCACGCGAACTCGTGAACTCATTTCTGCATAGGGTTCGTTACCTATAGATTGTTCATAGGTATACAATAGGTTGTTTGGTTTTAAAAGAACAAGGTTTTAATATTTATGTAATATGTTTACATGAATTTTATATAAGAATTCGTCTAGAGTAAAGTAATTAGGATTCAATTGTTGTATGAATGATGATTGAACACACTTGTGGACTTTTGATTTCATAAGCAATTGTAATCGAATTATTTGCTCTATGAATGATTAATGTGACATTAACGTGTATATATTTCCTTCTTATTATAGAAACTTAGTGTTTCGAAAATGGCTACTGCTTCGAAGAATATAGTTGCTGAACTCAATAGGGGTGAGAAACTCAATGGTGACAATTACGAGATTTTGAGTATGAAAATCCAATATGTACTAGAAGAGAAAGAGGCTCTAGAACCATTAAACCTAACCATGAATGTTCCTGAGGAGGGCACAATAGCCCAACATAGAAGGGACCGTGATGCGTATGACTTATGGAAAAAGAAAAACTCTTTAGCTCGCATCACGTTGCTGAGTAGCATGGATAATGATATAAGTTCGAAACTGCAAAGGACATGTGGTCCGCATTGGCTGCTCGTTTTGGAGGTGCTTCAGTGACCAAAGTGAGGTCCCTCACAATTAAGTTTGATACTTATAAGAAGCGCCCAGATGATACAATGCAGAAGCATTTGAGAAAAATGTCTAACATGGTTAGTGAGTTACGTGATGTTGGTTATGAGCTGTCTGATGAGCAACAGGTGCAAGCTGTGATTCGTTCACTGCCTCAGAGTTTGGAGCATATGAAGATGCACCTAACTCATAATGAAAACATCAAGACAATGGAAGATGCTACGAGACATCTTATCTTGGAGGAAGAGCGTCTTGGAGCCTCAAAGATGTCTTCTGAGGCATATGCAGTTAGTTCTAGCGCACATGAAGCTATGAACAAGAAACACAAGCATCATGGTGGATATAAGTGGAAAAGGAATAAGAAATTCAACCACTTCCCTCAGGAATCCAAGAAGAAAAATTGGAACCAACGTAGAAAGGGAAAGCGTCCCTTTAAGAAGAAGAACATGAAACATGTGAAATGTTATAATTGTGGTAATAAGGGCCACTTTGCTCAAGATTGTATCGAACCCAAGAAGGTACAACTTTATAGTACAAACATTTGTTATGTGAATGTTTCTTGTTCTGTTTTTCTAACTGAATCACATCCTTTGTGGATTGCAGACTTAGGAGCAACCAACGATGTAGTGAAGGATCGTGATGCCTTCGTTGAGTTTCGTAAACTCCCACATGGTAGTCGATGGCTTTATGTAGGTGACAATTCCAAAGTTACTGTACAAGGAATTGGGACATGTAAATTGGACATGCGTGGAGGACGACCTCTCATCTTACATGAAGTATTATTTGCTCCACAGATTCGTAGGAATCTTTTATCTGTGTTGATGTTAGTTAAACTTGGTTTTAATGTAAATTTCCACAGTGGTGGAATGGATTTGTATCTTGGATCTATTAATTATGTTCATGGTTTTTTATTGGATGGTTTTATCGTACTGGATGTATTAAAGGAAAATAATAATATTAGTTATTCATTATTTACATCTAGTAATTCCGACAATGATGCAACTTTGTGGCATGCTAGACTATGCCGTATTGGTCAAAATCGAATAATTCGATTAGCTAAAAAGTCAAGTAGATTTACCTACATGTGAGCATTGTTTAGCTGGTAAAATGGCAAGAAAGCCATTTGGAAAGGAAACACAAGCTTTATATCCATTGCAATTAATTCATTCCGACATCTGTGGTCCAATGAATGTAAGGGCTAGACGTGGGGTAATTTATTTCATCACGTTCATAGATGACTATACTTGGTATGGTCATATCTATTTGATTTCTCATAAATCGGAAGCATTCGATTGTTTCACAAAATACTCGAAATTGGTTGAGAATCAATTATATAAGAAAATAAAAGCATTATGAACTGATCGTGGACAAGAGTACTTGTCAGAAAAGTTCAAGGCTTTATGTGATAAAAAAGGAATAGAAAGGCAATTAACAATTCCTAGAACCCCACAACAAAATGGCGTCACTGAAAGACGAAATAGGACGCTATTAGAAATGATCAAGTCAATGATGGCCCAAGCAAATTTACCAATCACCTTTTGGGGTATGCGTTGCTAACAACCATTTATGTACTTAATCGTGTGCCCACGAAATCAGTTACTAGCACACCATATAAGTTGTGGACTGGTAGGAGGCCTGATGTGTCAGGTCTCCGATCTTGGGGGTGTGCAGCCTATGTTCATGATCTCTCTCACAAACATGGGAAATTAGGCCCAAGAGGGAGAAAAGGTATTTTTATTAGATACTCAGAACACTCAAAAGGATACGTGTTCATAAGTGAACAAGGTAGTGGAGGTGTAACTGAATTTGAATCACGAGATGTAACATTCTTAGAGAATGATTTTCCCAAGCAAGGCGAAATAGGTAAAGACCTATTATTATATGAGTCGCTTGATCAAAATGATTCTGTTATGCCGAATCAAGATGAGGAACTTCAACCAAGTGGGAGGAATTCCACAGAAAGATTCTCTATGATAACTGATCCGAGTGGGAGCAATCAGATCAATCATGAATTTGTTTATGATGAACCTTGGTTAAGACGAAGTAATCGAGGAGTAATTCCCCGACGTCATTTTAAGATTGGAGGAGAAATTAATATGATTGTTCCGTAAGAGGAAGAAGAGCCAAGGAATGTAAATGAGGCTCTTACTAGCCCTGCTAAAGAAGAATGGATAAAAGCAATGACAGAAGAAATGGCTTCTTCAAGCTCAAATCAAGTATGGGACTTGGTTGACCTCTTCGAAGGACGTAAAGCAATTGGGAACAAGTGGGTTCTCAAAATTAAGCAAAAAATTGATGGCAATATCAAAAGATATAAGGCACGTCTTGTAGCAAAAGGATATACGCAATAGGAGGGAATTGATTATGAGGAAACTGTTTCACCTGTTGTGAAGTTTGCTTCAATCCGTCTTATTCTGGATATAGTAGCTAGTATGGATCTTGAATTACATCAAATGGATGTAAAAACTGCTTTTCTCAATGGAGAATTAGATGAAGAAATCTATATGGAACAACCTGAAGGTTTCATCAAGGCAGGTCATGAAAATAAAGTATGTCGTTTATTAAAATCAATTTATGGCCTGAAGCAGTCTTCAAGACAATGTTATATTCGTTTTTATAACGTAATCATTTCGTATGATTTTCAAATGATCGATGAAGACCATTGTGTGTATGTTAAGAGATCCAAAGATAAATTTGCGATTTTATCTATATATTGATTGCTTATAATGACTGTGTGTTTCTTACGAAAATCAAATAATGGTTATCATCTGAATTTGAAATGAAAGACATGGGTGAAGCGGCATACATTCTTGGAGTCAAGATTTCAAGAGATCGTTCAAAGAAATTGTTATCGCTTTCACAAGCGATGTACATTCAAAGAATTCTTGAACGATTCCGTATGCAAGATTGCAAACCAATTGATAATCCTATTGCTAAAAATGAAGGCCTTAGTAAGAGGAATTGCCCGTCTATGCCACAAGAAAGGGAACAAATGAAGAATGTTCCCTACACTAGTGCAATTGGAAGTCTTATGTACGCAATGATGTGTACAAGACCAGATATTTGTTATGCTGTTAGGATGGTAAGCAGATATCAGTCAAATCCAGGCCAAGCACATTGAAAAGCAGTAAAGAGAATATTAAGGTATCTGAAAGGAACCGTGGACTATGCATTATGTTATCAAGGCAATGATCTATGTATACAAGGATATACAGATGCAGATTGGGGAGGAGATTTAGATGAAAGAAAATCTACCTCAGGATATGTATTCTTACTAAACCATGGAGCAATATCATGGAAAAGTAAGAAACAATCATGCGTTACATTATCCATAATGGAAGCTGAATTTATAGCGTTCTCAACTACAGTACAAGAGGCTGTGTGGCTTCATCGATTCCTTGTGCATTTGGGAGTCACTAAAAGTGAAATCAATCTAGTGACTATCAACTGTGACATTCAAGCTTCAATCGCTTATACAAAAGACCCCAAATTTCATTGTAAGACTAAGCACATAGATACTAAATATAATTATGTGAAAGATATAGTTGCACGAGGAGAAGTGAACATGAGATATATATCTACGCGAGATATGATAGTAGACCCAATGACAAAGCCAATTTCTAGAGATGTATTTATTGGGCATGTAAAGTCACTAGGACTGCGTAGATGTTGAAATGTACTGATAAAACATTTTTCTATGTATGTTCACTCAGTCTAATGTCACTTGTTTGGATATAATGTATGATCAAGATTATACATTGTGTATCATTTGATTCATGAATATATGTGTTTAATGTATAAATATATTTTGAGATGAATCATAAGTATATAAGACAGATTATAGATTGGCCCTCTCACACAGGAAATCACCTCTAGTGTAACATCCCGTTACCGATGTGTTAGGACATATTGGTAATTTGGGATGGGTTAGGATTTCATACTGCATTTTACTGATTGAATATTCATTGACCTCTAATTATAGAGGAATGAATTAATTGCACATGCATTGATAGGTACATGCATTCATGGCATTTTCCGGCATTTAATTGTGATCCTGAATTGATTTGTAAATTTTCGAGATAATCAGGTTTAATTGTGATTTATTGGGAATTATGGCATAATTGGGTTTGTATGGTTAAATTGGAATGAGAATTGAATTTTAGGGATTTGAAATTTAAATTGGAGTATCGGATCTAGTGTCTTATTTTTTGAGGATTTATAGGAAATTTTCTGGAATTTTTAGAGTTATGGATTCGGACCGGGAAATTGACTTAAAGACTGATGGATTAGATTCCGGTTTCGAAATTGATAAGTAAATGGCATGGAAAATTTGATTTGTGAGTTTAGGAATTTTTATGATGAGCCATTGAAATTTAAAGACTGGAAATTAATGAATTTGAGGACTATGATCTATGGGTTTAAATCAACCCTATATTTATATATATCTTATGTTTGAAAAATTAGAAGACATCTTCTCCTAGGGCTCGAATCTTCTTCCTCTTCTCGTTGGTGACTTTGATCTTTCCCCCTTGGAGATTCTTGCTTGTTCTCTTTCATTGTGGTTGAAAATTAGCTGGAAACCTTGGAGATGTTGATGTTTGGCTTGGCTATGGAAGATTACCGTGGGTGTTAGAGTTTGAGAGATTTTTGGAGGTTTAGGGTTTGCGGATTTGAGTCTTGATTGGTAAGTTTAATGGCTTAAATGTTGTTATTTATTGTTGTTTGATGCATTTATGGCATTTATTGTAAAAGATTGGGTAGTTTAGAGTGATTAATGCTGATTTTAGAGAGTGAAAATGGAGGAAATATCGATCGGAGAAGAAGGTGAGACTCGCACGTCGCGACGTCTGAAAAAGGCCACGCCGCGACGAGAAAAAGCGTGCTCGCCGCGGCGAGCCACGCGAGACGTTGCGGCGAGCGGATGAGTTTCACGCCGCGACGAGTTAATCTGTAGGCGTCGCGGCGAGGCACAGGAGGATGTTCGCCGCGGCGAACGTTTCCCACACCGCGGCGAGCGACCTGTTACACGCCGCGGCGAGGAGAAATTTTGAGTGGATGTATTTTTAATTATGGGGCATAACTTATGGTATAGACCTCCAATTGAGGTGATTCTTGATTCGTTATGAACTAGAGAAAGAGGTCTACAATTGAGGTAAAGAATGAGAGTTCGAATTTAAATTAGCGGGTTCTCAATCATAGAAAGAGAGTCGATTATAGTTCCTATTGTGACCTAAGAATTTTATTATGTCTATGGGAGTTTAAATTGGAGACTTATGAAATTAATGGATGATATTGATCTAATGAATAGTGAATTTTGGTTATGAGGCTAGAGATAACAGAATTGGGTTATAGCGCCGGAAAATCATGAATATGCATCGTACATATTTTCAATTAGACATATGCATCACTGAATTGTTTTAATTGAGCATCTAGTAATGGGAAATTATTTTACTGTTATAGAGGTACCGTTGGATCGTCATTCCACGGATATTGCTGGGACTTCCAGGCAATAGCTCAGAAGTTACAGGTGAGTAACCTAGTTGGTTCCTCAATTTCTAAGTGTTAAATGCTCTATGTGAATTGATTTAAAATGTGGACTGTATGATTTCATGAATGAATATGATCAAAATGCATGTTTTGATAAATTGGATTTTTGACTACTATGGAACTGTGATAAATGGGCTTATAACCACATGACTTTGGATTACTGGACATTTGCATTTCATGCATAAATGCATGAACAGATAATGGACGTTGTGACCCGAGTCGCCTTTATTACTGAAAAGAGCTTTAAGCTCTAATAGTGTCACTAAACCGAGCTTCGAGCTCGAGGGGAGTTAGTGCATCCTGCATGAGGGCTCTCCTACTCCCTGACGCGTCCACTGAAAACTGTCACTGAATCAGCGCTCGGTCACAACACTGAAATAAACTGGAAAAGAGTCACATATACATCGCATACAAATGTGTGAATTGATTTGTGATTACTGCTGAGTTCTGTGATGGCATGAAATTGTAAACTGTTGTAGAATATTTTGAATGATATTGTGTTGTGCTGTACGCAATTTACGTAATGCATGAATTGAGTGAACCATCGATGATGGTTTCTCATTGAGTTCGCAAACTCATCCAAAATTGCATATTGTTTTTCAGGACTGATAGATTAGACTCCTAGCTCCAGAGTTACTTCTCCTGCCGCGTGGCGTTCTGGCGAGAGGCGATGGCTCATGTGTCACTAACCGGGATTGGATTTTGGGGATGACTTAGTATAGACTTTTGTATCAGTTTCCTTTTTGGATTGTTGTATTTTGACTGTAGGGAACTGATAGACTTGTCTATATTTCGGGTTGATCTTATGAAATGAGAAAGGTTTTATGGTTTTAAAAATTCAGTGATGTTGATATTGCGAATTTTACTGTATTGATGCCATGCGGTTTATAGAATTGATCGAGCGTAGTGCACCCTCGTCATAGGATATGTACCGAAATAACCTGCGAGCGTCCCGGTGTGTACCCTACGATAAGGGGGCGCTACATCTAGTGTTTATGGTCGCTAGAGATGAGGCACGTTTAAAGTCTATTATCTAGGTGATAATTGAGAGCGCGAAACTTAAACCATAGATGCCGCAAGGAAATTGGTTCAAAGTGATTTATTAATCACTATATCTGTCTTACGTTGCCAGATATGAGTTCTGAATAAGTTTGTGAGTAGATAAGTGAACTCAAGTTAAACATTGAGAATGTTTCAGCTATCATCTGTACTGTATTTCTTGAATAAAAGATGTTCAAGGTAAACGAAGTGGGTAAATACCGTAGCACATGACTCGTACCATGTGTGCATAACTGACCACAAAAGGGATTAATGTAAGTCGCAAGATCTCATCTTACATTGTGTGAGACCCTTGAGGTTTAGAAAAACCTCATCATATACCCTTACGACTCTTGTTTCATTCTTGCGAATTGAATTTAAGGTTTGTTACTTTAGGTTATTGCCAAAAGATCATGCACGATACGATCCTATGGAATAATTCTAGGAAAGCAAATTAAATTTAATTCAAAAGAAAATTGAGAACAGAGGAAGGTCATTTAATTTAGATCATTTACTCGCATGAAAAGTATTCATAGATGGCCATCGTCTCTTTAGTAGAGAACATGAATACAGTCATGACTCAAGAAACTAAATGAGATCAAAGGAAAAATATAAATGCGAGATATGACCTAGGGTATAGCATACAATTTCTACTCAAGAACATATAAGTCCTAAGATCAATTTGTTAATCGAGATGTCATATACTCCTAACAGATATGTGACTATGTACTCTCGTCGTATGTTGGTCACACTGGTTATTGAACGAGTATGAGTACTGCAGAGTTTTTTGTTTTAAACCCATCACGTATGAGTGGGAGATGATGCCGTTTGACACTTATGATGGGTCAAATAGTCATCTGCAATGAGTAACTACCAATCGGTAGTTATTCACAGGTGAACTATAAATAGACAAAGGTAACGGTTTGAAAAAATACAAATGTGTGTTTGGTCTGTTCGACGCTGTTGCTTGGAAAAACTTCTGAGAGGATAACTTTGCTTCTTTAATCGGTGGAATCATAACAGGAATCCAAGTATGTGATTTCTGTTTTTTTATCCACGCATATACAATCGATTCTATAATATATGATCTGTTTATAGAATTTCTAACAATAGAGATGATGAATAGAAAAAAGAATTTGAAGTTTGAACAAACAGTTCAAGAACAGCTAGAAAGATTTAATCTTTTGCCTAAAAATAATCAGTTCCATCGATTTTTTCGACTTTACAGCCTTAACCAAGTGGGTTGTGCAGAGTCATTATGAAATAGAGAGTTTGAAGTTAGATGGTTTCTTCTACTCAAGTGGGTAGACTGAAAAGTAAAAGAAGCTTAGTTTGTAGTAATCTATTATTTGTTGGTCTAATATTGGAATGAACAAGACAATAAGCTGTGTTTATTACGCGATAAACAAAGTAATACATTGGAAAGTAGTAGTGTCTAATTTGGGACAAGTTCCAAGACTATATTAAAGAAATAAGGAAAAAAGATGAGCTCATCTCCTCATGATAATAGTAATTGATAAATAATGTTAGATGGTCATGGTTACTCTCTGTCAATCAGTGGGTAAGGTCAAGTTGTCAATGTGTTGTTGGATTTAATAATTTGGCCAGAAATAGATTGATTGGTTCTATTTTGATGAACGTTTCACTTTTTTCTTCTTTAATGTTTTGCAATGAAAATTTTCAAATTTTATTTTTTTAATATTTTAAAACTAAATTGAAAGATTTAAAAGTTCAATTAGTATTACACTATTATAAAATTAGTTAAAGATTAAAAATTGAAAATTTTAAAATATAATTAAAAGAGACTATTTTTATTCATTAAATTTTAATTAAAACTATTAAAATTGATTAATTTATAAAATAAATAAATTAATTAACAAATTTATTAATAAGGTTATTATTTATTAAAATAAATTGAATCAAACTAAAAGGTTGATTTTATTTATATTTATTATATGTAGTTTAATATCGATTGAACCTTTAAACCTTAAACCTTTTATTTGACCGATTCAATGTTCGGTCTAATTTTTAAAACATTGGTAATAAATAACGTTTTAATGTCAATGTGGTCTTACCATATCACGTCAATTAAAATATTCAAATCAGATTAATTATATTATTAAATATCATTACATTTAACCTTAATTAATTTAACTAATTGAAATACTATTTAAAATGTTAGAAGGTGAAAATTTTCCAATTTGCCCTATTTATTTTATTCTAATCCAAATGTCGTGAAGAAGGTATAAAAAAATCCCTAATATGTCAAATATCATCCTTCCTCACCGCATTAATCATCCATACAATATTTGTCATTGGTCACTAGTAAGTCATCACTATCTTGAAGTTTACAGCGTTCATTTGTCACTATTATAGCTGAAGTCCTCAACATCTTCAACTTTATAGTGTCTTGAATTTACTTTAGCAATGAGTTATTTCAATATCGTATCTTCTTTTGATTGCTTTCATGTATTTTTTATTGCTTTTTATTCGTTTCTACTTATCTGTATCCTTCTTTTGACTACTTCAGTTTTTTGTGTGTTTATTGTTGTTTCTTTTCATTGTCTTTGTTATTACTTCTTATTCATGTATGCGTCAATTTTCTTATATATGTGGTTTTGCCTACTTTAATAATTATATCTGCATTTGGTTGGTTCAATGATCTTATCTACTTTTGGTTGCTAGATTTTGTCATGTCTTTTGACTATTTTTGATCTTGTGGTTTGCACATGGGAAGCAATCTCATATGGGGACATATGTGTTTTGACTTGCCTCTCATTTGATCCCATCTGAATTTTAATGTTATTAGGCTTATCTATATAAAAAAACACTTTTAAGAATGGAGCCAAAACAAAAGATGACTTTGCTATTACACTTTCCTGTTTTTGTATCCATTGACCTACTCCAAATTCCCTTTGCTACTTCCTTTACTGCTTTAGTTTCCCTTTGAGACCCCAACTTACTACCTTAATAGGAGAAGATGCATGTGCATGATATAACTTCCACACTCTTTACCTTCAAGATCTTTGTTTTACAAGATCAAAATTTGTTTTATATAGTCTTTGTTCTTCATGATCAAAATTAGTAAATTAAGGTTTAGATATTGTAAACCAAATTTGCAGGTCTTAAATTCAAAAAGATCTTTTTATAATTTACAAATTGAATTAATGTTTACAATTTATATAAGCCAAGCTTATTGATTGTTTCTCAAGTAATATGTCTTACTCTCTATGATTTAAAATTGGTTGTGAATATTTTTTTTTATTATTTGGGGAATGGAAATTGAAGGGAAGGTCTAATGAGAATGAGATCGACGATTTTATGCTCAGGCCTCTATTGCGGATGAAATTATTTTTGACAGGTCCTATCCTGTAATGACTAGGCGACCTGCCCGACACTCCACGATGATTCTTTAGTCGATATTCGAGTTAGCTGGAAAGTTTATGTGAAGTTAAGTCTATTGCCCTTGTAAAGGAAAAGCTTCAATTCATAATAAGAAATGTAGACAATGGAGTTTTGTTTTTCAGTTTATTAAAAATTTCGGCAATACAACGACTACATTTTGACATCCCAAAAATTTCAAAGTCCCTGTAAAAGTTCAAATCACTTTTATTATCACATCAATATCTCAATTTCAAATTTTGGACTTCAAATTCACTCACTTACAATCTTAAATAGTTACATCAATAAACTTTGAAAAGCTAAAACAACATCATACATTCCATTAAAAAACCTTTATACAAATGTACTTTCTAAAACATGTTCAAAGATATGCAAAAATTCTCAAAAATATGTACAAGGGAAAAAAAGCCTACACAGCAGCACTTGACAAAGTAGGCTACTTGCAAAGTGGAGTCCCGACTACTGAAGCCCTTGAGCACGCACCTGAGAGGTTTCATTTAAAAATAGAAAATAAAGGGTGAGCTAAACGAGCTTAATGAATGTTATTTGTTTCCAATAAAAATATATTTATACAAACATTAACCTCCATAAAAGAAAACAATTTTTTTTTCTTTTCAAGTAATAACCAATGTTCTTACAAAAAAATTCTTTTCTTTTATAAGATCAATGCATATGTAAAACAAAACATATATATTTTTTTAAGATCAAGTTCCACTTTTCTTGTAAAGTAAACAGTGATGGGAAACAACATTTTGATGAACTTTCTTTTTTAAAACATAACCTATTACTAATTTTCTTTGCCATACAGTAAGGTCACGAAGCTAGTTCTGCATCTCTTACCCGTGCCTAGTTAACCTCTATATATTGATTATTATGAAGTTGGCTCTTCATCGCTTACCTATAGCGATGCTAGCGTTATATATAAATTAGTGGTTACAGAGCTGGTTCTGTATCGCTTACCCTTAACAGTGCTAGCATAATATATACTCCACACGTGTAGAGGGTGACTCATAAGACATACTGACAGACATAACATCACCTATGTTAGTGACAAACACCCCCCATAAACTACCATGCACGTTAGGACGTACTTTGATCAATATAATTGTATGCATAAAGACCTAATGACGTACTATGGCCTAACCACAATTAATACATGAGCGTGCCTCATTTCAAAACCAATTGACATCATATTCAAAATCCATTTCTATGTTAATTTAAAGCATATGCAAATTTCAATTCAATTCCAATTCAAAGCATGTGTACAACTCATTAGTTTCCAAGTGCATCCAAAACTCAATTCAATGCTAAATCAAAGCATATGTAAACCTCATGAAGATTAACTTTTAAATTCAAGTAGTAGCACCAATGGAATTATTCATAAACATATTTTCATAGTAAGGTAAAAACCATCTTTACAAAATCAATTTAAAGATACACTCACTGTTTATCTTTTATCGATAACCACCCTTTCGTGTTCGGTGTTTTTACTTTATTAGTCCCTAGTCTACTGTGACGAGAAAACTTTATGGTCTTACACAGCTATGAGGGATACCCTGAAAGGGTTCTTAAAACCTGCCAAGTACATTCATAACTTGCCAGCTTTTTTTACAAATTTTATAACAAAGGTCTTAGCCAAAATTTTAGCATTTAGTAAGATTAAAATTCAATTTTCTTTTCATTCAACCATTGAACAACTTCCATGATTTATACATGTTATCTTCTTTCCATTTAAATAAGGTACATAGTAGATACCTACTGTTTTTCTTACATTGAACCATTGAACTATGTACAACATACATGCTACCATTGAATAGCAATTAAGCCATGTATATAGCATCTACATGCTGCCAATTAATACCCATTGAATAACATACATAAGATACAGATATACATGTTGTTTTACCATGCTGTTTTTCTCTTCATTTAACCATGTCTCCATTTTTTCCTTAGTTTTCACATATCAAACGTTTAAATTAGGTTCTGAAGTCTTCTAGACATTTTTCCCCTATGTCTCTAGTTTCCATATCATAAAAAATCATGCCATTTCACCTTCTAAATTATGAAACACGTACCAAATATCACAAGCTACTTCAATATAGGGACAATATCAGGTTACCATAATCAATCTCAATTTTCAATATCATTCAACTAGAATTAGGTCTATGTATCTTCTAGATATTTTTATTACTATGTCTTAGTTTTCATTTACAGTTTGAATCACTCGATTTGGAGTTATGTAGGCTAAGTTATGGCCAAAATACTAAGACTGTTCAAGGAAATTGAGAATCCTAATACAGAATTTCACTAAACATAGTTAGGAAATCTTACCACTTTCTTCAAATCATGCTTAAACATTCACGCAATTCATAAGGAAATTCATGTTTCTAGGTTAAGCATTCACATGAATAGCTAAAGAGGAAGGACAAGAGTGGTTTAACATACCTAAAATCATATAGTAATGTGCTATCCATTCTTTTTCTGCACACAGCTGACATTAATGAATATGTCCACAGTTTTAGCTCAAACACCATGCTGAATTTATTTCCTAAAGGTGGTAACTTGGAAGACCTATGTGTGAAGGGAGTAGCTGCAATTATTCTTGAATAATTATGGTCCAAAGCTGAAACTTCGGTGGAGCAACTCCTCCATCATCTTTGAACATGCTACATGTTGAAGAGCGCTATCCACTCGTTGCAAACTTTACTTCCAACGGCTGACCACTATTTTAATTATCTCCATCTTTATTTAATTACACCACTAACTTGTTGTATCATCCACAACAATACTTATCTACCACATATAACAAGTTGTTTTCATTTTTATCTCACCAAAATGACACATGTCCACACCATATATTGGCCTCAATTGTAACAAATTGTATGTCCCTCACATCTAATCCTTCATAAATGTGACAACACAAGGTTTTCATGCATTATTGCCCTAAAATAATGAGAACTTCTTCATGTATGTGAAATCTGCTACTTAAGGTTCATTCACATATACATGTATTATTTCTTGTCCAAAATAATTAAATGGCTTAAGAAAAATCTGTCCAATTTCGACAGAAATTTCTTGTCCACTTAATAATATGTTACACATAAATATATCAACATATAAGTTAGATCGATTTACTCTAAGTAACTGTAACTATGATTGATTCTTATGTCCTTATGTTTCAGCTTAAGAATGCTTCAAATATACTCCACAATAATTTATAACGAGGTCAATTTTGATCTATCATAAAGTCATTTGATTGAATTTATTTTTGGCCCATTTTCATACCAGTCAACTCCAATATTTTTTGACTAAATACTTGTCATTCAGGGTTGGGTTCCTAATTCACCTTTTAGCGAAAATAAAATTTACATTAGCCTAAAAACATGATTCACTCGAAATGAAATTTTATAGACACGTGAAAAGAAAAGTTTGGGGTATTACAATTTCTTAATGGTTGCTTTATAGTTTTTAATGGCTCAATATGGAAGTGTAAGGCTTTTTTATGGTGGATATTTTATATTAAAGCCTGAATTCATATATGTTGGTAGGGATATTGCTACATTTGAGAATATTGACATCGACCATGCTAGTAATAGATAAATATATGAGATGGGAAGGATTTAGGATAAGACCAAATTGATAAGTCATATTATAGAATACCTAGTTTTAACTTTAAAGAGACATTGAGAGTTATAAATTGAAACCAAAGTTGTATTAGGCTAACTGACCTTATATAAATACATGAGATTATTTATGTGTATGTAACTCATCATTTATATACTCCTGTATTAGGCTAACTGACCTTATATAAATACATGAGATTATTTATGTGTATGTAACTCATCATTTATATACTCCTTTCCATGCTTCTGAGGTATTACATATAACTATAGGAGAAGACTATAATGATGATGAACATGGTGTAAATATGGAGGAACTAGGTGCACATAGGCATGTGGAGGAATAAAGTGCATAGGTGAAATAATATTTGGAGGAATAGGGTGCACATATGGATGAAAATATGGAGAAATAGGGTTCACATTTTCAATCAAACTTTAGTATTGATGAATATCCTAGTGGAGAGGAGGTTGGTGAAGTTTTGCATAAATCTAGTTCATATGTTAGGGATAAACCTACAAATGTGGTACATGAGTTGAGATTGGGAATGGAGTTCAAAACTATAAAAGAATTTAAAGGTGTTGTTCTTGACTATGTAACACATACTGGAGACAATATTAGGTTAAAAATTGTGAGAGTAATCAAATCAGGGTTAGGTGTATTGATGGATGCCATGATTTTTGTATGTTGGATATGATAAGAATGAGAGATGTTTCAAAGTTAAAACTTTTAACACTGATCACAATTGTTTCACAACAAACAAACCAAAAATGGTTTCTGCTAAATTCTTGATAAGACACTTTAAGGATACGATTATGGAGAAGTCTAGTATCTCAACCAAAAAAATGGTCAAAGAATGGAGAGAAAACTTAATATTTTTGTTAATTCAAGTATGTGTAGAAAAGTAAATCAGAGATTGATGAAAGAGAGAGTAACAAATTATATTACTGAATATGCAAAGTTGTAAGGTTATGAATATGGCTTGAAGATAAGCAATCTTGGATCAATGTTAAAGTTCCAATTCAAGGAATCAAGAGAGTTCATTGTTAAAAGTAATGATAAATGCAAATTCCATTAACGTATTAATACTTCATTATGTTATATTATACATTACATTAATACTTGTTTTTTGTTGCAGGTCAAAAGATTATACGTTTGTTTTAATACCATAAAAAGAGGATGGAATCATTTAAGACCAATTTTTGGGATTGATGGATGCTTCCTAAATGCAGAATTTCAAGGTCAATCATTAAACACAATTGGTAGGGCTGGTCATGGAGGAATGTATCTATTTTCCTAGGTAGATGTGGAGGTACAAAACACAAATTCATAGACTTAGTTCATAAATTTGTTGGCATCTGATTTGGAATTAGAAGATGGTGAAAGACTTACAGTCATATTTGATATGCAGAAGTTATGATCATGTCAATATACTTATAATTGAAAGCATTACAATATGAAATATTAACTAATATCTTTGTAATTTGATTTAGATATTGGTTAGTGTTATAAAGGAGACTTTGTCAAATGGCCAATGCAGCTCACTAAATGTGTGTTAGACATATATATCATAATTGGCATGTGAAATGGAACCTTAGAAAGTAGTTTTAAAATTATGCATGGTCAACCTGTGTTTAAGATTTCAATGAGGAATTACTGAGGCTTGCCAAAATAAGGCCTAGATGTGCTTTAACTTTACTTGAATATCCTAAAAGGCGGTGACAAGATGTTTCCATTCTTTTGAAACTAAATGTATGATAGTTAACAACAATATGAACGAAACTTTTAATGGTTGGATCCTACCAGTAAGGGATAGGCTAGTGATTAACATGCTTGAGATAATTAGAATAATGGTAATGAAGAGGCATATATATAAAAGACATTTTATAATTCAATGGAAGTTAGAAATTGCACCCACTACAATGAAGAAGTTGGAGAGTAACAAAAAAGAAGCAATGTAATAGAGAATTGTATGGAATGAAGATGGTGCTTATGAAGTTTCATAGGGTGATGGGAAGCATACTGTAAGGATTGGTATATAATAAACATGTAGTTGCCAAGCATGCAACCTATATGGATACCCGTGCCATCCATATCTTATAAGAAAGGGTTGAGACATTTGTAGATTCATGTTACAGGAAGGGTTGGTTCATGAGTTTGTGTGAACATGTATTACAACCAATTGAAGGTGAAATTTTATGGCCTTCAAGTGACGTAGAGGTGATATATCCTCCAGCTAAAAGAGTTATGCCCAATATACCCAAATTGTAATAAGGAAATAACAAATGAACAAAAAAAAACTAAATAATTAACTTAGACAGGACAAGTGAAGAAATGTTAAAAATGTGGAATTCCAGTCAAAACTTGAGAAAATGCAGCAATGACAGCTTAGCTCAACATGCTGAGGCTTCTTCAAAGATGTGTACACCTTACTTCAATCATATGAATACAGTTTTATAAACATATAGTAAATAATGTTTATCATCATCTTAAGTAGGTTATCATAGAGGAAACTTCACTGGGATTCAACTTTTCAATTTTATGTTAATTATTATTGGCTTTAATAATTGACAAAGTTGTTTCCACAACAAAAATAGTTAAACGATCCAAATAGAGTTGATGAAATGCTATATTGAGTCAACAAAGCAATATTATAAGGAATGTGTTCTTTATCAAATTGCCTTCGTTAAAATATTTACCAAATGCGTTTCAAATATTTTATCTTCAAATTTTTAGGTTGGTACATCTGGACATGCCAGAAAAAGTTGGAGATGTTGATTTGCGCACATTCCAAATATCATTTGAACTAAAGCTTCGTTTGGTTGGTAGGAAAGTAAAGTGAATTTGGAATATGATTCCTCGAAAAATAAATCTATGGAAAGTAAAGATATTCACATGTTTGGATACTTATAAGAATTCTAATAAAAAAGTTGGGTGGATTCTTATTATAGTATTTGGTATGCAACAATATTTTATGGAATGTAATTTAATTTTGACATGTGTTTTCAATTATATCCCTACAAATAGAATAAAAATCAAAATCTTTAAATAAGAAAAATATAAACCTCAAGATTATCGATTGAAATTTCTACGTAAAAATATCCAAAATCCAAATATCGGCCGATATTGAAAATTTTAAAAATAGGGGGGATGTTTTTGCAAAATTTTTAAATTTTTTTTAAATTTCCCTCTCTCCCTCTTATCTCTCCCTCTTATATCTCCTTCCCCTTTTTTCAAAGTTTTAATTAGTTATTTTATTTATTTCAACTTTTATAATTATTATGAATTTTAATTTTAAAATAATAATAAATATTTTATTACTATTAATAATTATAAATTAAATAAAACTTACAAAAATATTTTTCTTTATATTTATTTAAATATTTTATATAAAATTTATTAATATAGTATTAATAAAATATTTCATTTTTAAAATAAATAATTTAAAATTATTATTTATAAACTAATATTTATTTTATATATTTTAATTATTAAATCAAAATTTATTTAAAATTTATATATTTTAAAGTCATAGAGTTGAGAGAGAAGGAAGGGTTAAATTGTCTATTGTATTTTTTAGATTAAATTCTCAAAAAAAGTAATCTAAATACCAAGGGGGTGTTGGGATTTACAATTAAGGGAAAGTGCTACTATTTTTCCTAAATTAGGAAAGTTTTTACTTTCCTAACCATTTAAAAAATGAACCAAACGTAATAATTTAAATTTTAGAAAAAAGATTACTTTCTTAGTCAACAATCCATGCCAACCAAACGGGACCTAAGGAGTTTATAAGTCAAAGGACGTTCTACTATTACTTTACAATAGTTAAAAGTTGAAGTAATCAAAAGGAGAATGTATTTGACATGATTTTCCCTATATGAACTTTTACGGTCAAGTACAAATGAGGCAAATAATTGATTAATGATGACTCTAACTTTTTGATATTTTGATAGTTGTCCCATTGACTTTACATGTATATGATACTAATAATGGTGACAAATGTTTACAATGTATAAACGTAATGTGACTTAGATTTTGATATTTTGATATTTGTCCCATGGCTTTTAGATATATGTGTTATTATTAATGGTGAAAAATAATTGTGTTATATAAACACAATATAAATATTTTATATTTTTTAGTTGACCTATATTAACTGATTAATCTTGAGAACCTAATTTAATTTCATGCATATAATTTGCCTTCAATTTATATGGACTGAATTATTCAATGTCTATTGATTTTATGTAGTAGTGTTATTTTTCTTTAATTGTTAAGCAAGTTTTAATCTTATAAAACCAAAAACATACTGCAAATGGGTTGTGAATGTAGTGTATGAGGTGTTGATCCTTCGAGGAGTTGGTGAACTAATCTAATTCTACGTTATCTAAGGCCTAAAAGGATTATTAAAATGAAAATAAAAACTCAACGGAAAAGTAAATTCGTGAATATGAATTGATTGAAAATTACATTGTAAAGTCAACATACAAGAAATCAAAATTGCTCACCACCAATTGACAATTGAAATTCAACCAAGGAAGATTAACAAATTATAGGAGAGGGGATATATCTTATCATTAACACTAAATTAGTCGCTTTTTTGTTAATGTGGTGCCGGTTCTAGACTATCGTAGGGTGGATTACTCTCTCTCGAGTTATAATCACTAAGCCCTAATCAATAAATCCTAATTATGTTGTGTTACCAAACATGCAATCTCTCGATTAACAATCAGCTCACAACCTAATCAGATCTTAAACATTATATTAAACAATCGGGTCCTCATACGAGATGCCTCTCTATATAATTACCAATTTGATTATTTGCATGGTCTATTTGGTCGTTTAACTCTTATTAACCAATCTAATCATTTTGCATTCGGTTCACTATCTCAATTTATTACCAAAACATGTAATTACAATAAATAATCACAACACCCAGATGTATTAACACAAAACAACTAGATTAACATGAAATTAAGAACAAATCCCTAAAGAAAAGTTAAAACATTCTTAACCCAAGATTCATCTTCATCAATCCCATCTCATACATAAAATACATGAAACAAAAGTAGGACAGAAAGAAGTAACTTGGAGAATTGGAAGTTGAAGCAACTAAAGCTCCATGTTCTTCTTTCTCTTCTTCTCTCTCTTTCTTCTTCCTCTTCCTTCAATCTTTCCCAATGTAACAAAATAGAGGCATGAAAATTAGGTTTTTCTTCTATCCTCTATAGTCTTTTCTATTTAGGGTAAAAATTTAGTTTTACTGGGCCCAAAAAGTCTAAAATAACCCCACAAAGTTGAGTTTTAAAAGCTAGTCTACGTTTGGTATTGCGCAGCCCACGATTGTGGAATGAAGAAGATCTGGGATCTTCCACTAGGCTTCCTCCAAATCTTCTTGTGGCTTGTCCATTTTGTTTCTGTGACGATTGTGGCCTAGGATCTTCAACTAGGCTTCCTTCAAATCTTCTTTGTTCTTCAATATCTGATTTCAAACACTAACAAACACATCAAGACACCTTAAATACATAAAATTAAGGCTTAACAGCATGCTCTACCCTTATAACACTCAAAACACACATATCTAACCTAGTAACACAATTCTAAACCTAAACATACATGAATTAATTAATTAACCACTGAAAACATACTAAAATGCCTATTAAAACATAATGTAACCTACAATCACATCTCCACACTTGAACTTTTGTTTGTCCTCAAGTAAAAACAAAACAAACAAAACACTAACACATAAAATAATAACACACAAATGCAATAATGGTATAATGACATTGAACATCTTGAAACAAATTTAACTACAATCACAATCCTTCAAGTTGTTCTAACTTGTTAATTTATGAAATTTGTGTCTAAGCACTTTGGACTAAATATACATACAAATTAAGACCTTAATGTCAAATTCATTCACTCCCATCACTTGCACACACACATTGATAATTATTCGGTCAATTAAAATTGTAACTATCCCTAAGTAACTTTTCATGAAAATTCAAGCTATTCACAAATATTAGTAGGATTTATTAAACAACGCACAATTTTTTGTTAATTTTCATTAACATAAATGTAGTTTTTTATGTGAAGGCAAACATTTATGATGAATGTCCTCCAGTTACTCAACTAGGTCATGTTTTTATTAAGCGGCTTGGTTGGAATGTCATTATAGTCTTTTGACGTGAAGGCAAATATTTTTGGTGAATGTCCCATGGTTACTCAGCTACATCACATTTTCAACTAGCTATTAGCTCTATTCATAGCTCGATTTGTTTCAAAAGGGGCCAACGAAATAGTTATTTATTAAATAAAAAACACCAATTTTAATATTATTTTTATTTTTATATTTTCTTGCCTACCTTATTTCTTTTGCTAATCGTTCTTATAAAAAGATACTAACAATGCTACTTATTCTATTAACCTAAAATTATAATTGAATATGGTAAATTCTTAGAGTGAACAAGCTAACATCATATCCTAATTAACATGCATATTTAATTGAAGCAAACTAGAACACTAATTTTACAAACTAATAAATCTTAGAAACCTAAAAGACTATGTTCAAAACTAAATTGATTTTGTTAAGTCCTAGCCATTGACATGTTCTCATGATCCACATTATGCAAACCTAACAAAATTAACATATAATATGCAAAATTCACACTGAAAATAAAACATATAATGCATATAACGCAACCTTTCCCACACTTGGAAAACACATTGTCTTTAATGTGAGAAAAACAAATAATATACAAGGTGGGAATCAAAATAAACTAATATGAAAACATAAGAACAAAATAACAACATAAATTAAAAGATAAGGGTTGGAGCATAAAACATATCATGAAGATTGAGGTGACGTTGGTGATGGTATTGGAGACCAAATGCGCTTGGCACCTAAGATTGCTGCCCTATGTTATAATTTCTTTAAAAGAAATAAGAGAGTTAGCAGTCCAAACCATTCCAAATCATTAAAACTTATTTTCAAAATTAAAAAAAAAAACTAACTACACACAACAATTTAGATCTAACTACTAAACATGCTAAGTTATGATCATTAGCTTGACCTCACATCCATGGAAGTGTGTTCAATTTTTTGAAAGGAAAGAGATTACTTCTTTTTTCCTTTGTGATCACTCTATTAAGATTTAGTTTACAATAAAGCCCATTCACCTTAAAGGTTTCCTAGTTTTTGTTTTCTAATTTAAGGGCTCCATGGTCTAAAACTTGGGTGACCATAAAAGGTCAATTCCATCTCAATTTAAGTTTTTCAGGAAATAGCCTTAGCCTTAAATTGTATAGCAAAACTGCATCTCCTACCTTTAATTCCTTCTTTGTAAGATGAGAGTCATGCAATCTCTTCACCTTCTAATTGTAATCCTATACATTATAGTGAAACTCTTCAAGTTCATTTACTGGCAGAAGTAATTTTTCATCCACTTGCTTCCAATCAAAATTTAAAGCTCTCATTGCGTAATATGCTCGATGCTCTAACTCCACAAGAAAATGACAAGCTTTACCATATATAAGCCTAAAAGGAGTCATTCTGATCGTTGTTTTAAAAGTAGTCCTATAAGCCCATAAGACATCATCTAGATTTAATGCCCAGTCCTTCCTAGAGTTATTCACCATCTTTTCCAAAAATTGAGCTCCCAGTTGATGACTTCCACTTGTCCATTTGCGGGTGATAAGAGTAACAACACGATGGTGGACTCCGTATCTTTATAGGAGGACATCAAAATATTTGTTATAAAAATGTGTTGCTTCATTGCTTATTATAGTTCTTAGCACTCCAAACTGGTTGAATAACCGTTTGATAAATTTTTATACAACCTTCTTATCACTGGTTGGAGATGCCACAGCTTTGACTCATTGAGATACATAATCCACTATTACTAGAATATACGTGTTCCATATGGAGGGCCAGAAAGGACCCACAAAGTCAATTCCCCACACATTGAAGACTTCGACTTCTAAAATGTTGGATAAAGGCATTTTATCTCTTTTGGAGATGTTGCCTACTCTTTGATAGTGATCACACTGTGCCACGAAAGCATACTTAAACAAATTTGGTCTATAAAATCCACACTCTAGTACTCGGGCTGCCCGTTTTTACTCCATAATGGCTAGCGTATTGAGCTTCATGACACTGTGCTAATATATCCAACATTTCTTCATCTGGCACACATCAACTTACTAAACCATCAACACCTGTTTGATGCGAGATTGGTTCAATCCATAAATATTAGGTGAACTCGTGTAGGAATCTCTTCCTCTATTGATAGGATAAATCAAAAGGAAGCTTACCATTGACAATTTGCAATATTAGCGAACCATAGTGTTGGCAGGTTGTTGAGTAACATCAGGGTTTCATTAGGGAATTTCTCATTAATATCATCACTTTGCTTATATTTCCCTCCTTTCAGACGTGATAAATAGTCTATGACCACATTCTCCTCTCCCTTCTTATCTTGTACTTCTATATCAAACTCCTTAGACCCTAAGAGATACAATCAAAACTTATCATATACAAACACTACTGTGAGTAGTTCTTTTTCAGTGGTGGTGTAGTTAAGTTGAGGTCCCATAAGGGTCTTGCTTGCATAGTATATTGCATGTAACCTTTTATCTTTCCTTTGGCTCAATACTTAGCCTATAGCTTGCTTGCTCGCATCGTACATAACCTCAAATGGGAGTGTCCAATCAGTTGGTGCTAAAATTGGTGCTGATGTTAGTGCCTCCTTCAATTGATTAAATGTAGGCAAAAAATTGCATAAAAAAGAAAGGCACATCCTGGACTAACAAGTTTGTTAAGGGTCTCGCAATTTGTGAGAAATCTATAATAAAGCAACAATAGAACCTAATATGGCTTAGAAATTGTCATACAACATTGACGTTGATTGGAGATGGTAGTTTTTCTATAACTTCCGTTTTCGTTCTATCCACTTCAAATCCTTGCTGTGAAATCTTGTACCTGAGCACTATACCCTCCTGCACCATAAAGTGGCACTTCTCCCAATTTAGCACTAAATGTGATTCTTCACACCTTTGGAGTACCCTGTCCAAATTAGTTAAACACACCTCAAGAGAGTCTCTAAAAACTAAAAAATCATCCATGAAAACTTCCATTATTTTCTCGATCATATCTGCAAAGATAGACATCATACATGTTTGAAATGTAGCTAGGGCATTGCATAATTTGAAAGGCATCTTTCTATAGGCAAAAGTAATATAAGGATATGTAAATGTGGTCTTTTCTTGATCCTCGGGGTAGATAAATATCTGGTTGTACCCTAAGTAACCATCCAAGAATTAGTAGAATGAGTGACCAGCCACTCTTCTATCATTTGATATATGAACAGATGAGGGAAATGGTCCTTTTTAGTCACCGTGCACTAGAAGAAAACAACACAATTTGCGACGTTTAAAAAATGTTACAAAATCTAAAAAAAAATTCACATAATACAATTTGCGTCATTTTAAAAAATGTCATAAATAACGTCGCAAAATGTGGTGTAGGCAAAAGGTTTTTGCAACTTTTCCCATAAAATGTCATGGAAAACATGGACATTTCGCGACATTTTGGAAAACGTCACTAAAAGATTGATCTTTTTGTGACGTTTTTTGGAACGTTACAGAAAGTCACATTCCACAACATTTTAGGAAATGTCGCGGAAAGCAACATTCAGTTACGTTTTTGGAAACATTGCGGAATGCAACTTTCCACGACATTTCCAAAAATGTCGCGGAAAGCAACATTCCGTGATGTTTTTGGAAATGTCGCAAAATTTAGCATTCCATGATATTTTTAAGATGTCGCGGAATTTTACTTTCTGTGACGTTTATACAAAAACATCATAGATGATATTATTTTTTTAATTTTAATTTTAACATTTTTGAAAATAATTTTAATTTAATAGTTTTTAGTTTTAATAATTATTTTTAAAATACAAAATTTTTAAATCTTATTTGTTTAATAACTATTTAATATTATTTATGAATTTTATTTATTTAATAATTTTAAATTTTTAGTATATCATTAATTTTAATAATTATTCATGTATCACAAGAATTTTATACCTGAAAAAATTATTATTTAATTGCAATTCATGAAGCATGTCATAATACACTAATTGATATTAAAAGTACATAAGTGTATAGTAAATAGTCATAAGTACGTAATATATCAATATGAGTACATATATCTAACCTAAACAAATATTATGTGTAGAACATAAAAGTTTCAAGAGTTTTTTTGTTGTTGTTTAAATGTCGTTGTTTGACTTTAGTGGTTAGTCGATCCTGCATTTGTTCAACTTTTTTATTCAATTTATCAACTTGATACTGTAACTCCTAATTAACCTTCTTCAACTCCTTTAGTTCATCTCGAAGTCTCTTTCTAACAGAAGTTTTCCCCTGTGATCAAGGCCCAACTCCTAAGCCAACAACAACAACATAAGTTGATCTAGTGCCTAAGACTTTGTCGCACACTTCATCCTCTATCATCGGATGACCTTGTTCTATTAAATATGCCAATTCCTTACACATTAATTCCTAAAAAATTAAGAATTAATTAGATACATAGTCTCATTTAAGAAATATGTGTAAATGAACTATGTACTCACCCATTTTTCTCTACATTCGGTAGTTGGCCATTGACCTTTACTTTCATCATAATGAGTTTGATACACCATAGCTTCATCCGGTCACACTCTTCTCCATCTTTGTCACTCTGTTGTATAGAAATATATTACTAGTAATATTTATTATAAATTTTGAAATGTCAATCAAAGTAAAATATAATTCAAAAGATAATAACTCATAATCTAATGCGTATCGTTACAAAGGACTTGGACCTGGAGTTTGGTCAACATTTGACCTAACTTCTAGCTAATTTGGTTTTTTGACTTTTTTCCTAATCGTAAATGTAACAAAATCTATTATAACATCTATAAATCACAATTCATAAATACTAAAATATAATCAGTTGTTAATAAAGTTGTGAAATTAAATTTTGTGATCAAATTAATGAAATTAAAATTTGTGATCAAATTAAGTAACCTTTGTAGTTGATTGCTCCCAATATTCGCATAAATCCATCCACTTCGCTACTGTCACATTATTTGGCTTAACATCCTTTCCATGCTTGGTATAATGCTTTTTATATGAAATCTTTGATCTTTAAATCTTAAAGAAAGAAACTTCTTGACAGTAGCATGTACTTTGTTGTCTGTCCTCATTCCTTTGACTTCCAACTTTTGCTGCAAAAAATTATAAATTATTGGTCAAAGCTTTAGGTATATGGAAAACACGTACAAATTAGATAGTTTTATAATACTTACGTCTAACTTATCAAATGCAATGTCCAACTCCTTATTAGTTTTTTTTCCATTTTTTCTTACAGGTAAGGAAGTTCAGGATATCACACCAATCTCAGTCGATAATTTAGTAAACTATATAGAGTTGGTTGGTCGTCCTTCAGCTGGGGAGATCTCTATCTCCAATCTCTTACCTATTTCCTTATTAATCTTTTCCAATCTGTGTCCTTTTGTGATACTCCTTGTTTTTTTTCAGATTAGTCGTGGATCCTAAAAAATAGTAAAGGAATATTTTACATTAAGCATATAACATACTCTTAATTGGTTAGATAAACAAAATTATTTGTAGCACCCACTCTCATAAGATACGTACCCGACATCATAAGTAATATCTAAGTATGTACCCCGTAGGGGTGACATGCAAGAACAGTCATTCAATCAAAATTCATTACAAATTTTTATTTCTTTAAAACAATGCACACGTATGCGAAAGTCTTAATCAAATTGGGCCTGCTAAATTTTTTTAACATTTCCATTCATCAACCACTTGAGCCCATTTCAAATATAAAACATTTGTAATCATAAAGTCATTTCATTACTAAATCATTCACATACACTTTGTACAATTCTTGCGAAACATAAATAAAAAACAAAATAATTGAAGACATATGCAGGTGCAAACTGATCCCGAACTTTAATCCATATCTAATATCAGTGGCTATACTCCACTTCACCTAACTGAATAACTCCTCGGAACCAAAAGCCATATTGCAATTTTTTATGAGTTTTGCAAACTCAACGAGTGAACCATCATTTATAGGTTTTGCATACTCAATGAGTGAACCATTATTGATGATTTCACCCAGGTCAAATACACAAAATCACATATTTCACATATATTCATTCAGAACATATATATTTTAAATACTCACATTAACATGACACATCATATAATTATTGCGAATTAGAACAGATATATACAAATATAGATGCAAATGAGACTCCAGATTCGTTATTATTGTTGTGACAGAGTGCCTTTCACATACATATACAGATACTGGCCTATTGGGCTCAGTTAGAAAAGAATCATGGAGCATAGCTCTATGTGCAAAAACATAAATCACGAAGCAAAGCTCTACTTGCAAGCGCTTTCATAATGGCTACTCCGATTACAACGCCTTTATCTGAGCATGCATTTTATGAAATGCACCAAATATAGAATATGTAATGTATAAAAGTCACATATGATGTACAGTCAGAAATCTCATAGTCATCGGACCTAAGTTCGGCATTCAACTTTCTTTAAGAATACTCATATCATTCAGAATTTCAAAGCAATTAGAACACTTCCAATACATTCCCAAATATTAAACTCCTCGGACCTGAAGTCTGGAATTTATAAACAATTCACAATCAACTATTAATTGGAAGTTAAATAAATTCAATCAATCCTAGGAAATTCATCTAGGTTAAATCACAGTATGTCAATATGCTATTGCCTAGATGGTTTTGACAATGTCTAACTGGCGTCCAATGTGCTCCTCTATATCATACAAAACACATTTACAAATATCATACTTTTCACAAATGTATAAGTATTCCTTTATGCACATCTATGTATAGAAAATATGCACAATGCATGTTCAATGTCAATCTCGGGTATCTTATCATGATTCTTATCACCATATCTTTCATATATCAAAACCTTTGTAAGTTGCATTCCATAATAACCAAGTCATAGGCGTGCAACATCATGCATGCCCGTGCATAATAACCAAGGAAAGTCACGGCCGTGTAACACAAAACTCACGACCGTGCAGTCTAAAACAAATCAGTCACTAGTGTGAGATCTTAACTCACGCCCGTGCATATCAAATGACTAGTTTAGAGTTTTCTACCAACATGCTTTTAGGTCAACTTTGCATCATCATTCTGATAAGGTAAATGACACAATTAGGCAATACTTTCTTCTAGAAAATTGTTCTCCAATGTCTTAAGTTCCTAATGACGCCAAGATTATAAAATTTGGTTTAGAAATATGAAAGTTATACTCCAATTATTTCGGACTATTCTTAAACTAAAACTGTACTTTGTATTTAATTTATAGCCATATATCTCTAATTCAATTTAAATCAAGAATCATTCCATTTGGATACCTATTGATCAAAATATAATCAAAATATCGAAATATGTTTAGTGAAATCATTCCAATTTTCCTCACCATTTTCATCTTAAATTCAACAATTAATCCATTTCAGATGGTTATAATTTTTGGTGGAGATGAAGAAAAATATGTGTCGACTCTAATGGTTCAAGAATCAAATCATTTGGATATCGGATGAAGAAGTTATAACAAATACCAAAGGATGTTTAAAAATAACCAAAAGTTGAAAGTCGCGATTATACGTCTGCATGACTGCGATTCTCCATTTGAATCTGCGAAGTCATGATTGTACAGAAGCATGATTGCAATTTGCGACCCTTAACAGTGAAGTCACGATCGTGCTTCCTTCTTTTCTTCATCGATTATTTCTCTTCTTCTTCCCTTCCATTTTTCTTTCATTTCCAGATTTACACCCTTCTAAATCATCTATACTACATTTCTAACTCCAATACAAACTCTAAACAAATTAAATTCAAGTTTTCACTTTAAAAATCACAAATCCGAAACTTCACATATACTTTCTCTCTCTACTGCATTTTTTTAGATCTTTATTCTTATTTCAATCTTCTTCAATAAACATATAAAACACTTAAACCAATTCTTGCAACTTCATTTCAGCTCAAGAACACAAAAGAAATAAAAAATCCAAGGTTCACATGTAAACATCAAAAATCTGATTTCTCATACATGTAAATTCCATTTTTGCATTTTATTTCTGTTTCTACTTTCATTTGATGCATTTTTTCATTTTTCCACACTTTCATTTTATCAACAACTTAGCAATTTATCAACTCTATACCACAACCTCACTAACTCTTCATTTCATATCATTAAACTCACTTAAATTCATTTCCACAAATTCATGTGTGAATAGTAAAAACAACCATATATTCACGCATGTATAGTGAAAAACAGAGTATATGTTCATCATTTTTCCTGAATTTCAGCACTTTTCCTAAACATAGTTTCAATGATTCTTTTATCTCAAAACTCACTTCAACACTATCTTATCACAGATTGTTCCTCACATATGCAAAAACAATTCATTCATCACCGAAACTACACTTCTCAAACCCACGCATGCATGCATACATTTTCATCGTAAAACATCATCAAAGTTACTTACTCAATTCAACTATTCTCGATAGTAAGAGTGAATCAATGACACCCTATAGGAGTAACAATTTGCTATTCGGTGATGAATAACTAGAAGAGTGTTTTGGTGATTCCAGTGAAGAACAAACGATGTTTAGTAACCTTTCTTTACTAAACACTTAGCTACGTGTATTCTTTGCATGAAATACACATGTCTCCCAAATAAGACTGCCACATGTCATCATGCATATGAGCCATTTATCATATCTATAAGCTGCCACATGTCACGATATAATTGATCTAGTGTCAACATTTTCTTATTATAAAATACTTCAAATTTCCAAAATACCTTAAATATACCAAAATTACCAAATCACATTTTAATCGCATTAATAGTTCATTTATACCCAAAAATTGTCAGTGAATGCATGTACAGTCATTATTAAACTTATATGTTTCACCAATGTGATGTGAAAGATCATCCCTGTAGTGCTTGCATAGGTAGAACTAATACTAGAAAGAATAGTGCCATTTACTAGTGACTAATTATAAAAAGCTGAAGGCATCCCTTGAGAAGTTAATGGAGAACTAATACTGCATCGCATATTCAAAAGTTATAGATAATTATCTCTAGAATGAGTAATAGGCACAGATGTGACATCTCTTGGTGTTGGAGTAGGCTCACAAGGTGCAAGTGTGTGATCTTTTGGTTGTGTAGGAGCAGATGGCTCGTCAGCTACACTTCCAAGAAGCTAACAGTACGACGAATGTAGTTGTATTGGTACTAAGCTGCTTGGTGCAACCTTATTCTTCTTCTTTGGTAGACTAGGTCCCATGTGAATCACTTGCATGCAATTCGACATTAGATTTCAATGATACTATTAATTGACCACCAGAAAGCATAAACTGAATATAAATAGTGAAAGTATAATGTTGAGTTTTGGCACACGTAATAAATAGTGAGTATTTTTCCCTTATCTTCCTGTAAGTTCTACTAAAGTCTTGATTTTTTTTCTCCTTGTTCCTTATTCTTCCTTACTCTCTTCCTTTCTAGATCTCTTATCTGTTTACTACTATTTCTCTTACTGCCTTGAACTAAATGATAAATAAAAGTTGTACAACTTTCACATACCATTGTCACCCACCAATTCAACTATTTAATAAATGAAGAGTTACAATATGCATTGTCTTACCTATCACAACAATTACAATTATAATCCTTCTTATCATTTTTTCTAATATAAAATTGTTGACAACTTGTACAAAGGGTCCAATCACACAGAATGCTTGAGATGTTAGAACATTACATGATCGACATTCCATCTATAGTTTTACATAAAATTTATCAAAAAGTTGGAAGTAATGTACTTACTATTTATACGACTATAATTATCAAAATATGTAGCTCAAGAATCAACAAATAAAAAACATTCACGAAAAAAAATGTTGCACATTGTTTTTACAGAAACTGACTAGTGTATGGGAAGATAGAGAGTGTTTTAACTCTCACACAAGATTTTTCAAAGGCCATCCTACTTTAGTTGCCACAAATAAATGGGAACTATGGTCAGTTGTCTCAAGATCGCTGATCACTAAAACTATTGGTCAACATTATAAGACAGTCAATGTTATTTAGCGGATATGTCTATACAAACTTCTTTTGCATATGGTGATAACAGAACGAGCTGCTGCAGATTAATGCTCCTTCAAACGCAAATATTGGTATTTCCAAACCTTAATTTGTTATTCTATTCACAACAAAGATAAAAAAAAGTTGAACTTTTATGAGTAGAAGATGGCCTTTATCAATCAATTGCATCTCATATTTCTTGCTTTTTCCTGTGGCTGCTATACTATCATTTTCCTTTTGGGAATGAGAAGAGTAAATATTCTTTGAGCCTGGTAGTGGTTACACTAGCCTTTTTGTTTCCTTTTGTGTTTGTTGTGCTTTTCTACCCTTTTTCCCTTCCTTTGTCAATATATGTTGTTTTTTCTCTACAAATATCGAGTCCTGATTCCAAGGAGCTAATTTTTCAGATTTAGAATAAGAAAAATAAGCAATTATACAACTACAAAGCTTTATCAACAACAAATTATTACAATCAAGGTAAGGTCTATTATGCATCAAGGTACTTAACAAACTTATTATGCTTCACAAGGCTATTATGCATCCTCACATTTTAGGCAGATAAGGTCAAGAAGGGATTATTTGATTTTATTTCTTCTTCTATACCTCCTTCTTTTAACAATTTGGAACTTTCTAGAATTTCCTATTTTTTTGTCCTTAGTCCTTTATAAAAGTTGAAATCTCATTCTCCTTAGCTAATTGAGCTTCTTGCAATTTAATGGCTACTTAATTTCTCCTATTGATCAGAGGTTTGTAATCAACTTGAGAGTGATAAAAAATACCAAACTAAGCCTCTCTATCCATAGATTTAAAGGTCTCTTTTTTTATTAATGTTAGTGGATATGACATCTTCCTGTTAGATTGTTATTATTGCTGGTGTTTATAACTTCTCTAAATTGAAAGCTTTGCTTATTGACATTAGTAGCATATGGTGCTTGAGCATTATCAATGTGCTTAACCCTGTAAATTCTTAGTATTCTCTAGTCTTGACGATCTTACAATTTGGTTTACAAAATTTGACAATTATGAGTTGTGGTTTCTAAGCATATAATACTCTTTTTATCTAATCAAATAATAGGGATACTTTTTTGGTAAATCAGTCATGGACATTATAAGAGCATATGTTCTAGTAAAATAAATTCTTTTCAGTTCAAATGTGGCTTTATCCATATAAATAGGCTTACCAATGAAACTTGCAATGTGACTAAGACCAAAAATGGTCCAATACTTAAGAGGAACTCTATCTATGCAGATCCATATTGGTATTTGTTCCTGCTTAATGTCCATCATCTTTATCCCAGGTCTCCAAATCTTAAGAAATACGAGTTTATTGTTTACATGTCAAGGTCCTACTTAAATTACTTTCTTTGCATCATTTGGAATGGGGAATCTGAATAGAAATACATCATCAGTGTAACACCCCACTCCCGCAAGACCCGAACCTGACATCGATGGGTGATATCCGAGTCTGTGCCCCATAAGGGTGACATGCTAAAGCACTCAATCATTTATAAATCGGTATAATTTTTTTCAAATCAATAACAAACATGATATAAGAAAATCGATACTCAAATTGAGCCCACATTCATTCATAAACATTTTCAAGTAACACAAAACCATCAATAACATTTTCAATAGCCATTTGGGCCCTTTCACAAATACAAAACGCTTGAGTTACTACACATCAATTTCTCATCATCTCTTTTCTAACGTCATATGATTTCATAATATCCACATTCTTATCCAATAGGAATCCAAATTGAAATTCTCATAATACAAAATCACTAAAATTGATTCTAGAATACTTAAACCCAAGCATTTTCTAAACTTCATGAACTAGAATCCTTCCAAAAATCCAAAAGATTCAAAATGATCTTACCTTGGTTATTCACCAAATGAAAAGATCTTTAGCTCAAATGGAAGCTCTTTTCTTGCTCTTCCTTTTTCTCTTCTTAGACATCTTCAAAACCTTTCTTGAAGACTGAGAAGAATTAAACCCTAATCCACTCTCTTTTTTTCTCTCAAACCACCAAAATCTCTTTTTCTTTCTCTCTCATTTTCATTGTTCTCTTCTTCTTATCCTTCCATTCAAGTTTTTCTTCTTTATTTATAAGCAACACAACACTTCTTGTTCTAATTATGCCCTTAATGATTGAGAATTATCCCATTTGCCCTTCCAATTATGCATTATGTCTTTTATATTTAAGTGTCTTGCCAATAGTACCCTTGAATATTCTAATATAAAACTTTCTTCCAGAAGATGTCCCCCATTGTCTTAAGTTTCTAATGACATCAAAATCATTCAATTCGATTCTTTGATTTGAAAGATATACTCCAAATATTTTTGGACTGCTCTTGTCCAAATCAGTATACTAGACACAAATTTTATCCCAAATTTAAACATCATAGAGACAAAATTAGATTCCCATTTCTCATACCATTTGTATCTCCATGTCTTTAGTTCACCACAAATTAGAAATCATCTCATTTGGAGATCTACTGTTCCAAATATCATCAAAATACTGAAGTATGTTTAGTGAAATAACACCAATTCATAGTATTTAAAAATACACACACTGTACCAGTCCCACGTTTTTCACTCAATCTCTCTCACTTCATTTTAGATGGCTAACATTTTTGGTGGAGATGTAGAGCAATGTCTTACAAGCCCAATGGTTCAAGAATCAAGTTATTGGAGTGTCTATAGAAGAGGTTATGGCCAAAAGAATCCAATCTGGTTTTATCCTCAATCAAATTGAACCTATCGTGGGACAATTAGTATAACTTTATATAGAGATATCAGATTTAGGTTTTTTTAAATGGTTAAAAAGAGGACTTCAAGATATACAACTTTTATGAAGACCTTGAAGACAGATTATATCGTTTGAAGGGTCAACAATGGAATAGAATATAGGTCAGGTGAAAACACAGAAGGAGTGGAAAAATTGCTATAACTTTCCCTACAGTTATTGGATTAAGGTGTTCTTTATATGGTTCGAAATAGAACTTTAAGATCTACAACTTTTATGAAGACCTTGAAGATAGATTGTATCTTTTGAAGGGTCAAAAATGGAATAGAAAATAGGCCAGGCGAAAACACAAAAGAAGTAAAACCAAGAAGAAGCAAAACACAGAAGGAGTGGGAAAATTACTATAACTTTCCCTAAAGATATTTGATTAAGGTGTTCTTTATATGGTTATAAAGAGAACTTCAAGATCTACAACTTTCATAAAGACTTTGAAGATAGATTCTATCGTTTGAAGGGTCAAAAATGAAATAGAAGATATACGATGAACAGTAACCCAGAAGAAGCAAAACTAAAAAGGAACAAAACTGAGAAGGAACAAAACTAAGAAGAAGAAAAACTAAGAAGGAACAAAACTAAAAAGAAGCGAAACTGAGAAGGATCAAAACTGAAAAAGAACAAAACTGAGAAGGAACAAAACTCAAAAGGAACAAAAGTGAGAAGGAACAAAACTCAGAAGGAACAAAGCTGTGAAGGAACAAAACTGAGAAGGAACAAAACTAAGAAGAAGCGAAACTGAGTAGGAACAAAACTAAAAAGAAGTTCATAAATAGTAACTAAGAAGATTTTTTAGGTATGAGTTTCGACTTCAATGCCCAAAATTCTCATACTATATACTGTTAGAAAGACAACAGAAAGACTATAACTCTCAAGAAGGCAACTTTGCCAAAATCTATCTAGATCAATCCCAATTTTCCCTTAAAGTCCGAAGATGAATTTTACATTCATCCCCAATGTACTACACTCAGTTCTCGCTTCATGAAAAATTTTGAGACTCTTAGAGACAAAATTGAAATTCGATATCTTCATAAGAAATGTAGCCATATGTTTCTAATTTAATCCAAAAAAGAATCGTCTCATTTGGATAATTAGAGAAAACGTTATGGCTAACAGACTGAAGCACACTCAGTGAACATTTTCCAGATCACTACCAATTTTGTTTCCAACTCTCTCCTTATCACAACTCATACCTAGATCACTCTTTCTACTACCTCTAATTCTCATTTTTAAACAAAGATCACATTTAACAACAATTATACCCAGAAGTTGTCAATGAATGCATATACCACTTTTTTTTATGTGCAAAGAGTCAATGTTTATGTGTTTATATGACAGTATGCATGAGCAACAAAATGCATATCCTTAATCTCTCTTTTAGCTCACATGTAGTGAAATTTCTGGTCCTAACCCTTGATATGAGGATGAGATGTTACAATCAGTGTTTATATCTTGTAACACATTTCACATTGCTTCATCACTGGGAATGCCACTCTCTTGTCTGGAAAGAAACTAAGTAAAGTGGAGTTCCATTTGCTGGCACCTGCTCTAAGAACTTCTGATGAAGAATAATATGTGCTTAATTGTTGATATATTTAATCATTTACACTTAGTGATTAATGATATGAAAATATTTAAGATACTCACTTTAATTTATATATTATTTTAGGTACAATTTGGAAGCAAAGAAATTAAAGTGAGTCGAAAGCACCGCATATGAACCATTTTTCAAATATTTATTTTTGCTTGTCTTTATGGAAGAAGATGAAAAAAACAATAAAAGGCAAGAAAATGGAAAATAAAGAAGCACACTTCAGAAAATGGAAAACGACACATCAGTCATAATTGGGTTGCGCTCAACGCAACGCTATGTTTTGAATGAAACGAATACACAGGGCTGCGTTTCATGCTGGGGAAAAAGTGAGCAGATGTTACGTGGGAGGTCTGCATTTTAACATAGTTTACTGCATTAAACGAAGACGAGGGGAAGTGAGCAGAGGCCAACGTGAAGGTTTTAAAAGGAGCAACTTAAATTGTCAAATCAGCACTACAGGAATCATAGCACAGTAGAGACACTACAGGACGCAGGTAGGAAGAGAGAAGCATAGGAGTGTGAGCTGCGGCTTATGGTTAAAGTAGGCGTGGGTTGTAGCTCGGTGAGGCTTACATGAGGAGAGGTAGGTGTGGAGGACTAAGGTGAACAGTAGGTTGGGATTCAACATTAAATTGTCCCGTCAATGAATAATAGGAGGAGAAGTGCTGTGTTGGAGAGTGGGCAGTGAACAAAAAACAAAGGGATTTTTGGCTAGGGAGTAGAATGGGGGCTGAAGCACTTTTTCGGGAAAGACTCATGAAGGGCTAGGCATCCCAATGCCGGTTCAGAGGTGACATCAACGCTGATGACCCGAATTAAGTATTTATTATTATTATTTTATTTCTTTCTCTCATTAGAAATTGATTGTGTTATCCTATGTTAATTGATTTAGGTATTGTGTATGGATAATCGGATTTTCACTATTATTTAGCTATTTGTGTACGAACCTATTGGGTATTGTGAGATGATGATTTTAATGCATTCATTGAATTGTTAATTGCAAACTCATTGTTAGAATTTTGATATAATCCGTAATTGTTATGTTGAAATTCATGTGTAGTGACTAATGATTCGTGATCATTAGGGATAGCATGACCTATGTTAAATGAAGCATCGTATGTCATTGTTTTCTTGATTAATCAGTTTTCCTAATTCATAATGCTACTGCCTAATTAAAGCGAGGAATCATATCCTAGGTTATTAGGTAGTTAGGTTTAATTAATGATCGTATCTTGATTAAACAAAACCTAAGGGATTAATTATTAACCCACGATTAATAGTTGCTAGAAGAGGTTAAAGAACAACAAATTAATGAAATATGCTTAATTAGGGTGTCGGTAGAGATTGAACTAAAGAACTAACCGAATTCCCCACCTTTATCATTTTTTACATGTTTTCCTTAACTTGTTTTTATTATTTAGTTTTATTTTATTTTCTTCTTTAAAAAATCCAAAACCCTCGTTGAACCTAAACATTGATTAATTTTATTTAATAAACTTTACACACACTCTCTGTAGGATCGACCTAGACTCACCACTGTTATAGTAGTAGGTCTAGTTATTTTATTTTTGACTAGCGTAACGACGCGCAATTAGAGAAGAGACAACTTTGTTGCTAAGGATTCTTTAGGAAGGCAGAAGTTGAGTTTCAATTTAGGCATAGGCTCACCTACAAATTGAACTTAACTATATCTATAACCACCTCGTCATGACTAGCAGTATCCCCTAGCCTGTCTTTTAGTAAGTTACCTATATATCTTGCTTATTATTTTAAACTTTACCAAATCAAACTACATGGCACTCATTCTTAAAATAAAGAAAAGGAAAACCTCATTGACTAAAAATTTTCTCTTTTCTTATGCTTAGGATCTAGCTTCATCTTTATCTGAAGTATTTTTTACATCTACAGGTCGTCTTACCTCCTGTTATACTCAAATGTCATTAAGAATAAATTAATTTGGTTCCTTTACCCTTTATACATCTGTATAGGTTCCTTTAGCCTAAAACCAATTAGTTAACCCTCTCATCTAGTTAATAGGTTTGACCTTATTTGATTAAAAAAATGTTTTCCTCCATTATAGTTTTTACCATAGCTTTTGTTAAGTAAAAGCTAAAAGCACTTAATAGACTCCACTTCCTTAACAACAAAAATAAAAGTTATTACCTTTTCTCCTTTGCTCTTGAGACATGTTACCATCTCTTCTTCAATTATCCTTTCTCTTCTCTACTTTGGTCAACCTTCCTAAGAAATTTAGTAATCTTTATACTCAACAACCTACTCAAACACTATGTCTTAACTCATCCAATCCTCTAATTTGAACCCAATAATCTCTTTCTTAAGTAAAAGCATCTTTAATGCTTATGGCTAATTGATTTTTTTATATAAATAAAAGATATGATAGGGACATAAGCTTCATATATCAATTGGCTCTATCTAGCCCCCTTTTTATTGTCAAAGAAGCCCTCCTAGAAAATACTAAAACTTTTTCACTAACTTCTCAGTTATCTTACAATTATAATATTTAAAGTGTTTTGCTTTCATTCAATTTTCTAATTCTAGTGAACAAAACAAACAGCTACATTATGCCCTGGTCATAGGACAATTTACATAAATATATTAGATCTCTTATACAACTTATAGCGTGTCCTAAAACATCCACTTGGTTATGCAAATCTATATTATAGTGATCTAAAGTAAATGATTCAATGTTTATTGGTCTAAAAATAGAACATTTGCCTATTCCAAATATGGATAACATGAATTGAATAACCACAAAGCACACAAAATGCAAAAACACCAATATGAACAAAACATACAGAAACCTCAACTCTAATTATTTAACTTTGAACATAAACTCGGTGCCATTACATGCACCTCTACCAGATCTTTTAGATAGTCAGAAAAGATAATAACCTGGAGCTTTTTGCAACAACAATGAACATAATAACTGAGAAATTGGCTCTTCTTGAACCTTCAGTAGTGTGATGCTTTTTACAAGGACTACATGAGCATCTAAGAAATAAATGATAAGTCCATCCATAATTTTTAGTGTTATAAAACTTTGATATAATGCTCAAGTTAAGGACTCCAACAGCAACAACATAAGTAAAAGCAAAATGTAGAGAGAAGTAAAAATGTCATATTATCTTTTATTCTAGAAAAAACAACAAATGTTCAATTGCATAATAAGAATTTATTCATCGTCATCGTCGGTGGACTCTTCCAAAAAAATATCACATTCATTCTCACTACTGCTTGTCTCCAAGTCCTCCAAATCATCATTCAAATGTTGCTCGGAATTCAATAAAACATTATTTATTACATCAAATGCAATATCATTTCGATATTAAAAACTCTAAAAGAACATTCCTTGACTTCCATTGGAACTTCATCAGACTCCTCAATGTCATTTGAACCTTCTTCATTACCATGCAAAGGGATATCACACGAACATCTAACTTCACATTCTTGCACAATCCACCAATTTAGACTTAATAACAAATCTTCCACATAAAAGACTTGCTTTGCTTGGTGTGGAAAAATAAATAGGTCATCCTTGAACCAGAACTTAGTTATGTTGATGCTTTTTACAATGTCATTAACTCTCATATTCGAATTTCCAAGATCGTACCATTTACACATGAAAAGCACAACATTTTTACCCCTAACATATTCAAGCCTGATAATATCTATCAACATTCTATAAAATGTAATATTATCTTCCCCATAATTTCCTAACACTGCAACACCAATATTTTGTGTAATCGTACGCAAATCACGAGCTTCAGTGCAAAATCGCATGCCATTTTTATTACATATAGTATACTTCTGCACCAAACTATGAGGTCCACATGCTAATGCATACAAAGACTCAAAGATACTTCCTTCACGAGAGCTAGTTAATTTCTTCATCTATAACAACAAATGAAAAAATCAAATAAGTATTTACTATAATCTATATATAATTATTAATGTAGATCATGTACAAACCTTCTTCTCACCCAATGCTTTAACCATGAAGAAAATTGTTCTCTATATCTCCTGTCAATATATAATGGACTTTGTTGCCTCAACTCATCCATGTGCTCACCATGGATGAAAAAATTTAATCAAGATTATATGAAATATCTCTACTTATTACATATCTTAATTTTATAATAGGTTACAAAAACTTACTCAATAAAGGGCCTAATCTCATGACAATTTATAAACACATACCAATATGCACTCTCTAGCTTATCTGTAGGAAAAGCAACTTTTTGCTAGCACCAATCGACTTACATGGTTGGAAGAACACTGATATGTCACTACCATTAACCATATCATTGATTTGCTCTAACACGTTGAAGTTGGTTTCAATTCCTTTTAGATACATTGAACAGAATGTCATGCACTTTTTAACAGCATACGTTTGAGCAATTGACCCTTCTAGGCATCCTTTATTTCTAACAAATCCCTTTAATGTACCTAGGAATCTTAACAAATGATTAACCATAATTAAATAGGACACTATTTAGTTAACTTTGTTGAGTGATAGGATAAATTTAAATAATACCTCTTAATTGGATACATCCATCTATACACAACTAGTCCACCAAGTAAGGCTTCATTTGGCAAATGAATAGTCAAATGTACCATGACATCAAAGAATGTTGGTGGGTATATCATTTTAAGTTTACATAAGATTACAGTTATCTCATCACATATCTTCTATACGTCATCCTTATTCAAACTTTGATTACAAATTTGACGAAAGAAGTCCCCCCAACTCCATTAAAACACCTATCACATCTTATTCAAGATGGCACACGTGCCTAATGGAAGAATGCTTTGTAATAGTATATGACAATCATAAGACTTAAGTCTAGTAATCTTCCTTTTATCGACATTAACACATTTAGATATATTATATGCGTAGCCATATGGAAACTTCACCTGTTTTACAAACTCGCAAAACTTCTTCTTCTTATCGAAAGACATTGTATAGCATGCTAGAGGTTTTGCCACAATAGTTCGATCAACTGCTCTTCTCAAGTGTAATTCCTTTCGAATGTTCATATCTTCCAAATTAAGCCGAGCCTTGATTGTACCTTTGGTTTTACCTTCAATATTTATCAAAGTACTAAGGATATTGTCGCAAATATTCTTTTCTATATGCATGACATCAAGGTTATGCCTCAATTTTAACTTATGCCAATATGGGAAATCAAAAAAATGTTTTTTAATTCCAATTCAACTCTCCTTCCAATGTCGTTCTCCCTTTATTGTTGGGGTGCTTTCCATAACATATATTCTGCACATGATATAATTGTTCCACCACATCATCTCCATCTGGTAAGTTAGGTATAGGCCGATGATCACTCTTGCCATCAAACTTTTTGCTTTTTTCTCCATGGATGATCGTAAGAAAGAAAACACTGATGGCCTAAGTAACCAATCTTGCTTCTTAACTTACAAGGAGTGTGTTTGTTACAAACAGGGCATGCCTTATAGCCTTTAGTGATCCACTTAGAAATATTACCATAGGCTGGAAAGTCATTGATAGTCCATATTAAAGCTGCATGCATTCAAAAATTTTCTCCTTTTGAAACATCAAAACCATCTTTCCATAACTCATTTAACTCATCTACTAGTGGTTTGATATAAACATCAATATCTCTACCCATCGCTTCGAACCTAGAATAACTAGAGATAACATAAAAATGACTCATCCTTACACATCCAAGGGGGTAAATTGTATGCTAAGCGAACAATAGGCCATATGCTATATGAAAGTGACAAATTGCCATGTAGATTGAATCCATATGTTGTTAAGCCTAGTTTAAGATTGCATGGCTCTCTGGAAAACTCACGATATAGCTCATCAAAGCTCTTCCAAGCTTCTTCATCAAAAGGATGAACCATGGTATTACTGTCACCTTTAGGCCTATCACTATACCATGTCATTTGTTTAATGGTCTTACTTGACATGAATAATCATTATAATCTTGACGTTAATAGAAAGTACCACAATACTTTATGAGGTATCTTCTTACCCATGCCATCATTAATTCTCCATCTTGATGTTCCACATTGGGGACAACTTTCTAAATCCCCATACTTTTTTTCCAAAATAGGGAGCAATCATACTTACATGCATGTATTGACACATAACCTAAACCTAGGCTCTGTAGAAATTGATTTACTTCATAATAGGACTTCGGTAAACATTTACAATTAGGTAATACATCCCTCAGTCAAGCAAGTAACTTGTCAAATGACTTATTGCTCCACTTTTTGTATACTTTTAAGTGAAGCAACTTTATTAAAAATGACAACTTTGAAAAGTTTGTACATCTGGAGTACAACTCTTCAATTGCTTTAATAAACAATTCATAAAAGGCACCTATAATAGAATCTTCGACTCCTATAGGAGGAGTCCTTCCATCCTGATCAATTAGACAATCATTTAAGAAAGTACCCACATCATGAAGCAAATCTTGCATGCTATCATCCTCCTCATCACCATCACCTTCATTAATATCATTGCCCGTTCCATTAACGTCTATATTTGCAGTGTCAAGCCTTTCTTCCCTAGAGATAAATCTATATTCTGGTAGTTCACCATGTAATACCCAGCGATTATAAGATTAGTCCATGTCGAATTGCATTAAACGGTCAAAAACATTCACCTAAGATCTCATATAACAATTTATGCAACATGCACAAGGGTATGAAATTTCACAATCTTTGTCTTTTTTCAGCCACAAAATTCATAAACACACTCCATCAATGAATTTACGGAAAACCCTATCACTGTTCATTCAACTCTTATCCATAGAGCAAAAATACCTATTAATTAAATATAATAATGAGAACATTATGTGTTTATGGCAAATCAACAAAGACTCTAACTCGTATGCTTAATGAGGTAGTTTGACACTTTTCATCAAAGGTCTCAATAAATAAAAACATACAATTACCTAATACCAATAGCTCTGTAATTCATACATCAACTCTTGACAATGTATTTACTGTATTATTTATCTAATACTTTAGAGGAATTGCATAGAGAAAAATATAGCATGTCATAGAGCAAATTCAATAGCTATAGTATGAAAACAAATAAGTGTGTTAATAATCCAGCAACATGATATTTATAAGTAAGCATACTGGCTTCTTATTTTCCAATGGCTCCTCCAACTATCTCCTCCTTACACTTGGAAACTAGTACAAATGTCATTAAAATTGTCATTTGAACGAAGAGATCTTAGGTTTAAGAGTAAGCTAACATCATTTTAACACAATTATAAGCTACTGTAAGTGAAGAAGAGCGACAATTAGGGATAGTAACCACCAAGTTCACAAACTAAGCAATTGATATGGTGTATCATTGTATTTCAACTTGTGACAAATGATTTGGTGTATTTTGTAACCAAATCATATATTTGCTACTTAAACTAAATGAACATTATTGTTTTTCCTAGAGGTTGTATATAAATGATCAATTCACGAGAAGTATCTATGTATGATAGATCATATATGCAAGGATAAATGATGTTTTTGGATCCAGTGGTGTATTGGCTATCTAAATAATGTATGTTTTTAACCAAATTATGAGTTTTAACATATTACATTTAACTATAATTGTCTTTTAGTAGATAAAACAATGATGAATAAAATTTAGAACAAAATTTTATATCTCCATTCAAGAATAAAAAGTAAAAAGTAGCAAAACATATTACTATCTCTCTTTAATGTTCTTAATGAAGCATTTAATCCATAAAATTAAACCACTTTATTAGGGTAGAACATGATTGATTTAATTGATAGTTTTTTGGGATAAGAACTTTATTATTGTATTATTCTTATTCCACTAGTAAAATCTCTTATCAAAACCCCCTTAAATGACCCTAAAAGTTTATAAACTTGTCCCATTTGATTAAAAAAACAATTTGTTCCTTCTAATCATCTAACCTTTTAGTAATTATCAATAATTGAGACACAGTCCTCATACTAAAATTATTCCTTATAAACTTGTATTAGTGGCATTCAAATATAATGCTCGGGCTCAGACTAGTAGCATTAGAGGAAAATTAGGGGGAAGGAGTCAAAGCCCATGCTTAAAAGAATCATAATAAAACCTACCTTGGCAAGCTTGAGGTAATAAATGTTTTCATTGCCATTTAGATACATTGTGAATGATTTCTAAGATTGAAGGCTATATCTATTAAACATGGTTTTTCAGTTTTCTTGGATATACACTTTCTTTCTACCAATCTAATTTTTCTCTTCAAGTGATGAAATTTCATAAACAAGAAAGGACAGTTCATATGGGAGCAGAAATAGAAGAAGAGTGCACCCTTTTTTTTGTTAGAATAAAAGTGCACCTTTTTTTTTTGTTAGAAGAAGAGTGCACCCTTTTTTTGTCACCTTCAATTTTCCTATATCCTCAATTGTCTAAGAAAAGAAGAGTAATCCACCGATCTTTCCGATTTCTTGCATCATAGGAAAGGAAGTGTTGTGGTTAGAATGTTACATTATAAGAAAAGTTGAATCAATATACTTTTTAGTGTCCTCCCCAGTATATAGCCTCTATAAACAAAAAGATGAGTCCCTAAGATATCTTTTCTTCCCAAAGTCTATGCAATTATGGAACACTTAGTTATGCATATTAGGAAATCTTCACTAGCCTAAGTCTAAGGAATGGACTCTCAAATGTTAACAAAATTTTGAACATTTTAGCATTTGATAGCTCCCTAAATAATATATAAAAAGAAAGGAATGCTAGACATTTCCAAGGACAAGAAAAAGCAAAGGAACATGTATTATGTGACAATATATAAGTTATCGAGGAGCAACTTATGGCCAACCAAATTCATGTACAATGTAGCTTAGATTTGGAAACAAGATAGAATCTATGAGAAAAGAACGAAAACCTTACACAAAGGATAGGAAGCATATTGTGCTATATTCACAACCTTTATCTCACATAGTCAGTTGTATTAGGGGTTTTGTTAGCCCCTGCTCATTCCTAGAAGGATGTACCTTATGTTTTAATGCTCTTGTATTGTAATTCTATTTATTATTTAATTTCCAAAAATATAAGACCCAATTAGATTATTATTTATTGCTTATATAAAATAATTATAAATAAAATAAGAAATTAATAATTTTTTATTCATTTTATTACATAATAAAATAAAATTCAATGAAAGACTTAAATTACTATCATATTAAAATAATTTTATATTATTATTTATTAATAAAATATGATAATTTAATATACTATTAATTATTTATAAGATGAATTTATTTTAGATATTAAACATTTATGTATACCTTGGACATAAGTAATTAGATATTAATAAATTAATTAAATTGTTATAAGTTACATGTGCCTAGAGAGGGTAAGGATTTTGATACCAATGAGGATACCAATGGGGACAACTAGGCTGATTCATTTTCTATAATTTCATATCCTAACAAATGGATTCATTTTTACTTCTTAAAATGTAGGAGTTTTTGGGAGGCAAGATGTATCTCAACTACTTCTTGGTTCATCCCCTAACTACTCAAGCTCAAGAAACATTTTATAAAGACATCACTTGTAGAATAGGGAATGGCAAGTCTGCTTATTTATGGTTTGACAACTAGACTAAGATAAGCCTTCTTAATAGAACAAATATGATGTCAAGTCTCCTCTATATTTTCCCTTCTCTCTCTAAGGTAGAAGGAGTTATTGAAAGTAATGAATGGTCAAACAATCTTATAGGCAATACCCTAATCCAAGATATTATTCCATATACAAACTTAATCTTAGAAGGGGGGATACATACATATGGAAAAAGCATATAATAGGATCATTCTCCAACTTTTCTTGTAGTGGAACATTTTAACCACAAAACTAAAAAGTATATTGATTCAACTTCATTTGTTTCACACAAGCTCAACCAAAAGTTTCATTCTTTAGAACCATCCATCTCTGTCACACGCATAACACAAACACATACATAAAATGCCATATTTCTAAGATTGAAGGCTATATCATACTAATCAGACTTAACCAAATTGATTTTATAGTATTTAATGGGTATGAATGTACATATGTAAATAATTCTTTGTTAGATTATACTCTCAACTAATTGAAAACAGTGTAGTCTTCAACATCTGTAAACTACAAATGTTTGTTGCGTAATAAATCTAACACGATAAAGGAAAACATTTCAAAACAAAACTCATTTAAGGCAGTAAAAACACATGGACATTTTGCAACTCCCGAAATGAACAATCCCTCAAAATATATTAAAATGATAGAGAGAAGACAAAAGTACCTTGACAAAATACGCTAGAGAAGACGATCACACTGGCCAGAGATGCAGCAGCTCAATATAGAACACACAGACGATGGACTACAGAGCAATCTGAAAGAGGAAGAATGACGGAGCAGATCTGGAGAAGGAAACAATGCGTAGGTGGGGGAAGAGAAGGGACTCGGGTAGAGGTTTTAAAAAAACCAAAATGATATTGTTTGGTTTTAAACCAAATGACGTTGTTTTGCTCTTAGAGGCAGAATATTTTAAGTACGCCAACAATGATGTTTTATTCAACAAAACATCACGGTTTCTATTTTGTGACGTTTTATTGATAAAACGTTGCAAAAAGTGTTACAAATCTGTGACGTTTTTATACAAAAAAATTAAAAATTTTCCGCTGCGTATGGTTACTGTCTCCGTCGATGGAGATAGATAACAAAACACAAAAATTCTGTGCCTCGCAGTATTTAGTTTCTGACTCAACTTTTTTTTTTCTAACTCTAGATCACAAAAACTTAAATTTTTTATTCCTTTAAAGCTGTGGGACAAGATTTCTTGTCCCTATGACAGAAACAAAACACATAAGCAACTTTCACAAATACCCCTCCCCCATATAAACAAATTTTTTATAGGATTTTTTTAACCTATTATGTAATTAATTCCATAAATGCTTAGATGTTTTATTAAATTATTATGTACTAGAATTTCTAACTTGTAGTATTTTTTATTTAATAACTCATTTCATTAATCTTTAGGTTTCTCATTTCATTAATGGGTTGTTTGTTTATGTTTTTTCCTCATTTTTGTTGTCATTTTGTAAAAAGAAAAATTGGTAAGTAAAACGTGTTTGACTTACTCTATTGTAATTTTTGTTTCTAAAATAAAAAGAACCATAACAGTTTTACAGAAATCAGAAAACTTCGCTTCTCTTAATTTCACAACATGTTTCTTCGATAGAAAACCAACATATCCCTACTTTTTATCTCAATTAATAATAATAATAAAAGTACAAATTTTATAAATAATAATAATAATAATAATAATAATAATAATAATAATAATAAGATAATTAATTTGGCATAATAAAATTAATAATAAAATAATATTATTAATAATATTAAAATAGTCGAGAGAAAATTTATAACAATAATTAATAATAATATTATCATTAACAATAAATAATAATAATAAAATACCTTATTAAAATTAATAATAATAAGAATAACTTAATAATAATAATAATAATAAGTTTAATAATAAAATTAAGATAAAAATTTGATAAATTTAATAATAAGTAGAAAATTTATAACAATATTCAATAATAATAAGAATAACAAGATTTTGTTGGGGGAGGGGTATTTTTGGAAGTTATTTGTTTTGTTTCTGTCATAGGGACAAGAAATCTTGTCATCTGGTTGTGGAAGGAATAAAAAATTTATGTTTCGTGACTGAGTCGAACAAAATAAGTCGAGTCAAGAACCAAATCTCATGAGTATTAAGATTTTTGTGTTTTGTTATCTATCTCCACCAACGAAGACAGTAACCAAACACAAGGTTAATGCTATTTAATATAGCAAAGACTTTATCCTTCTTCACTTCTCATCCTCGTGTCTTTAACACGGAGTCTATCTTCTTACAAAGCCTAATCTTCACTTTGTCTTCACATCATTTCATGTTATTTAATGTAGCACTTTATCCAAGCCTTTTCTTCACGTCATGGTAGAGGCTTTATCAAAGGTAAAGCCTAATCTTCACCTGATTTATTGTTTTCGTAATAGTTTTAAGTTATAAGAACAACTTAAACTATGGCTTCAAAGCCTTTTCCACATTAAATGATGTGAAGATTAGCAAACTTAAACATTAAATTTGATATATATTAAAAAATAGAAACATGATAACAAAACCAAACATATTTTTGTTTTCAGTTTTTTTATTAAAAATCTCAACTAAATTAGTATTTATTTTCAGTTTTTATATTACATGTTGGACCCCGTTCCCAGAGCCCAACTCTCGTAGTCCTGAAGCCTTGTGCTTATAACCTTGCAGGGTCCTTAACTGTAACTCCACATTCGTGGCGAGCGCACACTGTTTAAACACCAAAATCATAAGTTGACTTATTCATATAAGTTGTAGCTTTATGCCTCAAGTTCGTTTTCAAACAAGAATCACCTCGAACGGAGTTGTATAACTCAATTTATGCTCAAAAAACCTAAAAGAGCTCATACTCCCAATATGATCTCCAATCCGACCACTTACTTACTTTAATGCAAAATCTTTCAATTCAACTCTAAATGGTACCAATTTTTATGGAGAGGAAGATATATTTCTTAGGAATCTAATGGTTCAGGTCTCACCTCAATTGGAGATCGGATGGGGGAGTTATGCACAAAAGAATAGATTATGTTCACATCCTAAATCAATTTGAACATCTTTTGGGGCGATTACCATAAATTTCAATATAGATGTCGGATTGAGTTTGTTCTTAGACCATTAGAAAGTAGACATCTAAGGCTAAAACTTTCATGAAGATCAAAATTTGCAATTTTGTCGTTAAGAGGGTCAAAAAGCACCGGCCGTGTGAGACCACACGGTCAGGCCGTGTAACCCTCGGGTGAGAAGGGTGTCCCTGCGTTGGAAATACACAGCCCGTGTGAATTCACACGGGCAGACCATGTAACCTTCGGATGAAACAAATTTTTCACCCTTCAAGACTCCTCAAAAAGTTCCTAAACCATAACTAACTTCCCCTTTACTCATATCTTACCTAAAATCAACTTTTTCGAGCCCGAGATCACGTCATAAACTCTAAAGATTCGGGAATTTCAATTACCACGACATCCTAGCTTGTAATAAGCATAAATCTCAACTCCGATCTCGAAAACTTGCATACTTAGTCTCGTTGGAAAGATAAAAGGATGACCTACAAATCTAATTAAGGATGAAAAAGTCAATTTCATCATTAAATGAGGTAAAAACTCACTCGAATGCACTGCTCCTATAATGTCCAATGATACAATAACATAGCCACATGAACAGTAACTGGTATAGGTTTTACCCCTATACGTTTTTACTCCTAACTCCAATTAAGGCACATTATACACCATTTGAAAGATCTAATCTTATTCCACAATCTTCAAGAGATATCCCAATCCAAATCAAACACTAAGAAGGTCTAAATCACAACCAAAATTCTGTCAAATTTTGCATAAAATTTGACAGCACTTCCTTTAAAAAGTCACTAACCAATCTTCAATTCAATTCAACCTAACTTAAGTACCTGCATAAAAACCTAAATCCTCAATATCCCACAACACATACCAACCCAATTATCCCAACGGATCAACTTCAATGGCAACAACACACCCTAGCATTCTAATCAAATCCAAACTATAAAGCAATTCATTTCCTTCTTGTCAAATTCAAACCATACCATGATGCATTGTTATAAAACATACATGAATTGCACAAAATACATTAGAACCTAACATTCTTGCATTCATATGAAAATATGAGTTATTACAAGGCTTTAGAGGGCATTGTGTCACTTGCATCCAAAATCCAAAATACAACTTACAAAAGTAAACTTGCCCAAAATGCATCTAAAGCATTGATTTACAAAATTAACTTGAAATACAAAATTATCCATATCCGAGCAATGCCTTTAAGCTCGATGGTCGATCTCGTGCTCCTCACCCGGAGATGGGACGAATTTGAGGGTGAACTTCACTGGGTAACACGCTTATATCTCGTAATAAGCAAAACTATTTTAAACGCTCATAAACATATCAATTTCTCACAGCTTGTCTACAAAACATAAACTTTTCACTTCATAAAATCACAATTCTCATAATTCAAGCATTTTTTCAAACTCACAATACATGTAAGCACATAAACACATAAATGGCTCGGCAAGTCCATAAACATGATTTAATTACACAATTCCATAAATGGCCTTGTGTAGTCGTAAACTCGAGGAGTCCCAAAGGGAGCTCCGTGCCCTTAATGGCAAAGGGAGAAGCCTTGACTTGGTCAACGCACGTTACAATTTCTTGATGGACTATACCCAACCAACATAACATGTAATTCATGCATTGAAAGCATTTGCCCAAAATGGTAAAATCTGGAAAACTTGATTACATGCACTTGACACATTTGCCAATTTACACAATTCATCAACTCAATTTCATACAAATCAAAAGCAATCAATACCATACTTGCAAAGCAATGTAAGGCTATTTCCAAGGTTTACACACACAACCACACATAAGCAATTTCTCAATCAATTTAAAGGAACATAAATACTCACTTAAAAGTAGTTGGAAAGCTCATTTATTGCATTTATGAAGGAAAATATCTAGTAGCCTATTATTCAAATATAAAATGTCACCCACCTTGATTCCTTGTTGAGACTTTGCTCCAAATGCCTCTCCTTAGCTCCACTTCCTTCTTTGGTTCCCTTTAACAATAGCCATAAAATTCCCATGAATAAGAGATCTCAAAATGGACATTCTAAGGAGGTGTAAGCATGAAATCTAACCTATCTAACTTAACCCATAACTTTCCTAAGCCATTCTAACCAAAACCCATCTAAAACTCCAAAAGATACCACATTTCCTTACCTTAGAGATGAAATCCACGAAAATTCCTTTTTGGTTTCCAATGGAAGCTTGATCTTTCCCTATCCTTTTGATAGAACTTTAAAAACCCTTCCTTAGAGCAAGAAATCACAAAGCCCTAACCTTCCTTCTTCTCTCTTCTTCTTCTTCTTCTTCTTCTTCTTCTTCTTCTTCTTCTTTCCTCTTTGGCCGAAATCCCTCTCTTCCTCTCTTTTCTTGATATTTTCGTATGCTTCCAAATGACTTAACAAAGTTTGATATTTTAACCTAAAAGCCTAAGTTTCCTCTCCCAAAACTACGTAGTTTTGGTGCCAAACCTTCATATTTGCCATTTGCTTTGTCCCTTCTCCTTAAACCACCCTTGCTCCTTTCCTTTTTCTACTTTCCTTTTTATTTCTAATTTAACTCAATTTGACCAAAGTAACCCTCCTTGAAAGCCTTGGACTTTAACAACATTTGAGATCTACCCAAAATGCCCTTATTGCAACTTATCCTTTCTACCCCTTCAAATAAAATCACCTATGCCATTTAACCTTATAAACATTAATATGCCATTAAGGTTCCAAACAAATTTATCTATCACCTCAAAAATCAACAAATCATGCTTAATAATAAAAATAAATAAATAAAAATTTCAGGGGCCAACATTACAAATCTTAACCAATTAGGTTTTCATTTTTTAGAAAAAACATAAACAAAAACAATAACATAAAACAAAAATAGAACCAAACGCCCCTTAATTTATTCATAATTTTATTAAAATAAATAATTAAATAATATATATTTAAATGATAGTAAATCGATTATGAAAAAACAAAAGTAGGAAACAAAAAACACTTTTTATGGTTTTCATAATTTTTGAAAACTGGAAGAAACCAAAACCAAAAATAGAAACTAAAAACTCAAACAAACAAGATTTTTTACTGAATTTGAAAACAAAAATAGAAAACCAAAAATAAAAATGGAAACAAACATCCCCTTAGTAGGCTAATCAATTTAATAAAAGACCGTTTGGAAGTAGTGGAAGACGTTTTGATGCAAGTGGACAAGTTCATTATTTCAGTGGGCTTTATGGTTCTTGACTTTGAAAAGGATAAGAACTGTCCACAGATTCTTGGGTGACCTTTTATAAACATAGGAAAAGAATTAATTAATGTTCATGAAGGAAAAATGACACTTCAGATTGGTGAAGATCAAGTGGAATTTAATATGAACAACGCTGTAAAGAATCCAAAGGAAAGCAACGCACGTATGAAAGTTAATAACATGGATAAAAATATGCAAAAATAAGTATAGAACTGCATTGCAGAAGTGAAATCAATAGAAGTGGAAACAGACAATGAAGTTGAGAAGGTGAACAAGTCTGAGTCTGAAGGAACTGATGCGAAGGAGGAGTAGGTGTTCCAACTCATCAAGAAATATGAGTTCGAACCAAAGCACTCATACCACCCTCCACAAAAAACCACCCGCTTTAGAGCTTAAAACTTTGCCTACACATCTTAGATACACCTTCTTAGGTGACGGTCAAACTTTACCCATCATCATTTCTAATCAACTAGATAGGAAACAAGAGAGTAGGGTGGTAGTCATTGTCAAGGAACGGATGAAGGCCATAGGTTGGAAAATATCCAGAATTCGGGTTATAAGTCCAAATGTTTGCATGCATCAAATAAACCTCGAAGAAGGATGTAGAGCAGAAAGGGAACATCAACGTAGATCGAATCCTCACGTGAAAGAGGTGGTCAAGAAAGAAGTAGTAAAACTCTTAGATGTAGGAATAATTTATCCTATATCATATAGCGAATGGGTTAGCTCGGTACAATGTGTACCAAAGAAGGGTGGAATGACTATAATAAAAAATGAAAGTAGAGAATCAATTTCAACATGAACAGTCACGGGATGAATAGTGTGCATAGATTATCACAAACTCATCACCATTATAAGAAATTAATAACGTCATAGATTGTAAAGATTTTTGTGACATTTAAAAAATGTCACGAACGCTGCGTATGGTTACTGTGATCCATATATTGAGACGGAACAAAACAAAATTTTGGAGACAGAACAGAACAAAAATTGAAGATAGTGAGGTGTTTGGTTGTGATGGACAAAACAGACAAAACAGTGTTCGTCTCGAAAACAGAAATGTGTTTGATTGCAGTTGACAGAACATAAAAAACAATGTTAATGACTAAAGTACCCCTATAGTATAATATGATTGGAAATATGTAGTTTATTGATTATTTTAAAATGAATGATTTATATTAGTAATTTAATTGTATCTATAAATAAGGAATTTAAAAATGAGTAACATAAAATTTAATGAAATAAGCTATTGAATAGCAAAAATTCGTAAAAGTTAACAATAAAATGAATTACGTTAAATATTTTTATAATTGTATCAATATTTATTTTAATTGTATTTGTATTTTTTAATTACGATGAAATAAAATGAGAAACCTAAATATTTAATGAATTGAGAAACTATGAAATAAAATGAGAAACCTAAACATTTAATTCAACATTATATTTATATATTTAATAAATTTAAATTTATTATCAATAAAATTATCAATAATTTATTTTTATAATTAAATTATATATAATTAAATTTAAAATATATAAATATTCAAATAAAATTTGATTTAATAATTAAAATATATTTCAAATAAATAAATATTTATAAATAAAATTTTAATTTTTAAATTATTTATTTTATTAAAACAACATAATTTTATTAATAATTTGTTAATAAATATTATATAAGAGATTAAATAAATTTATTTAATTAAAAATAATTTATCTTTAAGTTTTATTTAAAATGTATTTATTATCGTGATAAAATACAACTACATCAACATTAACAACTAAACATAATTTTGTTTTTATTTAAAAGAAAAACATAAATAAAATTGAAAACGAAAACTTAAAACTAAAATATCAACCCACATCATCATACATAATTCATAATCAAAGTTCATTCAACTCAAATGGATTACTTCTTCAAGTGTACTTAATTCCAATTTAATCCCATCCTTAATTAATTCATATTCCAACTCCACCTCATCCATACACAAACTCATATTTCATTTACATCAAAAATTAAGGATTTTACAAACATCAATGGCATTTCCAAACCAAATTACATTATCAATCTCAAAAATCCAAAATACAACAAAGGATACCAAATCTCATAATTCTTAATGTTGGACCAATGGTGGTTGACAAATTAAATCCCTTTATGTTTTGATAATAATAAAATATCTAGAATTAGTTAAGAAATTATTTAAGGAATTTTGGGATTATTATTCAATGAAAGATTTATGCAAATCAAGATGGTAAGTGTCAAATCATTAAAGAATCAAGATAGATGTTTCCTTATGAGAGAAAGAGGCTTAAATAAAGAGAATTATAGAGGATTGGGTTGGATGTTACCGTTGGAGGATCACAAGTCGACTTATACATCAAGACCTAAACAGCATAAGTCGACTAGAAAAGCATAAGTCGACTAATCTATGAAGATATGACAATACAAGTCGACTAACAGCATACAAGTCGACTTATCGTGGACCATAAGTCAACTTACACAACATAAGTCGACTTATAGAAGAGCGGAGATACAATTTTTACGTAAAATGTTGTCACAAGTCGATTTACACATTCGATAAGTCGACTTATGTATACAACAAATCAATTCCAACGGTCCAATTAGCTACAAATGGAAAGGAGATTATCAAGGAACGGCTATAACAATCATGCAATGGCTAGAAGGAGCTCCAACAACTATTTTTCTACTAGTATAAAGAATGGATGATGGATGAAGAGTAAAAACAAGTTCTACAAGCCTACATACTCTTCTATTGCTCCAAAATTGCTCATTATTGTTCTTACTTTGTTACATAATTGTATTGAGTACTTGTTCTTCAATCTTTATCATATTTCTCTTGCAATTTGAGTGACTAGTGAAAGGTCACGTGTGAGGTAGGATTTGTGCCGGAAGATAAATCGATTGTAAAGGTTGCTTGAGCCGGAAATCAAGTGGCGTCGTAAAAAGTTCACACTTAACTACAAAGTGTGCAATAAAGTGATTGGCAAAATCCTAAGTGGGAGCTTAGGTAGAGAATGTAGGTCTTAGCACCGAACCTCTATAAAACAGTGTTTGATCTTCTTCCCTTCTCATTTTATTTAAATTTGTTTTAAATTATTTTTGTGTGAATTAACTTCTGATTTTGTTGTAAAAAACTACAAAAAGATTAAGGATCTATTTAACCCCCCCTTCTAGATCACTTACAATTGGTATCAAAGCAGAAGTATCCAGGGATGGCACACAATAACCTAGCGGAAGAAGATAACACAAACAACCGCCCTCCTTTATTTAATGGTACTAATTATTCTTCTTGGAAAAATCCTATGAATTATCACATTATAAGCGAGGGAGTAGAATATTGGAAGATAATTATCTTCAGTCCAAAAACACCGTTAAAAGAAAATGGTGAGTTAAAAACGGAGCTGGAATACGATGACAATGACTGGAGGCAAGCTTCCATCAACGCGAAAGCAATGAAACTAATTTATTGCGCTCTCACGGTTGAGGAAAGAAACCGAGTTAACTCGTGTACCAGTGCCAAAGAAATGTGGGAGAGACTTCGCATCACCCATGAAGGAACCAACCAAGTCCGGGAGACAAAGATCAAATGTTGCTTCATGACTATGAAGTGTTTGTCATGAAGGAAGGTGAGTCTATTTCCACTATGCTTGATCGTTTTGCAGAAATCATAAATGGATTAGGCAACCTTGGAAAGCATATGACGGACAGTGAGAAGGTAAAGAAAATTCTTCACTTACTACCAAAGGAATGGGACTCACAAGTCACCGCCATTATGGAGTCGAAGGATCTCAATCATCTGGAATTCAACGCCTTGGTGGGATCACTTATCAACAATGAGATCATTCTCAAATCCAGAGGAGGTAGAGGTAAGCCACAAAAATCAATCGCTTTAAAAGCTAATACATCTTCTTTTGATGAAAGTGACGAAGAAATAGATGAAGAGGAGGAAGACGAAGAGATAGCAATGTAGCTAGAAGATGAAAACTGGCTATTAGCTATGCAGGAAGAGCTTAATCAATTCAAGCGAAATGATGTATGGGATTTGGTAGCTCCACCAAAAGACAAGACTATTATTGGAGTCAAGTGGGTAAATCAGATAAAATATGATGAGAATGGTGAAGCGATTAAAAATAAATCAAGGTTAGTGGCTCAAGGATTTTATCAAGAAGAAGGCCTTGATTACAATGAGACATATGCTGCTGTGGCTCGGTTGGAGGCAATTAGACTATTATGTGCCTTTGCGTCTCATAAAAGGATCAAATTAAATCAAATGGACGTCAAGAGCGCATTTCTCAATGGATACATTCAAGAGGAAGTCTACGTCAAACAACCACCGGGATTTGAAGATCATGAGCATCCGGATTATGTTTACAAACTCAAGAAGGCACTCTATGGATTGAAACAAGCACCTAGAGCATGGTATGAAAGGTTAAGTACTTATATAACTCTACATGGGTATGTTCGTGGTAAGATCGATAATACTTTATTTATTAAACATGTTGACAAGGATATGCTTATTTGTCAAATTTATGTTGATGATATTGTGTTTGGTGCTACTAATGAATTTTTGTGCAAAGAATTTAGTGATTTAATGCAAAGCGAATTTGAAATGAGCATGATGGGGGAACTCAAGTTCTTTCTTGGAATGCAAATCAAGCAACACAAAAATGGCATTTTCATCCACCAATCAAAGTATACCAAGGAACTTCTTAAGAAGTTTAAAATGGAAGGATGCAAAGTGGCAGCAACACCAATGGCAACAAATGTGGTCTTGGAAAAACATGAACATGAAGAAGATGTTGATCAAAAACTCTATAGAGGTATGATCGGCTCTCTTTTGTATTTAACTGCTTCTAGACCTGACATTATGTTTGCCGCATGTCTTTGTGCTAGATTTCAATCTTGCCCCAAGATTTCTCATTTGAGTGCTTGCAAAAGAATATTTAGATATTTGAGTAGAACTGTTAATCATGGTTTATGGTATCCCAGTTGTGAATCCTTTGATTTGTATGCTTATAGTGATGCTGATCATGGTGGTTGTAGAATTGATAGAAAAAGTACTAGTGGATTATGTCATTTCTTAGGTTCATCTTTGATATCTTGGGCTAGCAAAAAGCTAGTTAGTGTAGCTATTTCCACTACTGAATCTGAATATGTAGCAGCTGGGAGTGCATGTGCCCAAGTTCTTTGGATTAAACATCAATTGCTTGATTATGGTATTGTGGTTAAAAATATTCCCATTTATTGTGATAATACCAGTGCAATTTGCTTAAGTAAAAATCCAATTTTGAATAGTAGAACAAAGCATATAGAAATCAGACATCATTTCATCCGTGATCATTGTTTAAAAGGTGACATTTGCTTGAAACATGTATCAACTAGTGATCAATTAGCTGACATTTTTACTAAACCTCTTAAGGAAGATGTGTTTGTGAACATTAAATTGAGATTAGGCATGTGTGATTTAAATTCCTTTGGTTAAAATTAATTTTGGCTACATTCACATATCAAATGGTCAAATTATGAGGCAAACGGGCAATCACATCTGAAGATATATTCATCATGTTGCATACTTGGGCTGAAAAGAGATTTATTTGGAGTTTGGAGACATTTTATGACTTGGCCATTAACAAGTCGACTTATATGGGAATCATTCGACTTATGATTTTTCACAACGTTTGGAAAATACAGAAATTTGAGGATAAGTCGACTTATATAGATCGACAAGTCGACTTATGAAGGTCGATAAGTTGACTTATGAGGGAAACAAGTCGACTTATTAAGGTCGATAAGTCGACTTATGCAGGGAACAAGTCAACTTATGTCTACACGGAGGCCTTAAAACTCTTTTCCCCTTTTCTTCTCCGAAACCCTATTCTCTCTAAAACCTCTGCAATTTTTCTCTCCAACTCGACTTATTCTCTTCAATCTCTTCAAATCTTCCTTACCCATCAATTTTTGACCTCCATTATCACAAAACCCCTTCTTTTTATCTTCAAATCAACCTCCTTTTTGAAACTCCTCTCTCAAACCCTAAACCTGCAAAAATTTTCTCTCTATAAAATTCTATGGCTCCTCGAAAATCTTCAAGAAAAGTTAAAGAAACCGCTCCTCGACAAGGTCCTCGGTTTCACTTTGGACTAAGAGCTCGTGGATCCTCTTCGACGGGAGATGCTTCGAGAGAAAACGATGTGGTTGAACCTAGGTTTGTGTCAAAGGACGCACAAACTCTCTACTACAAGGTGCTACAAAATGAGGTATTGATTCCTTCAATGAGATTTGACTGGGGTGAACTCGACCATAGTGAGTTCACTGATGTGTTTACTGAAATTACGAATCTGGGCTTGCGAGATTTCTTAGGATTTCAGGATGATATTTATGAAAATGTAGTACGAGAGTTCTATGCGAATCTATTTGTGACCAGTAGTAATATTGAGGATGGAGTTCTTATGAAATCCAAAATTAACAGGAAGGATATTACCCTGTGTGAATCAAATTTGTGTTCTATGTTTCATTTGCCTAGAGGTGGAATAAGGCCTAGAGCCTCTTTTACGGACTTTGAAATTCTGAGGAATGCTGAAGGTGATACGGATGAGGAAGCCGAAGAGAATTTCAGCTATACCGAAGAAAATGGGGCTGATCTATTGAGTAGGTTATGTTCAGATCATTCCCCTCCCTTTGAGGCTATGGATCTGCCCTTAAATTACAGGTTATTACATTATGCGATCAACAGGGTCATTTACCCAAAGAAAGCTAGTAATAATCAGATCACTTCTTTGGACAAGGAGATTCTGTGGCATATAGAAGAAGGACGGAAAATTAATTATGCGAGCCTGATTATTCAGATGATGAGGAAGATGGCTAGCTTATTACGGGGACAGCTGAAAGGGAAACCTGTCCGGCATAAAGGAATGCCTTATGCTGCTTTGATAACCCATCTCTCTCAGTGCCAAAGGTGTGAATTGGCTTCTTATGCTTATCTTCCCTATCCTCAGAGTTGGAGATTCACGCCTTATTGTAACATCTCACCCCCGACTGGAAGGGTAAATTAGTAAATTGGCATAGGATGAGATTGATAGGGATTTCTTAGTGTTGTCCAAGCATACTGGTACTAGTGAACAGCGAAATCTGTGCACATGAAATAACTGTACATGCATACATGATATTCTCGGTTTGCGTGCCTAAGACAATTTTATTGGGATTAACGTGGTTAATGGGTTTGAAAAATTATTTTGAGTACGCCATAAATTGTTTTCTATTTTACTGGAATTTATAGGAATTTTTCTGGATTTTTTCGGAGAAAATTCCCGGACCGGCAAAATCGCCGATAAATGGCCTAAATGTGTTTTTGTTATGAAAAATGTGGTTTTCGTGTTTGAAAAAATTATTGGGAGTGGACTGTTATATGTTTTACAATTTTGGACAATTTCGGTAATTTTCAAAAAAATGATTCGGGGAAATTTCTGGAAATTCCCGAACCGAGAAAAATTGCCAAGTGGCGAACCGGTTGAATTTCTACTGTTATTTGATCTTAAAACTCTTGCATTTTTTGATGGGACCCTAAAGTAGACCCTTAAACCATGTAGGAACCGAAATTGGATTGAAATAGCTTGGTATTTGTTTTCTTATTTTCAAAAACTTTTCCACATTTGACTTTATTACCTAAGCATTTAATGTTTAATGCTTACTTGGCCTTGTTTCACGATTCTTCCTACTTGATAAAGGGAAAGATTGAACAACAAATGGGTTAAGTTCTCCATAAATCGAAATGAAGCTTATTAGCTAAGTCTTTTGACTTTTCTTTTCATGGTTGGACCAATGCTCTTTTGCCACCATTCCACTTCATTTAATGCCTAATTATTGTATTCTTTGGCTTTTTCTGTTACCTCTCTCGGTTATGGCCTTAAGAGAGGAAGGAATGGGATAAAAAGTAGATTGTTTTTCTTGTTTCTTAAACTCCACCGAAACCTCCTCCCTTTGGCATGCCTCCATCGACTTTCTTCTCCTTAAGTGTTATCTTCCCTCCAAATTCAAGAGTTCTTCTTCATGCATCCAAGCTACCTTTCTTACCTTGAAGATCACCATGCATAGGATGAAAAAGAAGTAAAGAAAGGAGAGTAGGAGAAGTGAAGAGTTGGAGTGGAAGCTAATTAGGTAAGTTTTTTTTAAGTTAAGCTTTAATGATGTTTTGCTTATGAATTTAATGCCATGGTAGTTAGAAACATTGAATGGGAGTTAGGTGTATTTATTATGATTATGGATGCTTGAATTTAATGAAACTTATAGGTGGAAATGATGGGTATAAGGTTAGGTTGAAGTAAGAATTGATGAAGTAGCATGAATGAGTGGTTTTAGCTTGATTTTAATTGAATATGAATGATTATTCTTGCATAATATTGATGAGGTAAGTGCTGCCAATTTTTGGTGGGTATGTCTAGTGAAGGTAAGAATGATGTAGGAATTGATTTTGTGTTCAATTGAAATGCTTATAGTAGTAGGAATTGAATTGGCATGTTAGGAAGTGAAGTTGGGAAGTAAAACTGGAAAATGTGTTTTTGACCTACTGTACTGTTTTGAGCATAACTCATTGTGTGGTTATGCAAATGAGTTGAGGTTTGTTCCCAATGAAACTTTGGGATTTTGGCTACAATTTTGTGTGAAATAGGTGTTGTTAAATTGTAATGTTAGAAGGGTGAATCTTTCCATGGAAAGTTTCTGTTTTTAGGGTCTGTGAACAGTACCCGTATATATGACCTGATTACTTTACTGATTTTTCTAAATTAATTGAGATGGAATTTGGGAAAGTGGTCTTCATGAAAGTTGTTTCATATTGAGTTAGCTTTCCATTTCCACTGATCTTGAAAATTTTCGAGTTGTATATTGGGAGATATGAACTGATTACTATTGACTGGTTTTATGCTTTTTGGAGAATCCTAGCCTAAGTGTCAATTTTGTGAGCAATCTGCTTGGGAGCAATTTTAGTAATCTATGTCAACTGAATTGGTATGAGTGATCTTCTGTAAAGTTGTAGAGAAAGAAATTATCTTGAAAATGATATATGGTGTGTAATTTTTAGAGGTCAGAGTTGGGAGTTATGATTTTTCAAAAACTGATCCTGTAGTAGGATGTGAATGGTGATCATGGCAAGAACTTGCATAATAGTTTTGAAATTGTTAGAAATCGAATTGGAGTTTGAGTTCTTCATGAAAATTGAAGTTTGAGATCTTATATTTTCAGGAATATAAGATTGTGATTTTGTGACATTTTTCTAAGTGAATTACTGTTTGGAAAATTACTTGTCCAGATTGGTTGATTTCATGAGATGATTCTTTGTTGAATTGTTTGACCTAGTTAGTTATGGAATTTGATTTGGATTGTTCATGAAAGTTGTAGATGACATTGTGAACTTATTGAGCATATTTATTGTGTTATTTTGACTGAGGAAATGAGTAGTTACTGAATTTACAAAATACTGCACTGGTTAGTAACTTATTGACCGAATGAAACTTGGACTGGATGTTTGACACCCTTAGAGGTGAATTTGGCTTTTGTATTCTTCATGAACATTGTAGATCTCTCTTTTCTCTATGAAATAGATACTAAGTTTGTCCAATTTGGAGTTCAGAGTGAAGAGTTATGACCTAGGCAAGTTAGGAAGTCGGGAAAAGGAAAGTATCCAATTAGGCATCAGAGACCTCTGAGTCGATCACAACATGTTTTAGTCGACTAGGACATGTATTTTTGCTGAACTGACTTCCCTCCACTCTTTTGCTTATAATTTTTCTGTCCGACGTCCGATTGACCTGAATCTTGAGGCATCAGATTAATAGAATATTGAATTTCATTTTCTGAGAGATTCGGGTTTTTTAGACGGGAAATTGACGTGGCCCCGGGTAACGGAGTCTTTAATCACTGTTTTGTTTAATTGGGGACCTTTAGAGGTCCGAATTGCGCACCGTCAGCACCAATAGGTTTCTAATTTTTAGACGGATTGTTATGATGGAAAAAAAATAAGGATTAGGGACGAGAATATCATGAACATGCATTGTGCACCTGCAAATTGCCTCATGAGCATTATTAGATAGTTCTGATTGAGCAATTGGTAATGTTTATATACTGTAACTGTTATAGAGTCACACTTGGAGCGTCGGTCCACCGACGTCACTGAGACTGCCAGATTTTGGCTCAGAAATACAGGTGAGTAACCTAGTTGGTTTCTCAAATACCTGGTTGTTTACATGCTCTACGTGAATTACATGCAAAGATGAATTGTATGACTCTTCGATGATTATCGCATGTATTAAATTGAATTGCATGCTTTCACTGAACTGGACTGTACTGATACATGACACTGAGACTGAATATTGGGCTTTATAGCCATATCATAGCGATTCTCAATACCGAATATCTGGCTTTATAACCAGTATATCAGTAAATCATTAAACACTGCATTGCATGCATAAATGCATGATCAGATAATGGACGCGTCCCAAGTTGCTATTATCACTGAAAAAGAGCCTCGAGCTCTCACACTGTACTGGCCGGGCTTAGCTCGAGGGAAGAAATCCCTGACGCGTCCCCACTATTTACTGACTGAGCACTTGGGCACAACACTGAATAACTGGAAAAGAGTCACATGCATTGCATTCACATGAATGACTGTGTTGTGACAATTACTGATTATGTGATGACATAATTTACTGCAAAATTGTTACATGTTACTGCTAATTGATGTTTATTGCTGCAAACTGTTATATTATATCGATAATGAATATTATCATTATGTTGTACGCCATGTATGTAATGCATGATTTGAGTGAACCATCGATGATGGTTTTCACCGAGTTCGCAAAACTCACCCAAAATTTGCATATATTTTCAGATCTTGAAGAATACCCTGCTGACACGGAGTATGTCTCTCAGTAGGCAAGTGAAGGATAGAGGTCGGGATCAGTCCGTGTCTGCATTAGTGTCTTATCAAATTGTGTTCCGCAATCACTGTATAACAATGCTTTGTATTTCTACTGAGCCCATTGTGGTTCTATTGTTTTACTCATTGACTGATTGTAAATTATTCTTGGATGACTGTAATAACTAAAAATGGTTTATTATGAACATGGGTTTGAGTTACTTTCAAAAAAAAATGTGTACGCTGAGTTTTAATCGACTGATGTAGTACGCCACCCTCGCGGGGCACGGACTCGAATATCACCAACGATATCGGGTTCGGGTCACTCGGGAGTGAGGTGTTACACTTATAATTTGAGAAGTATGAAGATGGTAAGAACATTTGAAAAAGGCTGGGTCTACTCTCATCATGTTGAGAAGCTTGGGTTGACTTTAGAAGGTGAGCAGGTACCTTCGAGGAAACGATCTAAGAGGGCAGCAGATCGTCCTAGTAGTTCACGACCCGGTAATGAGAGAAGAAGTGAGGTATCTCAAGATGAGATTACTGAAATTAATGAACAATTAGATGATTTACATGATTGCCTCGATGGTATCCAGTCTGTACTTCATGGATTTGCAAAGAAAATGGATGCACAACACAAAATGATCAAGAAGATCTTCAAGAAGCTAGGATGTAGGCATGATGACTCTTCATCATGATGTGTGTTGCTCTTATGTTCTCCTTTTGTGTTCATTATGCTTGTTGTGTTGGATTGACTTATCTTGTAATTTTCTATTACTTGTGTTTGATGATATGCTTGGTTATAAACTACAATTGAGACTATTTTCCCTAGTGATTTTTGATTATGACAAAAAGGGGGAGTAATATTGGAAATTGATGATTGATTAATATTGGAAATTGATGATTGATTAAGGGGGAGTATGAGTATGAATATGTGTGTTTGATTTGAGATTTTACTTTGCAACATTTTTTGATTAAAATTCCTTAGCTTATGAATTAAGGGGGAGACAAACTAACCATCAAGACAAGGGATTAAAAACCTTGATCAAGTTTTATGTTTTTTAAATTTTTTTTCAATTTCTAAATATTTTGTCATTATCAAAAAGGGGGAGATTGTTGGACCAATGGTGGTTGACAAATTAAATTCCTTTATGTTTTGATAATAATAAAATATCTAGAATTAGTTAAGAAATTATTTCAAGAATTTTGGGATTATTATTCAATGAAAGATTTATGCAAATCAAGATGGTAAGTTTCAAATCATTGAAGAATCAAGATAGATGTTTCCTTATGAGAGAAAGAGGCTTAAATAAAGAGAATTATAGAGGATTGGGTTGGATGTTACCGTTGCAGGACCACAAGTCGACTTGCACAGCATAAGTCGACTTATACATCAAGACCTGAACAGCATAAGTCGACTAGAAAAGCATAAGTCGACTAAACTATGAAGATATGACAACACAAGTCGACTAACAGCATACAAGTCGACTTATCGTGGACCATAAGTCGACTTACATAGCACAAGTCGACTTATAGAAGAGCGGAGATACAATTTTTACGTAAAATGTTGTCATAAGTCGACTTACACATTCGACAAGTCGACTTATGTATACAGCAAATCAATTCCAATGGTCCAATTAGCTACAAATGGAAAGGAGATTATCAAGGAATGACTATAACAATCATGCAACGGCTAGAAGGAGCTCAAACAACTATTTTTCTACTAGTATAAAGAGTGGATGATGGATGAAGAGTAAAAACAAGTTCTACAAGCCTACATACTCTTCTATTGCTCCAAAATTGCTCATTATTGTTCTTACTTTGTTACATAATTATATTGAGCACTTGTTCTTCAATCTTTATCATATTTCTCTTGCAATTTGAGTGACTAGTGAAAGGTCACGTGTGAGGTAGGATTTGTGCTAGAAGACAAATCGATTGTAAAGGTTGCTTAAGCCGGAAATCAAGTGGCGTTGTAAAAAGTTCACACTCAACTACAAAGTGTGCAATAAAGTGATTGGCAAAATCCTAAGTGGGACCTTAGGTAGAGGACGTAGGTCTTAGCACCGAACCTTTATAAAACAGTGTTTGATCTTCTTCCCTTCTCATTTTATTTAAATTTGTTTTAAATTGTTTTTGTGTGAATTAACTTCTGATTTTGTTGTAGAAAACTACAAAAAGATTAAGGATCTATTCGACCCTCCCTTCTAGATCACTTACACTTAACATATGTCTAAAGTCTTATTTTTACATCCATCCAACTTAAAATACAACATATGCATAATCAAACAAATGCCTTGACTTTCTTTCTTCTGATCTCTTTCTCATCACCTAGAGATGGGGATAAAAGGGGGGTGAGTTCAATGCTCGTGGGTAACAAGTTTATAACAAAGAACAAACAAAATCATTTAAAAAGATCATTGACATAGAAAAATTCTTATCGAATCATAAAACACATGGTTCTTAAAGTTTTCAACCAAATTCATAATAGCAAATCATGTATGCATCAATCTTGTCAACATACCATAAACATATAACACATCAGAATGGTTTGGGTTGGTCCAAAAATAAAACAAGTTTATAACGGTCTTGTGTAGCCGTGAACTTAGGGGAGTCCTTGAAGGAGCTCCATGCCACTAGCAGGCAGGTGGGAGAAGCCTTTAAATAAGTGCACTTGACTTACTTAAGGGACCTAACCAAACCCATATAACATGCATTTCATAACTTGAAAACGGATTGCCTAAAGGCATATTTCAAAAACTTAGTTTTCATAAGCATATAATACTTCAAACACATTTCCATCATCATTTCCATCATCAAAAACAATGAATGCAACAATTGTAGCAATTTCTCAAATCTTTCAAAAACAATGAATTTGAAATCATTTTATCTTCTTGATTTTTGAAAACATATTAGTGGCTCATTATTCAAATTATAAACATGAAACCCACCTTAATTCCTTGCTTAATACTTGTCCAAATCCTCTACTCTTGCCTTTTCTTGTCTTCCTTGATTTCCTTGAACAATGGAAAAATCTCAAATCAATGGACATTCTAATTGAGAAACCCATAACATAAAATCACAAATTTGATCTTAGAAAACTTAAACCTATACATTTCTTAAGCTATATAAGCCAACATCTCTCTAAAAGTTCAACAAATCAAACATACCCTTACCTTGATCCTTCACCAAATGAGGAGTTTCTTGGCTCTAAAGGAAGTTCACATCCTCCTCTCTCTTTTTTTCCTTCTTGAATCAACTTCGAAATCCATCTTGGAAACCAAGAAAAATCGAAACCTAGCATTTTCTTTCTTCTTTCTCCTTTTCTCCGTCGAGTCTCTCCCTCTCTTCTCTCTTTTCTTTGGTTCTTTCCTTCTAATTTAGTGCTCCTCCTTCCTTAAATGCAAGCCTACTTGTCTTATTTACAACTGTGTCATTAATGAGTGAAAAAAGTCCAATTTACCCTTACATGTAAGCCTTGTAACTTATATGGCTTAGTGTTCTTCCCAAAATGTCCTCATACATAAACACTCTTGTTATTTAATTCAACCAAACCATATCTTAAAATCCAACTAACATTAACACAATAATTAACTCCAAATAAAATAATTAATCTTGTAAAACCTCAAAATTATTTAAAATCATGCTTAACCCCTTCCAAAAATCAAAACCTTATTCTAATCATGCAATTGAAGGAATTTGGTAACACTTCCTTCTAAAAAAATGTTCTTCATTGTCTCACTTTTCTAATGACATCAAAATCATTCAATTTGGTTCCATAGCCTAAAATTTATACACCAACCATTTTCGGACTGTTCATATCCGAAAATAATACTCTGTGCTTAACTTCTATCCAAAAATTGATATTCTTATAGACCGAACCAAAACTCAATTTCATTAGACAATTTGTAGCCTTATCTCTCTAGTTTAATCCAAATTAAGAATCATCTCATTTGGATAACTAGAGCAAAATTTTGGGGGTAGAACACCGAAGCATACTCAATGAACATATACATTTTCCAGCTTTTAACTTCCAACATATCACATGTAACCCATCTTGTGTCTAAACCATCTTTTCTATTTCATTTCAAGTTCAAGAATTTTCTTTTTTTCTACACATGAATAATCGTCAACAATTTCTCATTTAATAGAAAGGTTCGGGGTCTAACACATGTAGCACATTTGTACCACATAAAAAATAACAAATGCACATGAATGAAGTAGTTGAAAATCCTTTATTGCCATTTCTTGAAAGAAACTTTAAAGGCTTATTACTTAATTATAAAAGTGAAACCCACCTTGAATTTCCTTGCTTATCACTTGCTGAAATGTGCCTCTCCTTTTGCTCCTCTTGCCTCCCTTGATTTTCTTCAACATTGATACTGGTTTGGGTGGGTTAACCGGCTTAGGTGATTGCGGTTCAGAGCCCGGCCCAAGACAAATTAGTATTGTACCCTTTGAGTGCGGGGTGAGGTTGCGACTCAACCCTGACCAAAAGTTTTATGCGTTGAGGCGACGCCTCACCACCGGGCCACGTGCTCAAGTGGTGAGAGGCGTGTCTCAACGCAACAAAACCCTTTGGTCGGGGTTCGAGTCGCAACCTCACCCCGCGCATCAAAGAGCACAATACTAATTTGTCTTGGGCCGGGCTCTCAACTGAACCACCTAAGTCTGTTAACCCACCTAAACCAAAAAGACGCTTTTTGGTTTGGGCGGAGCCTCACGGCCGGTATTGTCCCGTTGGTCACACCCATCCGTGAGAAGGCTGCGCATCCGTGGGGAGCGCGAAGTCGAACTCAGACCTCGATGCGTTGAGACGCGCCGCCTCACCACCGGGCCACGAGCTCGGCTGGTGAGAGACGGCGCCTCAACGCATCAAACCCCGAGGTCACAGTGTCGACTCCCGCCGCCTACTCCACGGATGCGCAGCTTCTTCACGGATGTAGCGTGACCAAACGGACAATACCGCCGCGAGGCTCCCGCCTAAATCAAAGAGGCTTGCGCCTCAACGCATCAAACCCCGAGGTCACGGTGTTCGACTCCGCTGCCCCCACGGGATGCGCAGCGCCTCTACGGATGTGGATGTGACCAAACGGACAATACCGGCGGTGAGGCTCCCAAAAACCAAAAGGCGTCGGCGGTGTTGTCGTTTGGTCACACCCATCCGTGAAAGCTCTGCATCCCGTGAAAATCGGACTGATGTTGATGATGAGACGACGCCTCACCACCGGGCCACGAGCTCGGTGGTGAGGCGTCGCCTCAACGCATCAAAACCCTGAGGTCACAGGTTCGACTCCCGCTGCCCCCACGGGATGCGCAGCGCCCCCCAACGGGATGTGGGTGTGACCAAACGGAACAATACCTGACCGGTGAGGCTCCCGACCCAAACTAGATACCAATCCCAAATCAATAGGAATTCCAAATGAGAACCCAAAGAAACATATGCATAAAATAGGTCCTAGAATACTTAAACCCATGCATTTTCTAAGCTCTTTGCACCAAACCTTTCTAAGAATCCAAAAGATTAAAATGTTCTTAGCTTAAACCTTCAACAAATGAAGAGATGTTTGGTTTAAATGGAAGCTCTTATCTTTCCCTAATTTTATCCCTTCTTGCACAACCTCAAAATCTCTCTAGGAAGCTTAGAAAAGATGAAACCCTAGCTCAACTCTCTTCTTTCCTCTCAACCACCGAAATCTCTCTTCTCTCTCTCCTTAATTACGTTTTTGGCTTCTTTTAACTCAAGCCAACCCTTCATCTTCTCCCTTTTATACCCTTAATGACAACACAATGTCCATTTTGCCCCTCATTTAAAAGCCTTATAGCTTATAAACTTATGAGACTTGCCAAATTTGCCCTTACAGACTCTTACTACTTTAATACTTCAATTCCCTGAACCTATGTCATATTATCTTACCCACATTAGTGAGATCATTAATTCCAACATATATTAATCTAGTGAGACCCCAAAATTAATTTAATCATAATTATATATGGAAAAAAAATTCAGGAGCCAACATTTTTCATCTAAGATTATCTTCCAAGTCATCTACATCCACCAAACCCAATTCCTTAGAAACTCAATATGCCAAGTGATCAATATTATCAATGAAAATTGGATCTGTTGAACTACTTGTATTATTAAGAGTCCTAGTAAACAATAAATTTTAGTTATTAGAAAATTATATAAAAATTAATAATGATAATAACTCATCTTTCCCGAAGCTTTTAATTATAACGAACAAATACCAAGTCATTCAATCTCTTGTGTTCCAATCTTTTCCTTTTCTTAAAATGGGTGAATTCAATGTACTCCAGTTCTATTCACAGCCTGTTGCACTCGCACATTGACTTAGAATCTAAATTGCAAACCTTTGCAATTATAGAACACCACTTCCAAATTGATTCCACTAAGAAACTATAAGTCGTAAGATAACAAAAGTAGCATTATAAACAAAATAAAGTGATAATTAATTTTTAACAAATAAGAAAAAGGAAATAACTAGTACTTGGAGAAACTTTTGTTGTAGCAATCGACATTTTGAAATCCCTAAAAGGCTTTTTTATAAAGCTCCATTTGTGAGTTCAAGAGATCTTGCATCATTTCATGGCCAACAATTATTGTAATAGTGAATAGCATTCCTTTATTAACTTCAGCTTTCTTTGTAAAATCCAGTCTAAAATAAACACTAGGATTCAGAAATGCCTCAGCTGTAAAAAATAGAGAAGAAAGTTGGCTTTCCTATCTTATGATGATTGCAAGATACGATGTCTACAAAGAAGGCCTATGTTTCATATTGGCTTTGATTGCTTCCTTCGCCCTCTCCATAACATCTAAAAAATAACTCATTGTTGGCTTTTTTTCATTACCAACCAAGCGAAGCACCCTTATCAAAGGCTCACAAAATTGAATAATAAATTGACATTGAGACTAAAATTCTCAATCTTCCCGTATAATGCTAGAAACCTCCAATCTAGCATTAGACTTAGCATACTGAGATGCAGCTCACTTATCACTTGCAAACATTTGTCTTAACTCTTTCTTCATTAAAAAAATGACTGAAGTGATAAGAAATTTATTACAAATTTTGTCATAATAGGATGACACAAATTCCTACCATTGGTAAATTCCTTTCTCATTAAATTCAATACCCATGTACCATTATAGATGAATTTAGTCACCTTTTTAGTTTTCTACATAGTATCATCAATAATAAAAAAAATACCTAGGATCCCGTATATCTCCAGCATTAGGTCAATGCAATGTGCAACATAAAGAGTTAAAAAAAGAATTATACCTATTATGTAACCTACTTCCTGCTGCTTTATAACTAGAATCATTGTCAGTAATGAACTGAACAATGTTTTCTCACTCCATTTCATGTTAGTTTATACCCTATAGCCAATCACTTTGGTTGTAGTTTAGTGACAAATTATTTAAAGGAATGATTTATCTTGTACATGTTCAAATGTATATGATAAAGTCCATGGGATAATTGTACATTGCAAATGCAATTCTAATGAGATTATAATTATGAGATTCGTATTGCATTTATGTATTATTCCTAAATATTCCTAATCATTGGTTTACTAAGATTGGACATTAATAGAACGGAAAAAGACTAGCACACATTTTGTTTTTCCTTATGAAGTAGTCGATCTCATAAGCTAAAATATAGAGATACTTAAACAAATGTGTGGGTATTTGCTAGAGAACAAGTTCACTAAACAGACCCTATATGAGAAATCTATTTGGAATATTACTTGTACTATGGAATTCTCATTGTGATAATTGTATAAGTGATCCTTTAACTTGAAGTCATCAAAGTTTTCTTGTATGGGATTCCTATGTTTTAATACTACTTATGATCTATTTAATCACAGGTCATTTAATTGGTAGTTATTGGATGTAACGTGAACTATATGGAGATAGTTGAATGATCAAGATAGGATTCATCACCCTAAAGTAATTAGAGAGAATGTTTGGATGTTCTCGATCAGTATTGATTCAAGAAATCCTTCGCCAAGGTGAAATAAAGTGTTGTAAATAGTTTACAAATGTCAATAATTGAATCGATAGCGAATGGCAGAGAACTAATATGATTAGACTCAAAATAGAGTAGACGTTAATTTCATACTCTTTGTCTAATCAGAACATTGTACGCTAAAAGGATTGAATTATACGAAAAAAAATTATGCATGAAAAATGTTAATCAAAATTACTTTGACATTCCTAAATATTTGAGTAGTCATAATGTGTTGCTAGACACCACTCTTGCTCTATGATTATAAATTGTATAATTAGAGAATTAAAGATAAATTAAAAGGTTTTAATTTATCTAATTTTAATTATGAATTAAAATTAGAATTTATAATCATTGTTAACATATTTGGAAACCTAATGGGTCTCACATATAGAATCGGTTGAAGAGAGTAAAGTTAATTTAATCAAGTTAGACTTTATTGTAAAGTTTGAGAAACTTTATGATTAAATATGAGATATTTAATAAATAAGGATCAATATGAGATATTGAATCTTATATGGGCATAATTGGTATTTAATTAGAATTATTCGTAATTCTAATTAAAGTTTAATTGAAATTAGAATTTAATTTTAATTAAATATTACTAAAATGTCCAAAGCTTATTATAAATAGGCTTAAGCTCTATAGAGCTAGCACTTCATGCTTAACCCTCTCTGTAAGAATTACAGAGTTCTCTCAACTTGTTCTGTGGATACCGTTAGAGGCTAGACACTTATGCGACTACAGTGGTTGAGACAGATAAGTTTCGGAAACAGTTTGAGGGATATAATAAGATAAAGATCAAGCTTCAAAATAAGGTAGGAATTAAATTTTTGCTTTATTATGATTCATGTTAATCATCTTATAAAATTAAATAGATCTTGATTTTCAGAAAATAAAAAATCATAAAAATATTTTGTGATTATTCCGCTATGGTTGGGATCGGATCCTGACCCGGTTTCTCAACACTTCATTCACAACCTCATCAAATATTTCAAATAAAGCATCATTATTTCTAATAAGGTCAGATGCATCAATAGACTTCAAAAATATTGAGTCATTTGTAAAATAAATAAAAAAATTAATAATAAGCTTTTGCCTCCTATTTGTCCAACCATCACATATGATTGAACACCCAAAAGTAGTCCAATTCACTCTTCTTTCTTCCAAATAACTTTTAATTTTAAAAAGTGAGCAACTCAAAAGCTTTCCTCTTAAGTCATAAATCAAAGGAGCTTTGTATCATGAACTGTAAAAGGCTATTGCATCCACATAGACTGATAATAGTAAGATTGGGAAGCATTAAATGATGAAACTATATCATACCACCATCTAGCTACTGTCATATTGACATTATGAGCCACATCTCTTAATTACATTGCACTACGAATTGAAGGTTAGGCTCCAGGAGTTATTCGTGCTGCAAAAAAAACTAGTCACTTGCCTTCTTCTTTTCCTAACATCAGGTTCAAGTGTAACATTCACTTCTTGTTAGGCCTGGGATGGAACACTAGCACTACTACTACCACTATCGTCTTCAACATTTCCACAATCATCACGAAACTAGGAAACAAACTTCCATTGCCAATTTCAAAATTCAACCTTTCCTTACTATCTTTCTCTTGCTGATATTTTTCAAGCAAAGTTTTCATCTATCACTTCACATCATGACTTATTTTTTTACAAGGTTTCACATTTTTTAACCCCAGCTAAATTAATTGGGTTATCTCTCCACCTTTCAAATGCTTATTACAAAACAAGCAAATAGTATAATTCCTTATACCGGGAACCAATATAGTATGAGCCCAAGTTAGATCATTGTATCTTTCTAAAGTAGTTTGATAAGGAATACTTAAACTTCCTTCCACTTATTTGTAAAAATAAATGAATGCAAATATCAAAATAAATAACCCATAATTTCATTACACAATATGCATGGCCATCTTATATAATATAACTCATTGTGTATAATTACATTATAGGTAATTCAGTTTCATCGAACACAATTCACCATAAGTCAAAAACTAACAATTCAATTATTCAACATACAGAATTACATAAAACATACATAAACAATTTTCATTTTCAACAATCACAAAACATACATAAATAATTTTCATTTCCAATAATTTCAAACAATGTTGCTTCAAAGCTTCAAACATGAGGATCAAGTTGAAGGGTATGATTCACATAATCACCAAATAACGAATGACATATCTTATACAATTGTTCATACACATCTATTCATACACGTGAGGATCAAGTTGAATGATATATTCATAACACGAGGATCAAGTTGAAGGATATATTCATAACATGAGGATCAAGTTGAAGGACTAACTTCGTTTGGAAATGTTTTCTTTTCTTATTCAAACCTTTGAATCTTCTTTTCATTTCCAAGAAACATAATATTATATCCACCATTCTATATTTGGTTCTTAAATATATAAGTTGCTTTTAGGATTTTTATTGGATATCAATAAGTCTTAGTATAAGTGGTTAGGGTTTAGCCTACAACAAGTTCACAATTTGGGAAAAAAGTTCCTTTTGGATGCAAATACGTCGCTACTTTCACACATTATCTATTATAAATATTTATGATAGCCCACATATATATTACTAAATAATTTAACACATTTTACATATTGATTAAATGAAAAGAAATGGTAGTTTATGTTTCCAACTTTCTCCAATTTCAATTCAAAGTTTCAAATATCATAAAACATATATAAACAATTTCTATTTCCAAATTCCAACAATTTCATTTCTAACATTTCCCAACAATTTCAATTCAACCAATTACAAAACATACATAAACAATTTTCATTTCCAACAATTTTCATTCCCAATAATTTCGAACAATTTCATTTCCAATAATTTTGAACAATTTCAATTTGAAGTTTCAATCATCATAAAACATACATAAACAATTTTTATTTCCAACAATTTCATTTCTAACAACCAACAATTTCATTTTCAACAACCAACAATTTCAACAATCACAATTCACAAAATAACGAAATATACATAAACGGTTTGCATTTTCAACAATTTCCAACAATTTCAATTGAACCATCACAAACACATGCATTAACAAATTTTTCCCAATAATTTCGAACAATCTCATGAAGTTTCAAACATCACAAAATGTACATAAACAATTTCCATTTCCAACAATTTCATTTCTAATAACTAACAATTTCAACCATCAGAAATTCACAATTCACAAAATAATGAAATATACGTAAACAATTTGCATTTTCAACAATTCCCATTTCCAAATTGCAACAATTTATAACAATTTTATTTCTAACAATTTCAAATTAACCATTACAAAAACATACATAAACAGTTTTCATTTCCAATAATTTCCAACAATTTTCATTCCAATAATTTCCAACAATTTTCATTAAAAAACATACGTAAACAACCAAATATAATGAATTTGTTTTTCAAATTTAAGAGCAAAAAATACACCTAAAATTTTAGAAACCAATTCAATGTTAGGTTGGGTAGGGTTTTGTTGCGGTCTAAACAAAACAATTAAATTTTATTTAAACCAATTAGAGGCAAGTGCACCCCGTCGACAAGTAATATAAATCGGTAAGAACCGGATATCGTACCCAAGGGAAAAAAATTTCAATACGTAAGACAATTAAATTAAACGATGAAAAATTACTCAGACGATCTAAAATTGATTGATTTGAAAATAAAATAAAATAAAGTAAACAAATTAAGAAAATATGAAAAATTGCAAGGTATGAATTAAAACAACTAGATTTAATCAAATGACAAAAGTTCGGTTAAGGTATCAGATTTCAATTAGATTAGACATTTAAAATAAAATTGTAAAAGTGGATTTGATTTAGGAAATACTTCACTTAAGCAAGTCGAACCCAATGTTCATGGTGTTCTCTTCTCTTTTAAATCCGAGTCACTACTTAGTTCATAGAAAATTTGGAATAAAAGGCGTTAAATGCAAGAAGCCTAAAATTAAGTTCGTTAATTCTAGATATCCTCACACAAGATCCTAAGGTTGGTCTACACTTTAGTCTCAAGTATGTCGCTTGATTAATTTTTCGACAAATTAAATCCCATTGTTTGTGGCATTTAATCATCTAAGGTCTTAATCTAGGTGATCAAGCTAAATTAAGACTAAATATGCATTTAATCAAGCGAAAATCAATACCACAAAAATTATCCAAATCCAATATCAATCTTAATCTTAAACTGAAAAGAAAAACTTACTCACACATATTAATCAATGTAACATAAATCATGGTCTTAAAATATGTCTGCATTGAATAAATCCCAACAACTAAAATAAGTAAGGAATTAAATAAAGAAAATTAGAAACACCCTTTTGTGACAGCTGCAACGTTGTGTGTGGAGTGAGAGTCTTTTGTGATGTTGTTATGTGAGTGAGTGAATAATTTTGAGTGGGGACTGCCTCCTTCCTTCACTTTATCTCCACAAGCTAACGTGTCACTAGCTAACTTTGTCCCCATCTATTGTGTGAATCACTCAAGTTTCCAACCCCACCAAGCTTTAACGTGTTTTCTTGTCTCCATTTGCTAACCTTTTCTCTCCACAGCTGTCTCCCTCTTATATGTTGCCACCAGCTGCTGTTTCAAGTGGGTTTGTGCGTTAGTGATAAATTGGAGCTTCCTCCACCAGTAGGTGCGTCATCTCCCTTCAACAATGCCAAGGTCACGTTGTTCAACTCTCCCAGCTGTCTTCACGCAACTGCTTCTCCTTGCTTTATTCTACACTCACGCCCCCCTTTGCTTCGACAGCTACTGCCACTGGTGTTCCTTTGTCGTGAATGAATATTTTTGGGCTGTGTAAATGTTAGGGAAAGGAAGCTACTTCATTGAGAGTGTTAAGAAAGAGCTTGTTACGTTAGTGAGGGATTGATTGCTCTTCATGTTGGTTTTTTTTCAAGCTTCAACGTGTGTCTTCTCAGCTGCTCACCAAGCCCAGCAACGTTGATGTGTGGATTCTCCAGCTCCTAACGTGTTCATCAAGCCACCTTGCGTCCACCAGCTGCTTCATTAACGTGAATGGAGAGTTTCCACGCAGCTGCTTCAACCTTCACCACCAGCTACAGCAACGTTGTTCCTAGCTAGTTAAAGTCACCTGCTGTTTTCTAGATAGAAAGTGTATGTTAGTGATGGAGTAGTGTAAAGGATGAAGCCCCCCAAATCCCTCCAATGTCCACCAGCTACTTTATTTTATGTTTTCCTTTAAACCACCCTCTCTTTCATCAATGTGAATAGAGTTTTTTTTTAATGGTCATGTAACCTTCCTCTTTTTCAACTCACCAGCTCATGTTATTTTATCTCCTTCTTCAGCTGCTTAATTCACGCCACTAGCCACCATTCTATTCCTCTTCACGCTGCCGCCTCCAGCATTTTGTTCACGCCAACAGCTGCTTCTTTTCCTCTCTTGTTGTAACATTATATTGACTAAACTCCAGCCCTCATTCACGCCTAAACCTCCCCTTTTTTTTATCGTTTCTGCTTCAGCCATCTTCTTTTGTCTTTATGTATTAGAAGTCTATTGCTGCCGCTATTTTTCATGTTGAATGTCTCCAAATCATGCTGGTCCCACTCCTCTCATTCCTTTTAGTCTTTAAGTCACGCCAGCTGCTCATTCTTTACTTCTACGTCTCCTCTCTTCCAGCTAGCATTTTTGGTGTCGCCTCCACTAGCTCAAAGTGTCTTCATCTGTCCAAGTTTAACGTTTTTCTTGCTTAGTCTTTTAAAAATAACAAATCTAATGTGTACCCAAAATTAAAACAAATATTCCTTAATTAATCCAATTTAAACATTAAATGGACAAGAGTTTAGCAAATTATCTATCGAAAATTAATACCAAATGTCCATTAACAGGTTTGGATCTGGATCTATTTCAGATATGGCAATTTTGGGGGGACTTTATGATTGTGGTGAGCTGGTGGTGTTGGGTTGTTGCTGGGTTGCAGTGGTAGTCGTCGGATGGTCGGAGAGGGAATGGTGGCGATAATGAAGAAGTAAGAGAGTGAGAGTGTGAGAGAGGAAATAAAGAGAAGAAGGAGAAGAGATGTAGCAATCGTTAGGTAGGGGTAAAAATTTTGATTTTTTTACAGAAAACCACTGCAGTTTTTAAAATATCCAGTACTAGCCAGTATATGGCCAGTATTATGAATACCATTGGTACTAGCCAGTGACAGGCGAAACAGGTTGATACAAACACCCAATACCAGAATATCACCTTTTGTGCTATTTTTTGGCCGGTACGATATGTACAACTCGGTACCGACTAATATGGTACAAGATTCATCCCTATGATTGAGATAGTCATCCACAAAAAATATATAACTATAAACATCATATATGATAAATCTTTTAACTACAGATCAAGGTTTTAAAAATCGGACCGGATCATCCAGTTCGACCAGAAAAAGTTTGAACTGGTTAGTGGTCCGGTTCGGCTTCACCTGATAACTTCTATGTATAAAAGCCGATCAGTTCAAACTTTTTTGGTTGGACTGGATAGTTCAGTTCGGTTCGGTTTTTAAAACCTTAGTATTTTCCTTGTATTAAAATTTGAATAAATTTTATTTGATTTTATAATATCTATTTAACATATTAAAATTACTATAAAATTAACCTATAATCTATAAGATCATTTTCAAATAAATATTTATATTATTAAAATTATATGTATTATTAAATTTATTTAAAAAATGAAAAGTACAATAAAAATCTTAAATGTTTATTCTCCATCGTTTCCTCTTGCTTCCCCTTTTAATGCTAATCCAACCTAAGACCCCTAGGAGATCATTAAGATCAAAGTGCCGTACGAAAAAGCAATTGAAAGTTAGGCCAACCATTTTGCGCGAGTCGTTTAACGTTACCGTTTTGTAAACCCTTGAGGGAAGGAGACTTCAATGACAGTCCCGCTAGATACACTCATTTTTTTAAAATATTTTTTAGGTTAAATCATAATTGAGAATATGCAACTATCCTCTACTCATGGTAAGTCCGATCTAGCATGGAATTATTTTTCTTCTTCTCAAGCATCTAATGGGAATATCCAATATAACTGTATGTTTTGCGGTAGAATATTTAAAGGGGTAGGAATTTTTAGAATAAAAGAACATCTTGCTGGTGTTAAGGGTTATAGTGCTTCTTACAAAAATGTACCATTTGATGTACTAATATGATTGGAAAATATTTGCAGCAATAAGTAAAAAAGAAGGAAAATAAAAAGACTCATGATATATTTTTTTGGAGATGATGAAACACCATAAGTATTAGATAAAGGAAAAAAGAAAAGCTACTATTGACATAGATTCTTATCTTTCTCTAAGAATTACTCCTGATTCTCAAGCTAGTCTAAAAAGTTTTATGGTTAATAAGGATGTTGTTTTACGATCTAAAAGAGCACGAGTTAGATGGTTAAATTATTCATGTATTCCTTTAAATGCTTTAAATTCACCACATTTTCAAGAAGTAATTGATGCTACAACATCAATAGGCATAGGATTTAAGGTACCATCTTACTATGAGTTACGTGTGCCTTTGCTTCAAGATTTAAAAAGGGAATGTTAATTAACTGTGGATACATATAAATCTAGTAGGGAATCAACATGATGCACTATTATGGCAGATGGGTTGACTAATCAAAGACAAAACCTTGATTAATTTCTTGGTTTATTATAATATTGGAACAAATTTTATCAAGTCTGTTGATGCTTCTAACATGGTAAAAAGTGTTAATGCTTTATCTAAATTATTCTCTAAAATTGTAGAGTGGGTTGGACCAAAAAAATGTTGTGCATTTTGTTACAGAGCTAATTATATATCAGCTGAGTACTTATTACAATCAAAGTATGGGCATATTTATTGGTCTCCATGCGCTGCTCATTGTATAAATCTTATTTTAAAAGATATTGATAGTATGGGCCATATTTCTATTCTTGCTTCATGTGCATTTAAGATCGCAATTTTTTTTGTATAATCATGTCACATCTTTGTCTTGGTTAAGAAAACAAGAAGATTGGGTTGAGATCGTTCATCTCGCTATTACCAAGTTTGCAATTAAATTTATTACTTTGAAAAGTGTTTACGAACATAAGCAACTACTTCAAAATTTAGTGACAAGTAAACACTTTTCAAGTCATAAATTATCAAAGAGTGAAAAAGGAAAAGAAGTTTATGCTACTATTTTAAATAATAGATTTTGTGTTGGGCCCCAAATTTTCTTTTATTGATGTTATTAGGTATGAATTGTGTTGATTGTATGATTTATTACTTTGTTTGATTGAATTGGGAGTGTTAGTGGAAAATTAAGATTAATTTGAGATTAGTATGGAATAAGTGGTAATGAAAGAGTAAAAATGGCTAAGGGCAAAATGGGAATATCACTTAAGTTTGGGAGGCTAAGGCATTACTTGGAGGGGCATAATGGTACTTGCTCATCCATTAAGGCTTAAGTGTTAGAATTAGAAAAAGAAAGAAAGAAGGAAAGTGAGAAAAGGAGAGGGAGTGTCGTTGGTGGCTTGAGGAAGAAGAAGGGAAATAGGGTTTTGCTATTCTAGAAGATTTCGAAAGGATTGAAGCAATCTCTGGTAAGTTCAAGCTCTTTTATTCTTGTTTGAGATGGATTAAACCCTAGATTAGCTTGGCATGAGCTAGAACCGATTGTTTAGAGGTTTTCGGAAAAAAATGGTTAAATCTCTTAGGGTTGATGATCATGTTGTGTTTGTGCTTGATTTTAAGGTTGTAATGAGTTTAGAAATGAAGTATAAGAGATAATTTAGGGTTTAGATGTGTTATATTTGAAAGATGGTAGGATTAGGGTTGAAGAATGTGAAAAAATCAAGTTTCGGGAGGATTCTGGGCTCGTTCACCGGGGCGCGCTCCAGTTTTCTCGCCACGGCGAGCGGCCATTTTCCTGCGCCGACATGCTTTGGTATTTTGGGCATAACTTTTGATGTAGCTGTTTAAATGAGGTAATTTTTGATGCGTTATAAATTAGAGACATAGGGCTACAAGTTTTGTGAAAAAATGAAGTTTTGAATCAGTCTATAAAGATATCAAATTTTGGATGGAAGTTAAGCATAAAATTTTTGTTTCAGCTTTAGTTATAGTTCGAATTGTTAAAGTTTGACTTTTCGATTTCTACACCAAATTGATTGGAATTTTGGCTATTTGGTTAAGGAAATCAAGTGAGGAAAGAGGAGCAAGAAGAACAAGAGGAAACTCATTCCTAAACAAGTTTTAAGCAAAGAATTCAAGGTGGGTTCATATTTATAATAGAGTAAATAAGTCACTCATTATTTTGTTCAAATCAAGAAAGATTTAATGCTTTAAATTGCATCATCAATGTTGCCTTATGTGCTAATTTGAATTGATTATATGTTTGCTATATTATTTGCATTCATGATTAATGAAAAATACTTCAAAAATGGTTTGTCTTTTCAAAGAATACATGTATATGAAATCATGTTCTCCAAAATTATTTATACAAGGATATTAAATTCATGAAAAACAAGTTTACAAGCAAGTGCTAGTTTGGCAATCAAGTTTACAATACTTTGAACCATGCATGTTATGTGGGTTTATGGTAGTCCCTCAAGAATCGTCATGTGCACGTTGACCCATGAAAAGGCTTCTCCCTCCTGCCCGCTAGTGGCACGGAGCTCCCCACAAGGACTCCCTCAAGAAACTACGACTACACATAACCGATAGGAATGTGTAGTGCGTCATGAACCCGGACTAACCCAAACCATTATGCTATGTTGATGTGTTTATGAATTGTTATCATGTTCATGCATACATGTTTGAATTCTACTTATGAATTGTTTATAAATCAAGCATTTCGAGATGATGATTTTTGCATGCTCAATTGTTATGATTTCAAAGAGTACCACGACAATGAGTTATTTTTGAATAATTTTGCTTATTATTGTATTATAAATATGTTCCCATGAGCTTTATAGCTCACCCCCCTTTATCCTCCCCCATTCAGGTGATGAGCAAGAGACCGAGTAAGTCAAGAGTTATGGCATTACTCCGAGTTGTCATATTTATGTATTTTCAAGTTATACTTTTAGAAGTTAAGGCTTTAGTTACATTTCAAGTTTATTGGTTCAAGTGTATTTTGTATTTTTAGCTCTTGAACTCAAAGGTTGTATTTTGGTTTGAAATGATATTAAAGCTTTGTAAAACTCATCTTTTGATTATAAATGAGATATGATGTTTATCTTTCGCATTGAATCATTTAGAAGTTGCTTGAGTATATGTTGTTAAGTTTTGAGATGGGTTGTTTTAATAAAATGAGAGAAAGTTTCAGATTTGTTCAAAGTGGGCCGAAGGAGGCGCTCGTCGCGACGAGGCTGCATGCTCGCCATAGCGAGGCCGCATGTTGGGTTCACTGCGGCGAGGGCTGCTTCGCTCACCGCGGCGAGAACCCTTTGTCGCGGCGAGGGCCTTATTGCTCGTCGCGGCGTAGCTGACCGAGAGGGTTCGCCGCGGCGAGACATCTCATGCCGCGGTGATGCCCCCTTGTGTTTCCGAGGGAGTCCTTCCTTCTTTTAATTTATATGATTCAACTCCAAGGGCTCCCCTCACACATCAAGCACCACGATTTCATGTCCGATGTTGGGCTCCGACAACGGGGTCCAACATTTTGGGATGCTTGCTTGATCATTGTGAAGATTGTGGCTCCACTTATAAGGCTATTGAGAATTGTTGATTTAGATGAAAAGCCATCTAAGGGATATATATATAGATGGTATGTATAAATCTAATAAAACAATTATAAATATTTTTAAAGGGAAGGAGAAATTATACAAGCCTTATATAGATATTATTGATCGACGATGGAATAAGCATTTTACTCAAATGATCCACTTAGCATCTTATTTGCTCAATCCTTATTGCTTATATAGTGGAGAAGAACGTACAATTAATATTTTCTCTATTGAAGAGCAATCACAAGCAATAAATTAAATTAAATTGTATCGTGAAAGTTTAGAAAGTTTTGTTAGATCATTAGTAAAGAGAAAACTTATGTTAAAAAAAATTCAACAAAGTAAGTTTTATACTTTTAATTCATTATTTACTTATTAATAATATATATTTTTATCATAACTATTAATTTAAAATACAGATGAATGGTGGAGATTATTCGTTGATATTGCTCCAACGTTGAGAAAACTCGCTATATGATTACTCAGTCAAACAACTTCTGCATTAGGTTGTGAACATAATTGGAGTGTTTTTGAATATACTCATACAAAGAAACGAAAATGTTTGGAACATCAAAGACTTAATGACCTTGTTTACGTGACGTATAAAATGAGAATGAATAACATTTATTTTACTATTTTATGGTTTTGTTTTTATTTCAATAGTTTATTTTTATTATTGATTTTATAATTTCTCTATTATCTATTCATATCGTTTAGTAAAAAGAGAACATATGATCCAGGTGACATTAATTGTATTGAACATACTGATTTTTGGATCGAATAAAAAAACCATTGCTTGATCTTGATTATAATGAACTTGAAAAGACGATTTATGAAGAAAATGCATTTATCACGACGAATGAATTAAGAACATCTACTAATAGTTAATTCATATCTTATTTTGATCATATTTAAGATAAAATTATATTGCATTATAAGTTTACAATTGAAAATAATTTCATATATTACTAATTTGTAATTTATTTTAATACAAGAAAAGAAGTTGATGTAAATACTTTAGATAAAAGCGTAGTTTACTTAATTTTTAAATAACGTTGGAAAATTGAGTTTTTTAACAATGATGAGACACAATCTCTTTCAAAATACAATTTTAATTTTTATTGTTATTTTAATATTTATATTAGATTCATATTTATTTATTATTAATTCATTATATAATAATAAATATTGGTGTATTTTATTTCAATAAAATATTTTATTTTTACTTATTTTTATAAGTTTTACTTCTTTTTTTATTATATTCCGACTTTATAGTGATTCGCTACCGATTGACTCTCTAAATCTTAAATTTTTGCTTTGACTAGTTCAATATTTGGTCCAATTTTTTAAACATCGCTACATACTTCAAATAAATTATATGGCTAGAGAAATATTTGAAAAATTAATGCTTAAGAAGTTTGGAGGCCCACTTCCTAATCTCGAAAACAATCAAAGCTTAGAACAGCAACCCCCTGAACCCATGGTTTTAAAAACCGGACCGGACCGGCCGGTCCGATCGGTGATCGGTCGGTGGTCCGGTCCGGTTTATGCATAAAAACCGGCATCGAATCGGACCGGTGTGAACCGGTTAAAACCGGTCAATTGACCGATTTTTGACCGGTCGGACCGATCCGATTCGACCGGTTCGATGATTTTTTTTATTTTTTTTATTTTATTTATTTTATTTATTTTATTTATTTTTTATTTTTTTTAATATTTTTAATATTATATATAATTAAATATAATTATTGTATAATTATTACGTCACACCTTCGATTCCATGATTGAATCGAGCCGAATTGACCAAACCTAGAATTCAAGAAAGTTTACCGATTCGATGACCGATCCGGTTTTTAAAACATTGCCTGAACCCAACCAAACGAAAGCGGTGACCCGAATGCGTACTCAAGCGAGAATCAAAACAAAACCGGCTTGAGACCCGACCCGTTTCTCTCTTCTCCCTTTCAATTTTTATTCAATATCGTAGCTAAAGAGCAAAAAACATTAAGCTAATTCCCAAACATTGCCCACCACTCATTGTCTCTCTCACCGCCTTCTGACATAGAAAAGAAACTCGACTGCAACTTCTGTTTCTCGATATTTTCAGTTTTGTTGTTATTGGGGTTTTGATCTTTTTGTTCCTTTCGTTTGTGGGTTTCATGGGTTAGATATTTTTTTCATCAGCTGAGCTTTTGAGATGGAGTGGGACAGCAATTCGGATCTGAGCGGCGATGAGGATGAGGAGTTCTCGCTTGACGACCCCGCAAGCGGCGGTGACTCTCATGGTCAGCTTCCCTTTCCCGTCGAGAACTTGCTCCAGACAGCGCCATGTGGGTTCGTGGTCACTGATGCTCTCGAGCCTGACCATCCCATCATTTATGTCAACACTGTCTTTGAGATGGTTACTGGTTATCGAGCCGAGGAAGTACTGGGCCGTAATTGGTCAGTGTGAATTTCTCTAAAGCCCTTTGCTTTGTATGGTTAGTGTGAGAAATGACGATTTATTTTGTGCAAAGTTTGTTAATTTGGCTCATTTTGCTGTTTTTGCTGATCCTTTGCGTCTTCTAAACCTACTTTGTACTTTATTTCGTTCAAGTAAAGCCTAAAATTGACTGGCCTAATCTATTACATCTTTAGGAGAAAGTTATGGCTATTTCGTGGGTTTGGTTTTTGCATACAATATTAAGCTGCTTCTCGTGAGGGATTATGGAGCTGTTAGTTTCAAAATGTTCCAATTATTTAAGGATGCATGTGCATTTGCTGTCTCGCTCTCTCTTTTCTGAGTATTTGGACATCAACTGGAATACCCTTTTGTCCAATATGGACGGAGTTTGGGAGAAAAGAGATGTTAGAGAAACTGCTTCAGTTTTGATTACATTGAGGGAAGTTATTCTTAGTCGTTAGATTAAGGTCTTAGTAATTGGGAAATAGTTAGGGAGCCACACTGCTGTTGTGCTTAAGCAAGCAACGCGCACCAAGAGTGGAAGGGTCTACATCAGTTTATTGTGAACTGTGGCTTTTTATTGGTTAGTTTGAATTATATTTTTAATTTACTGTTAAAACAGGCATTATCAAACACATGCACAGATCCTTAAATTTACCAACTAGCGGCCATCTAGTTCCACATAACAAGCAGAAGCATCCTTTTTATATAGGCAGTTAGCTTACTGTATAGAGAGCTCACGCATGCAGCTGAATTTTGTAATAATTATGTTTTTTGGCACTGTATTTGAGTATGTTTATCAAATTTTACTGGCTTGTTGAGAGTACACTGGTCAATAACAGTTGAATTTTCTTTTTACAAAAATTTTATTTTTTGAATAATACATAGATAGCTCTTGGCATGATTCGGTGTCAGTTATTTTTGAAGTTAGACCACTTTTTTTCCAATGTTATTTAGTAGTTTCTGGAAGTTCAGCAGATTGTTGACCTGCAATCCCTTGAATGGAGTGGTTATGAATCAGGAATTTGAGTTATGAATATTGGCTTTCGTCCACTGTAGGCATGGAAGAAAAACTCGTTTAGTTGACATACTAGATGTGGTGGCTTTTGTTTCCCCAGTCCAAGAAAATGAAATCCTACCTATATTGTTGAAATCACATCTTTGGGGTGGTTTTGATAACTGTAGTTTTTCTGCCTTATTGAGCCTTTTCCAGTCTAGCTACATAAAAGTCCAGTGCTTCATTAATCTTCTCCTTTTGTGTTATTATCCTAAAAGAAGTGTTAAATTCAGGCCCCTTGTTAGATGTTCTACTAGAACCTTTGTGGGCATAGCTCTTGGCTCGCAATTCTATCTTTTGACTTTAAGTAGCAACGGTAGTTGTGGACAATTACTGGACAACTGTGCAAAAATGATACTTGCATATAAAATCTCTAGACGCAACACTCTGATTACTTAACATATTTGTGAATCTGTGATCATATTGCACCAAAGAATGCAAATATTTCATTATCTAAGCATCTTGAAACTTTATCGCCATGGTTGACTTAATTGATGCTGTATGCATTGATTTCTCAGGTTTAATTATTTTAATCTGCTACTTGATATTTGTGTGCAATTAATGATTTACCAATCTTTTGGATGTATGGAATGTAGTTTTGCAATTGAATTCTGCAACTATTTATGCTAGTTATTCCTTGGATTCTTGTCTTGTTTGTATTTTTCTAACATTTAGCACTTCAGACAATTTCTGTCAAATTCTGTGTTATTTTTCTTCTTTCAGTAGAAGAATTAGCATGGGTTAAGATCCTTTCATTAGGCATTCTATTAGTTGTTGTAATTCCTCTTCTTTTTATGATCTGTAGTGGTTGGAGTACATTCTTGGATGACGTCTTCTTTTTTCTGTTCTTTTTGGATGGTTCATTTGTGAAGGATTTGCCTGTTGAATAAATTTGTGAGATAGAATTTAGTGGTGATGGGGAAGAATGCCGTTGAACACAAGATATTTAGGTTTTTGAACAAATGGGGGAACTGCTGTTAGTTGTAATTCATGTTGAAACTTATACTTGGATGCTCTTGAATGTGCTGGATTATCTCCTCGATCATGTAGTTTTACATCTGAGTTGTCTTTCCAACTTAATTGTATTATTTTGTTTTCCTCATTTTATTTCGTCTGTAAAGAGGAAAGGAACTTTATTTCAATAAGAGCAATCAGACGGTTCTTGGTTTTTCGTTTATTCGCTCCTATGCAACCTTTCCTTTGGCTGTTTACTTTGTAAGAGTTGGTAGCCTAATATGAATTATTGTATTTTTATGTTTGGTATTGTAGTCAGACATAATGCAACTTAAACTTTCCCATTACCTATTCTAATTTTTTAGTCCTTTTAGTCCCACTGGACTATTTCAAAGGAGAACTATTGTCAATTATCATCCTCTGGCCTATATCTCATAACTCTTATTTTCTTTTGCATATTACATTCATTATTAGATATGCTCTCGATGTTGTTATTCTTCTAATGGTTTGATGATCCATTGTTGTACTGTACTGATTAGAAGTTTGTTATTTTCCCCTTTCTTTCTCCATTTTACAGTCGATTCTTACAATGTCGAGGACCCTTTGCTAAAAGAAGGCATCCATTGGTGGACTCCACATTGGTTTCAGAAATAAGAAGATGTCTTGAGGAGGGTATTGAATTCCAAGGAGAGTTGTTGAACTTTCGAAAAGATGGATCACCACTTATGAACAGGTTGCGACTTACTCCCATATATGGAGATGATGATACAATTACTCATGTTATTGGAATCCAGTTCTTCACAGAAACGAATATTGATCTAGGCCCGGCACCTGGTTCTTCAGTGAAGGAGGATGCAAAGATGGATAGGCTTCATTCTGGCTTTTCAACCTATCGCCATGTTCCTGTAGGTGACCGAAATGTTTCTCGTGGAGTTTGTGGGATCCAGCAATTGAGCGATGAAGTCCTGTCTCTTAAGATACTTTCACGATTGACTCCAAGAGATATTGCTTCAGTTGGTTCAGTATGTAGGCAATTTTATGAGCTGACGAAGAATGAAGACCTCTGGAGAATGGTTTGTCAGAATGCTTGGGGCTGTGAAACAACTCGTGTCTTGGAGACTGTCCCTGGTGCAAAAAGACTAGGATGGGGGCGGCTGGCAAGAGAGTTAACAACTCTTGAAGTGGCAGCATGGAGAAAGCTAACTGTTGGAGGTGCTGTTGAACCCTCCAGGTGCAATTTCAGTGCTTGTGCTGTCGGAAATAGGGTTGTCCTTTTTGGAGGGGAAGGTGTTAATATGCAACCGATGAATGACACCTTTGTGTTGGATCTGAACTCCAGTAACCCAGAGTGGCAACACGTCCAGGTGAGCTCACCTCCTCCTGGACGCTGGGGTCATACACTATCTTGTGTTAATGGGTCTAATTTGGTGGTGTTTGGAGGTTGTGGAAGACAAGGCTTGCTTAATGATGTTTTTATTTTGGATTTGGATGCTAAACCTCCAACTTGGCGGGAGATTTCTGCTTCTGGATTAGCTCCACCACTTCCACGATCATGGCATAGCTCCTGCACACTTGATGGCACCAAGTTGATTGTTTCTGGTGGATGCGCGGATTCTGGAGTTCTTCTTAGTGACACATTTCTGCTTGATCTGTCAATGGAGAAACCTGTTTGGATAGAGATACCAGTAGCATGGACACCTCCTTCTCGACTAGGTCATACTTTATCAGTTTACGGTGGCAGGAAAATATTGATGTTTGGAGGTTTAGCTAAGAGTGGTCCCCTTCGGTTTCGTTCCAGTGATGTGTTCACTATGGATCTAAGTGAGGATGAACCGTGTTGGAGATGTGTGACTGGGAGTGGAATGCCTGGTGCGGGAAACCCAGGGGGTGTGGCTCCACCTCCGAGACTTGATCATGTAGCTGTGAGCCTCCCAGGTGGTAGAATCCTCATCTTTGGCGGCTCTGTTGCAGGTCTCCATTCTGCCTCACAACTGTATCTTCTGGATCCAACCGATGAGAAACCTACATGGAGGATCCTAAATGTACCTGGTCGACCACCAAGATTTGCTTGGGGACATAGTACCTGTGTTGTTGGGGGTACAAGGGCTATAGTCCTTGGTGGTCAAACTGGGGAGGAGTGGATGCTAAGTGAACTCCATGAGCTGTCCTTGGCGAGTTCAGTTATCTGATTTCTGGCAGACTAGACAAAGCTTGGGAAAGGTATTGCCATAAGTCTGGAAAAGCTCTAGTAACTTAATGGAAAAGGGACTGTTGTTTCAGTCTCCAAGAAACTCTTGACTAAAAGAATTGTTGCTCTAGCGTCTTGTAGGACCCTTTTGTGATAGGCTAATGCATTTTCTTTTACAAGGTAGTTCTGGCACGGGATGGCTATTCATAAGGTGACATGGGACCCTGTGTTTTCTTCTTTTTCTTTTTTCCTATGAGGTTTGCATTCAAACTACCTTTTGTCGTGGCATCAGACAATTCTTCCATGTTAGGGATTAGACATCAGTACATATTAGATTTAAGTTTACTATCATTTCCCTGTTTTGTTGAAACTGAGCTATGTAAAGTCTTTCCTTTTCAAAATAAAAAATAAAAAAATGGAGATAAAATGTTTATAATCAGTGCCCTTGTTCCTTAGCATCAGACAATTCTTCCATGTTAGGAATTAGACATCAGTACATATTAGATTTAAGTTTACGATCATTTCCCTGTTTTGTTGAAATTGAGCTATGTAAAGTCTTTCCTTTTCAAAAAATAAAAAAGGAGATAGAATGTTTATAATCAGTGCCGTTGTTCATTAATTTGGACTGTCAAGCCACGTTCTTTTATTGCTGTTGGATTTGTTTTTGGTTGGCCCAAATAGATTTTTCAGTTGGACATTTTCGTTTGTTTTTGGAACGTTTTAGCTCAATTCACGTGCATTTGCTTCAAATCCAGGTCATATTTGTTCAAGAAAAGGGCTGTTCTTTTGTTTTAATAGGACGAGAGTCCAAGCACTTGAATTTGTATTCATTGGCTCAGGAAAAGAGTTAGTGGATGAGTAATCTTATTTTTCATATTTTCAATTCAATTTAAGGTATGTTTCTTTCATAATAAAGTTGTTTAGAAGTGTATTTTATAATTCCGTTTAAGAGAAGAGGCAGGTTGGCTTTTTTTTGTGTGGTTTTTCCTAAAGTTAGAAAGATTGGGACACCACATGCACGGGAAACAAGGATATAACATTCTGGCCCTGTTTGGCAATCGACTGATTGCATTAGCTATTAATTGATAGTTGATTCTATTAGTTGATTTGACTAATTAATTATATTAATTGTTTGTTTGAGATGTTTGATAAAATTAGTTGTTTAGTATTAGTTGTTTATGTATAAATGACTGATGAGAATATAAGGTTTTAAAAATTATAAAAGTATGAATATTATATATTTTAGTATTTCGTTGAATATTTTATAGAAATTTAAATTTTAGATATTTAATTTTACAAAATTAAGTTTATAACTCTAATAAAAGCATACAACATATAATACCAAGTTTAGAGAGGGATCGAAATACCAAGTTTTTTCATAATTCCATTCTAGCGAATAGGAGTAAGAATGCCATTCATTCGATTATTGGTGAGAATGGTATTAGACTTGTAGATGTTGATGAGATTCAAAATGGATTCTTAAGTTGCTTTAAAGGTACGATTGGTCCAGTAAGGACCTTCTTCTTTCCAAAGAGTATGTGGAGAAGTTATTCCCTCATCATATCAATGATTCTCTTACCAGTTCTCTCATTACAGACATTTCTAATTAGGAGATTAGGGATGTGATCAAATCTTTTAACCCGAATTTGTCTCCTGGGTCGGATGGTTTTAATGGGATGTTCTTTAATCATATCTGGCATATTATTGGGGAGGATATTACTAGGGCTATTAGAGATTTTTTCCTTCATGGTCATCTCCTCAAAGAAATTAACTCTACTTTCATTACCTTGTACCCAAAAAAACAAATCCCTCCTCAGCAGAGGATTATAGACCTATCTTTTACTGTAACTTTATTTATAAGGTGATAGCAAAGATCTTGGCTAACAGGCTTAAAGAGATATTCTCTAGCTTTATAAGCTCTAATCAGAGTGTTTTCATTAAAAATCAGCATATAGGGGATAATATTTTATTGGCTCAGGAGATTTTTAAACACTACTATCTAGCCAATAATCATAAGAGATGTGCCTTTAAAGTGGATTTACAAAAAGCGTATGATTCTATACATTGGGAGTTCCTTCTGAATGTGTTAGAAGTTGTTGGGTGCCCTCCCAGTTTATTCATTGGATTAAGGAGTGTATTACTTCTCCAGCATATGCAATCTTTATCAATGGAGCCCCCACAAAATTCTTTCCAGGAAAGTCAGGGTTGAGACAAGGAGACCCCCTTTCTCCTCTTCTCTTCATCCTTTGTATGGAGGTGTTCACTAGGAGCTTAAATGATTCCATTAGGGGTAGTAACACCTTCCAGTATCACTGGCGTTGTCAAGCTCTTAAGCTCACTCATCTCCTTTTCGCTGATGATCTCTTATTGTTTTGTCATGGAGACTTGGCTTCGGTCCATACTCTTCTAGATTATTTAGGGGCCTTTTCTCGAGTCTCTGGTATGGTCATGAACTTGAATAAGAGCCAGTTTTTTGTCTCCTTGGAGTTGACCCACTTGGTTCCTCAACTTGAAAGCCTGTCTGGTCTTAAACTAGGGCACCTTCCCATTCGATATTTGGGACTACCCCTTATATCGGGGAGGTTGTCTAGGAGGGATTGTATCCCTTTGTTAAACAAAATTGATTGCAAAGTTAATAATTGGACTCACAAACATCTCTCTTACGCTGGTATAATCCAATTAGTTATTTCGGTCTTGTCTTCCTTTTGGGTTTATTGGATTAATATCTTCATTCTTCCTTCTTCTATTTTTAAGGAATTAGACAAAAAACTTAGGAATTTCTTGTGGTCGGGTTCGATCGAGAAAAAAGTTACAGCTAGGGTTAATTGGAATGATGTCTGTAGTCCTAAAAAAGGTGGTCTAGGTTTTAAACATTTGCCCAGCTGGAATAAAGTGTTAATAGGGAAAAGAATTTGGGTTCTTTTTACTGACAAGGAAGCTTTGTGGGTAAAGTAGGTTCACACTATTATTTTGCGAAGAAATTTTTTTTGGTCTATTTCTCCTAGTAGTAGTCATTCGTGAAGTTGGCAGAAGCTTTTGTCTGTTAGAGACCAACTTGCAGAAGAAAAACAGATGGAAGAAAAACAAACGAAAGAAAAGCAGACGGAAGAAAAACAGACGAAGAAAAGCAGACGAAAGAAAGCAAACGAAAGAAAAGCAGACGGAAGAAAAACAAACGGAAAAAAAGTAGACGAAGAAAAGGGGCGAAAAAATCGACGGAAGAAAAATGATTTAAAAAAGCGATTTAAAGAAAGCGACGGAAGAAAATGATAAAGAAAAGAAAACGAAAAAAAAGCAAATGAAAGAAAAGCAAACGGAAGCAAACCACGTCAGATCAAGAATCAGTTTAAGTTAGTTACAGAACTCAACTGAATAGCCGTTTCTTGAAAGAAGCAAGAATCAAGAAGCAGTTGAAGACGAAGAATATAAATATGAGTCAGAGTCGAAGATTGCAAAAGTTACGAAAGAGTTACACGAAAGTTACAAAAGTTAGCAATACTTGATAGAAACTATTGTGCAAAAAATCTAGAGCTATTTTTCTGTAATAAAGCTCGAAAAATCTTTCAGATTGAAAGTAGTACAGATAGCCTGCAGAGGCTAAGTGTGAAAGAATACTGATTGTAAGAGACCTAAAGAGGCTCGGAGACAAAAAATACTTGTAACGTTTTGAGAGATTGTGAAATCTCAAAAAGATATCTGAGGACTGAACGTAGCCCACGGTTTGGGGTGAACCAGTATAAAAATTGACGAGTCAACATCTCTCTACCCTTTATCTCTCTTATCTTTCAATTTTTCGATCTTACTAGTTTTTATACAAGTTTTCGAAAAATATTTTATAACTTTGATTTTCAGTAGTTCTTGTTAAAAGAACAAGTTTCTTTTAACAACATGTTTTCGAAGGGGCTTAGCAAAAAGAAATACACAATTCAACCCCCCTTCTTGTGTATTTGTATATTGTATAATAAGTCTTGCATTAACGTGTGATTCACTTCAATTAGTATCAGAGTTTGGTGTCCAATGATCACCTTAACAAAGTGTGGATTAAAGATTATGGCGGAATCACATACATACATAGTGGAAGGTGCCTCAGTCACTAGACCTCCGACGTTTAACGGAGAAGACTGTCACTACTGGAAAGATAGGATGCGGTTCTTTATCTAATCTACTCACGTTGACCTTTGGGACGTAATAGAGTATGGACCATACACACCGGCAAATGAAGAAGGAAATCTTATTCCACGAATCAGATGGACGGCTGATCAAAAGGCAAGATTTCAACTAAACTCCAAAGTAAAGTTCTTCTTGAGTTGTGCCTTAAGCAGAAGTGAGTACGATAAAGTCCACGGATGCGATACTGCGAAGGGGATGTGGGATACGCTATCCATCGCACATGAAGTTACGAACCAGATCAAAGAATCCAAAATAAGTATTCTTGTGCACCAGTACGAGCTGTTCAAGATGAAAGATGAAAAATCTATTGATCAAATGTTTGGAAGATTTCAAACAATTATTAATGGACTAAAAACTCTTGGAAGAACTTACGACAACCACGATCACGTTCGTAAGATCCTAAGAAGTCTACCAAAAAGGTGGAGACCAAAAGTTACTGTTGTACAGGAAGCCAAGGATTTAAGCGTATTAAAACTTGACGAACTGCTTGGATCGTTGAAGATGTAGCATCCCACTCCCGCAAGACCCGAACCTGATATCGATGGTGATATCCGAGCCCGTGCCCCACGAGGGTAGTATGCTAAAATGGTCAAATCAATTTAAAACAGATTTCGGTAAACAATTTGGGCCACGATACGAAAATATTTTCAATCAAAGTCCAATTTCAGTCATAAAACCATTGATACACATATAGATTGACAGCCAATTTGGGCCCAATACAATAACAATATTTATCTGTGAAAAATACAATTTTTCACATATAACCGTAATGACTCAAATGCGCACATGAGATCGATCCTCGACGCCAAACTCGCCTTGTATGCAGAATCATACTCCGCTCCACTAACAGGTACTCTTCAATTCTGAAAAAATAGTTGCAATGTTGGGTGAGTTTATAAACTCAATGAGAAACCATCATCGATGGTTCACTCAATTCATGCATATTCAATCAATTTACCAAATAATACATACAATCATATTTCTCAAATGTAAGGCGTTTCGCTTTAACACAATTCATATTCAATCATTTATAGATGCAATGCACATGTGACACTTTTCATTTTCATTTCGTTGTTGTGGACTGCGCTGGCAAATCGTCCCAAAGGACGGGCACATTGCGTTGAGCCGTGGCTCAAAATATTGGGCTTGAAGCTTTGATACATCGAGCTGAGGCTCAATACGTTGGACTGAGGTCCGTGCGTTGAAATGAAGCTCTCATATACGTTAGGCGTGATATGCCCGATCGACACGGCTACTCGGTCCACAACCGCTTTTATCTCGATCATACTTTTATGCATGCAATGTACATGTTCCAATTTCCATTTACATGTCAATGCTATTTGCCATTTCTTCGGACTTTCGGTCCGGTATTTCAATCATATACATTTTCAATTTATTGCATTGATGCATTCACAGTCATTTACACGCATTAGCACTTCAATATCACATTTGCAACATTTCGGACACCCCGGTCCAAATCAATCAAAATCAAACACACAGATCCTTCCTTAACTCCACATGGCATCAATGCGTAATATTAAACACACACATAGATTGAGAAACCAACTAGGTTACTCACCTATCACTTCCGAGCTAATGCTAGGAAGTCTCTGCCACGTCGATCGAACGACGTTCCAATTGGGCTCTATAAGAATTAGAGAAGAAAACGATCACTAATTATCCAATAGGTTAGTACCATTTGATAGCAATTTCGGTACCGAAAATCGACCGGTTCGCCACTTGGCGATTTTTTTCCGGTCTGGGGATTTTCTTCGAAAAATTTCAGAAAAATTCCTTAAAATTTCTTAAAATATAAAACACTCAATGGCGCACTCAGAATAATTTTTCAAACCCAATAGCTACGTTAATCATAATAAAATTACATTAGGCACGAAAACCGGAAATGTCATATATGCATGTACAGTACTTTCATGTGCACAAATGATACTGTGTACCAATCCTATTATGCATGAACAGTCCTAAGTCATTCCAATCAATCTCATCCTATGCCAAATTTACTATTTTACCCTTCCTATCGGGGGTGGGATGTTACAATTCCCCCCTCCTTATAAAAATTTCATCCTCGAAATTCTCAGTCAACGGTTCACTATGACCGTTATCAATTGACCCTACATGTCCCACACACTTTTCCACTCGGTGATTCATTTTTCGAAAGGTCACAGTAACCACACTCAGTCAGTTGTTCAGTCACTTATTTGGCTAACTCATTATTACTCATCACAGTAGACGGACTCAACAAGGCTGTCAGTTGACGATCTCACAATCTTAACTATCTTACTTGCCATTTTCAATGTCATTTTCAAAATAGCCACTACTTTTAGTTCCAATGCTATGACTTAAATCACTATTTCCGAACCTGTTATCACTCAATATCTTTTTCTCAATATACAAACTTATTCCAATAACTTCATTAATATCCCTTTTTTTTCAATTCTAGGTATGCTTTGTCACTATGATACTTCCAATAAAATAGTTTCTCTCTTCTGCGACACTTCCCTTTCCTTTGTTTCACTCATCACAAGCATCTCGACTCACTGTTGGTCTTTGCCTCTTGTTAGGCATTTTTTTTCTCTGTGTAATACAAGCGTGTACAATTCCATCTTGTGCTTACCATTAGTTCTATAATCATTCAGTCAAAAATATATCATGAGGTTATAATTCTCTATAGTCCAAATACTTAAGCACTTTTCCTATTGAACATTCAAACCTCTACGCACTTGAATATATAACCACTTCGTTCTATACCTATAGTTATTCAATTTCACTTTCGCATATACTTATTAGAATGTCTAGCTTCGACTTTTCACTTTTTTGTTCTATCACCTTTTTGTCGGGTACACATACTTCTTCTTTGAATCATTCAATATTGTTTTTTTTTGTTTTTCGATTTCCCTCGCATATTCAGACTCATTATAGGACTCACCACTTTAACTTCTGCACTCTTAACCTTTCTTACTTCTATCCCGTATCACTAGATCTACAACTTCAATTTTTCTAGTAATAATCTACTTGACATTCTTTGAAAATCCCAATATCTGTAATTGGTCTGTTTATTGCAGCATTATCTGTTCACTATTTGAGTTTCGTAAGCAGAATTGTCTGTTCATTTCAGAATTGTCGATATAGTAGTCATTTATGCCCGTCTTTTTCCTCGAATTAACACAATGTATCATTATAGGAATCTAAAGTCTCCAATACCATTTATCAAAGTCAGTTCAATTTATCTTATACCATTTTAACATATTGTCTCAGTTCATCACACACTGCCCACTCTCTAAGGGTATGCTTATCCTCAGTATCAAATTCTTCACTTATACATATAGTTCTTTTTACTTTTCACTATTCAACCCTTTCAAACACATTCCGTCTATAAGCATAGTCACTACCATTTGCTTACCTGGCAAAATTCCCTATTAGGGTTTTGTTAACTTTTCCATACATCACCAAACATCATTCAATTTATCAAAGCCACAATTAATGAATTTACAATCCCTTTATGAAGATAACACTACATCACGTCATTGTCAGTCTCCCTTTCGGATTTCTAGTCTCTATTCATTTTCTCTTTTCAATTGATTTCCTGTCATACACATTAACATATGCCAATACCTAGTCATCCGTACTTGGACTTCCATAAATTCCACTTTATTTAAGTATTTCACTTCGCAGTTCGGGACTATTTTATTCTTCGTTTCAAATCTAGATTTCCCAACAGTTTTGCATCACATATGGAGATCTATTCACTTTACATTGCAATAGGATCACCTCAATAGGATCACCTCAAATTAACATTCCATTAATGTCGTTGGATACTTTGCATTTCCATTACACAGTCGTATAACCTCAGAGTATATATTACTTGGTATGTCTAAATCTCCTCTTGAGATATGCCTCAATTTTACTTTTGATTTCGTCCCTACTTCTTTTCGTTTGACCATTTGTCTTGCTACCATCTTTATACTGTTCACGAAAGTCTCGTCAGCTGATTAGTGTCTCTATTGCTTTTCAATCATTCTTGAACACTATCTCAATCAGAACAATTTTATGCCATAATTTAAAGATCAGAACATTCCTTACACTAAGGTTCCATGTGACAGTCACCTAAACACTTTCTTTAACACTTATTCAGTAATCTACACCTCAGTAGAACTTATTTCATTTTATCTGAAACCAATTAGTAACGATACAATCCGGACTTCCACGTAACTCCTTTCCGCTTATGCTAATCCTCAAATAATTGATCGATACGTAATCATTTTCATTTCCTCTCATATAGGTACACTCACCCTCTTATGTCTTACTTTAACCCATTATGAACTTTACACTTATAGCCGCTATACTCATTCACTGATCATCTCCTCTATGATTTCCATGTCTCTTTCACATACGTTTCATTAATCACGATCAACTTTACTGTCCAATAGATACTCCCAACGGTAAATCGACTTAAATGCGACAACTCTTTTCATATATCACTATCATTGTTTCATTTTCCACGTATCATTGAACTATATATCTCATCATTTTATTTCCATATCCGTCACGTGCAAGCTTGACCTTGTAAGGTCATAACAGTTTGACTTATACACTGTCATCTCCTTATTACTACGTATCTCTTTATTTTCCTCAAACAGTCTATGATAAGGTATTCACAGTCCCCAATACACGAAAAAATCGTTGATACAACTCCACTGTATCTCCATCCATTTATCTATTTACCCATCCATTTACCATTTCTGGGTCCATATACATCTTTTCACCCAATCCAGAATTTCCCGATATACAATCAGTAGAAATTGTCAGTCTGTCTTTTTTCCTTACGATCTTATTATACTGATTTCCAAACTCTTAGCACCAAATTCGCATAACCATTTCAGTCTCAAGCTTATGCGCTCATAATCATATCCGTTTCACGAGTTCATTTCAGTTTATCTGTACACTTTTATCTCACCATATCTACTTTTTCTTACCCTACTAGGCACTTTGCTTTTTCAGTTCTTTCAGTTCTAGGTAGACCGTTACGGTACAATATTGCTCTTATTACAATGTCACTATCATCATCTCTATGATATCTACTGATGTCTAACATCAATACAGTGAATCAATATCTGCCTGATCGAACCATCTACGTTTTACTTAGTTCCAATGTTTCCCATTTCATCACACATACAGTCAGAGCTCTAATTACTTCGTCATCCCGGACTTTTAATCTCACTTAGGTCTACTATATGCTTCTCATATCTCCAGTGGATTTCTTCCAGTTCTAGACATATTCGTTCTCACACAGTCGTACAAATTTCACAGGCGAGGGTTTATAACCACAGTACAATATCAATCTCCTTATCCATTTTTCCTTTGTCCTGCCCGCATTGCTTATACATATTTAGGGGTTCACACTTAATCATTTAACACATGTTTACACGTAGGATTTATCCTTGTGTGTAACTCAGACTAGGGATCAGTTGCCACGTCTGCAACGACACGACTCAAATGCATGCAACTTGACCTATGTTTCAAACTGTGCCCAGATACATTCGTATTGCTGGGCTCTGATACCACAAATGTAGCATCCCACTCCTGCAAGACCTGAACCCGATATCGATGGTGATATCCGAGCCCGTTCCCCACGAGGGTAGTATGCTAGAACGGTCAAATCAATTTAAAATAGATTTCGGTAAACAATTTGGGCCACGATACGAAAACATTTTCAATCAAAGTTCAATTTCAGTCATAAAACCATTCATACACACATAGATTGACAGCCAATTTGGGCACAATACAATAACAATATTTATCTGCGAAAAATACAATTTTTCACATATAACCAGAATGACTCAAATGCAAACATGAGACTCATCCCGACGCCAAACTCTGCCTTGCTTGCAGTAATCATACTCCCGTTCCACTAACGGGGTACTCTTCAATTCCTGAAAAATAGTTGCAATGTTGGGTGAGTTTGCGAACTCCATGAGAAACCATCATCGATGGTTCACTCAATTCATGCATATTCAATCAATTTACCAAATAATACATACAATCACATTTCTCAAATGTAAGGCGTGTCGCCTTTAACACAATTCATATTCAATCATTTATAAATGCAATGCACATGTGACACTTTTCATTTTCATTTCGTTGTTGTGACTGCGCTTTGGCTCGCCCCAATGGATTTCGGCACATTGCGTTGAGCCGTGACTCGAAAACATTGGGTTTGAAGCCACGATACATCGAGCCCGAGGCTCAATACGTTGGACCCGAGGTCTCATGCGCTGGTGAAAGCTCTCATATACGTTAGACGTGATATGCCCCGACACGGTGGTCGCTCCGATACAACCGCTTTATCTGATCATACTTTTATGCATGCAATGTACATTTTCCAATCTCCATTTACATGTCAATGCTATTTTCCATTTCTTCGGACTTTCGGTCCTGTATTTCAATCATATACATTTTCAATTTATTGCATTGATGCATTCACAGTCATTTACACACATTAGCACTTCAATATCACATTTGCAACATTTCGGACACCCCTGGTCCGAAATCAATCAAAATCAAACACACAGATCCTTCCTTAACTCCACATGGCATCAATGCGTAATATTAAACACACACATAGATTGAGAAACCAACTAGGTTACTCACCTATCACTTCCGAGCTAATGCCAGGAAGTCTCTGCCACGTCGGTCGAATGACGTTCCAATTGGGCCTCTATAAGAATCAGAGAAGAAAACGATCACTAATTATCCAATAGGCCAGTACCATTTGATAGCAATTTCGGTACCGAAAATCGACCGGTTCGCCACTTGGCGATTTTTTCCGGTCCAGAAAAATCCCTTAAAATATAAAACACTCAATGGCACACTCAGAATAATTTTTCAAACCCAATAGCTACGTTAATCACAATAAAATTACATTAGGCACCAAAATCGGGAATGTCATGTATGCATGTACAGTACTTTCATATCCACAAATGATACTGTGTACCAATCCTATTATGCATGAACAGTCCTAAGTTATTCCAATCAATCTCATCCTATGCCAAATTTACTATTTTACCCTTCCTGTCGGGGGTGGGATGTTACAGAATATACATGAAGTTGAGCTCGATGTTGAAGACAAGCCCAAACGAGACAAGTCGATAGCACTGAAGGCAGGACAAAAGAATCACAAGACTCAAAGGAAGAGGAATTCATCAAAGGTGCTGAAGATTGAAGAATCAAAGAATGATGATTCTAGTGAGTCAAAACAGGAGTCGATTGAAGAAGATGACGAGCTATCCTTCATTTCCAAGAAGATCAGACGGATGTGGAAGAAGTCCAAAGGAAATCAAATCTTCAAAAAGAACGACAAAGATGGTGGAAAGACAGAGAAGACATCCATCATATGCTACAAGTGCAACAAACCAGGACATTACAAGTCTGAATGTCTGACATTGAAGAGGAAACTAAAGAAGAGTAGAGAAGGCAAGAAAAGCATGACGACAACCTGGGAGGATCTAGATTCATCCGAATCAGATACATGCTTCGAGATATCAGAACATGCGAATATATGCCTGGTAGCTGAAGAAGAAAGTGATGAGGAGGTAAACTCTAAATATGATGACTTGCAAGATGCATATTCTGAACTACTAGAAGATTCCCATGCTATTCTGAAACAGTACAAATTGTTGAAGAAAAAGTATGTAGAAAATCTGAAAAATACACAAGAGATAGAAAGAGAGAACACCTTCTTACAAAAGCAAGTAGAGGAAATTAAAAAAAAGAGAGAGTCATAGATAGATCCGAAGATATCAATCAACTGAAGCTTAGGAACAGTAGTCTTTCAGCTAATCTAGCAACTTTCACTGAAAGTACGAGAAGAATGAATGATATGTTAGGAAAGTGTAGACATCCAAGTGATAAAACTGGATTAGAATTTACTAGAAATAAGTCTCAACAGAAAAGGAAACAATTCTTTCAGAAAAATAAGTTTCAACAATCACATTTTCATCAACAATCTTATCAAATGCATCATTATCATTCTGTGCATTTTGCTAACCCAAAAGGACCTAAGAAAATTTGGGTACCGAAAAATAAAATAATATCTCTTGCAGATATCCTTCCTTGGAAGAGGCAGTAAGCACCATTGGTATTTGGACAGTGGATGCTCGCGACATATGACGGAAAGAAGGTCTATGTTCCTAGATCTTCAGTATAAGAAGAGCGGATTTAGTAGATAAGACACACTTTAGGAATAATTATGAGAATGTTTTTATTTTAGTTCAAATTTATGTTGATGACATTATTTTTGGTGCTACTTCAAAAAGTTTGTGCATGAGTTTTGAGAATTTGATGAAAAATGAGTTTGAGATGAGTATGATGGGAGAGTTAAAGTTCTTTCTTGGGTTGCAAGTTAAGCAAACCGAAGAAAGGATCTTTATCCATCAACAAAAATATGTGAAAGAATTGTTGTCTAAGTTTGATATGGAAAAAGTGAAACCTATGACAACTCCGATGCATCCTTCGAACCTTTTGTCTAAAGACGAAGATGGTAAGAAGGTGGATCAAACCCTGTATAGAGGGATGATTGGTTCTTTGCTTTATCTTACAGCAAGCAGACTTGACATAATGTTCAGTGTATGCTTGTGTGCAAGGTTTCAGGTCGATCCTATAGAGTCTCATTACATTGTTGTTAAAAGAATTATGAGATATCTCGCAGGTACTACTGATCTTTGCTTAATGTATGAGAAAGGTAAAGATTTCAGGTTTATTGGATATTGCGATGCGGACTATGCCGGAGATAGAATTGATAGGAAGAGTACGAGTGGAGGCTGTCACTTTCTTGACTCAAACCTAGTTTCCTGGTCAAGCAAGAGACAAAGTTCAATCGCCCTATCAACTGCTGAAGCCGAGTACATGTCTGCCGCAAGCTTCTGTTCACAAACATTGTGGATCAAATATCAACTAGAAGATTACTCAATACACGAGGTGGAGATCCCAATCTTTTGCGACAACACGAGCGCCATCAACTTATCTAAGAATCCAATTCAACATTTGAGAGTGAAGTATATCGAAGTCAGACATCATTTCTTACGGGACTACGTTCAGAGAAGGATTGTGAGCCTTCAGTTTACTAAGACAAAGTTTCAATGGGTGGATATCTTCACTAAACCTTTGAGTGAAGAACGGTTCAAGGAAATCAGACGGAATCTCAACATGGTGATGTTAAGTGATCAACCGTCTAACATGTCACAGCCAAGTTAAAAGGTCGTCGAAGTTAACAGCGTTAGTAACAGTGAGTTACAGTTGGTAACTTCTCTCACAAGGAAGTTTTGGAGGGAAAGTCTCATAGCTTTGAGAACTTCACCTATTCTAGAACACTCTTGATAAGACCTTTCGAGTATTCTCAACACAAAAACCTTTCAGCTCTCTCAAATCTCTGCAACCGAGTTTACCTCTAGAAGAACAAATCAGTGAACTCAGCATTCTTACTCATCGAAGAATCAAACAGAGCAAGCAATGATTTTCGGAAGACATGTTGATTTTGAATCTTTGAGGAACAACGACATGGACATCGAACTGGAGATAGTACCAGCAGGATGGAGGAAGTTCTTCCAGGTGCGAGAAATCGTATATCAAAATGAAGTATATGATTTTTGGAAGAATGTGGAGCTAGTAGACAATACTATTGTTTCTACAGTTGATAGATTGTCTATTATTGTGACAACGGATTTGATTGAGAAGGTAACTGAATGTCCATCTGTTGGAGAAAAGCTAACAAGCAAAGCCAGATGGATGACGAAAATCAGTGTTAAGGAAGAGGGAGTCAATCGATAGTTGTATGGAGAAAATGACCCTACGGAGAGGAAGACCTCAAGTCTGGTGTCGAGGGCTAGGGTTCTACATGCAATACTGTTCAATTGCATCTTACCGAGAGTAGGTTCAAGGCATTTGGTGACAACATTGGATGAATAATGCCTATTCTACTTATTGAATCGCCAACCCGTAGATTTGTCATTTCTGATTTTTCAGTATATGGTTAAGACGATGAAAGATACAAACAGTTATCCTTATGGAATGTTGCTAACAAGGATATTCAGGGAGTCTGGAGTCCTTCTTGACAAAGGAAACAGAGTTAAGATGACTATCAAGAATGTTATCAACTCAGAAACTGTGGCGAAAATGGGTTTGAAGAATCTGGAAAGAGTATAAGCAGATTTTGAGATTAAAGCAAGAACTGAGGGGGAGCGTAGAAAGAAGAAATCTCCTACAAGAAGTTCTAAATCTCAATCAAGTGCAAACATACCCATGATTGATAGGAGGAAATCATCAGAAGAAATTTTGAAAGAAAAGATGATTTTTCAAAAAGAAAGTAGCCGAGTACGGAGTAAAGATGAAGGTGCTCTGAAAAGAAAAGGGGAGACACTTTTGAATGAAATTCCGAAGCAAGCGAAAAGATCACCCAGAGTTTGAACCCTGCGACAACAAGAAGAAAAGAGATCCAGAGAACTAAGTTAGACAGAAGTCTCTGAGACAGGCAAACCTAAGGCTACAAGATCTCTAGTCTCTATCTTAAAGGAAGACATAGCCAAACAGGTTAAAGAGACTGAGAGAAAAAGAAAATTGGAGTTTGAGAAGCAAAAACCACAACCTCAAAAGACTCCAAGACTGATTGAGGCAGAGAAGAAGACTAAAAAAGTTAGTCAGAAGAAGGCTACTCCGACTAATGTTCAACAGAAGAAGGCTATTTCTACTGCAGCAGAACTTAGTCAGATGAAAAGTACTCCTGCTACTGAGGAACTTAGTCTGGTACAATATTCTTCTACTAATATTCAACAGGAAGAATCAACAGAACTTAGTTTGGTACAGTATAACTCTTCTCAACTTCTTAGGAAAGAAGATTTGAGAGTTAGAGTGACTGAAGAAGTTCAACCTGTGAATAAGAGGAGTACCTCAATCATCATCAGGGATATTTCAAAGAGGTCAGTGAAAGTATATTTATAACCTATTTAGATAAATAGTTGTACATGACATCTATTGAATGAAGATGAGAAGAGATTTTGTGAGGTTTTGAGGTATGCAGCAACAAAACCATACCCCATAAAGATGACAAGCCAACTGTACACTATTTTCCCAATCACAGAGCAAACCGTGATAAAGGTTGTACCTGATCTTCAACCACGGTATCCCATGGAACGCAATAAAGGGAAGCAGAAACTATACCCAGAAGGGGTAATAGATGATCTGTCAGCAGATCAAATTACAAAACAAGTGCAAAGAATAGATGAAGCATGTTCTGTACAGAAGACGATGACAGGACCTTTCATCACAGGAGCTAGTTACAGTTCAACAACTAAAGATGAACATTGTCCAGTAGGGGGAAAACTTACAAAGGGACGTTCACTGAATCCCTTGTGCAGATAATTATGTATATTAGGCCACTGTCTAATACATCTTCAATTGAAGAAGTCCTACCCTTGCGTGGAAGACAAGTGTTAAGACTACCAGCTCATGATGATTTAGACATTCCAGAACCAAACCTATCTATTCAACCTCCTACCCTAGAGATCATTGAAGAATATGTTCCTTCTTCAGATGCATATGTCACTACAATTGCTTTTGAAGAAGAACAATCGAGGGATGATGACCGACCCACCTCATCTTTTGACTTACAAGTAGAAGTAATGCATTTACGCAGAGAAGTCAAGGAGTTAAAGGAGATGGTGAAAGAATTATTGAAGCATCATTGATCCTAATCATTTTTTATTAATAACAAATAGGGGGAGAAACGAAAGGGGGAGAAGAAAATTTTTGAAAAAGAAAGAAAAAGATAGGGGGAGGAAGAGTAAGTAGAAAATGAAGAAATGAAGAACTAGAAGCTTGAAGAAGATGAAGTGAAGATATGTTCTTATTTTCTCATCTGTACATTTTTTTTACTTTTCATCTTACTTGTATGATTATTTGTTATCATAAAAAAAGGGGAGATTGTTAAGTCAAAATGACTTTACATAAATGATTTTGATGAAGTACAAATAATAATGAAAAGCAGACAGAAGCAAATAGAAAAGAGGAAGGAAGCTAAAATGAAAAGCAGACGAAAGAAAAATAGACGGAAGAAAAAAAGACGGAAGAAAAGCAGACGGAAGAAAAACAGACGAAGAAAAGTAGATGAAAGAAAGCAGACAAAAGACAAGCAGACGCAAGAAAAGCATACGCAAGAAAAAAGATGTAAGAAAAGCGAATTTAAGAAAAGCATAAAGAAAAGGCGAGCGGAAGAAAAATAGACAAAAGAAAGGCGATTTAAAGAAAGCGCATGTAAGAAAAACAGAAGAAGAAAAACAGACAAAAAAAAGTAGACGAAAGAAAATTAGATAGAACTCAACTGAATAACCGTTTCTTGAAAGAAGCAAGAAGCAAGAATCAAGAGGCAGTTGAAGACGAAGATTATAAATATGAGTCGGAGTCAAAGATTACAAAAGTTATGAAAGAGTTACAAGAAAGTTACAAAAGTTAGCAATACTTGAGAGAAACTATTGTGCGAAAAATCTAGAGCTATTTTTCTGTAACAAAGCTCAAAAAACCTTTCATATTGAAAGTAGTACAGATAGCCTGTAGAGGCTAATTGTAAAAGAATATTGATTGTAAGAGGCCTCAAGAGGCTCGGAGACAAAAAATACTTGTAACGTTTTAAGAGATAGTGAAATCTTAGAAAGATATCTGAGGACTGGACGTACCCCACGGTTTAGGGTGAACCAGTATAAAAATTATTGTGTCATCATCTCTCTACCCTTTATCTGTCTTATCTTTAAATTATTCGATCTTATTAGTTTTTATACAAGTTTTCAAAAAATATTTTATAACTTTAATTTTCAGTAGTTCTTATGAAAAGAATAAGTTTCTTTTAACAAAATGTTTTTAAAGGGGCTTAGCGAAAAGAAATACACAATTCAACCCCCCTTTTTGTGCATTTGTATATTGCATAATAAGTCTTGTATTAACGCGTGATTCACTTCACACTCGACTGCACGATTGATCAATAGGTCAGATCTTTCCATGATTGCCAGAGTTTCAGATGTTATTTGGCACAATGAATAGAGGTGACATCATACAAATGTGGAGCCTATTCGTACCCTATCCTCCTTTCCTTATAACCCAGACTCTTCCAGTGAGGATAGCCTTGAATGGCTAGCTAGCCCTTTCACGCAATATACTAATGAGTCAGTATATAAACTCATGAGACCGATCTGTTTGATGGTGCCGTGGTATCCATTAGTATGTCATAAGGGGAATAGTCCTCGTTGTTCCTTCATCTTATGGTTGGCCTTTTTGAACAAATTGCCGACTAGGGATTAGCTCCTGTTTCTCCACACCCCAACCGGTGTTCCTTATGTGTTATGGATTCCAAGACTATTTACCATATTTTCTTTCATTGTGCCTTCTCACGATCGGTTTGGTCCACTACTCTCCACCATTTTCACCTTCCCAGTTCACAACTCTCTGATCTCCATTCAATCCTATGAAGGGTTAACATGTCTCCCCCTTCAACAATAGTGACTTTCATACCTTTTGCATTGTCCTGTCTATTGTTGTGTATAATCTATGGTATGAACGAAACCTTCGCACCTTCTGTGATGAAGCCTCAGATTTAGGGAGTTTTATCTCGTGGGTGATCTTACAAGTTATGGAGCACCTCCACTTAAACACTGAGGGAAGGTAATTAAGTGTGTATTCAGTTTCTTGTTATTCTTATTACTAAAAATGCAGGCTCAGGGACATCTCAGGGTTAACGAGGAGGAGGGTTATACTCCCCTCCTACTGATACTAGGTAGGTTACCAGGCGGAGTTCCTTCCCCTACAGTGGTCATGTTAGAAGGATAATTTTTCTACATGTGTTTTGCTGGTTGTGGATTTGGGTTGTGGTCTTTGGTGGGTTTTTGCGGCAGGTCTTTGTGTGGTGTTGTCATGTCTGCTGGTGAATTTATGTATTAGGGTAGTGGATTTAGTTTTCTTAGGCTTCTCGATAGGCAGGCTTTAAGGGCGTGGTTTTCTTCCATGCTTTGTTCACGGTCCCTATGTATTTATCCTTTGTGAGCCTTTTTTTCGTAGGCTAGAGGTCTTTTTTCTGGCTATCAGTAGTTGTGTATATAACCTTTTCTTATTTGTATAAAAATTTTGTTGATTTACCAAAAAAAAAATGATGATGATGATAATGATGATAATAATAATAATAATGATGATGATGATGATGATGATGATGATGATGATACATCCAAACATAAAATATAATTATAATTAGGCATAAATTAACTTGTAAAAATTAATTAATGTTTAGCTTTATTTATTTAGGAGGGTATAATTGATTTTCACTTCTACATATTTAGCTAAAGATGAAAAAGCTACTTAAAACGCAGTTGCTATGATGCAGCTTTTCTAAATTTGACAGTTTGATATAAATCAACTAACTATTTAACTTCTTACTAAACAAAACTTTCTGTTTGATATAAATCAACTAATTACCTGATTCATTGTTCACCAAATGCAGCCAAAGATCTATCTACTACTGTCCACTACCATCTTGGGATGTGTGTTGGTTTGATCTTATAGAGACTTGTAAGTACTCTTCGCTTCACACCAACTGTACACACCAGCCAAACTGACTATCCTTCTCTGATCTCCTCTTACTTTACTCTTTGCTCTGAGAAACCAAAGCTAAGTAGCCCTCATTTTCTCTTATCATTTAGTCTCCTGCCAACAAAACAATGCCAATAAGCAAGGATCTTGACACCTTTAAACCCCCTGATCTTCAAAACTCCTCCTACTCTTAAGCCTGAGAATAAAGTAGTATCTTAGCCTCCGGTTCAACCTCCACCGCAACAAATTGATAAGTCTTACTATACTTATGATGGCTCTATTGTTGGCATCTTAAGAAATGCTATTACCAGAGTTCAAAATGGTTTGCGGTATTTTTACTGTTTTGTATGAAAAGTTTCAGTCTCTCTTTTTGTTTTTTTCCCCTGCCTGTCTGGGCACATGGGATTTCAAGGTGCTCTTTTGTTTTATGTTTATTTGGACCGATTTTTGTTGCGTTGAATGGCAGCGCATTCAAGCTTGGATGATCATTTGGCACATTGGTTCGGTTTAGATCAGTCCAAGTCTAATAGGCATTGGATGATTACAACAGAAAAGGATTGGTATGTTTCACACGTGTAGAATGCTGACTCTAAAGAGTAGTAGATGAGTTTAAGAAGTGCGTAAAGAATAAAGAATGAAAAGGGAGTAGTGAGTTGTACATTATTATTATAGAAATAATAGTTTGATATTGTTATAAAACTGAAACTAAACTTGAAAGAATATTTGGGAGAGGAGAATTCTTCTTATGAAAAAATGGTGTATCTTACATCAAGTGAACTCTTCTATTTATAGTACATTTTAACCACCTAACACACATGTGATCACCTACTCCATATATGTTATTGTGTTAGGTAAAACCTAACCAATAACCCATCTACCTCATTCTTGTGTTAGGTAAAACCTAACCAATAACTATCTACCTCATTCTTGTGTTAGGTAAAACCTAACCAATAACTATCTACCTCATTCTTGTGTTAGGTAAAACCTAACCAATCCATATGTACAATAACTATGAAATGGTGCGTCTACAATTAGTGGTACACCATATTATTTCTATCTTTTATAACACTCCCCCTTGGTGTGCCACATAATTGTCTCTTTTCTAGCCTTTAAACGCATTTGGTGTTGCCTCGTTAAAAACCTTATCAGGAAAAACCCAGTGGGATAAAAACCATGATAAGGGAAAAAGAGTGCAATCAATGACGCCCCCTCATTTAACACAATGAGCTCTTCCTCATAAATTTCTTAGATGTCGCATTCCAATCTCGTGGACATGCTTCCTGAAAGGTATAGTAGGAAGTGCCTTTGTGAAAAGATCCGCAGCATTGTTGCTTGATTGAATATACTGGATGTTGATTTCTTTGCTCTTGTCGAGATCTTGGGTGAATTGGAAAAATTTCGGAGGGATATGTTTGGTTCTATCACTTTTGATATAACCCTCCTTTATTTGAGCGATACATGCTGCATTGTCTTCAAATATGATTGTTGGTTCTTTGTTGGTCGATAAGCCACAAGTTGTTAAAATGTGGTGCGTCATTGACCTTAACCATACACATTCTCGGCTTGCTTCATGAAGTGCAATGATTTCAGCATGATTTGAAGAAGTAGCAACAAGTGTTTGTTTCTGTGAACGCCAAGAAATTGCAGTGCCTCCATACGTAAATACATAACCAGTTTGGGATTTGGCTTTATGCGGATCTGATAAGTAACCTGCATCTGCATAACCAACCAAAACTTGTTTTGCATTTTTAGTGTAAAATAATCCCAAATCAATTGTACCTTGAAGATAACGGAATAGATGTTTAATTCCATTCCAATGCCTTTTCAGAGGAGATGAACTAAATCTTGCTAATAGATTAACAAAAAAAGCTATATCGGGTCTAGTACAATTAGCAAGATACATGAGAGCTCCTATCGCACTTAGATATGGCGCTTCGAATTAAGAACTTCTTCGTTTTCTTCACAAGGGCTTAAATGGATCTTTCTCAACATTGCGATCTACCAACCATTGGTGTACTTAATGGAGTTGCTTTATCCATATTAAAACGCCTCAATACCTTTTCTCAGATATGTCGATTGATGCATAAAGATTCCGCTGGTCTATGTTCAATTTGCGCACCAAGACAATATTTAGTTTTTCCAAGATCTTTCATTTCAAATTCCTTCTTTAAGTACATTCTTTGTTTCTTGGATTTCTTTAGCGGCACTAATGATATTCAAATCGTCAACATAGATAAATGATAATCACATATCCGGATGTTGTTTTCTTTATAAAATGCAAGGGCAAATAGGACTATTTACATATCCTTTCTTTGATAGATACCGCTTAAACGATTGTACCACGTCGTCCATTGCTTTAGTCCATATAAGGATCTTTGCAATTTGATCAATACATTTCCTTTGGTTGTGATTTTAATGTTGTAGGCATTTTGAATCCTTCAGGATTTTCATGTAAATATCACTATCAAGTGATCCGCATGTAAGTCAGAATAACATCCATAAGACGATTTCCAGTTTACAAGAACTGTTGTCGATTAAATATCTAAACGTAATTGTATCCATAACAGAGAGTATGTTTGTTCATAGTCAATTCCGGTCTTTGAGAAAACTCAGTGCAACAAGTCGAGCTTTGTATCTCACAATCTCATTTTTCTCATTTCGTTTCGAACAAAACCCATTTGTAACCTATGTGCTTTACACTTTGGGGTGTAAGGACAATAGGTCCAAACACATTACGCTTGTTAAGAGAATTTAATTCAACTTCAATAGCATCTTTCCATTGAACCCAATCATGTCTATTTTGACATTCAATGATAGATCTTGGTTCGGGATCTTCATTTTCATTGATGATATCACATGCTATAGCATAAGAAAATATTTCATCAATCTCTTTCATATCATTCCTGTTCCATAATTCTTTTGTGTGAATATAATTAATTGCGATTTCTTGATTAATGTCGGTTTGTCTCTTCGGGACACTATCCTCATCTTGTGTTTCTAGAGGAACACTTTTATCTATCTTGGGGTCATTAATCATATTTGCTCCTTTTCTTTTCGAGGATTTTTATCTTTAGAACCGATTGGTCTACCACGCTCATGCGTGTTGTAGATTCATGAGTGACCATGTTCTCGATTGTCCTTTGGGATTTCAATCCGAAAGGAGCATTTACACCGGTATAAATGATTTAGTCACTCTTTTGTATCTGTGAAAGCATCCGTAATTGATTTGCAATTCTTTGCAAATGCACAATTCTTGCACTTCAGTTTCGCATTGTTTTGTGCGTTGATCAAGATACAATAATGATGGTTCACACCATGTAATTTCTTTCATCAGCTGTTTATTATCTCCCCCTAATGTCGGGAAAGTATTTTCATCAAAATGACAATCAGCAAAACGTGCTGTAAATATATCACCCGTTTGAGGTTCAAGATATCTAATAATAGATTTACTTTCATAGCCGACATATATCCCCAATCTTCTTTGAGGTCCCATTTTACTACGTTGTGGTGGTGCAATAGGCACATATACTGCACAACCAAAAATTCTCAAATGGGAGATATTTGGCTCTTGACCAAATGCAAGTTGTAGGGGGGAGTATGTATGATATGTACTTGGTCGGATGCGAATTAATGCCTCAGCATGTAAAATTGCATGACCCCATACAGAAATTGGAAGCTTTGTTCTCATCATCAATGGTCTAGCAATAAGTCAAGGCGTTTAATTAAAGATTCAGCTAAACCATTTTGAGTATGCACATGAGCAACAGGATGCTCGACCATAATCCCAGTTGACATACAATAGTCATTGAAAGTTTGGGATGTGAATTCACCAGCATTATCGAGTCTGACTTTCTTTATTGTATAGTCAGGAAATTGTGCTCGTAATTTAATAATTTGTGCAAGAAATCTTGGAAATGCCATATTACGAGTTGATAGTAGACAAACGTGAGACCATCTGCTAGAGGCATCTATCAATACCATAAAGTATCGAAATGGTCCACATGGTGGATGAATTGGTCCACATATATCACCTTGAATACGTTCAAGAAAAGTAGGTGATTCCAATTTTATTTTCGATGGTGATGGCCTGATGATCAGTTTTCCAAGAGAACAAGATGTACATGGACTCTTATTTATTTGAGTAATCATTTTGTTACTCAATGGATGTCCATGTGTATTCTCAATTATTTTTCGCATCATTGTTGATCCTGGATGACCTAGACGATCATGCCAAATAGAGATTATTGAAGGATCAATGTGTTTTGCTTTAATTACCATATTAGATTCCATCACATTTATATATGTATAATGCAATCCAGTAGGGAGCATTGGTAGTTTTTCCAATATGTTTATCTTTCCTGATTGATAGGTTGTAAGATACATATATTTCATATTTCCCTCGATTCATGGTCGAGTATCATATTTATGAGAATATATATCATTAAAACTCAACAAATTTCTTTTAGACTTTGGCGCAAATAAGGCATCATGTATTGAGAACTTTGTGCCATTTGGTAATGTGAACTTGGCCTTGCCAATTCCTTCAATCAAGTCTATAGGACCTGATATTGTGTTCACAATTGTTTTTGTTGGTTTTAATTCTGAAAAGAACCTTTTATCTTTCAGGATAGTGTGCGTTGTGCCACTATCTGGTATGCATAAATTATCATAATTTGCCGCTCCTCTTACAGAACGATCCATATCAAAACTTCGCATAAAAATAAATAATTTAATGAGAAAATTGCAAAAATAAAGAGAAAGAGATGTTATGTTAACTTAAAAACAATACTGTAATTGAAACTAGTAACATAACAAAACATAACAAGCAATTGAAACGGAGTGATATAATAAGCATAATAATACTTAATGAAAACATAAGTACATTATTTTAATTACTCGCCACCAACAATGTCCTGATCCACAAAATCATCAGTAAAATCCGAAGCATTCAGATATGTAGAGTCATCTGAAGGATTATGACTCTTAATGAAATCAAAATCAAAAGTACCAAAGTCAGTTGAATCACCTAAAGGGTGTTGTTCAGTAAAATTCACTTCCTTTTCTTTCCCTTTTAAGGATGCTTTGTATAACTGACATAGATGTTCAGGAACTCGACAAACTTTAGCCCAATGTCCTTTTGTACCACATCTAAGGCAAGAATCTCCTGAAGTCCTATAAGAACTTCCATGAACATCATTAATATGGTGCTTGTTATTGTGGTGGCTCGTATTTATTTGAAGAGAGTTATATGGATAACTTCATCGGCCACGTCCACGACCACGACCACGAATGTAGTTACGACCATGGCCACGACCACGGCCACGACCGCGACCACGACTAGGCCCATGATGATTTTTTTCTTTCATTTCAATTGCAATATTTGCTTCGAATGCTTCCGCCAAAGAGAGGCGGGATTGATGATTTTCATCAAAAGTTCATTATTCTTCTCGCCACAAGGAGGCATGAAATCAGGTCGAGTATTTTTAAATCCACGACTCGATATTGTTGTTGCAATGTTACATTTGCTGCGTGGAAGGTAGAGTATGTTTTTCTAACATATCTTCCTCGGTGATTGTTTGCCCACAAAATTGTAGTTGTGAGACAATTCTAAACATAATGAGTTATACTCATTGACCTTTTAAAATCTTGGGCGTAAAGCGCTCCATTCATCACGGAAGTCGGAAGTAAAACTTCCTTTGATGGTCATATCTTTCTTGTAAATTTTTCCACAAATGACTTGGATCTTTAATTGTGAGGTATTCTCTTTTAATCCTCATCAAGATGACGACGAATGAAGATCATCGCTTTGGCTTTATCTTGTTTTGATGTTGTATTATTTTCTTTAATGGTATCTAAAAGATCCATTGATTCAAGATGCATTTCGACATCAATCATCCATGGCATATAATTATTGCCCGCAACATCAAGAGCAAATAACTCAATTTTGGCAAGATTGGACATGTTGGCAACTATTATACAATAGAGAGAAATAATTAAGACAGTTATTCAAATCGATATTACATTAAATAAATCACATGCCTTGCTCAAATGCTATGCCAAGAAGCAACATAGGGATCATAATACATGGTATTACTAAGAGAAAATATATGCGAAGTGCATTATCTAGCTCTATATTAAGAGTGAAACAAAAATATATAATGATCATAATTATACAAAAAAAATGAAATAGCGGACAACATTTGAAAATTTTGTTTTTGTAAGAAATTTGAGGTACGAGAGGTAAGAGATAGGATGAAGTAAATTATGAAGAAGTGATATCTATTTATAGAAAAAAATTGTTACCTAGCCGTTACCTAGCCGTTATAAAGTTACCGTTATGTTTTTTTTTTTTTACCGTTATATATATATAGTAGTTATACTTTTTATTTTTTATTTTTATTTTTTTTGTTAACATTGATGATGTATACTATACAATAAATTACGATTTAGAGGTGGTAATAACTTTCATTATTAAAAGAAGGTAAAATAGTGAGTCGCCTATAATTTGTTTAATCATATCATAAGTAGAATTAATGTAGATAAAAGAAGAACTTTATTTTAACAACATCGTAACTAGGATAAATAAACGGAAGAACTTACGCTTGTTTGATGTATGTAAACCAAAGAACGCTTTGTATGATGTAGGTAGACGGAAGAACCTTATGATTGCTTGATGTTGATAAGTTCAATTTAGAAACGAGAGCTTCGTCGATAACGTGTTATAAACCTGAAACTAAACTTGAAAGAATATTTGGGAGAGGAGAATTCTTCTTATGAAAAATGGTGTATCTTACATCAAGTGAACTCTTCTATTTATAGTACATTTTAACCACCTAACACACATGTGATCACTATCTATATATGTTATTGTGTTAGGTAAAACCTAACCAATAACCCATCTACCTCATTCTTGTGTTAGGTAAAACCTAACCAATAACTATCTACCTCATTCTTGTGTTAGGTAAAACCTAACCAATAACTATCTACCTCATTCTTGTGTTAGGTAAAACCTAACCAATCCATATGTACAATAACTATGAAATGGTGCGTCTACAATTAGTGGTACACCATATTATTTCTATCTTTTATAATGATATCTCATTTTTAGGAAATTATTCATATTTTTATTTAGTAGATCGATGAAACTCATTTTTAGTATTTACTCTTTTTTAAATATTTTGATATTAATTAATTAAATATAATTAATTAATTATAGTATAATTAATTATAATATAATTAATTAAAATAAAATAAAATAAAATAATATATTCAATTAATTACATTATAATTAATTTAAATAGTATAATATAATTAATTAAAATATAATTTATTCATTAATTAAAATAATGTAATTAATTAATTAATTAAAATAATATAATTAATTAAAATATAAATAAATAAACTATAATTATTTATTAATTAAAATATTGTAATTAATTAATTAATTAAAATAATAATATTATTTAATTAATTACATTATAATTAATTAAAATGTTGTAATTAATTAATTACAATATAATTAATTAAATTATTATTAATTAATTTTATTATAATTAACTAGAATATAATTTATTCATTAATTAAAATATTATAATTAATTAATTATAATATTTTTACAAACCAACTACTATCAATGATAATGATAATCATTCCTTCCTCTAAACCAATTATCATAATTATAATGATAATATTTATTTTCATTATTCACTATATTTATTCTCGTTCCTATTATTATTATTCATGCTAACCAACCGTTTTTGCTCTACCAAAATTGTCGGAAGATCATTGTTGTCGTAACGTTTTGTCATAAGTCTTGGATTTGATTTATATCTTGTTGCATAGTTATTGAAAAGAAGCAAATCATAGTTTGGAATTACAAAAGTCATCATATTCTAGTTAGCGCGAGGGTTTGTCTTAATGAGTCGGATCTTATCCTGAATTTCATTTTATGCTTAGGTGGCGCTTGAATTGCGGTGTGGTTATCTCCGTTGCAATCAATGATGGGATGGTATGCTTAATTTAATGCGCAAAGAATATTCCTTTAGTCTCAATCGCCAAATTCTATATTTTATATCAAAATATAGAATAAGAATTACATACCTTAATTCATGAATTTAATTTAATCGTAATTGACAAAAACTCTTCCAAGTGATTGAATATAGAGATATTTGATTTCTCTCCTCTTTCACTCAATAATCTTACTCTGAGATGGTGAAAACGTAAAGAAAGATATGTGTTCGAGAGAGATAATCAATTTCTATAAAATAAATATATTTTAATTGTTGATTTAAAAAAAAGTTTATTTTACTTAATCAAATTGATCAACTAGACTTTAACACTTATTATTATTAAAACTATAATTTTTAATGAGTCACCCATTATTTTTAAGTTTTACATTCTCCTACTTAGTTCATTAATTAAAAAACATATCATGGTTTAAAAATAAATAGACATTTTGTGCATAAATTTTGTTAAATTTTTAATGTTAGATTATATCATAAATCACAACCAAATAAAGATACTAATAAGAGCCAATAGCGGTTTCACATATGAACAAACTCTATAATATCTTGCACACACTATAATATCTTATATTATTTAATTAAATTGACCAATCAAAATTTAGCACTCAATATTATTAAAACCATAATTGCTAATGAGCTAGATGTTATACATATTGGTCGGGTCGGCTATATTTGGGTCCGAGCCCAATTACGCAGGTCAATCGGTCAGTCCCATACTCATCGTTTAATCCGGGCTTGATCCACACATTCATGGCTCATTAGCAGAAGGAAGTCCCCCATGCAGATACGTAAAAAACCTAAACCTGGCTACTACTTCGTATATAAGGTATTATTATCCCATGACAGAGGTGGGCAATCAAAAACCTAGTTCTCTCTCTGCTTTGATCATCCTCACCTTCATAAGAAAACTTACTTGAGCATCGGAGGGGCTAATCGGGACACCACCCCCGACGAGCCTTCCTTGTTTTGCAGGTATATTCACGTCGAAGAACAACGCAGAAGGTTGCCAACTCATGGATCCAAACGGCAACGCACCATTCAGCCTGAATCCGGCAGAACCAATTGGCACCCACCGTGGGGCCCGACTTCCGGGCACCACGTCCAGAACCACACAAATCAGCCGACGACGGCGGCGATTTATCTCGATGTAGCCATTGTCGCGCCCGGCGATGTAACGTTTAGGTTTGCAAATGCCGCAATTACGCTACCGCACCGCATGTCTCCCACACTGAATCCTTTGATCCTAATGATCAACAGCAACCTCAAACCTTGGAACAGGAAGAGCAGAGCGTGGCTGTGGAGGATAACGTCGCACCCAGTACAAACCCGAATCTTTAACACCGATCGGCATGAACCTATTCCGGCCATGCACTCCGTCTCGACCGTAAAATGATCGAGGAAGCACCCGACCGTTGATTCGCCAGATCCTGCCGTCCCAAATGGTGCAATAAAGAGACGCTCATGCGACAAAGCCGCGATAAACCAAAGATGATGACCGATCGCCACCGACAAAAACCTAGAAAAATCGTGGACGATCGGATTAACGCGCCATGAGCTTCCGTCTGCACCACCCGACGGCAAAGACAACTCTCCCTTTACTCCGAGATCTTGATAGCCTCCCAAAGACCACAAAAATACCGACTCGAGAAATACACCGGAAGACCAACCCTCGGACTACCCGCAGACTTCTAGTCCATGATGAACCTACATTGTGTCCCTGGACGCTATCCAATGTAAGGCTTTCGCACGCCTTCCAAGAGGGAGCTCGGCGATAGTTCAACAAATTTTGCCCATTTGTAGATCACTTGTTTCAAGATTTCAGTCGTTATTCTAATCGGTTAAGCCACGAGTAAGTTTACGCAGAAGACGACTTTGAGGTGATGTAACTCACCCAAGGGAGGAATGAGAGTTTGCGGGAGTTCATTACCCGGTTCAACAACGAAGCGGTCGAGGTTCCCGACCTCACTTGCTCGTCCATGCTGGCCGCGCTCATGAACAATACGAGGGACGAGGAGTTCAAGAAGTCATTAGCCCTCGATCAGCCCCGATCTGTTCAGGAAATAAGAAACAGGGCGGACAGGTACATTCAACTTGAATAAGTGCTGAAAAATACGAGGCGTCGAACAAATGATCGCTCGCCAAATGATAAGGCGGGCAATTCGCACAAACGACAAAAAATCCAGTCGGGCTGGAGAAGGCCGACCGATCGACAGGGATATCGGCAGGAGTTCACTCCACTAAACAAGACATATGCAGAAGTACTGGCGGCTGTGAGAGCGGATGGGAAAACTATCCGAGAGCCTGAAAAAATGAATACCCCTTATAAGGACAGGAACCCCAACCTATATTGCCGTTTTCACAGAGAGGTCGGTCACGATACGGAAAATTGCTGGCGGTTGAAAAAAGAGATCGAACTCCTCATTCAAAAGGGAAGGTTAGGCCGGTTCGTGAAATACGAACAAAATGCCGATCGCAGAATGTGTCGGACGAGACAATAGACGCATCACCACGAATCGAAATGACGAAATGAAGGCTGACGACACAAATACAGATGATCGACGAGAAGAGAGAGGGCGGTCAAGGGAAAGGAACGACGGAAATGCTGGGCAACAAGAAGACCGACCGACTGGGGTCATCAATATGATATTCGGTGGAAATGCAGCCGGGGGATCCACCACTAAAGGGAGAAAAAGATACGCCAAACAGATCGGCAGAGACTTGTCCACCAAAAAGTCGAAGGAGAATGATGGAACGATATCGTTCGACGAGTCTGACCTTAATGGCGTAAGTTACCCTCATGATGATGCCCTCGTCGTGAACCTGAACATGGACGGCTACGAGGTAAAGCGAGTAATGATCGATACGGGCAGCTCGGTTGACCTGCTGTATTACGAGGCCTTCAAGCAGATGAAGGTATCCGAAGAGCGACTGCTACCTACAGACGGCCCCATCAAAGGAGTAACCGGCGTCCACCAATACCGATTCGCCGGTGAATTTGAAAGTGAAGTTTAGGCGTGCCGTGCATGATAGAAAGGGACGCTGAGTTCTCGGTCGAAGTTCCAAGGGCATATAATGCAATAATCGGGCGAGCTACTCAAAATGCCCTCGTGTCGGTCGTCTCCACTTACTACCAAGTTATGAAGTTCCGACATCCCACGGGTAGGCATTGTCGGGGTCAACAGAGAATCGCCAGGAATGTTATTTAGCGAGAGACTAAAACATTAGATGAGGCGGTAGTCTTGACGAGTTCTCTTGATGTAAGAACTGACGAAGAGACGGAGAGATTGAACCCAGTAGAAGAAACGCAGCGGGTCGTACTGGATGAAGCCGACCCTTTTAAGTTCACAAACCTAGGTTTCGAGTTGCAGAGGGACCTGGTTAAAGGAATCACAGACTGTTTGGTGGAAAACAGGTCAGTTTTCGCTTGGGTACCGAGCGACATGCTCGGAATTTCTCGATCAGTCGCATCGCACTCCCTCGGTATTCGGCATGACTGCAAGTCGATCAGACAAAAGAAGCGATGGCACAGTAAGGAGCGACAGGAAGTGATCGAGAAGGAAGTAGCGGAGTTGCTGGAGGCCGGGTTCATCCGAGAGGTCAAATATCCAGAATGGCTTGCCAATGTTGTTTTGGTGAAAAAGAAGAACGACAAGTGGAGAATGTGCATAGATTTCACCGACTTGAACAAAGCATGTCCAAAAGACAGCTTCCCCTTGCCTAAGATCGACCAGCTAGTAGACTCCACCTCGGGCCATTAACTACTCAGCTTCCTGGATGCTTTCTGCCTATCATCGATCCAAATGAGCCTCGGAGGATTTAAGAAAAACCGCCTTCACAACCGATCAAGGCACATATTGCTACCAAGTAATGCCTTTCGGTTTGAAAAACACCGGGGCAACCTATCAACGGCTCATCACAGAAGTCTTTAAAAAATAGATTGGCCAAACTGTGGAAGCTTATGTAGACGATATGGTGGTCAAAAGTAAGACGTCCGCGGAGCATGTACAAGATCTCCAGGAAGTCTTCGAGACCTTGAATAAATTCCAGATGAAGCTAAACCCAGAAAAATGCGTGTTTGGGGTGGCATCCGAAAATTCACGGGTTTATGATCACCAATGGGAATCGGCTAATCCAGAGAAGATTGAGGCCATCATACAGATGCCTTCGCCGCAATGCCTAAAAGATGTTCAGATATTGACCGGTCGGATAGTTTCGCTGAGCAGGTTCATCTCCAGACTAGGAGACAAGTGCCTCCCATTTTTCAAAGTCCTGAGGAAAGCGAACATGACCCAGTTCCAATGGTTGGATGAGTGCGAAAGCTTTCCAACACTTAAAGCAATACTTGTCCAGCCCGCCTATTCGCAAAGCCCTAGAGAAGGGAGAATCGATCTATATTTGGCGGTTACGGAGGGGTCGATCAGCGCGGTACTTATCCGATCGAAAGGAAGTGAGCAGCATCCCGTCTACTATGTCAGCAAAGTGTTGACCGGGCCAGAAACGCGATATGCGCCCATAGAGAAGCTCGCCCTCTCCTTGATAATGGCAGCCAGAAAGCTGAGGCCTTACTTCCAAAGTCATACTATTGAGGTATGGACTGACCAATCCCTCAGACAGTGCCTTCAAAAGCCCAAAACTTCGGGTCGGCTGATAAAATGGGCGGTAGAACTGGGAGAGTTTGATATACAATACAAGCCCCGCACGACCATTAAAGCGCAGGTGTTGGCAGACTTCATCGCAGAGATGAGCCAACCGAGCTCGAAGGACGAGCAGTTCCCCGCCTGGAGCTTGTTTGTTGATGGATCATCCAATGCCGAGGGATGCGGAGCGGGAGTAGTGCTGGTCAGCCCGCATTTGGAAGAAAAGGTGGAGTACGCCCTTCGGCTAGAATTCAAAGCCTCCAATAACGAGGCAGAATATGAGGCTCTGATAGCCGGCCTCCAACTCGCCAAGGAGATGGAGGTGAAGCACCTGAAGATATATAGCGACAGCCAAGTGGTGGTCGGCCAAGTCACCGGGCAGTATGAGGCCAAGGGGAACAACATGATCAAGTATCTGGAGCTAGTAAAACAGGAGTTGAGCAATTTCGAGCAGTACTCAATCAGCAGAATAGAACGAGCTCAAAATGCTAAAGCGGATGCGCTCTCAAAAATGGCTTCCGACCGTGACGCCATAAATAATGTTCTGGTCGAACGACTAGATCGGCCTAGCATTCAAAAAATCGGGGAAGTTCTCAACGTAAGTACTGGTCGGTCGAGTTGGACAGAACCAATTACGCAGTACCTTTTAGAAGGAAAACAACCAGAAGACGCATCGAAAGCCAAGAAACTAAGAATAAAGGCCACCGAGTACGCAGTAGTTAACGACGCTCTGTATAAGCGGTCTTACAACTGGCCGCTGCTTCGATGCTTGAATGAGGAAGAAGCAGAGCAGGCAATGGCTGAAGTCCATGAAGGGATGTGCGGAAATCACATAGGGGGCAGAATGTTGGCTCACCGATTGATCAGACAGGGGTACTACTGGCCGAAAATGAGAAGAGATTGTCAGGAAAAGGTCAACCGATGTGAGGCCTGCCAGAGAAACGGCAGCCTGTCTCACCAGCCGACCGAGCGATTGCAAATCGTGAGCCATCCTATCCCTTTCATTCAGTGGGGAATGGATATACTGGGGCCTTTCCCTCTCGGTCCCGGGCAAAAGAAATTCCTGATAGTGACAGTGGAGTATTTAACCAAGTGGGTAGAAGCGGAGTCTGTCGCTACAATCACCGAGAGGAAGGTGGAAAGTTTCATAAAGAAGAATATACTATGCCGCCGGGATGCCTATGGTGTTGGTTACAGATAATGGTCAGCGGTTAAACAACTGCAAGTTTAGAGATTTCTGCGATCACTAAAGATCAAGCTCGGTTGACTTGGTAGCTCATCCCAAAGTAACGGTCCCGGAGAACACCAACAAAAGATAATGAATGCCCTCAAGAAGCGCTGGACGGTAGAAAGACACAGGTGGAAGAAATAGGCGAAGTATTGTGGGCATATAGAACCACACCGAACGGACCCACGGGGAGACCACATTAAGGATGACCTTCGGTAGAAGCCCCGGTTCGATAAAAGCGGCATTGCACAATCGAGGTGTTGGGCTATGAATAAGAGCGAATAATGAAGCCCGCAGAGCGAGCTCGTTCTCCTAGCGAGGATAGAGAAGGCGTTCGCTCGCTCGAAGCCATCAAAAGGCGACCAATTTCTATAATGAAGGGTCAGGTCGAGCGATGTAAAGGTAGGTGGGTACGTCCTACAAAAAGCCGAGGTGGCTGGAAAGCATCCCGGAAAGCTCGAACAGATGTGGGAAGGACCCTATCGAGTGGTTAAGCAAGTCGGGCATGGTTCTTACATCCTCAGCGATGAGAAAGGGAAGATTCTACCGAGGCCTTGGAACTCACAGAATTTGAAGGCCTTCTACCAGTCGATAAGTTTTATTTTAGTTAATCTTTCCTTATTATCATTTTTGTATACATGTGGGTACCTTTTTCCTGTCCTTGCCAGACAGTTTTTTTTAACGGCCCACGCCCTCATTATTGTCAATAAAGGAGTTTTCAGATTTCTTGGCATAAAAGAATTCAATCATGTATTACAAAGAACAGAAAACCCAGGTACCCATCGCCATCGCTCGGTATTCTCCATAGATCGACTACGGTCGGTCGGGTCGCCAAGACAAGATCCTTGGGACCCTCGCCATCGCCATCGCTCGACATTCTCCATAGATCGACTACGATCGGTCGGGTCGCCAAGACAAGATCCTTGGGACCCTCGCCATCGCCATCGCTCGGCATTCTCCATAGATCGACTACGGTCGGTCGGGTCGCCAAGACAAGATCCTTGGGACCCTCGCCATCGCCATCGCTCGGCATTCTCCATAGATCGACTACGGTCGGTCGGGTCGCCAAGACAAGATCCTTGGGACCCTCGCCATCGCCATCGCTCGGCATTCTCCGTAGATCAACTACGGTCGGTCGGGTCGCCAAGACAAGATCCTTGGGACCTTCGCCATCACCATCGCTCGGAATCTCCATAGACCGACTACGGTCGGTCGGGTCGCCAAGATAAGATCCTTGGGACCTCGCTCGGTATCTCTACAGACCAACTACGGTCGGACGGGCCGCCAAGACAAGGCCCTTGGAGCCTCATCCGCCATCACTTGGCATGTCCATAGATGACATCGCCAAGACAACACCTATGGGACCATAGCTCGGCCTCACTCGACAAATCGGCCAGATTACCGAGACTATCCCAAGAATCGTCGTTCGAATTCGCCATTCGAATTCACCATCGATGAGTCGGGTCGCCATGACAGGGTCTTGGGGACCACGACTCGGTCTAGGCCACCGACCGATCTTAAGGCCAACCGACTTCGCTAAATTCTACTATGGATCAAAAGAAAAGAATATAAACACGGAAGATAATCGAAATAATGTTTGGGTAATTGAGAACGTTCATTCTTTGGGATCTCGGTTCGGACTCTACTATAAGTCGACCTCGAAACCGGTCGACTACGAACAACTTCGTCATAACTCAACACACATCGAAAGTAAAAAGCATAGATACGGAAAAAGGTAAAGTTTCATTAATGTCAAAATGTCCTGGCCACAAACCCGGCCAGGTGAGCCTCAAAAATCTGCTGAATGCTCGGGAGAATACCCGGGAGTGGGTGGACAAATCGAAGCGGGAGCAGGGCCCAAGGGGGTAGCCGGGGAGGTATCCTCGTTCTCCTCATCAGAACTGAGGTCCAGCTCCTCATTCGGGATTGGTGGGCGGTCTTCCACGGCTCTCTCCTTCATTTCCTCTAAAGAGAGGCCAAGAGCGGCAGGAAACAACGGCTCGACGAACGCATCAAACGAAGGACCGTCCGACCCTTCGGGAACGCAGGCGTCATAACAACTCTTCAAAATCATTAGGGCCAAGTCGTAGGAGTACTCCAAACACTCCTCCTGCAAGAACCGCCTCTGCCACCGAAGGATCGCCTCGACCCTTTGTTCCTTTACCGAGGCCCGTACCCTCCTTAGCGTATCCTCGGTTTGGGCATGAACTCGGAGGGATTTCTCTTTTAGTACTCTCTCCGACTCCCACTGCCCCCGCAACATTGCATACTCCTCGGATAGCTTGCTCCTCGCTGCTATCGCCTTTACCCTTTCGACCTCCTCCTTTGTGAGCTGAGCTCGCAAGGCGCGCATCTCTTCCTCCCCCGTGTCAACTTGGGCCTTCAAAATACTTGCCGCCTCCTCCCGAATCTTCTTCTCCTCCTCTAAAGAAGAATTCTGAGCTTTGAGAAGGTCTCTCTCCTCTTCTACCTTCGAAAGCTCGTCCTTCAGAGCCTGCATCTGCTCCTGAAGGTCCTGAACCTCACGGTCCAGAACCTCCAACCGCTGCACCGTCTCGAATGACATCATTGAGCTCCTCAAGCAAGTACGCAAGAGTAGAGACCCCATATCCTTATTGCTCTTCTGGTCTAATTTCTCTCCGTCCACGGGAGGAGTAATCCTTTCCATGATATGACGGACAACGCCGTTGTCAGTAGTTGAGGAGTCCCTGGGCATCTTGATCAGAGACTCCCACAGCCCAACGTCACCCGCTTTCTCCTTTCCCTTGAGTTGGCCCGAAGGACGGGGAGATTGGTCGACCACCGAAGGACAAGCAGCCACCAAAGGGCAAGGAGATCGGTCAGCTACGAGGGAACTGGGAGATTGGTCGGCGTCTCTGACGGCCCTCCTCCTCTTCAGAGGCCGTTCGACCTCCTCCTCTTCCTCGATTACAATCATGCTCGGACCAGGCGGGACGACTACAGCAGGCGCCGCCAATGGTTCGGGGACGGTAGGAGGAACATCACGCTGTCCGGAAGCGATTGGCCGAGTGACCATCGAACTAACTTCCCGTCTATCTCCCTGACCTCTTCCTCCCGAAGGCCCTGCGACCGAACGCTTACCCTTGGCGGACTTGGGGGGGCCGGAAAAAGTATTAACTTTGGCCATAGCTGCACAAACAAAGGAAACAGGTTAGAAACCGAACTAAAACCTACGAATAAAGAAGATAAATCAACCATGAGGGGTCAACCAGGCGGGGCGGTTCCCTCTTCTAACAAGCTAACTTGAGGCGGGGGGTCGATCAGAAGAGAGTCGGCCGAGGCCCCCCTGCCATATCCCAAAACAAGCCGAGCAAAGTTATACTGGCCGAGCTCCCTTATACGGCTAACTACCTCCTGCTCCTCCCTAGAAAGGAATAGACTTAATGAGCCATTCCATCGCTCGGCTTGGGGATACCTCCACGGCTGGGACTCGAAAGAAGCCCCCGGAGGCTTCACGAAGAAGTATTTTGTTCTCCACCCGAGCATTTGCAGACGTCCCATTTGGCGATACCGGGCATCCTTATACATCAGGGAAGGGATCCCACCCCTAGAACTCAGACTCTGGCTCATCCTCAAGAAGTGGCGCAAGATGTTAACCGAGGGCGGACAACCGAATTGGTGGCACAATAGCACAAGTCCATTAATGAAACTCCACCCATTCGGAGGGATCTGACTCGGCCTCAATCGATAAGTTAAGCGACACTTCGCTCACGATCGCACGCGTCACGGTAACCTCAGCCTCCGACCGAGAAGAAATACTCGGAGATGGCAATCCACCCACCTCTCTTGTTGTCGATCCTTTCGTCCCCCGACGACCTAGGCCCCAGACCGAGGGATACCATTCTAGCAATCGACCTATTTAACTCACTTGTACATCTTGGATTTACCTTGGGCAACTCCTTTACTATCAGCCCGTCTTTCCGTTCCCTTGTTGTAATCCCTTCAACATCCCTTAACCCCGACACCGCCGTCACCTCAGCCATAACCTCCGACGACCTCCCGTCAACAGAATCACTTGGAGAAATCCCACTCTGAGAACCGCTAGATGACATACTTTCTAAGAGGAATTTAGAAGAGGAGAATGAGGGAAGGGGTCGTACCTATTTAATGGAAGGGAATCGGAAATTTGAGCAACGCCGAAGACAACTTCCGGGAATGAGAATAAGAAAGAGCAGAGGAAAGCAAGGGGGCAGCAAGAATGAAATGAGCATAAAGAAAAGAAAACCGTCTGTCGACCCTGAACATTTATAGGGAAAGCGTTTGGATTGCGACCCAGCAGAAACTTGACGCGTGGAGAGAATCCGAGCAACTCTTGGACACACAGCTCGATCTGAACGGAGACAAATTAGGGTTAATTGAAATCCGGAAGGGCGCGAACAGTTGAAAGGATGCACGGGACAGCTGCACAACGGTTACAAGGATGATACGCTTCAGATTCTGAACAGTTGTCAGGGAGCACGCGCCGTCAAACAATAAATGCTTTAGGCAAACCCGAGCGTCAGCCAATGATGACTACCCGACCTGCTTTTGGCGCAAGCTGTCACGCAATAATCGTCGAGACCGATCAGTCAAGGGCCCCCAGCCAACTAATATCAATACGAGCAGTTAGGCACAATAGGTCGATATCCAACCGGTTGAATCATCCGACCAGTTGAAACTGCCCGAGCTGTCCCATGAACGAGCTATAAGGCCAATTACTGCCCGCTCGACCACGTGACGAGCTATCCTGCTTTCGAGCTATGAAGCAACAGACGAGCAACAACGTCCTAACATACTCCCTCGACCCTTCTCTTCGCTCGCACTCGAGGAGTAGGGGCTTATGGTCGGTCGGCTATATTTGGGCCCGAGCCCACCACGCAGCCAACTGTCGATCCATACTCATCGCTTAATTTGGGCTTGATCCACACATTCATGGCCCATTAGCAGAAGGAAGTCCCCCATGCAGATACGTAAAAAACCTAAACCTGGCTACTACTTCGTATATAAGGTATTATTCTCCCATGACAGAGGTGGGCAATCAAAAACCTAGTCGGGACACCACCCCCGACAAGCCTTCCTTGTTTTGCAGGTATATTCACGTCGAAGAACAACGCAGAAGGTTGCCAACTCATGGATCCAAACGGCAACGCATCATTCAGCCTGAATCCGACAGAACCACATATGTTTCACAAAGATTCGATAAAATGTGATGATATTTTCCACAATTCGTTATGGTTCATCCTCTTGCAAAGTCTTCCACCTGGAAAGTGACTGCAAGGATTTCTCTCTTTTATCTATATCATTAGGATGTCCAAAATGAGATACTTGTTTACGATAACACATCACCTGTTTTCATTAATCCCATTTATTAAATGAATAAATGCTTATGAAGCAGAGTATAAATAGAGTAACGAAAATATGTGACGTGTTACTAAATGAATAAATGCTTATGAAACAGAATATAAATAAACAGGCGATGTATTATCGTAAACAAATATCTCATTATGGACATAGTATTTATTTATTGGATGGATAAATATCTATAGAATATGGTAGGAACATAATAATGAGAATTGATCTAAGCCTACTTGTTTACATAGCTACCAAGCTTGGCTGACGGGATTCTAAATCACTACATATGAGCGTCTCAGCAAGGATACGTAATGATGATGACTCAAAATAATATATGTATTCTGTAGCGTGGTTACATTTTGAGGTTCTGCCTAGATCCACCTGTTCTTCAAAAAAATCTGTTGCACTTTCCTTGGATATGAATTTGTCTCCACTTCTTATTCTATTCACTTTTTCCTCTCCATACATTCTATTATAGGATTACGATAAATAAACACTGGTTCTGGGGATTCGCGTAATGAACGCGCTGCTTGGATCCATGGGTTGGTCGCTTCATGATGAATCGGCGTGAAGATACCTGCAAAACAAAGAAGGCACGTCGGGGGTTATGACCCGATTAGCTCCTCCGACGCTCAAGTCAGTCTTTTGGTGAAGGTGGGATCGCTGTGAAAACGAGAGAGCTAGGTTTTTCGATACGTACCTCAATTTGGTGAAATTATCCCTTAAATATGAAGTAACAACTAGGTTTTAGTCTTTTACGTGTTTGCATGGGAGTCTTTCTCCTACAAGTCGGCTGAGGAGAGCGTGGATCAGGCTTGAGCTTGACATAGCCATTAGGTATGAGACTGATCTTTGGTGATTGGACCGATCGACCCATACGACGTTGAGACTGGGTTCTGGCCCAATTTAGCTGACCCGACCATAAGCCCCCCATACTCCTCGAGTTCGAGCGAAGAGAAGGATCGAAGGAGTACGTTAGGATTTTGCTGCTCGTCTGCTATCTCATAGCTCGTAAGCAAGACAGCTCGTAAGGTGGTCGATCGGTTAGATATTGGTATTGTAGCTCGATCATGGGACAGCCCGGGTAATCCCGATCGGTCGGATGTTGACTAGTTGTGCGTGATCGCTTTCGATCGGATCGGCCGAAGTGCCCTAATCGGTCGGTCTCGACACTCATTCTTGCGACAACTCAAGCTAAAGGTGCTCTGTGGTCATCATTAGCGAGTGCGTGAAGGTATTTGAAGCATTTATTATTTGACGGCGCGTGCACTCTGACAGCTTTTCAAAATCCGAAACGTATTGTCCTTGTAACAGTTGTGCAGCTGTCCCGTACGTTCGTTCAACTGTCTGCGCCACTCCGGATTTCGAATAACCTTAATTTATCTCCGCTCGGATCATGCCGCGTGTCCGGGCATAGCTCGGATTTTCTCCACGCGTCGAGTTTTGGCTGGATCGCAATTCGAATGTTTCCTTATAAATATCCAGGATCGACAGAAGGTTTGGTTTTCTTCACGCTCGTTTCATTCTTGCTTTCATCTTGCTTTCCTCTGCTCTTTCTTATTCTCAGTTTCTGGAAGTTTCTTTCTGCGTTGCATAAATTTCCGACCTTATACTACTAAATAGGTACGTCCCTTTCCCTCATTTTCCTCTTCTAAATTTCCTCTTAGTTAGCATGTCGTCCACTGGTTCTCGGAGTGTGGTTTCTCCAAGGGATGATGTTGACGAGAGGTCGTCGGAAGTTATGGCTGAGGTGACGGCGATGTCGAGGTTGGGAGATGTTGAAGAGATTACGACAAGAAAGCGGAAAGATGGGCTGGTAGTAAAGGAACTGCCTAAAGGCAAATCGAGGATGTCCACGGCGGAGTTGAGTCGGTCGATTGTTAGGAATGGTATCCCTCGGTCCTGGGAGCCTAGGCTGGCCTCGGGGGATGAAAGAATCGACAACAGCACAAGTGGGTGGTTTGCCGTCTCTGAGTATTTCTTCTCGGTCGGCGGCTTGAGACTACCGTACGTGCCGATCGTGGATGAAGTGTGCGCTGATTATCAGTTAAGACCGAGTCAGATTCCCCCGAATGGGTGGAGGTTCATCAACGGCCTTGCTTTGCTGTGCCACCAATTGGTTGTCTGCCTTAGGTCAATATCTTGCGCCACTTTTTGAGAATAAGCCAGAGTCCGAGCTCTGGGGGTGGGATTCCTTCCCTGATGTATAAGGATGCCCGGTATCGCCCAGCCGGGACGACCTCTAAAATTACCGGTTGACGAATAAAATATTTCTTCGTGAAGCCTTCGGGATCTTCCTCCGAGTCCCAGTCATGGAGGTATCCCCTAGCCGAGCGATAGAATGACTCGTCAAGTCTATTCCTTTCTAGAGAAGAGCGGGAGGTGGTCGGCCGTATAAAGGAGCTCGACCAATATAACTTCGCTTGGCTTATTTCGGGATACGGTGGGGGGGCCTTGGCCAACTCTTTGCTAATTGACCCCCCGCCACAAATTAGCGGGCTAGGAGAGAGAACCGCCCCGCCTGGTTGACCCTTCATGGTTGAATTATTTTCCATGCTCATAGGTTTTGGTTCGATTTCTAACCTGCTTTCGTTGTTTGTGCAGCCATGGTCAAGGTTCATGCTTTTCCGGCCCTCCCAAGTCTGCCAAGGGTAAACACAAGGTCGCCCGACCTTCGGAGGCCAGAAGACAGGAGGATAGGGGAGAGGCCAGTTCAATTGTTGTTCGGCCCATTGCTTCCGGCAACCAGTATGTTCCTCCCACTGCTGAGCCATCTGCGACGCTCACTTGTGGTCGCCTACCGTGAGTGTGTGGTTGTTGTCGAGGAGGAGGAGGAGAGTGAACGACCTCTGAAGAGGAGAAGGGGGGCTCAAGTGGCCGACCGATCCCAAGTAGCTGACCACCCTCCTCGTCCCTTGGACCGAAGCAAGGGGAAGGAGAAAGTGGTAGACCGTGCTGCCCCATCTGCGAAGGGTAAAGGGAAGATGCAAACAGGGAGTGCTGACAAGTGGGAGCCGACGATTAGTTTTGACAAGACTGCTTCGATTGCCAATGTCGACGTGGCTCTTCATATCACCGAGAGGGTCATTCCTCCTTCAGACGGGGAGCGCTATGACGCGTTAGATGTTGAGGAGCTGACGGGTCGTGCCATCCGCAATTCCATAAGGGAGGTGGCTTTCGTTTTGTCCATGCGTCAGCATCTCGAGCTGCTAGATCGAGAGGTCCATTCCCTCCTGGAGCAAGTGGACGGTTTAAAGACCGAGCTCTCAGAGGTTAGAGAAGAAGGAGACTTCTCCCGGGCTCAACTCTCTTCCTTGGAGGAGGAGAAGAAACTCTGGGAGGAGGAGCGTGACGTTCTGAGAGCTCAGCTCGCTTCGGGAGAGTTAGAGAGGAGCGCCCTGAAAGCTCGGCTCACCGCGGAGGAGATTGAGAGGGTAAGGGCGATGGCAACGAGGAACAAGCTGTCCGAGGAATGTGCGGTGTTGCGAGGGAAACTGGAGTCGGAGAGGGCATTTAAGGAAAAATCCCTCGAGGACCAGTCGCAAACCGAAGATACGCTGAGGAGGGTGCGGGCCTCCATAAAGGAACAAAGGGTCGAGGCGATCGTGCGATGGCAGAGGCGGTTCTTGTAGGAGGAGTGCTTGGAGTACTCCTGTGACTTGGCCCTCATGATCCTGAAGAATTGTTATGACGTCTGCGTTCCTGAAGGGTCGGACGGTCCTCCGTTTGAGGGGTTCGCCGAGTCGTTGCTTCCTACCGCCCTTGGCCTCTCTCTGGAGGAAGTAAAGGAGAGAGCCATGGAGGACCGGGGGTCAGTCCCAGTTGAGGAGCTGGACCTTAGCTCGGCTGAGGAGGACGAGCTTCCTCGTGAGGATACGCCCACTTCTCCTTCTGTAGATTTTTGAAGCTCACCTGGTCGGGCTTGTGACCAGGGAAAATTTACATTAATGCAATCTTTACTTTTGCTTCATTTTTTCTGATGTCCTTTTTCGTATTTATGCTCTTTATTTTCGAAGTATGGTGAATTTTGATGAAGTTGCTCATAGACGACCGGCTTCGAGGTCGACTTATAGTATAGTCCGAACCGAGGTCCCAAGGATCTCGTCTTGGCGACCGATCGACCGCAGTCGATCTGTGTCGATGCCGAGCGAGGGTCCCAAGAGTCTTGTCTTGGCGACCCAACCGACCGTTGTCGGTTTATATATATACCGGGCGAGGGTCCCAAGAGTCTTGTCTTGGCGACCCGACCGACTGTTATCGGTTTATATATATGCCGGGCGAGGGTCCCAAGAGTCTTGTCTTGGCAACCTGGCCGGGCAATAGGCGAGGGCGATCGATGGTCCCGAGGATCTCGTCTCGGCAACCTGGCCGATCGATAGTCGCGGCTGAGCAGTCCCAAGAATCTTGTCTTGGCGACGCGTCGAACAATAGGCGATCTATGGAGATGCTAGGCGATGGTGAGCGAGGGTCCTAAGGATCTTGTCTTGGCGACCCGACCGATCGTAGTCGATCTATGGAGATGCCGGGTGATGGCGAGCGAGGGTCTCAAGGATCTTATCTTGGCGACCCGACCGACCGTAGTCGGTCTATGGAGATGCTGGGCGATGGCGAGCGAGGGTCCCAAGGATCTTGTCTTGGCGACCCGACCGACTGTAGTCGATCTATGGAGATGCCAGGTGATGGCGAGCGAGGGTCCCAAGGATCTTGTCTTGGCGACCCGACCGACCGTAGTCGATCTATGGAGATGCCGGGCGATGGTTGATTGGATTTTTTACGCTTTGCCACATATAATGGAGCTTTTTATTGCCAAAAAATCTGAAAACCCCTTTATTGATGATAGTGAGGGCGTGGGCCGTTAAAAAACCTGTCTGGAAGGGACAGGAAAAAGGTTCCCACACGTTGTATACAAAAATGGTAATAAGCAAAGATTAACTAAAATAATTTTTAATAATTGGTAGAACGCCTTCAAATTTCGAGAATTCCAAGGCCTTGGTAGAATCTTCTCTTTCGCATCGCGTAGGATGTAAGAACCATGCTCGACTTGCTTAATCACCCGATAAGGTCCTTCCCACGTCTGTCCGAGCTTTCCAGGATGCTTCCCGGCTGCCTCGGCCTTTCACAGGACGTACCCGCCTATCTTTGCATCGCTTGGCTTTACTCTTCTGTTGTAGAATTTGGTCTCTTTTTGCCTGATTGTTTCCGAACGAGCGGCTGCCCTTTCTCTGTCCTCACTGAGGAGAACGAGTTCCGCTCTGCGGGCTTCATCATTCCGCTCTTCTTCATAGCCCGACACCCTTTGATTATGCAATGCCACTTCTATCGAACTAGGCTTCGCCCTAAAGGTCATTCTGAACGTGTTTCCCATGGCTCAGCTCGTGTGTTCTCAGATGCCCACAATGCTTCGTCTAATTCTTCCACCCAAGTCCTTCGTCCGTCTAGGCGCTTTTTGAGAGCACTCATTATTTTTTTGTTGGTATTCTCCGCAAGGCCGTTGCTCTGAGGGTAAGCTACTGAGGTTAACTGTAGTCTTATCTTTAGTCGGTCGCAAAAGTCTCTGAACTTATCGTTATCAAATTGTCGGCCATTGTCTGTAACTAGCACCATAGGCATCCCGAAGCGACATAGTATATATATTTTTTACGAAACTTTCTACCTTCCCTTCGGTGATTGTAGTGACCGCCTCCGCTTCTACCCATTTAGTGAAGTACTCCACTGCCACTATCAAGAACTTCTTCCGTCCGGCCGAGAGGAAGGGCCCAAAGATATCCATTCCCCATTGGGCGAAAGGAATAGGATGACTCACGATTTGCATCCTCTCGGTTGGCTGATGAGATAGATTGCTATTCTTCTGGCAAGCCTCACATCGGTCGACCTTCTCCTGGCAGTCCTTCCTCATTGTCGGCCAATAATATCCCTGTCTGATAAGCCTGTGGGCTAACATTCTGCCTCCTACGTGGTTGCCACACATCCCTTCGTGGACTTCAGCCATCGCTTGCTCGGCTTCTTCTTCATCCAAGCACCGCAGCAGTGGCCAGTCATAAGATCGCGTGTATAAGGCGCCGTTAATGATCGTATATTCGGCCGCTTTTATTCTCAGTTTCTTGGCCTCCGATTCTTCTTCTGGCTGTGTTCCCTCTAAAAGTTACCGTGTGATCGGTTCCGTCATACTCGATCGACTGGTATTTACGTCAAGAACTTCCTTGGCTTTTTGAATGTTAGGCCGGTCCAATCGCTCGACCAGAATGTTATTTTTGGAGTCTCGATCTGAGGTCATTTTGGAGAGCGCATCCGCTTTAGCATTTTGAGCTCGGTCTATCCTGTTGATCGAGTACTGCTCGAAATTGCTTAACTCCCGCTTTACCAGTTCTAAGTACTCGATCATGCTTCGTTCCCTTAGCTTGTCAGACGCCCGGTGACTTGGCCGACCACCACTGCTATCGCTATATATCTTTAGGTGCTTCACCTCCATCTCCTTAGCTAGTTGAGGCCGGCTATCGAGCCTCATATTCTCCTCGTTATTGAGGCCTTGAATTCTAGCCAAGGGCGATTCCACCTTTCTTTCCGTGATCTTGGTCGATTAATACCACCTCGCCCGCATCCTTCAAAGATTGGACGACCCATCAACGAACAAGATCCAGGAAGGGAACTGCTCGTCCTTCGAGCTGGGCTGGCTCATCTCTGCGATGAAGTCTGCCAATACCTGTGCCTTAATGGTCGTCCGGGGTTTGTATTGTATGTCGAATTCTCCCAACTCTATCGCCCACTTTATTAGTCGATTCAAGTTTCAAGCTTTTGAAACCTTGCCGAGGGTTGGTCGGTCCATACCTCAATGGTATGACTTTGAAAGTAGGGCATTAGCTTCCAGGCTGCCATTATCAAGGAGAGGGCTAGTTTCTCTATAGGCGTATATCACGTTTCCGTTCCGGTCAACACTTTGCTGACGTAGTAGACAGGGTGTTGTTCGCTTCCCTCCAATCGAATAAGGACCACGCTGATCGACCCCTCCGTAACTGCCAAGTATAAAATCAGGTTCTCTCCCTCTATCGGGCTTTGCAAGATAGGCGGGCTGGACAAGTATTGCTTTAAGTGTTGAAAAGCTTTCTCGCATTCGTCCAACCATTGGAATTAGGTCACGTTCGCTTTCCTCAAGATTTTGAAAAATGGGAGGCAATTGTCTCCCAATCGAGAAATGAACCTGCTTAGAGAGACTATCCGACCGGTCAATATCTGCACTTCTTTTAAGCATTGAGGTGAGGGCATTTGGATGATGGCTTTGATCTTTTCTGGATTAGCCTCAATCCCCCGTTGAGTGATCATAAACCCTAAGAATTTTTCGGATGCCACCCCAAAAATGCATTTTTAGGTTCACTTCATCCGAATTTATTCGTGGTCCGAAGACTTCCTTGAGATCTTCCACATGCTCCATAGCCATCTTACTTTTGAACACCATATCATCCCCATAAGCTCCCACCGATCGGTCGATCTGTTTCTTAAAGACCTCCATGACGAGTCGCTGATAGGTCGCCCCCGCGTTCTTCAAGCCAAAAGGCATTACTTGGTAGCAATATGTTGTTAGAGTAGTGCCCTGAAGGCAATCGCCTTTAGCGCATTTTGTACCAATTTGTGTACAGTCTTTATAAATAAATAAAGAAAGGCATATTTCATTACGTTGCTGTTCATTATTTATGAACTGATATTGATCAGTATGCAAATTAATGAAGTCCATGATATATGACATAGCATGAAGGAAATTATGATGTGATCATACTACTGAGATTCCTATCATGTGCAATTATGTCAGTATCTTAATTATCCCTAGTCATAGGATTACCGAGATCGACATCAGAATCCTAAAGACTAGCACATCTCAAGCTCCTTGATTTGATCAAGCAAAGGATCTCGTAAACCGAAATATGAGATATTTAGGGTTGAGATGTGGATGCTTACTAGAGGTAGTAAGTACATTGATGACCTGCTATGAGATCATCACATGGATGTACTATTCTAATGTCGTTGATAATCTCATCATAGCAATGGTGCAAGTATCCTTAGACTTGAGGTACTCAAGGATATCTTGGATGTTGATTCGTGCTTTGACTCCATTCCTTGTTGCCTTACGAGGTCGCTTCATAGGGTGGTGCTTGGGTACAAATGAGGTATTCAAGGTAATTGAGTAGCCAATAAAGGATTCACCACTTCTATGATAGCGTAAGATGATACCATGGCCTCTTATCGGGTCATTACTTGGAAATCTCGATCGAGTACATATGTCATGAAGAGTGTCTTCATTGACATATTAAGTATTAAGTAATGAGTCCCGTGACAAGAACTGAAATCACTGACTAGATTTGACGTAGTCGACCTAGTAAGAGTTGACACATTGCCCATACTCATAACCAAGTGGGGTATAACATGGTGAAAGGACGAATTGCACGGAATTGTCTATGGAAAGGTTCGTGATATGGTCCATGATGAATATATGTTTATTCGTTAAACCATTACTTTCCGTCAATCGGGGTCATGATGTGTTGCTAGATACCGCTTCATGACTTACTTAGATTAAGTGTTGATCTAAGTGGCCAACATAACCGGGAACCTAATGGGTCACACGCATAAGAGCGTCTCGGAGAACTCATAAAATAGTTTTGGACAGAGTTCTAATATATGGAGAGCAACTGGATTAAATGGATCCCGATGAGATCGAGATATGTCCCGATGAGATCGCGACATCGATATTGCTGAAAAACGTTTCCGGGAGTTTTTCTCATACCGGGACCGGGTAGGTCGGTAGGACCGACCCCAGTGTGACTGGACCACTTCAGCATTTATTTATATATATATATAATTAATTAATTAAAGAATTAATTAATTAATATATATATATATGCATACACGTTGATGATGGAAGAAGCTTCCATTATTGTGCTTAGTCATTAAAGCATTTAATGACTAAAGACAAAAACTAAAATGAAAGGAGGATGAGGCTTGATCGTGGCTTATGGGAATAAGTATAAAAGAAAGAGTTGCTTTCTTTTAGAGAGGTTCTTCGTGGGCTTTAAAAACCTAAGCTATAAGGGTTATAAAAGAAGAAGAGTTCTTCTCCTTAAGTGCTCATCCACGATCTTCTTCATCTTCAAGCAAGTTCTTCTCCATCATTTTCCAAGCTCTCCAGAACAAAGGTAAGATCTAGCAGTCTTTAATTTGTTCTAGCTATTCCCGGGTCAAAGGGTTTGACCCGGTTAGGTTTTCCGATCTCTGCGTGGATACCGTTAGAGACGGTCTCCTTTGGTCGTTCGGTTTGACTTTGTTATATACTCACATGGATCCTGGCTTCCGGGAAGGTCCCGGAACAAAAATTTTTGTTTTCCGCACCGTGGGCATGTGATGCTCACACCGGGATTTTCCTACAGTGGTATCAGAGCCACTTGTGTCGTATATAACAACGTAACCATGACTAGGTCGGAGTTGCTATAGCTTGTGACGATGATGCATGTTGTATGTGTTGAATTTCGAATTCAGTATGAGATATAGTTTTCGAAATTTTCTTGCCCAGATATGTTCACAAGATGTTATTGTATATGTCTGTGGAACCCCGGAATTTATCAATGTGATTTGATATGGTTTTGCTAATTTATTCCCTAATGTTCTGGTTGCTGTATTTGTGCACATTCAATGAACATGCATGCTTATAAATTCGAGAATAAATTGTTAAATTTTTTTTTTCGGATTTTCTTTCACCGAAATATCTCTGAGATGTTTATTAATGTCTATGAGAAAGGAAAAATGTTTTCGAGGTGATTTACTATTTATTTGAGAATTTATTGTGTGCTGCTGGGAATAACTGTGTTAAGGAACACAGATTCTACATTGGCTTTGTTTCTGAGGTTGAATGAGTTTTTGATGGAAATAAATCCTGAAAAAATTCATGGAGCATTTTGTGAACATGTTGTAACCTCTGTAATTTTCTCAGAATTTATTGAAATTGTTTCAATGGGTTTTTCAAGCAAAACACAAAGCTTGGCAGTTTTGAGAAAGTTGCTGGAGCTGTTTTGTTTGGAATGAGAAATTATGTAGTTTTCTATTCCAATGCCTTTGATCATTTTTAATGTGATTAAAAATGTCTTATATTGATGTTGTATGCTTTCCAAATTGAATTTCTTTAAATTAGGTTTCCAAACAATTTTCGGATGTCAAATGTGTCTCATTAGCATCTCGTTAGTATATTCCCTTATCTTGATTGTTTTGGCCGTCACAAATTTTGTGACAGGTGTCGATGTAGTCTTGATAAAGTGTAGACTACTTAGAGATACTTAGGGTGATAATTTGATATTCTTAAATTATTTGGAAATCTAAATGAATAAGAGTGCATTCATTAATTTCAAGTTTTTCATATATAGTTTGACTATATAAGGTAAGCATGGTACAATGAACGTGTTTCATTGGTACATCATAATAAAGGATATTACACTTGGTATTGTGAATTTGATTACACGGATTGAGAAATTAGCCGATTAGAGAGCAAACCAAATTCCAGACTTCCAGTCGACTATAATATGTTCCAGTCGACTGGAAAGTGGATTCCAGTCGACTATAATATGTTCCAATGATTGAAAGTGCACAAGAATCAATTCCAATGACTAGAACATGTTCCAATGACCGAACGCACACGATAACCTATAGTCGACTAGCACAAGTTCCAGTCGACTGGCACATTCACCAGTCGACTAGAACATGCACCAGTCGACTAGAACAACATGCATAGGTGAGATGATGAATGATTTTAGGTATAAACTCAATGTGATTGATGAAATACCCTAAATCATTCCATATAGTTATGGTGACTATAATCCTATCGCTTGGAGAAGAAGAAGATGAGACCGAAAACCCTCAAATAATATGAAAACTAACTCCTTCCATTAATATGGGAGAACCGAGTTCTTATAGAGTCGGGTTGTTGGGCAAACCCAAGCTCACTCTATACGGATATGTTCGAACCATGAAAATGAGATTTTCGGATTAATGGGTCGGTTTTCACTAAGCGTTGATTTGTCGAGCAAACTCAAGGTCAACGTGACAGAGGCGTAAATTGGGTAGTGTACATCGATGTGCACGATCAAGAGTCGATGACCCAATGTGTGCATACATCAAAAGTTGATAGCACTAATGATAGTTGCACCTAAGATGGAAATAGTATGATTGATACCGCCGATCAACTAAGGTGGCTTGTTGGGCAAACCCAAGGTCATTTTAGGAATGTCGGATATCTATCTATGATGCAGTTTGGTATGACCGATACCTACCGATTGAACTAAGGTGGCTTGTTGGGCAAACCCAAGGTCATTTTAGAATGTCTGATATCGACCCACTAGGACATTATGTCATAATTTTTCATGAATTGCATCGAGGGTTATGGATTCTTTGAAACTAGTGGGAGCCATATGCATATCATGCAAGTCCTTATGATTATGCATCTATTCCTATTCTAACATTCTTTCTCTCTTTCCCTATAGGTTATCAAGATGTCTTCTAGTGTGAATCTTCGCCACTAATGGATTCCAACAAATTAATCGACCAAAATTTCTCGATTGGTGAGAAATCGAGAATTGTTCTCGTGTCCGAGGAACTGGATATATCCTAGATGTTCCACTTCCGATCCACTGCTGATGCTTCCGATGAGGATCGAAAGCATATCGAAGCATCTTAAAGACAAAGGACATGGCTACCGCATTATGCTTGCCTCGATGTCACCAGAGTCGCAGTATAAAGATGAGTCTATGGATGCTCATACCATAGTGTTTCATCTTAGGAGTCGTTTGATGAGCAAGCTCGGCCTCGAAAGGTTCGAGACCTCGAGGCTACCCTTCACTACTAAGATGATTCAGGTTCATCTGCAGTCGCAAGATGCATCAAGATGAATGGGTATATTGAAAGGTTGGCTGTCTTAGGTTTTGTCATGGATTATGAATTAAGTATTGACTTAATTCGGTTGGATTGTCGATAGTTATTCACAACCAGGTTAAACTATCGGATGAACCAAGTATCCACGATAATCCTCGAGTTGATCAATCTGCTCAAGACAGCATCAGAGCAAGCTATCAAGAAAGATAGTAAACAAGTGCTTATGGTGGCTTCTTCTTCTGGTTCCAAGAAAAAGAATCTAAAGAAGAAAAGATTTACGAAACCAAAAGGAAGTGCAGCCAAGAAGAAAACCAAAGAGACTGCACCAAAAGGAATTTGCTTCCATTATGGCAAGACTGGTCACTGGAAGCGAAACTGTAAGGTCTATCTGGAAGAATCAAGGTAAGAAGGCATCGATGCCTCGACTTCTTCTGTATGTTTGTCATTGAAGTTAATACTGCTTCGATCATAACATATGGGTATTAGATACCGTTGTGCTCACACATATGCAATGATACGCAGGGCCTCGTGGATGATGAGATGTACTCATAAAGGAGAACTAGACTTGCATGTGGGAAATGGAGCAAGAGTTGCTGCATTAGTGTAGGCACTTACTTTTGTCACTCCCCATCGGGCTTGTAATTAAATTGATGATTGTTATTTTGTACCGTATTAACAAAGAACATATTATCTGCTTCTTGTTTAAATAGATTGGGTTTCCATTTGACTTTTAGTAACAATGGTTGTTCTATTAGTTTGAATGGAATGCTTTATGGTATCGGGTACTTTATGCAATGGAATTTACATATTAGATATGTCACATCCAATTATGAATGTCAATGACACGAAAAGACATAAACGAGATAATTTAAAATCAACTTACTTATGGCATTGTCGCCATGGCCATATAAATGAGAGACGCATAGCTAAGCTCCATAAGAGTGGTAGTTTAGGGTCATTTGATTATGAATCATATGACACATGTGAATCTTGTTTATTAGGCACGATGACTAAGTTACCCTTTAAGGGAAAGGGTGAACGAGCGACTGGATTATTAGACCTATTACATTCAGATGTATGTGGTCCGATGTCCATCCATGCCAGAAGTGGTTCTCTTTACTTCATTACCTTTATCGATGATTATTCTCGATATGGGTACTTGTATCTCGATGAGATACAAATCAAGCATTTGAAAAGTTCAAACAATTCGTAAATGAAGTAGAAACCAACTTGGGAGAAGTATCAAGACCTTACGATCCGATCGTATGGGGGAATACTTAGACCAAGAGTTTTGGATTATCTCGAGATAATGAGATTTTATCTCATCGACTCCTCCTTACACACCACAAGATAATGGTGTGGTAGAAAGGAGAAATCGAACCTTGTTAGACATGGTACGATCAATGATGGGCTTTGCAAAGTTACCAAAATCCTTTGGGGTATGTAATCGAGACAAATTGCTTACTTGCTAAACAGAGTTCCATCTAAGACAGCTTGATGTTACTCCATATGAGATGTGGACTAACAAAAACCCTATCTTGCTCATTTGAAAGTTTGGGGTTGTCCTCGCTTATGTGAAGCGGACACGGTCGATCACTTGATGCAAAGTCCGACAAGTGTTTGTTCAGAGGATATCCTAAGGAATCAAGGGATATCGCCTCTACCTCGCCGAGGAACAAAAGGTGTTTGTTTCAAAGCATGCTGTCTTTTAGAGAAAGAGTTTCTTTTACAAGAAGACAAGGGAACAAAATTGAACTTGAAGAAGTTCAAGAAGCGCAAACAGACGAAATCAATCGCCTCAACTCAAACCGTAACTCATACAGATGAAGTAATACCAACCATCTACAACACACGAAATTGTGAGGTCATGAGGATACGCCTGCTCCTTAGAGATATGGATTTCTGTGAGTGAACAGAATGACGATTGCTCATAGAAGATGATGACCCTACCACCTATGAAGAGGTTCTCAAGAGTTCAGAGGTCGAGAAATGGCTTCAAGCCATGAAAGTCAAATGGATTCCATGTATGAAAACCAAGTATGGACTTTGGTCGAGGCACCCAAAGGAATAAAACCCATAGGTGTAAATGGGTTTTCAAGAAGAAACCGACATGGATGGTAATGTAATTACCTATAAAGAAGGCTCGTGGCTAAAGGTTTTCGCCAAAGACAAGGAGTTGACTACGACGAGACCTTCACCCAAAGAGCAATGCTTAAATCCATTAGGATACTCCTAGCCATTGCCACTCATTATGATTATGAGATCCGCAAATGGATGTGAAGACATTTTCCTAAATGGGAATCTAGCCGAGGATGTATATGACACAACCCGAGGGCTTCACCTCCTATGATGGCAAAAAGGTATGCAAGCTTCAAAAATCCATCTATGGATTGAAACAAGCATCCAGGAGTTGGAATATCCGATTTGATGAGGTAATCAAAGAGTTTGGTTTCTCACAAAATCCGGATGAATACTGTGTGTATAAGAAGGTTAGTGGGACTGCAATCGTATTCCTTGTGCTGTATGTAGATGACATATTATTACTAGGAAACGATGTCTCGATGCTACAATCCGTCAAGATTTGGTTGTCCAAACAATTTGCCATGAAAGACCTTGGTGAAGCAACTTATATCCTCGATAAGGATCTATAGAGATAGATCAAAAGGTTGCTTGGTCTTTCACAATCAACGACATAGACAAGATGCTAAAGAGGTTTAGCATGGAGCAATCCAAGAGAGGGTACCTTCCGTGACTCATGGGATAACACTCGAAATCTATGTGTCCTAAGACACAAGATGAGAGGATGCGATGAATATGATCCCGTATGCATCTGCGGTTGATCTATCATGTACGCTTATGTTATGTACGAGACCCGATGTATCATATGCTCTAAGTGTTACGAGCGATACAAATCGGATCCTCAAAGTGAGGGTCACTGGTGGTCATAAGAATATCCTTAAGTACTCACAAGGACTAAGGATGTTTTCGATATATAGGATGGAGATCTCCGGTGAGCGGGTATACAGATGCCGCCAACTGATAAGGATGATTCCAAATCCCAATCAGTTACGATTCACACTAAACGGCGATCGCCATTGGAAGAGTTCCAAATAAGAGACGATCACGATTCAACGACCGAGGCGTAGTACATTGCCGCTTCAAGGAAGTAGTTTGATCGAAGTTCATTATCGAACTTGGTGTGGTTCCTAGCGATGATGGGCCCATACAGCTTGTATTGTGACAACAATGGGGCTATTCTTGCAGCGAAGGAACCAAGGTCTCATCAACGATCCAAACATATACTCCGCAGTATCACCGATCGTGGAGATCATAGGGCGAGGTGATGTCCAGATCGAGAGAGTTCCCACCCACTGAATATTGTTGATCCGCTGACAAAGCCATTGTCACGAAGAGTTTTGATTCTCATGTACTCACCTATGGTATTAGATATCAAGGCGATTGGCTTTAGGTCAAGTGGGAGATTGTTAGAGTAGTGCCTCAAGGCAATCGCTTTTAGCGCATTTTTGTACCAATTTATTATACGGTCTTTATAAATAAATAAAGAAAGGCATATTTCATTACGCTGTTTGTTCATTATTTATGAACCGATATTGATCAATATGCAAATTAATGAAGTCCATGATATATGACATAGCATGAAGGAAATTATGATGTGATCATACTATCGAGATTCCTATCATGTGCAATTATGTCAAGATCTTAATTATCCTAGTCATAGGATTACCGAGATCGACATCAGTAATCCTAAAGACTAGCACATCTCAAGCTCCTTGATTTGATTAAGCAAAGGATCTCGAAACCGTATATGAGATATTTAGGGTTGAGATGTGGATGCTTACTAGAGGTAGTAAGTACATTGATGACTGCTATGAGATCATCACATGGATGTACTATTCTAATGTCGCGATAATCTCATCATAGAATGGTGCAAGTATCCTTAGACTTGAGGTACTCAAGGATATCTTGGATGTTGATTTTGTGCTTTGACTCCATTCCTTGTTGCCTTACAGAGGTCGCTCATAGGGTGGTGCTTGGGTGCAGTTTGAGGTATTCAAGGTAATTGAGTAGCCAATAAGGATTCACCACTTCGTGATAGCGAAGTTGATACCATGGCCTCTTGTCGAGGTCATTACTTGAAATCTCGATCGAGTACATATGTCATGAAGAGTGTCTTCATTGACATATTAAGTATTAAGTAATGAGTCCCGTGACAAGAACTGAAATCACTTGGACTAGATTTGACGTAGTCGATCTAGTAAGAGTTGACACATTGCCCATACTCATAACCAAGTGGGGTATAGCATGGTGAAAGGACTAATTGCACTAGAATTGTCTATGGAAAGGTTCGTGATATGGTCCATGATGAATATATGTTTATTCGTTAAACCAATTACTTTCCGGTCAATTGGGGTCATGATGTGTTGCTAGATACCGCCATGACTTGCTTAGATTAAGTGTTGATCTAAGTGGCCAACATAACCGAACCTAATGGGTCACACGATAAGAGCGCCTCGGAGAACTCATAAAATAGTTTTGGACAGAGTTCCAATATATGGAGAGCAATGGATTAAATGGATCCCGATGAGATCGAGATATGTCCCGATGAGATCGCGACATCGATATTGCTTTGAAAACGCTTCCGGGGTTTTTCTCATACCGGACCGGTAGGCTTAGAGACCAACCCAGTGTGGACTGACCACTTCAAATTTATTTATATATATATATAATTAATTAATTAAAGAATTAATATATATATATATATATATATATATATATATATATATATATATATACACGCTGATGATGGAAGAAGCTTCCATTATTTTGCTTAGTCATTAAAGCATTTAATGACTAAAGACAAAAACTAAAATGAAAGGAGGATGAGGCTTGATCGTGGCTTATGGGAATAAGTATAAAAGAAAGAGTTGCTTTCTTTTAGAGAGGTTCTTCGTGGGTTTTAAAAACCTAAGCTATAAGGGTTATAAAAGAAGAAGAGTTCTTCTCCTTAAGTGCTCATCCACGATCTTCTTCATCTTCAAGCAAGTTCTTCTCCATCATTTTCCAAGCTCTCCAGAACAAAGGTAAGATCTAGCAGTCTTTAATTTATTCTAGCTATTCCCGGGTCAAAGGGTTTGACCCGGTTAGGTTTTCCGATCTCTACGTTGATACCGTTAGAGACGGTCTCCTTTGGTCGTTCGGTTTGACTTTGTTATATACTCACATGGATCCTGGCTTTCGGGAAGGTCCCGGAACAAAAATTTTTGTTTTCCGCACCGTGGGCATGTGATGCTCACACCGGGATTTTCCTACATATGTGCCTTGGTCGGTTATGAAGGCGGTCTTTTCTTCGTCTTCCAGACTTATTTGAATCTGATGATTGCCCGAGAAATTATCCAAGAAGCTAAGAAATTCATGCCCTGAGGTAGAGTTTACTAGCTGGTCGATCTTGAGCAAGTGGAAACTGTCCTTTGGACATGCTTTGTTCAAGTCGGGGAAATCGATGCACATTCTTCACTTCCCGTTCTTCTTTTTCACTAAAACCACATTGGCGAGCTATTCAGGGTACTTGACTTCTCGGATGAACCCGGCCTCGAGTAATTTTTCTACTTCTTTCTCGATCACCCCCTGTCGCTCCTTGCTGTGCCATTGCTTCTTCTGTCTGATTGGGTTGTAGTTGTAAGTACAAGTCGACTTGTACTATTGATAAGTCGACTTGTTCTTGAAAAGTACCAATAAGTCGACTTGTACATTGCATAAGTCGACTTATTCAAGGATCAGATCTTGTTTATTTGTGCCCTAAAGGCAATCCCTTTAGCTGCTTTTATTCACAAATGTATGTAGATCGGATGAATAAATAAAGAAAAGGCATAATTCATTAATTTGATGTTCATGAACATTGTTTATGAATTGATTGGATCTTTAATCGATTAATGAAGTCCATGATATATGACATAGCATGAAGGAAATTATGATGTGATCATACTCCCGAGATTCCTATCATGTGCAATTATGTCAAGATTCAAATTCTCCTAGTCATAGGATTAATGAGACCGACATCATTAATCCGGATAGACTAGCACATGTCATATTCCTGATTGGATCAAGCAAAGGATCTCGTAAACTGTAAATATGAGATATTTAGAATTGACATGTGGATGCTTACTAGCGGTAGTAAGTTCATTGATGACCCGCCATGAGATCATCACATGGATATCTTATCTAGTGTCAGTGATAATCTCATCATAGCAATGGTGCAAGTATCCTTAGACTTGAGGTACTCAAGGATATCTTGGATACTGATCCTGTGCTTTGACTCCATTCCTTGTTGCCTTCCAGAGGTAACTCATAGGGTGGTGCTTGGGTACAGCTTGAGGTATTCGAAGATAATTGAGTAGCCAATAAAGGATTCACCACTTCTGGATTAGCAGAAGAGATACCCATGGCCTCTTGTCAGGATCATTACTTGTAAATCTCTGGCCAGAGTGAATATGTCATGAAGAGTGTCTTCATGGACATATAGAGTAATGAGTCCTAGGGCGAGATCTCATATCACTGGGCTAGACTCGGTCTAGTAAGAGTTGACACTTTAACCATACTCATAACCAAGTGGGGTATAGGATGGTGAAAGGACTAATTGCACGGTAATTGTCTATGGAAGGGTTTGTGATCCGGTTCGTGATGAATACATCAAACCGATTACTTTCCTGGTCAATTAGGGGTCGTGATGTGTTGCTAGATACCGCTCATGACTTGCTCTGATTAATTGTTAATCTAAGTGGCCAACATAACCGGAGCCTAAAGGGTCACACGCTTAAGAGTGTTTGAGAGAATCAGAAAATAGTAATTGGACAGAGTTCCAATTATGGAGAGCATTAGATTAAATGGATCCCAATGGATTGGGATATGTCCCATGAGATCGCGACATCAATATTGCTAAGAAAGGTTTTGAGTCAAGTTTTTTGACCGGCCCGAGGCCGGTAGGATCGACCCCAGTTGGACTGGACCTTAGCAATTATTTATTAATTGATTAATTAAATAGTTAATTAATTAATTAATTAATAAATTCATGACTTGTGCACGTTGGAATGGGTGAGGAGAAGAGATTAGGTTTGAAAAGGTCAAACCTTATTAGTTTATGCTTTAATAAATGAATGGTCATGAAAGCACCCACATGGCAAACTCTTATGGAAGCCTTTTTAATTGTAAAAAAGGAAACATAAGAAGCTAGGCTTGGGTATGATGGTCGACGGTCATGGGATGGAGAGGAAGAGCCAATTTTCTTAAGGGTTAAGGAAAGGTTTTGAAAAGAGTTTCATTCTTCTCCTCTCATCAAGCCATCATCGTTTTTCTCTTCTCCAAGGCAAGGTTCCAACGTGCTCCTCAAGCTCTCCAGGACAGAAGTAGGGTCTAGCAGCTCTTAATCTGTTCTAGCTATTCCCGGGTCAAAGGGTTTGATCCGGTTAGGTTTTCTGATCTCTGCGTGGATCACCTTTAGAGATAGTCTCTTTTGGCTATTTAGGTTTATGTCTTCATACGGATACCTGGATCCTGGGTTCGGGAAGGTCCCGGGAACAAAAATTTTTGTTTTCCGCTGCCTGTACATGTGATGTACCTCCCGGGATTTTCCTACAGTGGTATCAAAGCGTCTGGTATCCCGTATGAAGCTAAAACCTAAGCTAGATCAGAAACCCTAAGTGCTGTTGATGTTGATGCATGTGTACTGCCCAGATTTCGAATTGCTATAGAGATAGGGTTTTCGAAACTTTTCTGCCCAGAAATGTTCATAACATGTTAGAAAATATGTCTATGAAGTTTCAGAATTTATTGATTTGATTTGATATACTTTTGCTAATTAATTCCCTAAGGTTACAGATGCTGTTTTGTGAAACGATTCTGGAACAAGCAGTAGTATAAAATCGAGAATAAATTCTAGAAAAATCGTTTTCTGGATTTTCCTTCACCTACATGTCTCTAAGATGTTGGTGAATATCTTTGAGCATGGAAATTGGATTTCAAGGTGATTGGATATTTATTCACGAATTTATTCTATGCTATTGGGAATTGCTGTGCTGATGAACACAGATTTTGAATCGGTCTTGTTATTTAGGTTGACTGAGTTTTTGATGGCCTAAAATCCTGAAAAAATTCATGTAGCATTTTCTGCACATGCAGTAATCTATATAATTTTCTCATGATTTATTGAAATTTTTTCATTGATCATTTCGAGCAATGTACAGAACTGGACAGTTTTGGTGAAAATTGTTGAGACTGTTTTGCTTGGCTTGATTGAGGTTGCTTTTTCAATTCCAATGCCTTGCACCATTTTTAATATGATTAAAAATGTGTTATCTAGATGTAGTATGATTTCCAAACTGAATTGCTTGAAGTTGTTTATCCTAGAATTTTCGGATGCCTAATTGATCACCTTTGTGTCTCGTTAGTATATTTCATTTTCTTGCTTGTTTTGGCCGTCACAATTTTTGTGACAAGTGCCGGAGTAGTTTTGATAATGTATATGCTAGCTAGAGATGCTTAGGGTGAGAATTTGGGTGTTCCTAAATTGCTTGGATATTTATGAGTTTTGACTCATTTCAAGTTTTTCATATAGTTTGACTATTTAAGGCTTTCATGGTTCAATGAATTGTTCATTGATACATCAAATTTATCAGATATTACCTTAGGTATGTAGGTGTTGTGAATTGGAATTGCATTAATTGAGGAATTAGTCGATTAGAGATTTTAGCAAAATTTCCTGAATAAATCGACTTGTGTATAGAATAAGTCGACTTGTTCAGGATCTCAGTATAAGTCGACTTGTAGTACCTTATAAGTCGACTTGTTCATGGGCAGGTGACATAAGTCAACTTGTGTCATACAAGTCGACTTGTGTGTGGGCAGAATCATAAGTCGACTTGCATTTGATGAAAGTCGACTTGTGGCATGCTCAGGTTGGATGATGGATGATTATAAGGATTGATTCAATACGATTGATGAAACCTAAATCATTCCATATAGTCTTCGTGACTATAATCCTTAAGCTTGGAGTCTAGAGACCAAATCCTCCTCAGATATGAAAACTAACGCCTTCCATTAATATGGTAAGAACCGAGTTCTTATAGGGTTGGGTTGTTGAGCAAACTCAAGCTCACTCTATAATGGATATGTTCGAACCATGAAAATAAGATTTTCGGATTAATGGGTTGGTTTTCACCGAAGGCGTTAGTTTGTTGAGCAAACTCAAGGTCAACGTGACAGAGGCAAAATTGGGTAGCATACATCGGATGTACGCGATCAAAGAGTTGATACCCAATGAAGTGCACACATCAACAAGTTGATAGACCGATTGATAGTTGTGTCTAAGATGTAATTGGTATATCCGATACCTCCCGAGACATAAGGTGGCTTGTTGGACAAATCCAAGGTCATTCTCAATGTCGGTTATCGATGATACAATTGGTATGACCGATACCTACCGATTGACCTAAGTCAGGCTTGTTGGGCAAACTCAAGGTCACTCTTAGCAATGTCGAATATCGACCCACTAGACATTATGTCACATCGCTTCTCTAGATTCAGTAAAGAGGGTTATGGATTCTAGGAAACTAGTGGGAGCCATATGCATGTCATGCAAGTCCTTATGATCATGCAAGCATTTCTATTCTATCATTCCTTCTCTCTCGCGCTTAGGTTGATTGAAGAAGTCTTTCAGCAGAATTTATGCTCTCCTTTCTGGACCGATTTTCTTGATTGGCTAAGGACTCGAGAATTGTTCTCGATCCGAGGAACCGGATACGTCCTAGATGTTCCACTTCCAGATGCACCTGCTGTCAATGCTTCTGATGATGATCAGAAGGCATATCGTAAGCATCTAAAGGACAGTGATATGGATACTTGCATTATGCTTGTCTTGATGTCACCAGAGCTGCAGAAGCAGCACGAGTCCATGGATGCTCACGTTATAGTATCTCATCTTAGGGAGCTGTTTGATGAGTGAGCTCGGTCTGAAATGTTCAAGACCTCAACGCTTCTCTTCATCACAAAGATGGCTCCAAGGATAACTGCTGTGCAGTATGCCCTGAAGATGAGTGGCTATATTGAGAGATTGGCTGTCTTAGGATTTGTAATGGATTATGAGTTAAGTAGAGACTTAATTATGGTTGGATTGTCTGATGGTTATTCACAGTTCGTGTTAAACTATCGGATGAACCAAATATCCACAACAATTCCTGAGCTGATCAATCTGCTCATGATAGCTGAGCAGGCTATCAAGAAAGATAGCAAGTGCTAATGGTGGATGCTTCTTCTTCTAGTTCAAAGAAGAAAAAGGCCAAGAAACCAAAGGGAAGTGCCAACAAAAAGAAAAACCAAAGATTCTTCCCCAAAAGGATTTTGCTTTCATTGTGGCAAGTCTAGCCACTAGAGGTGAAACTGTAAAATCTATCTGGAGTCCTTGAAGCAGAAGAAGGCATCAGATGCCTCTACTTCTTCAACTATGTTTGTCATTGAGGTTAATACTATTCCTGATCCAAACATATCGGTATTTGATACCGGATGTGGCTCATACATATGAAATATTATGCAGGGCCTCAGGGACAGTAGAAAGCTCATAAAAGGAGCACTAGACCTTCGTGCAGGTAATGAAGCAAGGGTTGCTACATTAGCCGTATGCACTTATGTCTTGTTACTCCTCTATCGGGCTTATATTCAAATTGATGATTATCATTTTGTACCCGTTTTAAACAAAGAACATATTGTATGTTTTATGTTTAATTAGAGCTGTTTCCATTTGACTTTTAGTAGCAATGGTTGCTATATTAGTTGCAATGGAATGCTCTATGGTACTGGTACATTATGCAATGGAATTGACATATGAGATATGTCATATCCAATTATGAATATCAATGACGCGAAAATACATAATCGAGATAATTTAAAATCAACGTACTTATGGCATTGTCGGCTTGGCCATATAAATGAGATATGCATTGCTAAGCTCCATAAGAGTGGATGTTTAGGGTCATTTGATTATGAATCATATGACACATGCGAATCTTGTTTATTAGGCAAGATGACTAAGTTATCCTTTAAAGGAAAGGGTGAACAAGTGAATGGAATATTAGACCTAATACATTCGGATGTATGTGGTCCGATGTCCATCCATGCCACAAGTGGTTATTTTTACTTCATTACTTTTATCGGTGATTATTTACGATATGGGTACATGTATCTAATGAGATACAAATCTGAAGCATTTGAATAGTTCAAATAATTCAGAAATGAAGTAGAAAACTAACTTGGTAAAAGTATGAATACATTACGATCTGATCGTGGTGAAAAATGCTTAGACCAACAGTTTTGGATTATCTCAGAGATAATGGGATTTTATCTCAGTGCACTCCTCCTTACACGCCGCAGCACAAGGTGTGGTTGAAAGGAGAAATCGAACCTTGTTAGACATGGTGCGATTGATGATAGGTTTTGCACAGTTTTGGGGTATGCGCTCGATACAGTTGTTTACTTGTTAAACAGAGTTCCATTAAAGACAGTTGATGTTACTCCATATGGAGATATGGACTAACTGAAAGCCCTATCTTTCTCAACTGAAAGTTTGGGGTTGTCCTGCTTATGTGAAGCGGACACGGTCGATTAGCTTGATGCAAAGTCCACAAGTGTTTGTTCGTGGAATATTAATTCTACCTTCTTTGGAACAAAAGTTGTTTGTTTCAAAGCATCTTTTTTCTTAGAAAAGAGTTTCTTCAGAAGAGGACAAGGGGAGCAAAGTTGAACTTAGAAGTTCAAGATGCTCGAACAAACACAATCAATCTTGAACTTGAAACTGTCACTCATATAGATGAGGTAACAGTTCAACCTTCTATTACACACGAATTTCGTAGGTTAAGTAGGATACGCACTGTTCCCGAGAGATATGAATTTCTCGTAAGGGAACATAATGACGTATTACTCATACGAGATGATGAGCCTACTACCTATGAAGAGGTTCTGAAAAGTTCAGAGTTTTAAATATGGCTTTGTGCCATGAAATCTGAAATGGATTCCATGTACATAAACCAAGTATGGACTTTGGTTGTTACACCTGAAGGGATAAAACCCACAGGGTGCAAAGGGGTTTTAGAAGAAAACCAACATGGATGGTAATTTGATTACCTATAAAGCAATGCTTCTGGTTAAAGGATATCGTCACAGACAAAGAGTTGACTATGACGAAACCTTCAGCCCCGTAGCAATGCTTAAATCCATTCGGATACTCCTAGCCATTGCCACTCATTATGATTATGAGATATGGCAAATGGATGTGAAGATAGCTTTCCTGAGAGGAAATCTACCCGAGGATATGTATGACACAACCTGAAGGCTTCACTTCCATCGATGGCGAAAACGTATGCAAGCTTCAGAAATCCATGTTTGGATTGAAGCAAGCATCCAGGAGTTGGATTATCCGTTTAGTTGAGTCAATCAAAGAGTTTGATTTCTCACAAAATTCGGATGATCATTGTGTGCATAAGAAGGTTAATGGGACTGCAATCGTATTCCTTGTGTTGTATGTCGATTACATCTCGTTACTCTAAACGATGTCTCTATGCCGCAATCGCTAAAATTTGGTTGTCCAATCAATTTGCCTTGAAAGACCTTGGTAAAGCGACTTATATCCTTGGGATATAGATTTATGCAGATAGATCAAAGGTTGCTTGGTCTTTCACAAGCAACGTACATAGATGAGATGCTAAAGAGGTTTAGCATGAAACGATGCTATGTATGTGGCCCGATGTATCGTATGCTCTAAGTGTTACGAGCAGATACCAATCAGATCCTAGTGAGGGTCACTAGGTGGCTGTCAAGAATATCCTCAAGTACTTGTGAAGCACTAAGGATGTTTTCTTGATGTTTGGAGATGGAAATCTCCATATGAGCGGCATTCGATGCCAAGATCTAATCTGATAAGGATGATTCTGAATCACAATCAAGTTATATACATTCACACTGAATAGCGTGGCGGTCAGTTGGAAAGAATTCCAAACAAGAGAGGACTGCTGATTCATCAACCGAGGCAAAGTACCTGCCGCATGAGATGCGCAGCGAAGAAGCTTTGATCAAGAAGTTCATTATCGAACTTGATCCGTCCCTAGCGTGATGGGCCCAATCGATTGTATTGTGATACAATGGGGCTAATGCGCAGGCAAAGGAACCAAGGTCTTATCGACGATCCGAACTCGTACTTCGCCGATTCGGGAGATCATTAGTCGAGATGATATCTTGATAGAGAGAATTCCCACAGAGCAAAGTGTTGCTGTTCCATTGACAAAGCCATTGTCACAGGAGAATTGTGATTCTCATGGACTCGCTTATGGTATTGGATACTAAGGCGATTGGCTTTAGGTCAAGTGGGGATTTTGTAAGTACAAGTCGACTTGTACTACTGATAAGTCGACTTGTTCTTGAAAAGTACCAATAAGTCGACTTGTACATTGCATAAGTCGACTTATTCAAGGACGGTACTGTTTATTTGTGCCCTAAAGGCAATCCCCTTTAGCGGGTTTTATTCACAGTCGTATGTAGACTGGATGAATAAATAAAGAAAAGGCATAATTCATTAATTTGATGTTCATGAACATTGTTTATGAATTGATTGGATCTTTAATCAGATTAATGAAGTCCATGATATATGACATAGCATGAAGGAAATTATGATGTGATCATACTCCTGAGATTCCTATCATGTGCAATTATGTCAATATCTAAATTCTCCTAGTCATAGGATTAATGAGATCGACATCATTAATCCGGATAGACTAGCACATGTCATATTCCTTGATTGGATCAAGCAAAGGATCTCGTAAACTGTAAATATGAGATATTTAGAATTGACATGTGGATGCTTACTAATGCGGTAGTAAGTTCATTGGATGGCTGCCATGAGATCATCACATGGATATCTTATCTTGTGTCGTTGATAATCTCATCATAGCAATGGTGCAAGTATCCTTAGACTTGAGGTACTCAAGGATATCTTGATACTTGATCCTGCTTTGACTCCATTCCTTGTTGCCTTCCGAGGTAACTCATAGGGTGGTGCTTGGGTGCGACTTGAGGTATTCAAGATAATTGAGTAGCCAATAAAGGATTCACCACTGGATTAGCGTAAGAGATACCCATAGCCTCTTGTCGATCATTACTTGTAAATCTCGGCAGAGTGAATATGTCATGAAGAGTGTCTTCATGGACATATAGAGTAATGAGTCCTAGGACGAGATCTGTTATCACTGGGCTAGACTCGCCTAGTAAGAGTTGACACTTTAACCATACTCATAACCAAGTGGGGTATAGGATGGTGAAAGGACTAATTGCACGGTAATTGTACATGGAAGGGTTTGTGATCCCGGTTCGTGATGAATACATCAAACCGATTACTTTCCTCAAATCGGGGTCATGATGTGTTGCTAGATACCGCTCATGACTTGCTCAGATTAATTGTTAATCTAAGTGGCCAACATAATCGGAGCCCAAAGGGTCACACGCTTAAGAGTGTTTCAGAATCAGAAATAGTAATTGGACGAGTTCCAATTATGGAGAGCATTAGATTAAATGGATCCCAATGGATTGGGATATGTCCCGATGAGATCGCGACATCAATATTGCTAAGAAAGGTTTTGAGTCGTTTCAAAGATCGGGGCCTTGAGTAGGTAGGACCCAACCCCCAGCTTGGATCGGACCTTAGCAATTATTTATTAATTGATTAATTAAATAATTAATTAATTAATTAATTAATAAATTCATGACTTGTGCACGTTGGAATGGGTGAGGAGAAGAGATTAGGTTTGAAAAGGTCAAACCTTATTAGTTTATGCTTTAATAAATGAATGGTCATGAAAGCACCCACATGGCAAACTCTTATGGAAGCCTTTTTAATTGTTAAAAAGGAAACATAAGAAGCTAGGCTTGGGTATGATGGTCGACGGTCATGGGATGGAGAGGAAGAGCCAATTTTCTTAAGGGTTAAGGAAAGGTTTTGAAAAGAGTTTCATTCTTCTCCTCTCATTAAGCCATCATCGCTTTCTCTTCTCCAGGCAAGGTTCCAACGTGCTCCTCAAGCTCTCCAGATGTAGGTAGGGTCTAGCAGCTCTTAACTGTTCTAGCTATTCCCGGTCAAAGGGTTTGATCCGTTAGGTTTTCTCGATCTCTGCGTGGATCACCTTTAGAGATAGTCTCTTTTGGCTATTTAGGTTTATGTCTTCATACGGATACCTGGATCCTGGGTTCGGGAAGGTCCCGGGAACAAAAATTTTTGTTTTCCGCTACCTGTACATGTGATGTACCTCCCGGGATTTTCCTACAGTAGTCATGCCGAATACCGAGGGAGTGCGACGCGACTGATCGAGAAATTCCAGGCATGTCGCTCGGTACCCAAGCGAAGACCGATCTATTTTTCACCAAACAGTCTGTGATTTCTTTAACCAGGTCCTCCTGCATCTCGGAACCTAAGTTTGTGAATTTAGAGGGGTCGGCTTCGTCCAGTACGACCCGCTGCGTTTCTTCGACTGGGTTCATCCTATTCGTCTCCTCATCGGCTCTCACATTAAGAGAGCTCGCCAGGACTACCGCCCTGTCTAACGTTTTCGTTTCTGCTAAGTAGCACTCCCTTGCGATTCTCTGCTGACCCCTGACGGTGCCGATTCCATGAGGCGTTGGGAATTTCATCACCTGGTAGTATGTAGAGACGACCGATCTGAGGGCATTTTGAGTAGCCCGCCCGATTATTGCATTGTACGCTCTTTGAAACTTGACGACTAGGAACTCAACGTCCCTTTCTATCTGACACGGCTTCTGCCCGAACTTCACTTTCAAATACACCCGGGCGAACGGGTAGGCTGATGCCCCGGTTACCCCTTTGATGGGGCCGTCTATAGGTAGTAGTCGATCTTCGGGTACCTTCATCTCGCCAAGGCCTCATAATATAACAAGTCGACCGAGCTGCCCGTATCAATCATCACCCACTTCACCTCATAACCGTCCATGTTCAGATTTACCACGAGGGCGTCATCATGAGGGTAACTTACTCCATCAAGGTCGGACTCATCGAATGATATCAACCCGTCGTTCTCCTCGGCTTTTGGTGGATGAGTCTCTGCCAATTGTTTGGCATATCTTTTCTCCTTTAGCGTTGATCCCCAGTTGCATTTCCACCGAATATCATGTTAATGACCCCAATGATCGGTCGTCTTGTTGCCCAAATAAGCTTCACTCGCTTCTTTCCTCGATCGCCTCTCTTCTAGTTGATTATCTCAGATTCGCATTCTCGCCTCCTCCATCATTCTGTCATTTCGCCTCCGGCGATCGCCTATTGTCCGCCGACCTGTCTGCGTTGATTATCCCGACGACATTTTGTTCGTGCTTCACTTAATCGCCTAACCTTCCCTTTGTATGAGGAATTCGATTTTTTTTTCACCGCCAAGAATCTTCCGTATCATGACCGACCTCTTTGTGGAAATGAAAATATAGATCCGGGTTCCTATCCTTGTAAGGGGCCTTCATTTTATTGGGCTCTCGGATGGATTCCCCGTCCGCTCTCATAGCCGCCAATACTTCCGCATATCGTTTATTAAGCGGGGTAAAGTCTTGGTGATGCCATTGCCGACCAGTCGACTTCCTCCAGGTCGACTGATCCCTCTGTCTCTTGTGAGACTCATCTGCCCGACCACTCGGCTCGCGATCATCTGCCCTGCGTTTTGTATTCTTTAATACTTCTTCGAGCTGAATATACTTGTCTGCCCGATGTCTGATCTCCTGAATAGATCGGGGCTGATCGAGAGCCAATGAATTTTTGAACTCCTCATCCCTCGTGTTGCTCATGAGTGCTGCCAACATGGATGAGCAAGTGAGGTCGGGGACCTCGACCGCTTCATTATTGAACCGAGTGATGAACTCCCGTAAAATTTCGTTTCTTCCTTGGGTCAGTTGCATTACTTCCAATGCAGTTTTCTGTGGTCGCTTGCTTGTGCCGAACTGGTTTAGGAAAAGTAGCCTAAAATCCTCAAAGCAGGTGATACAGCCCGAAGGTAGACTATTAAACCATCGTCGGGCTCCCTCTTGAAAGGCCGTACAGAAAGCCTTACACTAGATGGCGTCCGGGACGCAATGTAGATTCATTATGGACTGGAAATACTGCAGGTAATCTAGGGGGTCGGTCTTTCCAGTGTATTTCTCGGGGGTCGGTATTTTGGTGCCGGGCGCCGGGAGGTTATCCAAGATTTCTGGAGTGAAGGGAGAGCTGTACTATGCTGTCGGGCGATCTGGATGGAAGTTTATAGCTGCGTTAATCCGATCATCCACGATTTTCTCTAGGGCTTCGGTTAGGTGGTGATCGGTCGTCATGCTGGTCTATCGCTACGCTTGCGCGCATTTATCGCCGTTATCTTGGCCGAGATTGCAAAATCTGGCGGATCAATAGATCAACTGCCTCCTCAATCTATTTTCGGGTGAGGGAGGTGTGCACAGGCGGAAAAGGATCTGCATCCGATCGGTGCAAGAGATTCGGGTGCATATTGAGTGCATCGTTTTCCTCTAAAGCGACACTCTGTTCTTCTTGTTCCAAGTTCTGAGGTTGCAGTTGATTGTTAGGATCTGAGAATTCCGTGCGGGAGACATGTGGTGCAGTCGGCAGAGTTGCAGGTAACTACAAACCCATGCGTTGCATCGCCAGAGCCGCAACAGCGGCTATATCAGGGTTCGTCACCGCCGCCTGACTGATCTGTGTGTTTCTGGACGTGGTGCCCAGAAGTCGGGCCCCACGGTGGGCGCCAATTGGTTCTGCCGGATTTTGGCAGAACTGAACGTTGCCGTTTGGATCCATGGGTTGGCTGCTTTCTGTGATGAATCTGACGTGAAGATACCTGCAAAACAAAGAAGGCACGTCGGGGGTTATGACCCGATTAGCTCCTCCGATGCTCAAGTCAGTCTTTTGGTGAAGGTGGGATCACTGTGAAAACGAGAGAGCTAGGTTTTTCAATACGTACCTCAATTTGGTGAAATTATCCCTTAAATATGAAGTAACAACTAGGTTTTAGTCTTTTACGTGTTTGCATGGGAGTCTTTTTCCTACAAGTGGGCTGAGGAGAGCGTGGATCAGACTTGAGCTTGACATAGCCATTAGGTATGAGACTGATCTTTGGTGATTGGACCGATCGGCCCATACGACGTTGAGACTGGGTTCTGGCTCAATTTAGCCGACCCGACCAAACACCAAGTGCCAAAATCAACTGCCTCCAATGACCTTTGAAGGAAACTGGTTCGGTTACATAGACGGGGTATGATTGCTAAATCCAGTTACGGTCTTCTATTATTCTTCCTAATCGTGGTGAACCAGGTCATTCTTTACCTCTTACTCGAAGAGGTGTTAAGAGTAAGTTTACGCGTGGAACTGGAATCTTACTTATTCTAATGATTTCTTACTAACAAAATTTGCCTTCAATTTTTAATTATTAATGAAAAAATAATATTTGACATCAAATAACATTAAAATTTGAATGATTTTCCAAATTCAACAATATTTTAACCAATGTTAGACCTCGGGACCTGCAGAAAGTTGATTGTAATGCATTTGCATTAACGTGATTGGAACCCATGAATTGACCCAAAAAGTTGGGATCTTGATTTTTCTTGTGCTTTGTGAATATATTGTTTGTGGTGCTTCTGCTCTGTTATGTATTATGATGATGGGAAAATCTCTTCTCCTTATTGAAGGAAAACGATGACTCTAAGGCCAAAGAAATGTCAAAAAAACTCTAATAGGATGTCAAAATCGATTGTGGATACAACACAGAGCCACCAAGTTTTGGCTTGAGTTGTCCCACGTTATGAGTTCGAATTTCAGTCATGCAATTGGGAATGAGACTCGTAGGCCATTATGGCTAATGCATCAGAGTTGACACATCGGAAGTCGTGGTGGTCGTTTAAGTGATTTGGTATGCTTTCCCTTCACAAGGCCTTTTGGGGGGCTCAGTGGTTTCAGAGTCACCTTTCGTGTCTTGGCCGGCAGTAACATTGTCTCTTGATGAGATTGAGTAGGGAAAGAGCCTATAAGTAATAGAAACACCACTCAATGACCCTGTTTACCTTCTATTGTAAAGCGTGTTTTGTCTAATCATATGGAAAATTTTGTAGAAATTACTCATGTGCCTTTAGAAAATCATGCTTGTGAGTCTTCTTAACCTTTATTGAGTCCGTACAGTATTTATTCTCATTACCATTCTTGGATGAGAACCATCGACACTCTTTTCATACCACAACTACTCTGATTCTGAAGACATTAAAAGATGGAACGGTAACGTCCATCTATGCAAAGCCCAATGAAGATCCATCTGGACCTTCTACATTCAGGGCTATATTTATAATCCAGCCCATATTTTACATACAGAAGGTAAATCTAGTTCTCCTATCCATTATTTCAAATCTAATGGAGATCCAATATATGTCAGTCATCATCGTGGACATTTTGTATAGGATGTCGACCCATCTATGTGTGAACCCATGTCTCAATCTTGAGTCAGATAGTGATAATGATGATTAACAGTATACCAGATGGAGATGGAAGAAGAAAAAGCCTAAACCTCGTTGTATGCATTCTCAACCGTATCATCCACACAAGTATGATCCAGATCCAGATGATTCCAGCAAATCTATTGGTCTGCAAACAGAAAGATTCAGACCTAGATCTCTTCATGAGATGCTAAAATCTTCTACCTGTCAATCTAAGCCAGCAGTTCCTGTTATGACTCCTACTCCTATACCCTACATGATGGTTGATTTGGACCTTGTTTGTACCCTTAGAGGTCAAATCAAAAATAATCTAAGGATTGCAATATAGGGTGCAACCTCAGGTCGTTTAACTTAATCGGAACCTAAAATGAATGGACCTAAGTTAACCTATATGTTATGCTATGCAAGCTAATTGGGAAAAGAGGGGTTTTTGATCTTTGAAAACACTAACCAAACTAAATTGAATTGTAAAAAGTTTGTAAAATGTATTTTTAAATTTTTTGGAATAGAAAATGTAAAGATTAAAACAAGTGATCAAAGGTGATAGAATCCTCTTGAAAATAAGTTTTGGCCATCCTAGTTCGAAATTGATTTTTCTATGGAATAGTGATCACTAAGCTTCAAAATGATAAACCTTAAAGAACTCTTTAAGTCCAAGATCTTAATCAATGGGACTCCATTTCTTAAGATCTTGTTAAGTGCGACTTAGTGTGTGTAGTAGGATCACCCAATGCAATAGGTCAAATGAAATCTTAATCAACACAATATCAAACACAACCATGCAATAATAAAGAGATTCAAGAAGATCACAAATGACATATATGAGACTTCATATATTCAAACTCAAAGTTCTACATCAACCAATCTGACTACACATAATACAACATTTAATTAAACCATAATCAGGTAGTTTAAATACAAGATACAAATCCTAGACTTAGGCATTCATAAATCATAGGTAAACTATGGATTAATGTAGTACTCCACTCCCGCAAGATCCGAACTCGACATCGATGGGTGATATCCGAATCCGTGCCCCGTGAGAGTGGCATGCTAAAACACTCAATCATTTAGAAAACGGTATAATTTTTTTGGAATCGCAACATATTATACGGAAACTATAGCCAATTTAGGCCCATTTACAAATACAATACACTTACGTCATTTCGGAAAACCAATTTATACAAAAATTTGCGAAAAATATAATTCAATAAAAAATAAAGAAATGCAACGCAGATGCGAACTGATCCCGACATCTATTCTTCACTTGAATGTTGTAGGTATACTCCCGTTGGCCTAACGGGGTATTCTTCTGATCTTGAAAAATAATTGCAAATCTTGGGTGAGTTTTGCAAACTCAACGAGTGACCATCATCGATAGTTCACCCAGTCACATAACACATAATTCATAATATTTCATATCCAATACAATTTAATCATTCATATTATACATATGCAGTGCATATGAGACTCACTTTCCATTTGTTACTTTGTTGTGACCGAGTACCTAAACTGTCCCTTATAGGGCTCATTGATTATTTTTTAGCTCGAGGCTCTTTTTCACTCGTTGAGCTTTAAGCTCTGATCGGTGGCTACTCTGGTCACAACTCATTTATGTTTCATGCATTCATAAGATGGAATGCATCACTCACATTTGCATGCTCTTATTCAATCATATTCGCTTATCATCGGACCGAAGTCTGGCATTCAACATATAGTTGAAAATTCACACTTTCGCTTGCATGCGATTACACATTCCGAAAGCACTTAGCAATCACTTCAATGCACTTAGTTCATCCAATTCACATTCAAGTAGCACTTCAATATCCAAATCAACCATCATAATCATCGAACCTCCTGTCCGGAAACCAACATAATCAATCACATTTACAAAATCATTCAATAGTCAAATAATACAAGAATTCAAATAACAAACAATGAAGTGAGACCATCTCGGTCTACTCACAGTACGCTCAAGATTAACATTTGCTTTCAAATTTTGGGAATGCCTGAATGCGGACACTTGACCTGCACAATCCATTTATGCAAGACACACATTTCACACTCATGAATAATTGCACACGTATAAACATTTACTTATACACAATTGTATAAATGAACTATGTACAATGCATGCTCAATAACAATCCTGGGCATATGTTCTAGAACACATATTATGTTCATTCCCATTTCATAATTCATATGTGTCTAATTTAACTTAGCTTTACACTTCATTTGTACATAATCTTTCTAAATTCTCCTTTCAATCTTTACCCTTTGCATGTGTCTAGCTTATGAAATTCATAAGCTTACACCTCAAGAACACTTGGTTACATTATATCATAACTCAATTTCTCGTCATCTCTTTTCTAACTTCATATGATCTCAAAATATCCAAAATCTCATCCAATAATAATCCAATTGAAAATCCCATAGTGCAAAATCACTAAAATTGATTCTAGAATACTTAAACCCAAGCATTTTCTAAACTCCCTAAACTAGAATCCTTCCAAAGATCCAAAAGATTCAAAATGATCTTACCTTGATTCTTTACCAAATGAAGAGATCTTTAGCTCAAATGAAAGTTCTTTTCTTCCTCTTCCTTTTTCTCTTCTTGGACAGCTTCAAAATCTTCTTGAAAACTAAGAAGAATTAAACCCTAACCCACTCTTTTTTTTTCTCTCTCAATCCACCAAACTCTCTTTCTGTTTCTCTCTTATATTTTTTGTTCTCTTCTGCTTATCCTTCCATTCACGTTTTTTTTCTTCATTTATAAGTAAGTCAACACTTCTTCTTCCAATTATGCCCTTAATGATTGAGAATTGTCCCATTTTCCCTTCCAATTATGCCTTATGTCTTTTACAGTTAAGTGTCTTGCCAGTGGTACCCTTGAATATTCTAACATAATATTTTTTTCAGAAGATGTCCCCCATTGTCTTAAGTTTCTAATGACATCAAAATCATTCAATTCGGTTTAGTGATTCGAAAGATATACTTCAAACATTTTTGGATTGCTCTTGTCCAAATCAGTATACTATGCACAACTTCTATCTGAAATTTAAACATCTTAGAAACTGAATTAGATTCCAATTTCTCATACCATTTGTAGCTCCATGTCGCTAGTTCACCACAATTCAGGAATCATCTCATTTGGAGCTCTACCGATCCAAAAATCATCAAAATACTGAAGTATGTTCAGTGAAATAACACCAGTTCATAGTATTAAAAAACACATACACTGTACCCGTCCCATGATTTTCACTCAATCCCTCTCACTTCATATCATATTGCTACAATTTTTGGTGGAGATGTAGAGCAATGTATTATTTGTCCAATGGTTCAAGAATCAAGTCATTTGAGTATCTATAGAAGAAGTTATGGTCAAAAGAATCCAATCTAGTTTTATCCTCAATCATATTGAACCTATGATGGGATAATTGGTATAACGTTCTCTAGAGATATAGGATTTAGGTGTTCTTTAGATGGTTTGAAAGATAACTTCAATAGCTACAACTTGAATGAAGACCTAGAAGACAAATTCTATTTTTTGAAGGATCGAAAATGGAATAGAAGATATAAAATGAACAGTAACCTAGAAGAAGTTTATGAATAGTAACACAGAAGAAGTTTTACAATTGTCATAACTTTCTCTACAGATATTAGATTTAGGTGTTATTTAGATGGTTGGAAATAGGAATTGAATATCTACAACTTTCATAAAGACCTATAAGACAAATTCCATCTTATAAAGGATCAAAAATGGAATAGAAATATAAGATGAACAGTAACCCAGAAGAAGTTTATGAACAGTAACACAGAAGATGTTTTACAATTATCATATCTTTCTATACAGATGTAGGATTTAGTTATTCTTTGTATGGTTTGAAAGAGGAAGTTAAGAGCTATAACTTTTATGAAGACCTAGAAGACAAATTCCATCTTTTGAAGAATCAAAATTGGAACAGAAAATGTAAGATGAACAGTAACCCAGAAGAAGTTTATGAACAGTAACACAGAAGATGTTTTACAATTAGCATAAATTTCTATAAAGAAATTAGATTTAGGTGTTATTTAGATGGTTTGAAAGAGAACTTCATGAGCTACAACTTTTATGAAGATCTAAAAGACAAATTTCATATTCTGAAGGATCAAAAATTGAACAAAAGATATAAGATGAACAGTAACCCACAAGAAGTTTATGAACAGTAATACAGAAGATGTTTTACAATTGGTATAGCTTTCTCTACAGATATCAGATTTAGGTGTTCTTTAGATGGGTTGAAAAAGGACTTCAAGACTAAAACTTTCATGAAGGAAACTTTGTCAAAATCTATTTAGATCAATTCCAAATTTTCCCTTAAAGTTCGAAGATGAATTTTACATTCATCTACCAAAGTACTACACTCAGTTCTCACTTCATGACAAATTTTAAGACTCTTAGAGACATAATTGAGATTTGATATCTCCTTAAAAAATGTATCCATATGTTTCTAGTCTAATCCAAACAAATAATCTTCCCATTTAGATAACTAGAGAAAAAGTTATGCCTAACAGATCGAAGCACACTAAGTGAATATTTTTCAGATCAACCACCACTTTTGTTTCTAAATCTTTCCTTATCACAACTCATACCAAGATCACTCTTTCAACTCCCTCTACTTCTCATTTTCAATAAAATCACATTTAAAACAATCATACCTAGAAGTTTCCAATGAATGCATGTACATTTAGTTTTGTATGTGTAAAGATTCAAATTTACATACATATATGCTAACATGCTGCTGGGCATGAAATGCAAATTTTTTTCCTAACTCTCACATTGCTATTCTCTCCATTTGAAATCTGGGTTCTAACCCTTAATATGGGGACGGGATGTTACAATTCTCCCCCGTTAATAAATTTCATCCCCGAAATTCAACTCTTATGTCCATTTCATTATATTCCCCAAATCCAGTGTTAATCCACCTACCTCATTTATCTTTCATGAGTCACTTTACTCTTATTTCAGATTCATCTCACTCATTAACAGTATCTCACATTTATTATAGACTTATACCACTTTAGGCCCTCTTCATCTCAATGTAAGGGTGAATGACCACCTTTCTGTCATTCAATGCCCCATATCGCTTCTAATGATGCCATTATGGTCACAATTGTAATGCCTGTAATCAATTTGAATTATACCTCAATCTTATCTTCCTTTGAACTAAAAAATATAAGCTTCAAGCATATTCCCAACAGTTAAAACTATTGGTAGTTCAAACATTCAACTACTTGTTTCTATATCCTTAGCAGCTAAAATACAATCTTAGCATATTCCTACTAGGATGTCTAGCTTAGGTTGTTACTTAGGCTTCTCTAACACTTTCTTTGCTCAATCATCTTTATCGGGTACACATACTTCTTATTTCAATCGCCAAATATCATTCTTCTAATTCCATTCAACATTCTGCACTCTTCATTGCACTAGATTTGGAAACTTCAATATCTGAATTTGTACTATGCCATGATAGAATTGTCTGTTTAATGTGTCAAATTACACACTACCTTTACCAGTCTAGCACTCATTTGTACATTCCTTTCAAACTCAATAATTTCCTCAAAGTTACATAAGTTGTACAATCTGAAAATGGCTCTGCACATCTAATGTCTCCAAGACCTCAAAACAATTACTATCATAGCACTTCTAAACCGTGCATCAAAATCAACTCATAAGACTTTAACCGTCTCATGCATACCAAAAACTACTTTTTTTCTATTTCAATAGATTGCATCTTAATCTCTGATGTGAAACTTTATCATATACTACGTAATCTTCAAATCCAAATGGCATAATTAACATTGAGGTTATAATTCCTCAAAATTCTTCTTACATTCATCATTCATATGGGTTACACATTTTTCCTCAAATGTTTCAAAGTATTCTTCTTAACTGTTTGACGCATTCAAGATCTCATCCATGATCATCATCACCAATTGATTTGATTTTACATGGATCACTAAAATTTTCAACTTCATGATACTGTCAGAGCGTTGATATCTCCAATAGAAATAACCAAAATTTCCTTATACCCAAAATTAATTCTTATAATTCCTTAAGTGACTAATTCCTCAATAAAGGTACCATTATCTCATGTCATTTTCAGTTTTTCACTTAAATTCTTTTCTCTAATGATTTTCTCTTTTTATTCTATTTCCTTTAATACACATCGACTTATTCAAATGCCTATTCATTCGTACTAGTTCCTCCATGCATTTCAATTTATTTGCGTGCTTCACTTTGTGTGTTGATATTACATTCCTTAGATTCAATTTGGATCCCCTGAACATATTTACATCGAATATAATGTGGACCTATATTCTCCTCACATTTACAATAGTGTCACCTTGAATTTAAAGTTCACCCACGTAGTTGGATACTTTACATCAAACAAAATGCATACACTCTCAGTAGCATATTCCACTTCTTATACCTGAGTCTCCGCTTGGGATATGACTCCATTATTCACTTTTGATTTATTACATATTCATTTCCAATTTGATTCTTCAATGACCACTCTTAAACTGAATCGTCTGATCAACTTAACCTAATTTAGGAAAATTCTTCTTTGAAAGAAGGTTTCTTGCTACAATCATCGATACTGTTCATGAAATCCTTATCAATCAACTATTTTTCATAATTACATATGAGTCATTCTTAGTATCTTAAGAAGATCAATTTCAACTATATATAGTATCTCAATACGGTCAATTTATGCCATAGCTTACATGATCGGAACATCCCTTGTAATGAGGCTCTGTGAGACACTAAACAATTTCATTTATTCTAATACCTTGGCATAATTCACCAAAACCATTTCATCTTATCTAGAGATGTATTTATGTCGATTCACCAATTAGTAGTTTAGATTAGGGATACTTTAATCCCATTCAATTCTAGATAACTCTTCTCCTTTTGTGCCAGTCCTCGATCATGGGGATTATGCCATAATGGTGTCCTTCTTCTTTTTCCTCAAATTCATCACACATGATAACATCATTAACAATCTCAATTCCTTGCCAATCAATCACTACAAGTACTCTCACGTCTTACTCTAACTTATCTTGAACTTTTAACTATGGGAACTACAATTAATACTTCTTTAATAAGTCACCGATTTCTTCCTATATCATTTCCATGCATATTATACACATATGCTTAATATTTTCATTTGCCATGATGATCCCACTATCAGATGTGCACTCACAATGACGAATCAACCTAAACTCAATAACTTTTTCATATATCGCTATCATCATCTCTTCTTCCAATTGTCATTTATTTCATCTCACACATATATATTCTCAATCAATTCATAATTATAGAGGCATAACCCATATGAAACTTAGATCTCCATTCCACAGATATATTCTCATACTGAATCATAAACTCTTATATCGATAATCACACAACCATTCTAAGTCCAAGTTCAACCTTTCAAGGTCATAACAACTTGGCTTATACACTTTAGTCTCATCAATTCTACTTATATTCTCATTTTCTTCAATCAATCCACGACACCTATATAACCTTTAAGGGTACATACCCCATTGTAGTGAACCTTTATCTATCATACAAAACTAGATACCATTTCTCATTTCCAAAATGTCCATAAACTTTTATTTTCTCACATTTTGTCAAATCATCATTTCTTTTAATGCTTCTAACAGCTCAGACTCTTAAGGAATGCTCATGCATGTGACTCATACTGGGGATCAGTTATCGCTGTCTACTATGACATGACTACTATGCATGCAACATGACACATATTTTAGAATGCCCATATAAGATAGTACTTCTGGGCTTTGATACCACATAAATGTAGCACCCCACTCCCGCAAGACCCGAACCTGACATGTAACATCCCACCCCCGACGGGAAGGGTAAAATAGTAAATTGGCTAGGGGTAAGAGTGATTAGGACTGCTTTGACATTGCTATGCATACTGGTACTGGTGATCATTGAAAATAGTGCACATGAAATAACTGTACATGCATACATGATATTCCCAGTATTTGGGCCTAAACGGCATTTTATTGTGATTAACGTGGTTGTTGTGTGGGGAAAATTATTTTGAGTGAGCCATAGTGAGTTTTCCATTTTAAGAGATTTTTGGAAATTTTTCTGAAATTTTTCGGAGAAAATTTTCAGACCGGACAAATCGCCAAGTGGCGAACCGGTTGATTTTCGGTATCGAAAATTTCTGTCCAATGGTACTGGACTATTGGGTACATTATTTCGGGATTGAAATTGGAACCATTGGAATTGAATGGGTTAAAGATTTCCTTTATTAGGATTTCTTTTATTAAATGATATTAATGAAAATTGGATTTTTGTCTTTTCCCATTCTTTTTTGACAAGTGTCTTAATGACACCTCACCAACACATTAAAGGCTTGTGTGGTTCTCGGTGTTTCTAGTGGAATGAGTGAAAAGATGACTTAAATGGCTTTATTTCACCCACTCATCCGAAAACCTTCACTTCTTTCATCTCCATCAATTTCTTCTCCTTCTTTAAGTTACTTCCTCCTACTTTAAGAGCTTCTTCTTGTAAACAAGCTATCTTGTTGCCATGGAGAACTCACCCTTGCATGGTGTTAGAAGAAGTTGTTAGTGAAAGTAGCAAAGAAAGAATTGAAAGGAATTGAAGATTGGAAGCTAATTAGGTAAGTTGTATTGTTAAGCTTTAATAATGCTTTAATTATGTAGTTAATGAATCATGGTTGTTAGATGCATTCAATGGGAAATTTGGTGTAATTATTATGCTTATTGATGCATTAATTTGATGATAATTATTGTTGAATTGGTGGGTATAAGACTAGGTTTAAGTATGACTTGAAAGTAGTATGATTGAAGTGTTTTTAGCTTGAATTTGGATTGAATATTGGTGACTAATCTTGCATATAAATTAAGAGTTTAATGCTGCAAAATTGTGACTATTAGCCCTAGTGAATGTATGAATGTTGTAGGGACTGATTTTGTGTTCATTTGAATGCTTAGTGATGTGTTATTGGCATTGGAAATGATAGAAGCTAAGTTTAGTACCAAAGCTGGAAATTTTGGCTTTAACCGATTACACTGTTTTGAGCATAACTCATTGTGTAGGTATGCAAATGAGGTGAGGCTTGTTCCAAATGAAACTTTAGTTTGTTGACTACAATTTTGTGTGAAATAGGTGTGGTCTAATTTTAGCATTAAGAGGTTGAAATTTGGATTGGAAAGTTACTACTGGGGCTTATGTGAAAAGTATCCGGATTGATGACCTGATTATGTTGATGATTTTTCCTAAATTAATTTAGAAGGAATTGATGAAAATGGTCTTCATGAGAGTTGAAGCCTATATTGTTAGCTTTCCATTACCACTGATATTGCATTTTTTTAATCTTTATATTGGGAGATATGCACTGTGGAATATTGACTGATTTTGAGCATTTTGTGGAAACCTAGACTAAGTGTGGATTTGGTGCACATTTTGATTAGAAACAATTTTAGAGAATTCTGTGAATTGAATTGGCTTGAGTGATATTCTGAAGAGTTGTAGAGGAAACATTGATCTTGAAAATGTATTTAGCATGCAATTTTTTGAGGTCAGATTTGGGAGTTATGAGTTTTCAAACACCGAACTCAGATTAGGTTATTAATCGCCTGATCAGCGAAATTGGATGACAAGTTTGAAATTGTTAGGGATGGAATTGGATTCTGAGTTCTTCATGAAAATTTAAGTATGAGATCTTATCTTTCCAGTGACATAAGGTATGAGTTTTTTGACATTTGTGCTAGGAGATATGCTACTTTGAAATGTACTGTTCAAATTGGAAAATTTCAGTGGGCAGATGATTTGGCGAATTGTTTGGCCTAGTTAACAAATGCATTTGATTTCAGATTGTTCATGAAAGTTGTAGATAACATTGGGATCTTTCTGAACATATTTATTGTGTAATTTTGACAAAGTAAATGAGAAGTTATTGAATTTACAAAGTACTGTACTGTTTTAGAAACCATTGACTGGGAAGTAACTTTGATTGCATTTGTGATACCCTTAGAGGTGAAATTGGCTTTTGTGTCCTTCATAAAACTTGTAGAGCTCTCTTTTCTCTATGAAATAGACACCAATTTTGTCCAAATTGGAGTTTGGAGTAGGGAGTTATGACCTAGACAAGTTGGCATGTCGGAGGAAATTATTTCAGATTTGTCATTTTAATAAGACTAGTCGACTACAACCTGCACTAGTCGACTAGGATTCTTAAACCAGTCGACTATAACTGCACTAGTCAACTAGGACATGTATTTTTCCTGCACTAGTCGACTATAACCTCTGAGTAGTCGACTAGGATCATATATTTTCCTCCTTTTGCTTATAGCTTTTCCGTCCGACATCCGATTAACCTGATTCTTGAGGCATCGGATTCATGGAATATTTAATTTCATTTCCTGAGAGATTGGAAATTTTTGGACGGGAAATTGATGGGTGTCCGGGAAATGGGTATTTCATCATTGTTTTATTTAATTGGGGACCTATAGAGGTCCAAATTGAGCGCCGTCAGCGCCATTGAATTTCTAATTTTTAAACGAATTTTTCTGATGGAAAAAAAATGGGATTAGGGCTGGGAATCTCATGAACATGCATTTTCACCTACATGTGCATCATTAACTAACTCAGATTGGATATTTAGTGATCATTTTGTTCTCTGATTCTTATAGCGACACAACTGGAGCGTCGATCGACCGACGTAACAGAGACTTCCTGGCGTTAGCTCGGAAGTAATAGGTGAGTAACCTAGATGGGTTTCTCAATTATTACTTTTCAAATATGGGGATAATGGCGGGACCATAAATGTGTACATTGTGTGACCTGTCTGCCATTACTGTGATTGATTGTGATTGATTGTCAATTATGAACTGTTCATTGTTGTGAATTATGGACTGTTACTCGTGCATACTGACTGTTAATTGACTGTGCTTGACTATGAATGATTAACTGTTTATGGGGATGTTGTAACTGGGCATGTGCATTCATGCACAGATGCATGAACTGATAAAGGAAAATTGTGAACCGAGTTGCTACTGATACTGAAACGAGCCTAGAGCTCGAAATACTGAAACGAGCCTAGAGCTCGACGGGAGATAATTATCCCCAGATGCGTCTACTGATCACTGAATACTGTTTACGCGCTCGGTCACAACACTGTAATTAAACTGGAAAAAGAGTCACATGTGCATTGCATCATTACTGGACTGAATACCCGAAATGGGTTTTACTGTATTATGACTGTATATTACTGTGACTGTAGACCGTAGTATTACTGCAACTGCCTTATTACTGTGAATTGATTATGTGATGCATGAATTGGGAGAACCATCGATGATGGTTCCTCATTGAGTTCGCAAACTCATCCAAAATTGCAATCTATTTTTCAGGACTTAAAGAGTACCCCGTTGGACACGGGAGTAGGTCTACTGCAAGCAAGTGAAGGATAGAGGTCGGGATCAGTTCGCGTCTGCATTAGTGTTTTATCAAATTAGTTTCCGCAATCATTGTACAACAATGCTTTATACTTATAATGAGCCCATTGGGGTTTTATTGTTTTTATACATTGACTGATTGTGAATTATTATTGGATGACTGTAATAACTGAAAATGGTTAATTGTGAACATGGACTCAAGATTGTATTCTGCAACCTTTGTAAACTGATTAGTATGTGAACTTTATGGTTACTGTAAAATATTATTAAATGATTGTAATAACTGCAAATGTTTTCTACTGTCTACTGTTTTTTCCGCGCTAATGTACGGTTAAAAAAAAACAAGAGAGAAGAAAATGATATATTGAGTTTTCATCGACTGATGTAGTACGCCACTCTCGCGGGGCACGGACTCGGATATCACCAACGATATCGGGTTCTGGTCACTCAGGAGTGGGGTGTTACATTCAGGTGGTATCAGAGCCCAGCAATACGAATGTATCTGGGCACAGTCTGACACATAGGTTAAGTTGCATGCACTTGAGTCGTGTCGTTGCAAATCGTGGTAACTGATCCCTAGTCTGAGTCGCACGAGGATAAATCCTACGTGTGCATACGTGTTAAGTGACTAAGTGAGAGAAAAGTGAGACCGTATTAGAATGTGAGCCCATGAATGTGTATGGGCAATGAGGAATGGGAAAAAGGAAACATTGATAATGAGAATTATAATGTACTGTGGTTAGAATGACTATGTTGGCCTAGACTGATTAAGGAAAGAATTGATATCAAACTGAGTCCCCTGATTAATGTGGCAATATTACGTCGACAGAAAACAAATATGTCTAGAACTTGGAGAGGTCCACTGGAGATATGAGAAGCATACTGGTTATAGTAGGACTAAGTGAGATGAAAAGTCCGGGATGATTAGGGAATTAGAGTTCTGACTATAGATGCGATGAAATGGGAAACATTGAAACTGAGTAAAACGTAGATGGTCCGATCAGGCAGATATTGATTCACTGCATTTGTGTTCGATATCAGTAGATATTAGAGATAGATGATGATAGTGAGATTGTAATAAGATCAATATTGTATCGTAATGGTCTACCTAGAACTGAAAGAACTGAAATAGCAAAGTGCCTAGTAGGGTAAGAAAAAGTAGAAGTGGTGAGATAAAAGTGTACAGATAAACTGAAGTGAACTCGTGAAATGGGTATGATTATGAGCGCATAAGCTTGAGACTGAAATGGTTATGCGAATATGATGTTAAGAGTTTGGAAATCAGTATAATAAGATCGTAAGGGAAAAAGACAGACTGACAATTTCTACTGATTGTATATCGGGAAATTCTGGATTGGTTGAAAAGATGTATATGGACACAGAAATGGTAAATGGATGGGTAAATAGATAGAGATACAGTGGAGTTGTATCACCGATTTTGTCGTGTTTTGGGGACTGTGAATACCCTATTATAGATTGTTTGAGAAAGATAAAAAGATATGTAGCAATAAGGAGATGACATTGTATAAGCCAAGTGGATATGACCTTAAAAGGTCAAGCTGACACATGAATGATATGGGAATGAAACTAGGGAAATGAAAAAATGAAACAATGATAGTGATATATGAAAAGAGTGGTCGCATTTAAGTTGATTTACCGTTGGGAGTATCTATTGGACGGTAAAGTTGATCATGATTAATGAAACGTATGTGAAAGATACATGGAAATCATAGAGGAGATGATCGGTGAATGATTAGAGTGGCTATAAGTGTAAAGTTCATAATGGGTTAAAGTAAGACATAAGAGGACTGAATGTACCTTTATGAGAGGAAATGAACAAAAAAAAATGGCATCAGTCCTCTATTTGAGGATTAGCATAAACGGAAAGGAGTTTTATGGAGGTCTGAATTGTATAGGTTACTAATTGGCTTCCGGATAAGATGAAATAAGTTCTGGTGAGGTGTAGATTACGAATAAGTGTTAAAGAAAGTGTTTATGTGACTGTCACATGGAACCTTAGTGCAAGGACTGTTCTGATCTTTAAATTATGGCATAAAATTGTTCTGATTGAGATAGTGCGTATAGTTAAGAATGATTGAAAAGTAATTAAGGACACTAATTGGCTGATGAGACTTTCGTGAATAGTATAATGACGATAGCAAGACTAATGGTCAAACGAAGAGAAGTACGGACGAAATCAAAAGTGAAATTGAGTCATATCTCAAGAGGAGATTTAGACATAACAAGTGAAATATACGACTGAGGTTATCTGTATTGTGTGTACAGAAATGTAAAGTATCCAACTACGTAAGTGGAATTTTAATTTGAGGTGATTCTATTGCAATGTAAAGTGAATAGATCTCCATATGTGATGCAAAACTGTTGAGAAATCTTGATTTGAAACTAAGAAGAAAATAGTCCCGAACTGCGAAGTGAAATACTCAAATAAAGTGGAATTTATGGAAGTCCAAGTACGGATGACTAGGTATTGTCATTTGTTGATGTGAATGACAGGAAATCAATTGAAAAGAGAAAATGAGTAGAGACAAGAATTCCTAAAGGGAAACTGACAATGATGTGATGTAGTGTTACCTTCATAAAGGGATTGCAAATACACTACTTGTGGACTCAATGAAAAAGTTGAATGATGTATGGTAAAGTTAACAAGACCCTAATAGGTAATTATGGGAGGTAAGCAAATGGTAGTGACTATGTTTATAGACGAAATGTGTTTGAAAGTGTTGAACAGTGAAAAGTAAAAAGAGTTATATGAATAATCGAGGAATTTGATACGGAGGATAAGCATACCCTTGGAGAGTGGGCAGTGTGTGATGAACTGAGACAATATGTTAAAATGGTATAAGATAAATTGAACTGACTTTGATAAATGGTATTGGAGACTTTAGATTCCTATAAGGATACATTGTGTTAATTCGAGGAAAAAGATGGGCATAAATGACTACTATACCGACAATTCTGAAATGAACAGACAATTCTGCCGACTAAACTCAAATAGTGAATAGATAATGCTGCAATGAACAGATCAATTACAGATATTGGGATTTCCAAAGAATGTTAAGTAGATTATGGGTAATTGTGAAGTGTTACTGGAAAATTGAAGTTGTAGATCTAGTGATACTGGATAAAGGTAAGAAAGGTTAAGAGTGCAGGAGTTAAAGTAGTGAGTCCTATGATGAGTCTGAATATGCGAGTGGAATCGGAAAAAAACAATATTGCATGCTTCAAAGAAGAAGTATGTGTACCCGACAAAAAGTGATAGAACAAGAAAGTGAACAGTCGAAGCTAGACATTCTAGGAGGTATATGCGAAAAGTGAAATTGAATAACTATGGGTATAGAACGAAATGATTATAGATTCAAGTGCGTAGAGGTTTGAATGTTCAATAGGAAAAGTGCTTAAGTGTTTGGACTGCAGAGGATTATAACCTCATGATATAGTTTTGACTGAATGATTATAGAATTAATGGTGATCACAAGATGGAACTGTACACGCTTGTATTACAAAAAAAAAAGCCTAACAAGAGGCAAAGACCAACATTGAGTCGAGATGCTTGTGATGAGTGAAACAAAGGAAAGTGACTTAGGAAAACTGCATGGATTAACTGAAGTGGATCAGGATCGGACAAATGAAATAGAATGAAATGCATATAGAACAGTGAAATGTCAAAAGAACACTGAATCTGGACTAAGAGTCAATGTGATATAAAGGCTAAATGGGGTTAGGAGAATTAACACCGGTTATAGCAAAATGGTCATAAGTGTCACTGTGTTAGTACCAAAGGAAAGGGAAGTGTCAAAGACGTGATGAAGGGTTTTATTGTAAGTATCACCTTGGTAAGGTGTACTCAGAATTGGCAAAAAGGGTATCAATGAAGCATGACTTAGTCTGAATGTTACTGGAGAAAAAGGTATTAGATGGATAAAACGTGATATGTGAACAGGTTCGGAAATAATTATTTGAGTCATAGCAACCGACTGCCTTACTGCGATCTTTTGGTAAAGGAATGATGGAGTGAATTAGTGTATGGGAATTGTAGGAACATATGATTACTGTCATATTGAACCGTTGACTGACAATTTCGAGGAAGAAATTTTTCTAAGGAGGGGGGAGTTGTAACATCCCACCCCCGACGGGAAGGGTAAAATAGTAAATTAGCTAGGGGTAAGAGTGATTAGGACTGCTTTGACATTGTTATGCATACTGGTACTGGTGATCAGTGAAAATAGTGCACATAAAATAACTGTACATGCATACATGATATTCCCGGTATTTGAGCCTAAACGACATTTTATTGTGATTAACGTGGTTATTGTGTGAGGAAAATTATTCTGAGTGAGCCATAGTGAGTTTTCCATTTTAAGAGATTTTTGAAAATTTTTCTGGAATTTTCCGGAAAAAATTTCTGGATCGAACAAATCGTCAAGTGGCGAACCGGTTGATTTTCGGTATTGACAATTTCTGTCCAATGGTACTGGACTATTGGGTACATTATTTTGGGATTGAAATTGGAACCATTGGAGTTGAATGGGTTAAAGATTTCCTTTATTAGGATTTCTTTTATTAAATGATATTAACGAAAATTGGATTTTTGTCTTTTCCCATTCTTTTTTGACAAGTGTCTTAATGACACCTCACCAACACATTAAAGGCTTGTGTGGTTCTCGGTGTTTCTAGTGGAATGAGTGAAAAGATGACTTAAATGGCTTTATTTCACCCACTCATCCGAAAACCTTCACTTCTTTCATCTCCATTAATTTCTTCTCCTTCTTTAAGTTACTTCCTCCTACTTTAAGAGCTTCTTCTTGTAAACAAGCTATTTTGTTGCCATGGAGAACTCACCCTTGCATGGTGTTAGAAGAAGTTGTTAGTGAAAGTAGCAAAAAAAGAATTGAAAGGAATTGAAGATTGGAAGCTAATTAGGTAAGTTGTATTGTTAAGCTTTAATAATGCTTTAATTATGTAGTTAATGAATCATGGTTGTTAGATGCATTCAATGGGAAATTTGGTGTAATTATTATGCTTATTGATGCATTAATTTGATGATAATTATTGTTGAATTGGTGGGTATAAGACTAGGTTTAAGTATGACTTGAAAGTAGTATGACTGAAGTGTTTTTAGCTTGAATTTGGAATGAATATTGGTGACTAATCTTGCATATAAATTAAGAGTTTAATGCTTCCAAATTGTGACTATTAGCCCTAGTGAATGTATGAATGTTGTAGGGACTGATTTTGTGTTCATTTGAATGCTTAGTGATGTGTTATTGGCATTGGAAATGATAGAAGCTAAGTTTAGTACCAAAGCTGGAAATTTTGGTTTTAACCGATTACACTGTTTTGAGCATAACTCATTTTGTAGGTATGAAAATGAGGTGAGGCTTGTGCCAAATGAAAGTATAGTTTGTTGACTACAGTTTTGTGTGAAATAGGTGTGGTCTAATTTTAGCATTAAAAGGTTGAAATTTGGCTTGGAAAGTTACTGCTGGGGCTTATGTGAACAGTATCCGGATTGATGACCTGATTATGTTGATGATTTTTCCTAAATTAATTTAGAAGGAATTGATGAAAATGGTCTTCATGAGAGTTTAAGCCTATATTGTTAGCTTTCCATTCCCACTAATATTGCATTTTTTCAATCTGTATATTGGGAGATATGCACTGTGGAATATTGACAGATTTTGAGCATTTTGTGGAAACCTAGACTAAGTGTGGATTTGGTGCACATTCTAATTAGAAACAATTTTAGAAAATTCTGTGAATTGCATTGGCTTGAGTGATCTTCTTAAGAGTTGTAGAGAAAACATTGATCTTGAAAACGGTATTTAGCATGCAATTTTTGGAGATCAGATTTGGGAGTTATGAGTTTTCAAACACTGAACCTGCATTAGGTTATTAACTACCCTGATCAGTAGAAATTTGCATGACAAGTTTGAAATTGTTAGGGATGGAATTGGATTCTGAGTTCTTCATGAAAAATTTAAGTATGATATCTTATCTTTCCAGTGACATAAGGTAGTGATTTTTTTGACATTTGTGCTAGGAGATATGTTGCTTTGAAATGTACTGTTCAGATTGGGAAATTTCAGTGGGCAGATGATTTGGAAAATTGTTTGGCCTAGTTAGCAAATGAATTTGATTTCATATTGTTCATGAAAGTTGTATATAACATTGTGATCTTTCTGAGCATATTTATTGTGTAATTTTTGACTAAGTAAATGAGAAGTTATTGAATTTAAAAGGTACTGTACTGTTTTAGAAACCATTGACTGGGCAGTAACTTTGATTGCATTTTTGATACCCTTAGAGGTGAAATTGGCTTTTTTGTCCTCATAAAACTTGTAGAGCTCTCTTTTCTCTATGAAATAGACACCAATTTTGTCCAAATTGGAGTTCGGAGTAGGGAGTTATGACCTAGACAAGTTGGCATGTCGGAGGAAATTATTTCAGATTTGTCATTTTAATAAGACTAGTCGACTACAACCTGCACTAGTCGACTAGGATTCTTAAACCAGTCGACTATAACTGTACTAGTCGACTAGGACATGTATTTTTCCTGCACTAGTCTACTATAACCTCTGACTAGTCGACTAGGATCATATATTTTCCTTCTTTTGCTTATAACTTTTCCGTCCGACATTCGATTGACCTGATTCTTGAGGCATTGGATTCATGGAATATTTAATTTCATTTCCTGAGAGATTGAGAATTTTTGGACGGGAAATTGACGGGTGTCTAGGAAATGGGTATTTCATCACTGTTTTATTTAATTGGGCACCTATAGAGGTCCAAATTGAGCGCTGTCAGCGCCATTGACTAACTCGGATTGGATATTTAGTGATCATTTTGTTCTCTGATTCTTATAGCGACACAACTGGAGCGTCGATCGACCGACGTAGTAGAGACTTCCTGGCATTAGCTCGGAAGTAATAGGTGAGTAACCTAGATGGGTTTCTCAATTATTACTTGTGAAATATGGGGATAATGACGGGACCAGGAATGCGTACATTGTGTGACACATGCGCCATTAATGTGATTGATTGTCAATTATAGAACTGTTCATTGTTGTGAATTATGGATTGTTACTCGTGCATCTTATTCGTTAATTGATCGTGCTTGACTATGAATGATTAACTGCTTATGGGGATGTTATGGCGGGCATGTGCATTCATACGTATGCATGAACTGATAAAGGAAAATTGTGAACCGAAGTCGCTATCGACATCAAACGAGCCTAGAGCTCGAAATATTGAAAGGAGCCTAGAGCTCAAAGGGAGATAATTCTCCCGGATCGTCTCATGATCATCGAATCTGTTTATGCGCTCGGTCACAACACTGTAATTAAACTGGAAAAAGAGTCACATGTGCATTGCATCATTCTTGACCAATACCGAAATGGGTTTCTTGTATTGTATCAGATATATTCGTGAATGTAGATCGTAGTATTACTGCAACTGCCTTATTAATGTGAATTGATTATGTGATGCATGAATTGGGAGAACCATCGATGATGGTTCCTCATTGAGTTCGCAAACTCATCCAAAATTGCAATCTATTTTTCAGGACTTGAAGAGTACCCCGTTGGACACGGGAGTAGGTCTACTGTAGGCAAGTGAAGGATAGAGGTCGGGATCAGTTCACGTCTGCATTAGTGTCTTATCGAATTAGTTTCCGCAATCATTGTACAACAATGCTTTATACTTATAATGAGCCCATTGGGGTTTTATTGTTTTTATACATTGACTGATTGTGAATTATTATTGGATGACTGTAATAACTGAAAATGGTTAATTGTGAACATGGACTCGAGATTGTATTCCGCAACCTTTGTAAACTGATTAGTATGTGAACTTTATGGTTACTGTAAAATATTGTTAAATGATTGTAATAACTGCAAATGTTTTCTACTGTCAACTGTTTTTGTCGCGCTAATGTACGGTAAAAAAAAACAAGTGAGAAGAAAATGATATACTGAGTTTTCACCGACTAATGTAGTACGCCACCCTCGCGGGGCACGGACTCGGATATCACCAACGATATCAGGTTCGGGTCACTCGGGAGTGGGGTGTTACATGACATCAATGGGTAATATCCGAGTCCATGCCCTACGAGGGTGACGTGTTAAAGCACTCAATTATTTAGAAAATGGTATAATTTTTTTTGAATCGCAACACATTATGTGAAAATTATATCCGATTTAGGCCCATTTACAAATACAATACACTTATGTCATTTCGGAAAACCAATTTATATAAAAAGTTGCAGAAAATACAATTTAATACAAAATAGAGAAATGCAACGCAGACGCGAACTGATCCTGACATCTATCCTTCTCTTGAACGTTGTAGGTATACTCCCGTTGGCCTAACAGGATATTCTTCTGATCCTGAAAAATAATTGCAAATTTTGAGTGAGTTTTGCGAACTCAATTAGTGACCATCATCGATGGCTCACCCAGTCACATAACACATAATTCACAATATTTCATATCCGATACAATTTAATCATTCATATTATTCATATGCAGTGCATATGAGACTCACTTTTCATTTGTTACTTTGTTGTGACCGAGTGCCTAAACTATCCCTTATAGGGCTCATTGATAACTGTCCCATATAGGGATCATTAAACGTTAAGTTTGAGGCTCTGAATCACTTTTGAGCTCGAGGCTCTTTTTTACTTGTTGAGCTTTAAGCTCTGATCGGTGGCTACTCTGGTCACAACTCATTTATGTTTCATGCATTCATGAGATGGAATGCATCACTCACATTTGCATGCTCTTATTCAATCATATTCGCTTATAATCAGACCGGAGTCTGACATTCAACATATAGTTGAGAATTCACACTTTCACTTACATGCGATTACATATTCCGAAAACACTTAGCAATCACTTTAATACACTTAGCTCATCCAATTCACATTTAAGTAGCACTTCAATATCCAAGTCAACCATCACAATCATCGGACCTCCTGTCTGGAAACCAACATAATCAATCACATTTACAAAATCATTCAATAGTCAAATAATACAAAAATTCAAATAACAAACAATGAAGTGAGACCATCTTGGTTTACTCACAGTACGCTCTAGACTAGCATTTGCTTTCAAATTCTGGGAACGCCTGAATGCGGACACTTGACCTGCACAACCCATTTATGCAAGACACACATTGCACACTCATCAATAATTGCACACGTATAAACATTTATAACGCAATTGTATAAATGGACTATGTATAATGCATGCTCAATGACAATCCTGGGCATATGTTCTAGAACACATATTATACTCATTCTCATTTCATAATTCATATGTGTCTAATTAGCTTAGCTTTACACTTCATTTGTACATAATCTTTCTAAATTCTCCTTTCAATCTTTACCCTTTACATGTGTCTAGCTTATTCATAAGCTTACACCTCAAGAACACTTGGTTACTTTATATCATAACTCAATTTCTTGTCATCTCTTTTCTAACGTCACATGATCTCAAAATATCCAAAATCTCATCCAATAGGAATCCAATTGAAAATCCCATAGTGCAAAATCACTAAAATTGATTCTAGAATACTTAAACCCAAGCATTTTCTAAACTCCCTGAACTAGAATCCTTCCAAATATCCAAAAGATTCAAAATGATCTTACCTTGATTCTTCACCAAATGAAGAGATCTTTAGCTCAAATGGAAGCTCTTTTCTTCCTCTTCCTTTTTCTCTTCTTGGACAGCTTCAAAATCTTCTTGAAGACTAAGAAGAATTAAACCCTAAGCCACTTGCTTTTTTTTCTCTCAAACCACCAAACTCTCTTTCTATTTCTCTCTCATTTTCGTTGTTCTCTTCTACTTATCCTTCCATTCACGTTTTTTTCTTCATTTATAAGCAAGTCAACACTTCTTCTTCCAATTATGCCCTTAATGATTGAGAGTTGTCCCATTTGCCCTTCGAATTATGCCTTATGTCTTTTATACTTAAGTGTCTTGCCAGCAGTACCTTTGAACATTCTAACATAACACTTTCTTCCAGAAGATGTCCCTCATTGTCTTAAGTTTCTAATGACATCAAAATCATTCAATTCAGTTCAGTGATTCGAAAGATATACTTCAAATATTTTTGGACTGCTCTTGTCCAAATCAGTATACTACGCACAACTTCTATCAGAAATTTAAACATCTTAGAAACTGAATTAGATTCCAATTTTTTCATACCATTTATAGCTCCATGTCTCTAGTTTACAAAAAATCAGGAATGATTTTATTTCAAGCTCTACCGATTCAAAAATCATCAAAATACTGAATTATGTTCAGTGGAATAACACCAGTTCATAGTATTTAAAAACACACACACTGTACCCGTCCCACGTTTTTCACTCAATCCCTCTTACTTGATTTCAGATTGCTACAATTTTTGGTAGAGATGTAGATCAATGTCTTACGAGTCCAATGATTTTAGAATCAAGTCAATTGAGTGTCTAGAAAAGAAGTTATGGCCAAAAGAATCCAATCTAGTTTTATCCTCAATCATATTGAACCTATGATGGGACAATTGGTATAACGTTCTCTAGAGATATAGGATTTAGGTGTTATTTAGATGGTTCGAAAGAGAAATTCAATTGATACAACTTTTTTCAAGACCTAGAAGACAAATTCTATCTTCTGAAGGATCGAAAATGGAACAGAAGATATAAGATGAATAGTAACATAAAAGAAGTTTTACAATTGCCATAACTTTCTCTACAGATATCTTATTTAGGTTTTCTTTAAATGGTTTGAAAGAGAACTTGAATAGCTACTACTTTTATGAAGACTATGAAGACAAATTCCATCTTCTGAAGGATCAAAAATGGAATAGAAGATGTAAGATGAACAATAACCCAGGAGAAGTTTATGAACAGTAACACAGAAGATGTTTTACAATTGTCATAACTTTCTATATAGATATCAAATTTAGGTGTTCTTTGTATGGTTTGAAAGAGGAATTCAATAGCTACAACTTTTATGAAGATCTTGAAGACAAATTCCATCTTCTGAAGGAGCAACAATGGAACAGAAAATGTAAGATGAACAGTAACCCAGAAGAAGTTTATGAACAGTAACACAGAAGATGTTTTACAATTGTCATAACTTTCTATATAGTTATCAAATTTAGGTGTTCTTTGTATGGTTTGAAAGAGGAATTCAATAGCTACAACTTTTATGAAGATCTTGAAGACAAATTCCATCTTCTGAAGGAGCAACAATGGAACAAAAAATGTAAGATGAACAGTAACCCAGAAGAAGTTTATGAACAGTAACACAAAAGTTGTTTTACAATTAGCATAACTTTCTATAAAGATATCATATTTAGGTGTTCTTTATATTGTTTGAAAAAAGACTTCAAGAGATACAACTTTTATGAAGACCTTAAAGACAAATTCTATCTTTTGAAGAATAAAAAATGGAATAGAAGATATAAGATGAACAGTAACCAAGAAGAAGTTTATAAACAGTATCACAAAAGATGTTTTACAATTGGCATAACTTTCTCTATAGATATCTTATGTTGGACCCCGATCTTTGAGTGAAAATTTGAATTATGAAAATGAAATTTAAGGAGTGCTTTGTGTATGTCTTGTATAAGAGATGACTTAAAATTTAAAGAATATTGAGAAGAAAAGAAATGATCTGATTTTGATATCTTTGAGGTTTCGAGTGGATTGGTATGGTTTATGAAATTAAGTGGATGAGTTGATTGAAATTAAGTTGAAAATCATGACTAAAAAGAGAAAGTGTGAAAATATGAAAAATTGTGAAATAGTTGACTTTTTGGCCTTTGAAAGTTGACTTTTGATTTAGGCATAATTTGAGAAAATGGTCTTCTGGAAACTTGTAGAGTACGTAAAGAGCTTTCTGTATCCATAAAGTTTGCAAATTTTCGATATCGGGAGCGGAAGTTATGATCAGTCAAAGTTTTTGTTTGAAAGGTTTGACTTTTATTATGGCTGAAACTTTGATTGAGAAATTAACCTAGTTAGAGGTTAATTGAGCTTTGATGTTCTTCATGAAAGTTGAAGGATTTGATTTGACCTTTATTTCGATATAAAGTATGCAATTTTTCGATCTCGGAATAATAAGTTATGATTTTTACAAGTTTATATTGTAGTTTTAGCATGATTATTAGAGGATAGTATCTTTGACCGGAAAATGGACTCCCGTAGGAGTCAAATTGATTTTTATGTCCTTCGTGGAAGATGTAGATCTTCCTTCAAGCTTTCTATAGAGACTAAGTTTGTCAAAATTGGACTTCGGGATTAAGAGTTAAAAATTTTGGAAGTTTTGGATTTTTATGTGAAAAAAAAGAGGAAATTTGTTTTATCCCCGTCACTAGGGCGACGCATCGCCCTAGCGATGGCGAGTGTTTAGCTCGCGTCACTACGGCGACGATCGCCAGAGTGATGGCGGCGTTCACCACGTCACCGTGGCGACCTCGCCCATGCTTACGCCGCCGTTTTGATTCTTTGGTTTTCTTGACTTTACTTTCTCAAATCCGACCTTTGTTCACTATTTTTCTTATATCTTTTCCTTCCGACATCCGATTGAGTTGATTCTTGCGGCGTTAGATTCCTAAGACAATTATCTACATCCTCATAGAAATTTGGGAATTTTTGAGATTAAATTAATGGTGATTAATTTAATCAAATTGAGTCGGGAAATTTTCCGAACATAGTTCAGTATTTTGTGAAATTCGGGATCTATAGAGATCCGATTGAATTGATTCTTGAGGAGAAATAAAGATAAGACAAGGGGATACAAGTCATATGAAGAGATTAAATTTCAATTTTTCCCCTAAGGCTTTTAATTTCTGAATTTAAGTTCGGATTAGGGTGTAATTTTTGGATTAGGAACATCTGAGAGTATTTTGAGCATAACTTTTGATATGGGGATCGAAATGAGACGATTCTTGTTTTGAATTAAACTAGAGACATAAGGCTACAATTGTTATGCAGACATCGAGTTTCAATTCTGGGATTAAGAATGTGAATTTCTGGACGGAAATAATCGTACATGGAAAATGTGTTAGAATATGGTTTTACCCGAACTGTTTTGTGCATAACTTTTGATGTAGTGATCGGAATTGAGCGCGGTCAGTGGCATTGGATTCGTATGATTGAAAGGAACATTTCTCAAGAAGAAAGTTTTAACAAATTCCTTCAACTCGATAGTGCGAATCAAAACCGCAAGTGAAAATGGCATAAAGTAACATGTTAGGGGCAATATGGTCATTTATCTATCTTTTAAATGATGTGGCTTTAAAACAACAAGGAGTTGTCGTTTTTTAAGAGGAAAATACGATGATGAGTGAAAAGAAAAGAAGAAGAAGAAGAAAGAAGAGTGGAGAAGTTTCGTATGGAGAAAAGAAGAGAGAGAAATTTTAGTTCCAACTTTTCTACTTGATTCTTAAGGCTTTGGGATTTCTCCAAGAAGGAAAAGGATGGAGAATGAAGAGCTTCCTTCCAAGCCAAAGAAATTCGAAAATGGAGGAGAAAGAGGTAAGAGAAAATTTTCAACTTTGAGTTTTTGATGAATTTTTGGTTTAGAAACATGGATAGAGACTTGGGTTTGTGATTTATGAAGTTAATTTTGATGTTTATGCTTTAGGTGAAGTTTAATTTGAAAAATTATAAATTGAGGGTTTAGGCCAAAATTAGAAATTTGGGGATTTTGTGAATTAATGGTGTAGAATCATCAATAATAGCATGAATTGATGAATTATGGAATCAATTTTGAAGAAATTATGTTTTATGATTTTGAATTTGTGCAAATTGGTTTAGGCCAATTTTGAAAACTGGGGATTTTCAAAATTGGATATTGAAATAGTTTGAATATGAGAGGAATTGATATTTCCTAAGTTCAATTTGAGAAATTAAGTTAAATATGATATTGAATTTGATTGGATTGATTTAGGTTCAATTTGTAATTTGGGGGTTTTTGAAATTAGTGATGTAACTATCTTAGAACTAGTAAGAATTGATGACTTATGCATCAAATTGAAGGATTAAGTTATTAATGAGATTAAATTTTGATGAAATTGATTTAGGGAATTTTTCAATTGGAAGGAAGAAAGGAGAAAAGGTCAGATTGAAGCATTGGATAAGATGCTAGCATGGATATGAGGTGGGTAGTATATTTATTTATTGAATTGTAAGCTAAGAATGCGAATTTGAAAAATTAAGAAGCAAAGTTTTGATAAATGATTTTATGAAAATGATTTTGAGAAAATACAAGATTTATGAAATTCATGAGTTTCAAATTATTCGATTTATGATTTAAATCATTTAAAGAAATTAGTGCATGTTTGGTCATGAATGTGATTATTATGTAATTAAATTGGTGATGTGCATTTCATTACATTGATTATGTGAATTTATGTAAATATATGCTTGTGTCATTTATGACACAATTTGATGTTATGAGATGAAAAATGTGAAAAGCAAGATGTTTGAAAAGTGCCTTCGGACAATCTGAATTCCGTTTTCGTTATGTGTTAAGTGGGTTTGGTCAGGTCCTTTTGTGAGTCAGCGCTGTCTCTACTTGTTATAGCCTTCTCCCGGCTGCCCGCTAGTGGCATAGGAGTTCCGATCTCGGACTCCCCTCTGTTCACGGCTGCACAGAACCGCTATGCGGGAATGTGCAGTACGTCCTGTTTTGGACCGAACCAAACCAATTCTGATGTGTTATGTGTTTTTAATTTGATTATGATGTGATACACTATGATGTGATGCATTCATGTTTAAGACTGTGCATGTTTTGAAAAAGGTTTGAGATTTTAAGAAACGAGAAAGTAAAATTTTCAAGCATGAAATTCTGGCGGATATAAATGTTTCAAACAAATGAAAATTTTGAGAAAAATCTTAGAAAGTGTTGATGAAATTGAAAAGTTTGAAAATGAGTTTTTGGAGAAATTCTTAAATGGGAAATGTTTGAAAAGTTTGAAAAATAAAAGATTTTTCCGCTTATTGTTCAGTTTATAAATGTATTATCCACGAGCTTCCGAGCTCACCCCCCCTTTCATCCCCATCTCCAGGTTTTCACACAGGAGATCGGATGGAAGACGAGTATGATGTCAACCCGATAGTTTTTTTATGCTTTGTTTTATGTGTAATGTTGGAGTTTAGTTATGAAGTTGTGAAAAAGGTTTATGGATTATGTATTGCTTTTGTTTATGGCTTGAAAAGTCATTATATAAATTTATGATGTATTTCAGTTATGAGTGATGTATGATTGTAGAATAGATTTTGTACGTAAATTTGAATTGAGATGGATATAAATGGCAATTGGAATGTATATGAATGGTTTGTGATTGAATTGTGGATATTTGGATTGAGATGTATTATGGAATGCATTTATGAAGTGTTTAGAACTAAGATTGTGTTTCTGCTGGTATTTGGATGCCGGACGGGAGGTCCGATGTTGCCTTGTGCTATTGGATTATGTATTAGAAGTGTGTTTCTTTGGTTTTTAAATTTTTGGGCTGTCAAAATGCAGTCGTTATGCTGCCGAAATTTCGGTAAAATTTTGGTAAAATGGGTTTAAAGAAATGAGTTTGAGGATTTATATGATTGTATAAGAAATGATTAAGATGAATTAAGTGAATTGAAATTGGTGAGGATGAATTTCCAAAAAGGGAATCGTATGGAATGGTTATGATTTGAATGAGATTGATTAAAGAGAAAAGGAATGAATAAGAGGAAAAAAAAATTATACCGGATTTGAATGTCGTAAGGTTTCCAACGCGATGAGTTTGCTATGCTTCATGTTTGAAACGGATGTCGGTGTTTGTTTCAGTTTGATTATTTCGATTCGCATTCTATTCGGAATTCTGCCTTTCGAGTTTCTCCGCTTTATTATTCGTATTTCTGATGCACAATTTTCCGAGTATTCGTTTCGCTCCGATGATGTGATTTGTATTCGATTAGCGATTTCTCGCTTTTTGATTTTCCATCTTTCTGTTTCGTTTTTCGGTTGAGATCCGGTTCCCGGATCGGGTCCCAACATTTATGGTATCAGAGCCCAGTAATATAGTCTTACTTGGGCAAGTGTGTATGAGTAAGAAATTGGAAGAGTTTGTAAGGTTATATAGTGAATGTGATTTTGATGTGAAGGACATTTTCATGAATTTGTGTGATTATGTGATTTGGGTGTTAAGAATACGATTGATTAGAAACATGTGTTTGTGGAACTTAAGATTTGAATTTCGTGACGAATTGGGAGAAATTGATATAAACTATACTTCCGTAAGATGAAAGAATGACTAGTTGCTAAATGATGATTGAACCGTATCAGGGTTCCTTATGAAATGGACCATTGACTTGTGTCCATATCTGAAGAAATAACGAGTTATAGATATAGTAAGTTAATATGATATGAGTGTTATGAAGTACAAGAAGTGAATTAGTGCAGATAAGTGGAGAAATATGTGTGATAAGGACAAAGCGATTGATAATGATTTTGGAAAGAAATTAGGAAGAAAGTGTTCGATGATCCTCGTTTAGAAAGAAATTATATGTAAGAATATGTCACTTGGTGTAAAATCCAGTATGAATTTCGAGGACGGAATTCTTTTAAGAGGGGGAGAAATGTTGGACCCCGATCTTTAAGTGAAAATTTGAATTATGAAAATGAAATTTAAGGAGTGCTTTGTGTATGTCTTGTATAAGAGATGACTTAAAATTTAAAGAATATTGAGAAGAAAAGAAATGATATGATTTTAATATCTTTGAGGTTTCGAGTGGATTGGTATGGTTTATGAAATTAAGTGGATAAGTTGATTGAAATTAAGTTGAAAATCATGACTTAAAAGAGAAAGTGTGAAAATATGAAAAATTGTGAAATAGTTGACTTTTTGGCCTTTGAAAGTTAACTTTTGATTTAGGCATAATTTGAGAAAATGGTCTTCTGGAAACTTGTAGAGTACGTAAAGAGCTTTCTGTATCCATAAAGTTTGCAATTTTTCGATATCGGGAGCGGAAGTTATGATCAGTCAAAGTTTATGTTTGAAAGGTTTGACTTTTATTATGGCTGAAACTTTGATTGAGAAATTAACCTAGTTAGAGGTTAATTGAGCTTTGATGTTCTTCATGAAAGTTGAAGGATTTGATTTGACCTTTATTTCGATATAAAGTATGTAATTTTTCGATCTCGGAATAATAAGTTATGATTTTTACAAGTTTATATTGTAGTTTTAGCATGATTATTAGAGGATAGTATCTTTGACCGGAAAATGGACTCCCGTAGGAGTCAAATTGATTTTTATGTCCTTCGTGGAAGATGTAGATCTTCCTTCAAGCTTTCTATAGAGACTAAGTTTGTCAAAATTGGACTTCGGGATTAAGAGTTATGAATTTTGGAAGTTTTGGATTTTTATGTGAAAAAAAAGAGAAAATTTGTTTTATCCCCGAATGTTTAGCTCGCGTCACTAGGGCGACGCATCGCCGTAGTGATGGCGGGCGTTCCGCCCGCGTCACCAGGGCGACCTCGCCCGCACGACGCCGTTTTGATTCTTTGGTTTTCTTGACTTTACTTTCTCAAATCCGACCTTTGTTCACTATTTTTCTTATATCTTTTCCGTCCGACATCTGATTGAGTTGATTCTTACGGCGTTGGATTCCTAAGACAATTATCTACATCCTCATAGAAATTTGTGAATTTTTGAGATTAAATTAATGGTAATTAATTTAATCAAATTGAGTCGGAAAATGTTCCGAACATAGTTCATTATTTTGTGAAATTCGGGATCTATAGAGATCCGATTGAAGTGATTCTTGAGGCGAAATAAAGATAAGACAAGGGGATACAAGTCATATGAAGAGATTAAATGTCAATTTTTCCCCTAAGGCTTTTAATTTCTGAATTTAAGTTCGGATTAGGGTGAAATTTTTGGATTAGGAACATCTGAGAGTATTTTGAGCATAACTTTTGATCTGGGGATCGAAATGAGACGATTCTTATTTTGAATTAAACTAGAGACATAAGGCTACAATTGTTATGCAGACATCGAGTTTCAATTCTGGGATTAAGAGTGTGAATTTCTGGACGGAAATAATCGTACATGGAAAATGTGTTAGAATATGGTTTTACCCGAACTGTTTTGCGCATAACTTTTGATGTAGTGATCGGAATTGAGCGCGATCAGTGGCGTTGGATTCGTATGATTGAAAGGAACATTTCTCAAGAATGAAGTTTTAACAAATTCCTTCAATTCGATAGTGCGAATCAAAACCGCAAGTGAAAATGGCATAAAGTAACATGTTAGGGGCAATATGGTCATTTATCTATCTTTTAAATGATGTGGCTTTAAAACAACAAGGAGTTGTCGTTTTTTAAGAGGAAAATACGATGATGAGTGAAAAGAAAAGAAGAAGAAGAAGAAAGAAGAGTGGAGAAGTTTCGTATGGAGAAAAGAAGAGAGAGAAATTTTAGTTCCAACTTTTCTACTTGATTCTTAAGGCTTTTGGGATTTCTCCAAGAAGGAAAAGGATGGAGAATGAAGAGAGCTTCCTTCCAAGCCAAAGAAATTCGAAAATGGAGGAGAAAGAGGTAAGAGAAAATTTTCAACTTTGAGTTTTTGATGAATTTTTGGTTTAGAAACATGGATAGAGACTTGGGTTTGTGATTTATGAAGTTAATTTTGATGTTTATGCTTTAGGTGAAGTTTAATTTGAAAAATTATAAACTGAGGGTTTAGGCCAAAATTAGAAATTTGGAGATTTTGTGAATTAATGGTGTAGAATCATCAATAATAGCATGAATTGATGAATTATGGAATCAATTTTGAAGAAATTATGTTTTATGATTTTGAATTTGTGCAAATTGGTTTAGGCCAATTTTAAAAACTGGGAATTTTCAAAATTGGAGATTGAAATAGTTTGAATATGAGAGGAATTGATATTTCCTAAGTTCAATTTGAGAAATTAAGTTAATTATGATATTGAAGTTGATTGGATTGATTTAGGTTCAATTTGTAATTTGGGGAGTTTTTGAAATTAGTGATGTAACTATCTTGGAATTAGTAAGAATTGATGACTTATGCATCAAATTGAAGGATTAAGTTATTTATGAGATTAAATTTTGATGAAATTGATTTAGGGAATTTTTCAATTGGAAGGAAGAAAGGAGAAAAGGTCAAATTGAAGCATTGGACAAGATGCTAGCATGGATATGAGGTGGGTAGTATATTTATTTATTGAATTGTAAGCTAAGAATGCGAATTTGAAAAATTAAGAAGCAAAGTTTTGATAAATGATTTTATGAAAATGATTTTGAGAAAATACAAGATTTATGAAATTCATGAGTTTCAAATTATTCGATTTATGATTTAAATCATTTAAAGAAATTAGTGCATGTTTGGTCATGAATGTGATTATTATGTGATTAATTTGGTGATGTGCATTTCATTACATTGATTATGTGAATTTATGTAATATATGCTTGTGTCATTTATGACACAATTTGATGTTATGAGATGAAAATGTGAAAAGCAAGATGTTTGAAAAGTGCCTTGTAATCAATTCGTTTTAGTTATGTGTTAAGTGGGTTTGGTCAGTCCTTTTGTGAGTCAGCTTGTCTCTACTTGTTATAGCCTTCTCCCGCTGCCCACTAGTGGCATAGGAGTTCGATCTCGGACTCCCCTCATTCACTGTTGCCTGAAAACCGCTATCTTGAATGTGCAGATGTCCTGTTTGGGCGAACCAAACCAATTCGATGTGTTATGTGTTTTAATTTGATTATGATGTGATACACTATGATGTGATGCATTCATGTTTAAGACTGTGCATGTTTTGAAAAAGGTTTGAGATTTTAAGAAACGAGAAAGTAAAATTTTCAAGCATGAAATTCCTGAAACTGGATATAAATGTTTCGAAACAAATGAAAATTTTGAGAAAAATCTTAGAAAGTGTTGATGAAATTGAAAAGTTTGAAAATGAGTTTTTGGAGAAATTCTTAAATGGGAAATGCTTGAAAAGTTTGAAAAATAAAAGATTTTTCCGCTTATTGTTCAGTTTATAAATGTATTATCCACGAGCTTCCGAGCTCACCCCCCCTTTCATCCCCATCTCCAGGTGTTCACACAGGAGATCGGATGGAAGACGTGTATGATGTCAACCCGATAGTTTTTTTATGCTTTGTTTTATGTGTAATGTTGGAGTTTAGTTATGAAGTTGTGAAAAAGGTTTATGGATTTTGTATTGCTTTTGTTTATGGCTTGAAAAGTCATTATATAAATTTATGATGTATTTCAGTTATGAGTGATGTATGATTGTGGAATAGATTTTGTACGTAAATTTGAATTGAGATGGATATAAATGGCAATTGGAATGTATATGAATGGTTTGTGATTGAATTGTGGATATTTGGATTGAGATGTATTATGGAATGCATTTATGAAGTGTTTAGAACTAAGATTGTGTTTCTGCTGGTATTTGGATGCCGGACGGGAGGTCCGATGTTGCCTTGTGCTATTGGATTATATATTAGAAGTGTGTTTTTTTAGTTTTTAAATTTTTGAGCTGTCAAAATGCAGTCGTTATGTTGCCGAAATTTCGGTAAAATTTCGGTAAAATGGGTTTAAAGAAATGAGTTTGAGGATTTATATGATTGTATAAGAAATGATTAAGATGAATTAAGTGAATTGAAATTGGTGAGGATGAATTTCCAAAAAGGGAATCGTATGGAATGGTTATGATTTGAATGAGATTGATTAAAGAGAAAAGGAATGAATAAGAGGAAAAAAAAATTTATACCGGATTTGAATGTCGTAAGGTTTCCAACGCGATGAGTTTGCTATGCTTCATGTTTGAAACGGATGTCGGTGTTTGTTTCAGTTTGATTATTTCGATTCGCATTCGATTCGGAATTCTGCCTTTCGAGTTTCTCCGCTTTATTCCGATGATGCGATTTGTATTCCGATTAGCGATTTCTCGCTTTTTGATTTTCCGTCTTTCCTTTTCGTTTTTCGGTTGAGATCCGGTTCCCAGATTGGGTCCCAACATCTTATTTAGGTGTTCTTTAGATGGGTTGAAAGAGGACTTCAAGACCTACAACGTTAATAAAGGAAACTTTGCCAAAAACTATTTAGATCAATCCTAAATTTTCCCTTAAAATCTGAAGATGAATTTTACATTCATCCACCAAAGTACTACACTCTGTTCTCAGTTCATGACAAATTTTGAGACTCTTATAGACATAATTGAAATTTGATATCTCATATGAAATGTAGTCATATGTTTTTACTTTAATCCAAACAAGTAAAGTAGTCATGATGGCTACAGGATGTTGATTTGCTATAGTGATCTGGACCTGAACTTGCAGACATTCAGACAATGTGGGATCATCCAACCTGAAATTGAAATCAGGTGCTATCGTCAGACCGACACTTCCATTATTAAGCGTAGTCAACAATGTACCAAAGAATTTTAGTACATTGTATAGGTATGTCTAGAAGAGATATCCTAGTTTTAGTAGGTATTCTCTTTCTTCCATGAAGTGCAAGAACAAGGCTTATAGCTTCAACATGAAGATGTGTATGATTGTGCTCTCTCTAGAGAGAGATCAGCTCCTTAGGGATTTTAAGCTTTACATATTGTTCTACTATTGTAGATCTGCGAACACCCTATTCTAATATGGAACTCTAAATGATTTCTTTTATTTTTGGTCTAGAGGTAGACAAAATAGTACATATACTTCTCGTCCAAGAATGATCATGAGAATAATATTGTACAGACTCATTAAGGTAAAGAAGACTTACAAACATGATTTTTTAATGGCATTTGTGTAATTTCTACAAGATTTTCTATACTATTAGGCAAAACACACTTTACGCTAAAAGGTAGACCAGACATAGACAAAGTTGAAGACAAATGAATAGGATCGTTGGGTAGTGTTTCCATTACTTATAGACTCTCTTCTTACTCACTTTCATCAAGAGACAATGTTAACACCGGCCAAGACACGAAAGATGGCTCTGATACCAAATGGTGCTAAAAATTGGGATGATTTTCGTGCATCTTATGTAAGACACAAGTGAAAGAAAGGTTCTTTCTAATACACACACTCTTTTTCTCTCTAACTCTCACAAGAGTTCTTATCTTTGCTAACATAAAAAAAAAAATTCTAGATATTTCATGTTTTTTTTTCTATATCTATATGCATGAGTAGATCTTTTTTTTTTGAGGTTCTATTTGATTTTTTTTCTGCATATATTTGATATATATTATGTATGAGATGCATGATCGGAACTTTACATGGTGAAGTCTATCGATGCTAAGCCCAATGAACATCCTTATGGACATTCTACGTCTGAGGCTATATTTATGATCTTGCCCATATTTTCACATATGGATGATTCTGGTCCTCCTATCCATTATTTCAAATCTAATGGTTATGTCAATCATCATCGTGGACATTTTTTCTAGGATGGCGACCCATCTATGTGTGAACCTGACTATGAAGTCTGTCTCAATCCTGAGTTAGATAGTGATGACGATGATTAACGGTATGCTAGAAGGAGAAGGAAGAAGAAAAAGCCAAAACCTCGCTGTATGCCTTCTCAACAGTATCATCCACACAAGGATGATCTAGATCTAGATCCAGATCCAGATCTTGATCCAAATGATTCCAACAAATCTATTAGTCTTCAAACAGAAAGATTCAAACCTAGATCTCTTCGTGAGATGCTAAAATCTTCTACCTGTCAATCTAAGCCAGCAGTTCCTATTATGATTCCTACTCCTATACCCCACATGATGGTTAAGCTATATGAGGAAGATGTTCCTTAGGGTTATCTTTGATCCTTATATTCGAGCCACATGAATAACTTCACAAGGAACATTTGTCTCAAATCCTTCTGATGAAGTTCTTAACTAGCATATGTAAAATGTAGTAACATAAAACAAAGTTCTTTGAAGAATTGATTCTAAGTTTATGAAATCAGTCAATAGACTTATGCTGCGCATTATAAAGTCAATGTCATCTCTAGGTAGATCCAACAATTGTATTAGTCTTACAAAGCTCAAATTCAACAACTTAATGCTGATCTTCGACATTACATTGCTACACATTATACTGGACTTGACTTCGAAACCAAGATTAGAGAAATCAAGAAGATACAATGAATTGTGCAACAAATGGAAGTTGATATATAATCTACATGATCTAAAATTGTATATTGCTCATCCTCTTCAGTATTTCCAAACATACAACCAATATGCACGTCTTTTATGTATCAGTCATATCCATTAAAGCCAATAGGTTTATGGATACTTGATCCAACTGTACGATCATAAAGTCCAACATCTTACTCTTTGAAGTATGGACCTCACATGATGAGTATTTTACAGCTGCAGATGACAATTAATTCAAAATAGGCTTATTACAATGAGAAAGATCGGAAAAAAAAAGCATGGACCTCTATGGAAGAAAACTGACTTTTTTATAAGTCGACCTTTCAAAAATAATGAGGATATCAATCCCATGAAAGCCACACATCCAAGGATGAACCGTGATGATCTAAAGCTTGTATAAGATGAGTGTGCTATCCTTTTGAAGCAAGGATTGATTGATCCCACAAAATTAGACTGGGCTTGCAAAGCGTTTTATGTCAGCAAACGTTTAGAACAAAAACATGGAAAAAAGAGAGTAGTAATTGATTACAAGCCTCTAAATGTGTTATTTCAAGACGATAAGTTTGTTCTTCCAAAGATCAGTACGCAAGTACTATTTCTCAAAGGAGCTGTTATCTTTTCAAAGCTTGATCTTAAAGCAGGATTTTGGTAATTGGGTATTCACCCAACTAAGAGATGCAAGATTGTGTTTTACATTCTGAATGCATAGTACCAATGGACTGTTTAGTCATTTAGGCTTAAAGTCGCCCCATCTCTGTTTCAAAGAAAAATGATCAAGATCTATAAGCCTATCCTCTACAGTGAAATCACTTATATCGACGACATTCTCCTGTCCTCAAAGACCTATGAGGAACATCAGGCCTTACTTCAATAGTTCTTAGATCTTACTAAATAGTATGGCATTATGCTTTCAGCCTCGAAAAGCATTATTGACACTAAAGAGATTGAATTTCTAGGTATGCATTCTAATAATAGATTATACTATTAGGTCCATATATTACACAAGAGTTGTTACACTTTCCTAATGAGCATCTCACTATAAAACAGATACAACATTTCCTCGAGATTTTTAATTACATCTGTGAGTTCATATCACACGTGGCAACTTATACTTCATGTTTATCCAAGTTATTGAAAAGGAATCCACCATCTTAGAGATTGGAACAAACTAAAGTTGTCCAACACTTAAAGTACATCTGTCAAGATCCTCCACCTTTAAAAATTCCTGACAAAGGACAATGCATACTATAGACAGATGCTAGTGACAATTATTAGGATGCTATGCATCTAAATGACATCAATTGCAACCGACATTATTATGGTCATGCTAGTGGCCAGTTTTGATTCTCTGAAAGCCATTATCACATCAGTTACAAAGAATTTCTGGCTATTAAGAGAGTAATTGAAAAGTTTGCTTTCCATCTCACATTTCATTTTGTCATTGAAATGGATAACACCTCATTCCCTAAGATCTTTGATCAACCCAAGAAAAATCTTCCTAACAATCAATTGCTTCATTTGTAAGAATGGTTTTCTAGCTATAAAATCTCTATCCTCCATATTAAAGGTCACTACAATACACTAGCTAATTTTCTCTCTCGACCTACTAAACCAATCTTACTTCTTTTTTCTTCTCTCCACTATTTCGTAAGGTTCCGATCATGTATCTCATACATAATATATATCAAATATATGCAATAGAAATATAAAATAGAAACTCAAAAACTAGATCTACGCATGCATATAGATATAAAAAACAAAACATAAAATGTAAGACATTTATATACTGAAGAAGATAAAGTTATATGTAAATACACTTGCTTTCTAGGGCACTATATTTACATAACTCCAACAATCTCCCACTTGCCCTAAAGTAAATTTGACATATCCCTCATTCGCATCCCTTCTAGGTGACCCTCAAAGCTCTTTTGAGTCAATGTCTTTGTGAATGGATCAGCAAGGTTTTGTTCTGTAAGATTCTTTATCACATTCACCTCTCCACGTCGTATTATCTCCCTAGTGAGATGATACTTTTGCTTAATATGTTTGGCATCTTTGTGGTTTTGAGGTTCTTTAGAATTAACCACTGCCCCACTATTATCACAATAAAGTGTAATGGCTTTTTCTGCCTTTGGAACTACCCTCAAATCATTTAGGAACTTCCAGAGCTAGACTGCTTCCTTTGCTACTTAACAAGTAGCAAAATACTCAGCCTCTATAGTCGAATTAGCAATACAAGATTGCTTGATACTCTTCCAGACTATGGCTCCACCTCCTAAAGTAAATATAGAACCAGAAGTTGATTTCCTTGAATCAACATCTGATTGGAAATCAGAATCTGTATATCCTATCGGAATAAGGTTACTTCTAGAGTAAACAAGCATTAAGTTCTTCTTCCTACGAAGATATTTAAGTATACAATTAACCACAGTCTAATGTTCCATTCCTGGATTGGACTGAAATCTGCTTACCAGTCCCACTATGTAACAGATATCCAGTCTAGTTCAAAGCATTGCATACATTAAATTTCCAAATGCATAAGCATATGGAATATTACACATGCGTTCAACCTCCTCTTGGGTTTTAGGTTCTTGTTCCTTTGAAAGTTTGATTCCATGCCTAGTAGGTGTGAAACCCCTTTTGGAATCTTGCATGGCAAACTTATTGAGCATATTCTGAATGTAGTTTAATTGAGAGAAGGCTATCTGTTTGGTCTTACGATCCCTTATAAGTTTGATCCCTAGAGCATAGTTAGCCTCTCCCAAATCCTTCATTGAAAACTGTTCATTTAGCCATCCCTTAACTGTAGATAACATTCCCACATCATTCCCAATCAGCAGAATGTCATCAACATATAGGATTAGGCAAGTAACCTTACCTTCTTGTATTCTTTTATAAACACAAGGCTCATCTAGGTTTTGTATGAACCCATAGGTTTTGACAGACTTATCAAACCTAATGTTATAAGACCTAGATGCTTGCTTAAGTCCATAAATGGACCTTTGCAACTTACACACCTTATGCTCATTTCCTGGCTTAATAAATCCTTTTGGTTGGGCCATATAAATGGTCTCCTTAAGATCCCCATTAAGAAATGCAGTATTGACATCCATTTTCCATATTTCATAATCGAAATAGGCTGCGATGGCCAAAAAAATCCTAACGGACTTAAGCATGGTAACCGGAGAAAAAGTCTCCTCGTAGTCTCTACCCTCCTTTTGTGTTGGGACCCTATCCGAAAACCAGACCCCAATCGGAAACGGAAACACTAAACGAATAACAAAGAGGCAGAATGAAGCAAATGATTGATCACAAAGCGAAACAAAACAGACAAAATGCAAATCAAATGTGAAAGAGTCGAATGCGAGTCGAATCGAATAAAACATAAGTAGAAATAAAGTTGTATCGAAAGCGCAACAAAGACTTATCGGAATAAAAAACAAATACATATCCAAAAGCGAACAAAACAGATGCGAATAGAAATCGGATTCATAATGGAATCCAAAACAAAAGCAAAACAAACGGATCAATTCAAACTGAAATAAATCAAAACGGATCCGACATCCGAAGCGTGTACTTTAGAAAACTTATCACGTTGGAAACCTTAGACATTACCAATCTAATCTGGTATAAATTTTTTCTTTCTTTCTTTCTCATCTTGTACATCTTTTCAAATCTCATACTAATCAAAGCAATGTAATTTCCCCTTTGGAAAATTCATCCTTAATCAAACTCAAATTACTTGGTTTCTCTTAATTATGCATATCTCAATATCATCTCTAACAAAAATCTTATGCTTATTCTATCTTTGCCATACAACCAATTTTATTAAAAAATTTGGGCAGCATAACGGCTGCATTTTAAGAACCTAAAACCTGCAAAGGGTTTTAAAAATGCACTTCTATAAACCAGCTCAATCAACAATCCGTATCATCGGACCTCCCGTCCGGAAACCAAATCACAAGCAATCCTATTCAAACACATCCATATTCATATGTAAATCACATTCATATCTCAAATCATACATAAATCCCATTCATATCTTAATTCAATATCCAAAACACATTCATAAATCAATTCAATGCATATCATAATTTATTTACCTACAAATCCTTAATGGCTTTTCAATCCAATTACTAACCAAATACCAAAATCTAAATATACAAAATACAAAATATGCACAATTGGATAGATAGCTTGACTTTCTTTCATCCAATCTCCTGCTCGAAACTTGGAGATGGGGATGAAAGGGGGGATGAGCTATAGCTCGTGGATAATATGTTTATATTCGGTAATAAGCAAAAACCATTTGAAACTTTCATGAATATAGCAAAACCTCATTGAAAATTTATAACACATTCATTTCTAAAAATTGTGAACTTGTCAAGCAAATTCTCATTTCAGTCAATTCAAACAATCATCAAACTTATCAACGCATGAAAACACATAAACACATCATAATGGTTTGGGTAAGTCCATATTCATGACGCACTACACATTCCCATATAATGGTCCTGTGTAGCCATAAACTTGAGGGAGTCATTGAAGGAGCTCCGTGCCACTAGCGGGCAGGCGGGAGAAGCCTATTCTTGGGTCAACGTGCACGTGACGGTTCTTGAGAGACTACCACAAACCCACATAACATGTAATTCATGCACTGAAAACATTTTACACAAATGAAACATTCTTGAAAACTTGATTTCATGAGCATGACATATATCATGTGCATTTCTAGCATCATTTCACAATTCACACAATTCAACAACCAAAACTCACATAACATTTCTCAATTTTCCCAAACAAAGAATGCACACCTTATAACATTTCAAAAACATTCAACCATCATGTCACACTAGTTCACATATTAAATTTTCAATCAAGTAAACATACTGAACTCAAACGAGTATTTCAACTTTATCAAATCATTCAAAATCCATTGAATAAACGATTCAAATCCTTTATGAAAATTATCCAAAACAAGTGTAGAAATTTTTTAAATCATTCGAAAAACAATAAATACAACAATTCATAAATCATCCCACAATCAATTGATTCAATCGTTTGAAAAACATTAGCTTATAAACATGTTTACTTTCTTGATTTTTCTAAAATGTATAATTAGTTTATAATTCGAAATATAAACATGTTACCCACCTCATATCCATGCTTGGAGCTTGATTAGAGCTTCAATTTCTCCAATCCTTTCTTTAGTTTTCCTTATCTAAGACAAAACCCTAAATTATAAACATCCAAAATTGATCCAATTAAACTATGTATTCTCCAAAATTGACTTGGGAATCCACAAACTCATACCAATCTTAAGCCAAATAAACCAAAATCTCATCAAAATTTAACAAGGTAATAATATCTCTTACTTTTTTCTTTCTCTATTTTCGACATTTCTAGGCTTGAAAGGAAGCTCTCTTCATCCTCCATGTTTTTCCCTTCTTGAACCACTTGAAAATCACTCTTGAAGACCTTGAAAAATCAAACCCTAGCTCTTCTTTCTTCCTTCTCCTTCCTCTCCACGACAACTCTCATTTCTCTCTTCTTCTTTCATTTCATTTTCATGCTTCCTCTTGCCAAGAACGACAACCCCTCCTTTTATAATGCCATGTCATTAAATGAATGGCAAATGAATAATTTGTCCCTCCACATAAGCCTTAAAACTTAACCCTTTAAGTAAACTTCCAAAACTGCCCCTGAACTTTATTTCAATTTATGCTTACTTTAGGACATTTTTTTCACCATCAAATTGAAGGAATTTATCAAAACTTCCTTCTAGAGAATCGTTCCTCATTGTCTTAATTTCATAATTCCACCAAAATTATTTAATTTGGTGTAATACATCAAAAGTTATAGTCCAAACATTTCGGACTATCATTTTGCTAAAATATTTCCCAGCACTTTATTTCCATCCAACAATTTAAATTCTTAAAGACTAAATTGAAACTCGATTTCTTCATAACAATTGTATCCCTATTTCTTTAGTTTAATCCAAATTAAGAATCACCTCATTTGGATAACTAGAGCAAACGTTATGGCCAAAATACTTTTAGATGTTCCTAATCCAAGACTGAACACTAATCTGAACTTAAATTCAGAAATTGAAAGTCTTAGAGGATAAATTGAAATTTAATTCCTTCATATGATTTGTAGGCTCATCTCTCAATTTTATGTTGCCTCAAAAATCAATTTAATTGGATCTCCATAGATCCCAAATTTTGCAAAAGACTGAACCATGTTCAAAAATTTATCTAACTCACTTTGATTCAATCAATCTTCCTCAATTAAATCTCTAAAATTCATAATTATCCATGGATAGATAGAGGGATGTCTTAGGGATCCAACGCTTTAAAAACCAAGTCAATCGGATGTCGGACGGAAAAGATATAAACGAAAGATTGGACAAGGTCGGATGAGAAAGGAACATAGCAAAATCAGAAGGAACAAATCGTTCTGATTATCATAAGGCGGGAGTGCAAACTCTCTCGTTTTAACTGAAAATGATACAAATTTTTATGTCGAGATAGATATATCTCTTAGGAATCTATCACTTCAAGAATCACTTCAATTAGAGGTCGTATGGGTAAGTTATGGACAAAAGAATTCAACATGTTTCTGTCCATAATCATTTGTACCTCTCTTGGCGTAATTGTCATCACTTTTAATATAGATGTCGTATTGCTTTCTTTCCTAGACCATTAGAAAGTAGACTTCTATATGTACAACTTTCATAAAGACCAAAAAATCTGATTCGGCCTCTAGAAGTGTCAAAAATCGTGATTTTCACAAGCTGACCCGTGAATGTCCGTTTAACGGACACGCATGTCCGTTTAATGGACATTCACGGCCTTGGAAGCACCATTTCGTTAAAAGCAAGTCCGTTAAACAGACATCCATGTCCGTATAATGGACATGAGCGAAATAAGGGGTCCTTTTGACCCGAGAAGGTCCGTTAAATGGACTTCCATGTCCGTTTAACGGACATGGCTTCCCAAAACCCCTCCAAACCATTTCCAAAGCTTCCTACATCCCATCTAACATCATATACACCTATAATCTTCACTAATTCACTTATTTAAATGCCTAAACACTTCATAACAATCCAAACAACAAATTCAATTCACAACTTCTCAAATATTAACTTAATTGGTTCATCAAAACCTCAAATTTCAAACTTACATCAAAGCTATCGCAAACACAAATCTTATGCAACATCATAACTTGTATCAATCATAACTCTTAACTCCAATCTTGAAAACTTGCATACTTGGTATCGTTGGAAAGATAAAAGAACAAGTTACAATTTTGAAGAAGGCAACTTTGGCCAATTCTATTTCAATTATTCCAGAATTTTCCTCGAATCAGCATACACGTTTTTATCCTCAAAACTTAACATTTATCCCAACTTCACTTCTTCTATTACAGCCTCATTCAAACAATTCAAGTTTTCCATTGGAATTTATCCAACACTAACCTCAATTTATATGATTTCTTACGTTCAATAGTATCTTGTCATTCACCAAGTTCCTCTCTTGCTTTTTCCTAATAGCTTTCATATATAACCATGGTTCATGCTTAAGGTTTCTCAACTCATCAACCATGCATAATTCACATTCCAATATCAAAATCATCTATAACACAAATTATATACAAAAATACTCATTTATTTTCATTTTCATATTTCTAATTTCCACTCAAAGTTCGGGGTCCAACATTTTGAGTATAGCCTTTAGTTACCAATCTAGTTTTAAAGGTCTCTACCTTTAAATCTGATCCTCTTTTCCTTTTGTAGATCCATTTAAACCCTATGGCTTTTATACTTGGAGGTAGATCTACAAGGACCCAGACTTCATTAGTGTATATGGAATCTATTTCTGATTCCATCACCTTGAGCCATTTTTTTGCATCAACATTATTAATAGCTTATGTATACGTAATGAGATCCATTTCCTCTTAGTCTGAGATAGAAATTAAGCCTTCTTCTAAACCTAGATACCTATCTGGTTATCTCACAACCCTTCTAGTACGTCTAGGCACAACTTGATGTTCAGGTTGCACTTCCGATTCAACTCTTGAATCCATTTCGACATCTTATTCTGTTATATCCAAAACAACTCTTAGTTTGGATGAAATAACTAACTCCTTTAGTACTACTTCACTTCTTCCTTTGTGATTTCTCACAAAATCTTCCTCTAAGAAGGTCGAATTTTTCGACACAAATACCTTCCTATCCTGAGAACTGTAAAAATAGTGCCCTCAAGTTTCTGTAGGATATCTTACAAACAAACATATTTCTGACCTTCGTTCCATCTTTGTGGATTCAGGCATTAAAACATAGGCTGGGCGGCCCCAATTCTTTAAGTGCCTCAATGAAGGCACTCGGCCAGTCGACAACTCCCTAGGTGCTTTAGGCACTGATTTGGATGGAGCAAAGTTAAGAAGATATGTTCCCGTTTATATGGTATATCCCCAGGACGATTCTAGAAGGCTAGCGTAGGACATCATTGATCTTACCATTTCTAATAAAGTTCTATTTCTCCTCTCAGCTACACCATTCTGTTGAGGTGTTCCAGGAATTGACAAATTAGAAACAATTCCATTGTCAATTAAATATTACTGGAACTCTCTAGATAAATACTCACTACCTCGATTCGATCAAAGTTGTTTTAATGGCTGATCGTGGCTCTGTCGATTCGACCTTAAGATCGATCCTTGGAAACCGGTCAAAAATAATAAATTCCAAGATTGCAGTATAGGATGCAACCTCGGGTCGTCTCACTTAATCGGAACCTAATGAAATGGACCTAAGCTAGCCTATATGTCATAAAATGCAAGTGAAATCAAGAAGGAAAAGGGGTTTTGTTTGAAAACATTAACTACACTAAAAAGCATGTAACAATTATTTTGGATTTTGAAAATAGAAAAGGAAATACTAAAACAAGTGATAAAATCCTCTTGAAAACAAGCTTTGGCTATCACAGTTCAAAACTAAGTGTGAATGGTAAACCTTAAAGAATTATCTTTAAGTCCGTGTTCTTGATTAATGGACTCTGTCACTCTTGACTCCATGTCTCAAGACCCCATTGAGTTCTCTTGAGCCTCGTAACCTTAAAGGATTCTTTAAGTCCGTAATCTTGATCAATGAACTCCATTGCTCAAGATCCCGTTAAGCGCATCTTAGTGTGTGCGGTGGATTAAAAATCACTAGGTTTGAATGGAAAAACCTTAAAGAACTCACTTTAAGTCCGTGGTCTTGATTAATGGACTCTCGTCACTTTGACTCCATGTCTCAAGACCCCATTAGGTGCTCTTGAGCCCTAGAACGTTAAAGGATTCTTTAAGTCCAAGGATTTAATCAATTAACTCCATTACTTAAAACCTTGTTAAAACATCTTAGTGTGCGGGATTTGCCAATGCAATGGGTCAAATGAAATCTAGCATCAACTCATTATCAAACACAACTAAGCGATAAAAGAGAATCAACAAGATCACAAGTTGACATATATGAGACTTCATATATTTAAGCACAAAGTTCTACATAAACAAATCCATAACACATTACATTGTTCAACGCTTAATTAAACTCTAATTAAGCTAATCTAACTACAAAGTAATAAACCCCAACTCGGCTGTTCATAACAATGCAGTTAAACGTGACAATGTAAACTACCAATCCAAACAACACATTAAATGTCAAACATTTAGCTATAATCAAATAGCTTCACTACAAATTACAAACCCTAGACCTAGGCATTTATAAATCATATCAAAACTACAGATTAAGCTACTCCCCTTGAAAGCTCGGTGAACTCTAGCCATCACTGCATCTTCAACAGAAAACAAATGCCTAACCACGCATTTTAACCGGAACCTTCACAACTCGTGACGAATCCAAGCTATCCATGATGGCGTTAGCGGTGAAAATGAAGAACAAAACCTATGTGAATTATTCCGTGGAACCCCAAGGAACCCCAGGTGGTGGACGATGCTGCTTCCTCTTCTTCTCTCTTCGCCCGTCGATCTTCTCTCTTTTTCCCCGCGTGTGGATTGCCCAGCAGAAAGTTTTTTTCTTCTAACCTAATTCGGCAGTATTTAAAGGATGGGTCACAGGCCGGGTCGGTATAGTGAGAGAAATCTCTATTTGGAGTCCGGGTATCCGTCTGCACGTCGCAACGTATAAATAAAAATTCGTCGCGACATGTCTCTGGCTTGCTCGCCGCGACGTGTTGAATTGTTGACGTCGCGACGTACGATCTGTGTTGATGCGCCGCGACGTGTGAATTACATTTCGCCGCGGCGATGCCACGGCGAGGTGATTGGTTCACCCCGCGACGTGCCTTAAGGACTTCATGCCGTATTGACTCTTCTGATCCTTTCTGACTCCTTTTCTCCTACAATATAAAATAACAATTTCCAGTATCAATTGTTCTTAGAAAAATTATAATGCAATTAATGTCAATTTGTACAATTTTACTAGAAAATTGCATAAAACATAAGCTCACCGTAAGAGACTAATTTAAGCACAAAAATCATGAATTAAGAGTCAAAAAGTGCATTAACAACCATGAAAGTGTAGCCACTTATATATTAAACTTGGGTTCAATCAAATTCTCCCACACTTAAACCTTTGTACTCCTGGACAAAGTTTATAAGAGTAAAAAAGATACAAGTGTAAAAGAAAAATCCACCCATGCTCAAAACAATAATAGGACATTGACACAAAACACTTTCTAAGAATTCAATCAAAGCAGATTGCAAGAGTGCTAATAAAACAATCACTAAAAGAATTTAATCCAAGAGATTGAACAAAAGAGATGTCACTCAAGATAAAATGTTTGCTCTCACCTCACTTGCGTTTAGGGATATTGTAACTCTCAATCTGCTTAATCCATTTTATACCATAAGCTTGTATCAGCTCTATTTCTCCACTACAAGAACTATGAATTTGAAGATCAAGAGGGCTTTTCAGGGTTGTAATGTGTTGAGGGCTAGATGAATGGATGGAATGAACGAAAGAAAAGATATGAACAAATGCACTAAAATTATGAATGGATGTCAACAGTTGAACTAATAATGACTCTTTTATGTATTTATTTATTTATTCTTTCTCCTTCTCCTTTTTTTTTGTTTTGTTTTGTTTTGTTTTCTTTTTTTGTTTTCCTTTTTGTTTTCTGTTCCTTTTTGGAACACACTTCTTTTTGTTGTTGCTCTTTTTCTTTTTCTTTTTGTTTAGGAAAAAGAAATGCAAATTAAACTAATGACATCATATGAAATGTTCGCAAGTGCTCATACATAATAAGGCTCAATGGGCTAGCAAGGATAAGTGTTTAAGGACTGTGTTTGGGAAAAGGGTTGAAGAAGGAACGCCTATCACATCAACAAAAATCTAGTCCATCAAGCTTCGAGTAAGAATTGAAACAAGTTCTAGAGAAGTATGAAATAAGCGATGCACACAAAGATTGAAGAAAAGAAATTAGCCCAAATATCCTTCCAAAGAAGGGTATTATCTCAATGAATAATCTCAAGTCTCAAAAACTTAAAGTGCTACTTTGTTAGCATACCTTAATTCACTTTGAATTGAAAACATCAAAAGTAAAATGAGTCAAGACCAACTATCATTAAAAGAATGGAAGGGATTTTCATAAACTCAGGTACCACTTTGAACTTATAAGGTATTTGAAACACAAAAGGTACAAAAGTTTCATGCGGAAGAAATTGAATTGAGAAAAATTTTCATTCTGCAAAAATGGGTGGACGTCGCGACGTGTAACATGCACGCCGCGACGTACAGGTGATGAATGTGAGCCTTGCCGTGGCGTGTGACCTGTCGCCACAGCGAGGAACAGCAGAATGAAAACTAATTTTTTAAATTTACCAAGTTTTTACTAACAGAATGCAAGATTGGCTAACACCTGTATTAACAAAACATCAACAGGTCGGCAATACAAAAGATAGATAGGGAAACAGCTCCCCCACACTTAAATCATACATTGTCCTCAATGGTAAACAAGAAAAGATAAGGCATAAGGGAAGGAAGCACAAAGGACAATTTAACACAACAACAGGAGGGCAAGAGATAGAACTCAAAAAGGGGGAAATTATTGAATGGAAAGGCTACTTACTAAACTAAAAGCTAAACTATTTTCCTACAAGGGTTGTTTCTCCCTGACACTTACTTAACAAACTAATGCACCAACATATATCACAAGTAATCACGAGGCTTAAGTAAGTAAACAAGTGAAAGAAAGAGACAACCTGGGAGTTATGGAAGTTCTTGATACTTCCGATAAACCTTCGACAGATGGCCATGTTGTGGTGAAACAACTTCATCCATTTCCATGTCCGTGTCGACCTCCATTAAGCCAGATTCACCTGAAATGTTTGTCGCAGAAATAGTAAGAGTTAGGCTCAGCGAACTTTCACAGAAGGTGTTAATCTGTAAAATGCTAACTATCAAAGACAAACGAAAACTATCAATATATATGAAACTAAACTATCTAGAATGCAACCTAAAAGAGAAGATTCCTAATTTCACTTAGCAACAAAATGAAAAAAGCTAACTTAGAGAACCAATTCGCGGTTCCCCGACAACGGCGCCAATTTGATCGCGGCTCTGTCGATTCGACCTTAAGATCGATCCTTGGAAACCGGTCAAAAATAATAAATTCCAAGATTGCAGTATAGGATGCAACCTCGGGTCGTCTCACTTAATCAGAACCTAATGAAATGGACCTAAGCTAGTCTATATGTCATAAAATGCAAGTGAAATCAGTAAGGAAAAAGGGGGGTTTTGTTTGAAAACATTAACTACACTAAAAAACATGTAACAATTATTTTTGGATTTTTGAAAATAGAAAAGGGAAATACTAAAACAAGTGATAAAATCCTCTTGAAAACAAGCTTTGGCTATCATAGTTCAAAACTAAGTGTGAATGGTAAACCTTAAAGAATTATCTTTAAGTCCAGGGTCTTGATTAATGGACTCCTGTCACTCTTGACTCCATGTCTCTTGAGCCTCAGAACCCCATTGAGAGCTCTTGAGCCTCAGAACCTTAAAGGATTCTTTAAGTCCAGGATCTTGATCAATGAACTCCATTGCTCAAGATCCCGTTAAGCTCATCTTAGTGTGTGCGGTGGATTAAAAATCACTAGGTTTGAATGGAAAAAACCTTAAAGAACTCACTTTAAGTCCGTGGTCTTGATTAATGGACTCTGTCACTTGACTCCATGTCTCAAGACCCCATTAGTGCTCTTGAGCCCTAGAACGTTAAAGGATTCTTTAAGTCCAAGGATTTAATCAATGAACTCCATTACTTAAAACCTTGTTAAAAACATCTTAGTGTGTACGGGAGATTTGCCAATGCAATGGGTCAAATGAAATCTAGCATCAACTCATTATCAAACACAACTAGGCAGATAAAAGAGAATCAACAAGATCACAAGTTGACATATATGAGACTTCATATATTTAAGCACAAAGTTCTACATAAACAAATCCATAACACATTACATTGTTCAACGCTTAATTAAACTCTAATTAAGCTAATCTAACTACAAAGCAATAAATCCCAACTCGGTTGTTCATAACAATGCAATTAAACGTGACAATGTAAACTACCAATCCAAACAACACATTAAATGTCAAACATTTAGCTATAATCAAATAGCTTCACTACAAATTACAAACCCTAGACCTAGGCATTTATAAATCATAGCAAAACTACAGATTAAGCTACTCCCCTTGAAAGCTCGGTGAACTCCAGCCATCATCGCATCTTCAATGAAAACAAATGCCTAACCACGCATTTTAATCGGAACCTTCACAACTCGTGATTTAATCCAAGCTATCCATGATGGCGTCGGTGGTGAAAATGAAGAACAAAACCTATGTGAATTATCCCTGGGAACCCCAAGGAAACCCCGGTGGTGGACGATGCCGCTTCTCTTCTTCTCTCTTCGCCATCAATCTTCTCTCTCTCGCATGATGACGTGTGAATTACATTTCAGCGGCGATGCCGCCGCGAGGTGATTGGTTCACGCCATGGCGTGCCTTAAGGACTTCATGCCGTGTTGACTCTTCCGATCCTTTCTCGACTCTTTTCTCCTACAATATAAAATAACAATTTCCAAGATCAATTGTTCTTAGAAAATTATAATGCAATTAATGTCAATTTGTACAATTTACTAGCAAATTGCATAAAACATAAGCTCACCGTAAGAGACTAATTTAAGCACAAAAATCATGAATTAAAAGTCAAAAAGTGCATTAACAACCATGAAAGTGTAGCCACTTATATATTAAACTTGGGTTCAATCAATGGCTTACCTAGTTGCTCCTCAGCTTCAGCTTTGAATTCTTTGAACTTTTCAAAGGATTCACTTTTTTATGTATCAAATACAAATATCCATGTCTTGAGTAATCATCTTTAAAGGTTATGAAATATTCATAACCTCCTTTAGCTTGTACATTTATGGGCCCATACACATCAGTATGTAGCAGGTCCAACGTGGATTCAGATTTGTTTCCTTTAGAAGGAAATAAGGCTTTGGTCATTTTTCCTTCAATACAAGATTCACAGGTGGGTAATGGATCACTATCCAAGCCCATAAGGATCCCATCCTTTACTAACCTATCAAGTCTTTTATGATTGATATGACCCATTCTTAAGTGCCACAGATATTTTGAATTAATGTTAAAGTCATTGGATTGTCTTGGTTTTATCAATTTTGTGGTGTTTAGTGAGCCTGTCATAAGTTCTATAAAAAACAATCCCTGTTTAATTATCGCATCACAAATAAAATCCTTATTCTCATATATTGAAACAACTTTTCCAAAATATAAGGAATAATCAGATTTTATTAGAAAAAAAAACAAAAATCATGGCTTTTACAATCATTGGCATGTAATAAACATCCTCGAAATATAACCTATGACCACTAGGAAAGTCCAAGATAACTACTCCCACTGATTCTTCTGAAACATAGGAACCATCTGCTATCTTGACTTGAAACTGACCTTTAGGTAGTCTTCTCCTTTGCTGGAACCTCTGCAACGAATTGCAAACATGGTTAGTGGCTCCTGAATCTAATATTCAAGAAATAGATACTGCCACATTTCTAGTTCCTAACAAACTTAGGAAACTCATACCTTGTTCGCTTTTGAGGGACTCAAGGTAGACTAGATAATTTCTTTTCCAATGGCCCATCTCATGTTGAACCCCGCTTCTAAAGCTCAGCATTCAGAGACAAATGACAGTCAAATCACATCGCAAAATTTTTTTCTTAATCATTTAAAGTGCATGCAAAAAATCGGTAATCAAAATGGCTCGATTTATTTAAAACAATTTCAATCACAAAGATGCAATCATTATTGAACACACCAAAGTTTCAATAATCACGTGGGCCCATTATAGAACACAATGTTTTTTTTCATAATATATTTGCATTTCAAAAACTACCCTTCTTGCCTTAATACAAATACAAAATACAAAATACAAAATACACATGATACAATTGAATGCTTATGCTTAAAATGATTCCAAAATACAAAAATGTTGAACTAACTTAATTACAAAAGCCTTTAACTATCTTGGAGTCCCAATGCCTTGCAAGGATCGCTAATCTTCTCTTTTTTCACTTGAGGAGGGAAGCGTAGGGTGAGTTATACAGCTTAGTGGCTAATATATTCATAGCCATTGGCAATTGACCAAAGTCAAGCATATGTATATATATATATGTGTAGCAATTCTAGCATTTATACTTTATACAAGCAATTTGAACATTCATCAAATTTAGCTCAAAACACATAACCGCTCATAACACATAACACTCAATGTACTTCATACTTGACAATTTAAAATGCAATGCACAAATCAATGGCTCGAGGGTTCCGTGGAACAAAACAGAGAAACCGAAGTTTATTCCGTGAATAAAACGAGTCCATTTTTTGGATCTCGTGGGCCACAAGTCGGCAGCCAGGAGAAGGCTTTATGTCGACGTGCACGTGACTATGAAACGGTTCCTCTCTCTCCCAAACAAAGCATATAATCAATGCTCAAAATCATTTTATCAAAAATGAAATCTTTCATACTTTTCATGCTCTTTCTTCTTTCCATTCAAATCAAAATGCCATGATACAATTCAATGGCATAACATTGATAAAAATCACAATTTAATTTTATCAACATATCATGCTTCTTTCACGGTATAACATAATAAAAAATCATTATGTATTTTCAACAAGTCAATTTCAAACCATTTAACATATATCCACGCATAGGCAAGAATTTTTCCAATCACACAATAACTATAAATACATTACCCACCTAATTCGCTTGCAAAAATCTAAGTCAAGGTTGTCTTTCTCCTTGTTCTTAGGCAGGATTCTCTTGGTTCCCTAAAACAAACCAAGTCTCATTCAATAGGAATCCAATAAAAATCCCACAATGCAAAATCACTAAAATTGATTCTAAAATGCTTAAACCCAAGCATTTTCTAAACTCCATGGACTAAAATCCTTCTAAAAATCCAAAAGATCCAAAATGGTCTTACCTTGATTCTTCACCAATTGAAGAGATCTTTAGCTCAAAGGGAAGCTCTTCTCTTCCTCTTCCTTTTTTCTTTCTTGAACAACTCCAAAATTTCTCTTGAAGGTTAATATAATTGAAACCCTAGCTTGTTTTCTCTTCTTTCTCTCATTCTTTTCTTCTCTTTGTATTTCTCTCTCTTTTTCATGACATTTGTTGGACCAATGGTGGTTGAAAAATTAAATTCCTTTATGTTTTGATAATAATAAAATATATAGAATTAGTTAAGGAATTATTTCAGGTAATTTGGATTCAAATACATCAAGACTACATCAGTCTTGAATTGGCAAGACATAAATCAAGGTGAAATCAAGAAGGAAATAATCTTCATCATGTTAGAGACATTAATAATGAAGATTATAGAAGATTTGATTGGATATAACCGTTGAAGCCAACATAAGTCGACTAGTACATCATAAGTCGACTAATATATCAAGATCTGTCAGGTTGAGAACAACACAAGTCGACTAATAGACTATAAGTCGACTTATTGAAGGATACAAGTCGACTTACACTGTATAAGTCGACTTATAAAAGAGCGGAGATAAAGTTTTACGAAAATTGTTGTTACAAGTCGACTTACACACCACGACAAGTCGACTTATGAGTACAACAAACTGATTCTAACAAAGTCAATTAGTCACAAATGGAAAGGAGGATGTTAAGGAACGGTCATATAAAATTATGCAACTGCTAGAAATGCTTCCAACGACTATTTTCTTCTAAATATAAAGAATGGATGATTAAGGGAGAAATATACTGAATTTCCATAAGCAAAACACTCCTTTATTGCTCCAAATTGGCTCACTATTGTTCTTAGCTTGTTTCACATTTGTATTGAGCATTGTTCTTTCATCTTTATCTCATTTCCCTTGCAAATTGAGTGATTAGTGAAAGGTCACTAGTGAGGTAGGATTTGTGCCGAAAAATAAATCGTTTGTAAAGGCAACTTGAGCCGGAAGTCAAGTGATATTGTAAGAGTTCACACTAAACTAAAAAGTGTACAATAAAGTGGTTTGCAAAATCCTAAGTGGGAGCTTAGGTAGAGGACGTAGGTCTTAACACCGAACCTCTATAAAAACAGTGTTTTCTCTTCTTCCATACTTTTTACATTTAAATTTGTTTAAATTATTTTTGTGTGAATTAACTTCTGATTTTATTGTAGAATTTTACAAAAAGTTTAAAAGATCTATTCAACCCCCCTTCTAGATCGTTTACAACATTCTCTCTTTTCTCTTAAATTTTCATTCTTCTCTTCTGCTTATCCTTCCATTCACATTTTTCTTCTTCATTTATAAGCAAGACAATACTTCTTCTTCCAATTATGCCCTTAATGATTGAGAATTGTCTCATTTTCCCTTCCATTTATGCCTTATGTCATTTATACTTAAGTGTCTTTCCAAAGGCACACTTGAATATTCTGACATAACTCTTTCTTCTAGAAAAATGTTCTTCCTTGTCTTAAGTTTCCAATGACCCCAAAATCAATCCATTTGGTTTAGTGATTCGAAAGATACACTTCAAATATTTTTGGACTACTCTTGTCCAAATCAGTATACTATGCACAAATTCTATCTGAAATTTAAAGATCTTAAAAGCTAAATTAGATTTCAACTTCTTCATACCATTTGTAGCTTCATGTCTCTATCTTATGTTGAAACAAGAATCATCTTATTCAGAGCCCTACTAGTCCAGAAATCATCAAAATACTGAAGCATGTTCAGTAAAATATCCAATTCCTACTCTTCATATCGATACCCTTACTTGATTTAATACATCTTTTTCAAATCAACACCAAAAGTTATGGCCTTCAATGGAGATGAAAAAAGAAAAGTTTTAGGAATCCAAGGGTTCAAGAATCACTTCATTTGGAGGTCAGATAACAAAATTGGGGCCGAAAGAGTCAAACAAGATTTGGTCCTCAATCATATTGAACTTGTCTCGGGAAAAATAGCATAACTCTCATTAGAGATGTTGGATTAAGATCATATTAGAATGGTTTCAAAGATAAATTTGAGATCTATAACTTTGAAGAGACCTTAAGGTCAGATTTTATCATCTGAATGGTCAAAATGGACCAGACAATAGGATTAGATGAAGCTAAAGGAAAAAGCAGAAGAACGGAAAAAGATAAAAGAAGTGGGAAAATTGTTATAACTTTCCCTACAGATATCGGATTAAGATGTTCTTCATATGGTTTTAAAGAAGACTTCAAGATATATAACTTTCATGAATACCTAAAAGACAGATTCTATCTTCTGAAGGGTCAAAAATGGAATAGAAGATAGGTATAGATGAAGTCAAATGAAAAAGCAAAAGAATGGAAAAAGACAGAAAAAGTGGGAAAATTTCTATAAATTTCCCTACAGATATCGGATTAAGATTTTTTTTATATGGTTTGAAAGAGGACTTTAAGATCTACAACTTTCGTTAAGATTTTGAAGACAAATCCTATTGTTTGGAGGGTCAAAAATAAACAAAAAAATAGCAAAAGGTAGAAGAAGCAAAAGACAGAAGAAGTAAAACACAGAAGATAGCAAAACACAGAAGAAGCGCAAAGACAGAAAAAACAAAAAGACAGAAGATAGCAAAACATAAAAGAAGCAAAACACAGGAGAAGCAAAACACATAAGAAGATGACGTCATCACAGAAGAAGCAAAATACAAAAGAAGTGGAAAATTTGCTATAACTTTCCCTACAGATATCAGATTAAGGTGTTCTTTATATAGTTCGAAAGAGGACTTCAAGATCTACAATTTCATGAAGACCTTGAAGAAAGATTCTATCTTCTGAAGGGAATAAAAGATAGGCTAGGTGAAAAAAATAGAAGAAGCAAAACATAAAAGAAGATGAAGTCATCACAAAAGAAACAAAAAAACAGAAGAAGCAAAACACAGAAGAAGATGACGTCATCACAGAAGAAGCAAAACACAGAAGAAGATGACGTTATCATAGAAGAAACAAAAAAGAAGGTGACGTCATCACAGAAGAAACAAAACACAGAAAAAAAAGATGACGTCATCACAGAAGAAACATAGAAGAAGTTGACGTCATCACAAAAGAAGCGAAAAGATAGAAGAAGCAAAACATAGAGGAAGCAAAAGGCAGAAGAAACAAAACACAGAAGAAGCAAAACATAGAAGATACAAAACATAGAAGAAGCGAAAATACAGAAGATACATCTTCCTTTATAGGGCCATAACCTTCAGCCTAGAAGTATAAAAATTTTGTACTATATATCGTTGGAAAGATAAAAGAAAGACCTACAACTTTATAGAAGACAACTTTGCCCAAAGCAGCCTAGATTAATCCAGATTTTCCCTCGAATACAAAACATAAATTTTTACATTCATCCAATGTACTACACCCAGTTCTTTACTTCATGAAAATTTTTGTGATTCTTAAATATAGAATTTAAATTCGATGTCTTCTTAATAAATGTAGCCATATGTTTTTAGTTTAAACCAAATTAAGAATCATCTTGTTTGGATAACTAGAGAAAAAGTTGTGGCTGAAATACTGAAGCATACTCCATAAACATTTTCCAAATCAACCATCCATTTTGTTTCACAATCTTTCCTTAACACAAATCATACTAAGATCACATTTTCTACTTCATTTACTCCTCATTCTCAACTTCATTTCAAATCAATATCACCTATAAAGATTTATAATCTATGATTAATCATGAATACCAATAACAGAACATACACATATATACATATTCTTCATCAACTTACTACACAAATTCAACTTCATTTTTGCTTTCATTCTACTTCTAACTTTCACATTAATTCTTTCCATTTCAAAATCTCTTATCCACCTAAAGCACCAAAGCATGACATGAATCTATCCATATTTCTCATTTAATAGTTCTAATCTTCAAAGAAAAGTTTGGGATCCAACATCTCATCACAGTGGAAACACTTTCATTTGATGTTCTCTTTGGCCTACTTTTTTCATGGGTTTTGTCCTTGACCCCTCTTTGGGCCTTCTTTTTCATTGGACCCTTCTTCTTTTGCTTTCTCATACCCTTGGGCTTAGAAGAAGATGCTATATTAGCTTTGGGCCCATGAGCCTTGATATTGTAGGCTCATTACCCATGAAATATGTTCATATTGAAGAATAATGTCAAGGTTACGTCTCCATTCATTAAAATTGTTTCCGTTTTTCAATTTGTTATTAGTCAAGAACAAAGTGAGTGGATTCATTTTGTGGTTGATTATGTTCGAAAATATAAATTATTAAAACATGAGCATACTAGTCAACAATATTGGAACTTTGTATAAAATCATGATGCATGTATGCATGATGATAGATTTAACAAAACAAAAAAAAATTAAAACATTATACGACGATTATTTTTCTTATCTATAACATACTTAGTGACGGTGAGTCATCTTATCCATCAAAAGAAAAACTGGGACCCTCCCACTCAAAAAACTACCAAGCATCTTATGCCCAACTATTTGAGAAGTTTAATAATTTGGTCCATACTTTTCAGTTTATTGATAAAAAATATTGAGTGTTTAACCATTTGATTCGTTCACTAAAGATACCTGCAAACCATGCCTCGGTGGGAGGTCACATTTGCTACCAATAAGTGGATTTATCCTTAAAGAGACCTAAACTATGCAAGATCTAGGATTCATGCCCTCTGATGGGGAGTAACACTTCACCACATGCAAATGGGCCATCATTTGGAGACCGTGGACTCTCACATGAGCATCCTCTTCCACTCAATCTTTTGTCTTTAAGTTTTTAAAAACCATCCGGTCTAGATTCAATTTATTATCCATCATATATTGTTTCATTATAAATCTCATACATAATGAATGCATGACAAGGCCTAGGGTTGGCAATTTTTTAAATGACATGCAATCATATAATATCACATATTATTTGCGTTCATTTCTTCATTCATCACATGAACTAATTAAGTTGCTTTTGATTGTCCATCCTAGAAACATAAAAATAATTACAAGTCTTTAAGGCCCAAAATATTCTTTTTGGAGTTGGATCTTCCACTTCGAACTCTTTGCTCATATGATCTGACCCATTCGGTAAACAAAAAGTAATGGCATTCATAAAAACTGAAATTTGTCACTTTGAAAATAAAAATTCCAGCACTAGATTTTCATAAAACCAAATCTTTGTCATGACAAAAAATTCCAGCACTTGTTCTCATTAAAATCGAAACTCATTCTATTAAAAAAACTAGAACTTAGTTCTTTATCAAAACCGAAACTTGATTCCTTGAAACAAAAATCCAACACTTGTTTTTGAACCAAAAAGCTGAAACTAGATTCATTGAAATAAAATTCCAGCACTTTGTTTTCACAAAAATCGAAACTATGCCAATGCACAAAATGATACACTGAAACTTTTACCTCTCCATTTCTTCGATCCATGGCTGCTTCATCTTCATCATTACATCAATTTGTACATTACAAAATCAAGAAAAACAGAAAAATGCAGCCAAGGAGGAAACATGGTGATGATAGACCACCTTCCTTGTTACAACCAAAAGAAGAAATCTTACATGGTAAATTTAACTTCTATGGACAACCAAAAGAGAAACACATACACCATATATATGTCTATCACATAAAAATATGTAACATACACAAATCATTGCCAACCCATGCATCATACATATAGGAACCGAAATCATGCATAAGAAACTTGGCTATGATACCAATTGTTGAATCGAAAAAAGAAAGCATGCTATATTTGGAGAATCGGTAGATTTCAAAACTTTTTAGAAATCTTATTTGCAGAGGAAGCAATATATCCAAATCATCATGCCAATCTATACATGATATGGTATAAGGATAATAATAAACATAAACAAGATGAAGAGTTACCGATGTTGGACCCCAAACTATTGGTGGAAAAAAAATCAAAATAAATGGAAATGAGTGTTTTTGATTATAAAGTGTGTTATAGATGATTTTGTGCATGAAGAAAAATTAATGAGGATAGAATTAATTAGTTTTGATGGCTTCGAGATTTGATAAGATTCGTTATGGTTATAAAAAGGAAGTTGAAAATTAAGAAAGAAAGAGAAAAAGTGTAAAAAATTTGAAGAATTAAGAAAGTTTGACTTTTTGGGGAGAAAATTTGACTTTTTGATTTAGGCTAAATTTGAGAAAATAATCTTCATGAAACTTATATATTCTGTTGAGAGCTTTCAGTAGCCATAAGATTTGATATTTTTTGATATCGGGAGTGACAGTTATGATTTTTCGAAGTTAAGTGTATTTTGTTTTGGTTTTGAAAGTGCTAAGTGTAGGATTGTGTATGCTGAACTTTGAGGCAAATCGTCGGATGGATGCGGCCTAAATTGGAGTAAATGGCCTTAATGAAAGTTGTAGCTTGTCTTTCAATCTATCTAACGCCATAAAGTTTGCAATGTTTCGATATCGGGGCTAGGAGTTATGATCAACTGAAATTTAGAAGTTGTTTAGGAAAAATTGATCAGGACAGTAATTTTGACTAGATTTTTGACTCCTTTAGAGATGAAATTGATTTTTGAGTTCTTCATGGAAGTTGTAGAGCTTCCTTTTAGCTTTCCATCGACACCAAATTTGTCAAATTTGGACTTCAGGATCAAGAGTTATGATTTTTGAAAAATTTGGTTTTATCAATAGATTGAAGTTCTGTTCTTTTGTTTTTAATCCGACCTTTTCGCAATCTTTTGCTTATAATTCCTTTGTCCGACATCCGATTGATTCAATTTTTAAAGCGTTAGATTCCTAAGACATTTAGCTAATATTTCATGAGAAATTATGATTTTTAGGAGATTAAATGAAAAGAAATTGATTGAACCAAAGTGAGAGGGTTGGTTAAAGGTTATGAGTTAGACAATTTTCTGAATTCCAATTTCGTCCCTAAGATTTTCAAATTCTGGATTGAAGTTGGATTAATGTTCAGTCTCGGATTAGTAAGAGTTGAACGCGTATTTTGGCCATAACTCCTTTGTTTCTTAACCGATTTGAGCGTTTTTGGTGTCATTTTAAAGATGAGACATAGGGGAACATTTGTCTAGAAGAAAGTTGTGCCAAATTATGTCATTTTCCTGATCAAATTCTGAACGCAAAATGTCAGTTTTTAAAGGCTAAATGAAGGGCATAATAGTCATTTTGCTCATTAAATGAAGGAGCATGTGCTGCTTTCGTTTTAAGAAGCAACAAAGTCGCGATACTTAACAAAATAAAAAGAAAAGAAACGAAGAGAGAAAGAGAGAAAAGAGAGAGAGAGAAGAGAGACGGTTGGCGATGGAGGAGAAGAAGAAGGAAAGTGAAAGTTTCGATTTTTCCATGGATTTCTTAGGGGTTTTCGATCTTGCTTCAAGAGGAAAGGAGGGAAGAGCATGGAAGTTTCCTTTGGAGCCTATAAATATTGAAAATGGAGGAGAAAAAGGAAAGAGAGAAGTTTTTGATTTTGAAGCTTTTGATGAGTTTTTGGTTTAGATAGGTTAAGGATGTTATAGGATTTAGTTTTCTAAGGTGAATTGAAGAGATTATGCTATGATTATGCTTAATTTTGGATGATTAGGGTTATGCCCAATTTTTGTGATTTGGGGATTTTCGAAATTATTGCTATAGAGAGCTTGGAACTATGATACTTATAGATTTCCTACAGTCAATTTTGAGGGTTATGTTAATTATGATGTTAATTTTGGATGATTATGGCTTAGGTAATTTTAGAATTGAGGAAAGAAGAAAGACTTGGAGACTTGCTGCTTTGGACAAGTTCCTAGCAAGGATTCGAGGTGGGTAATGTATTTATATTTCGAATTATAAGCTTTGTGTGTGTTCTTGAGGAATTAAGAAAGTGAATGGATTTTTAATTATTGTTTTCAAAAAAGTGAATGGATTTTTAATTATTGTTTTGAAAGATCTAGAAGAAACAAAAGTTTTGGAAGTTTATTGTTTATATTTTTGGAAAATCAAGAAAGAAAGTATTTTCGAATTGTTATTGTTTCCGTATGATTTTGATAAATTGATAGAATTTCTGAAATTAATAAATGAATTGTTAACTTTTGACAAATGTTGCGTTCTTTGATAGTTGATAATTGAGACATTTTTGGGTTTGAATGATGAAAGTTAATGCTTTAAAATTTTATAAAACTATTGGTTATGAAAGTGTTTGAATAACCATGATTTCCGAAAGCTTTCGTAATTGTTATAAAAATATCGTTTATGTAAAGGTTTGAAAAAAAAATATGATTTCCGAAATTTTTTGAAAGTGTTTATAGTTTATGTAAAGGTTTGAAAAATTATGATTTCTAAATATATTTGGAAGATTTTGATTCCCGAAAATGCTTTTGAAATTGTTTAGAAAATATGGTTTATGAAAATGTTTGAAAATTTATGATTTCCAAATACTTTCAAATTAATTATAAGTTGTTGTTTATGAAAATGTTTGAAAATTTTATTATTTTGAATACTTTCTAATGAAAGTGTTTGAAAATTTAAGATTTCAACGCTTTAGAATTGTTTATAAAATAGTGTTGGTGTAAATGTTTGACAATTTTGATTTTTGTATGATTAAAGTCCTTGTTTATGGAATAATTTGAGAAATTTGTTATATGTGCAATGATTTGAGAAACTGAAAGTTTTAAGTTCAAATGTTTTTATAATAGAATAGTTACAAGTTTTAAAATGTTTGATAACCGAAGAAAATTTATGAAATTACGAGAAATGATACAAAGGTTCAATTTCTTGTTTTCAACTAATTTGTGAAATTGATTGAAAAAGTAAACAATCCGAAATTCGATGATGTTGTAATGATTTAAGAAATTGTTTAAATTGTTCGATTTGTTATTTTCGATAAATTTGAGAAATTATGAAAATGGTTTCGGATGATTTGAATAAAATGTTGTTAATTGTTTACATTCTTTGATTTTGAATGATTTGATTAATTGATGAAGTTTCTGAATGAATTAATAATTATGAAAATTGTTTGAATTGATAAATTAGAAAAAAAATTGTTTTATTTATGATTCTAAGAAATTACTATGATGCTTGCATTCTTTGTGTTTAAATGTGTGAGATTCTAACATGAGAATGACATTTTGTTTAAATGTCTTGGAAATTGTGCATTCTTGAATGATTGAGAATGTGTTATGTAATTGCGACGTGAAATTATGTGTAATTGTGAATGTCAGTGTGTCTAGTTAGACACGATTTGAAAATCAAGATTTCGAACTGTGCCTTCGGGCAATCCGAATTTTCGTTTTCGATTATGTATATTATGTGGGTTTGGTTAGGTCCCCTCCGTATGAGTCAGTGCACTGGTCTCTCTTTGATAGCCTTCTCCCGGCTGCCCGCTAGTGGCATAGGAGTTCCGAATTCGGACTCCCCTCTGTTCACGGCTTCACAGAACCGCTTTGCGGGAATGTGCAGTACGTTCTGTTAGGACCGACCCAAACCATTCTGATGTTTTAGGTGTTTTTAATTTGTTTAAGATGTGATGCATTCACGTTTTAAAATTGGTTATGGTTTGTGAAGAAGGAAAGAAAATTTGAGAATTTGAAGAAAAGAGAAATTGAGGTTTTTCAATCGGGAAATTTATGAAATTGTTTATAAATGTTTTGAAAAGTGAAAAAGTTTGAGAAATAAGAGATTTTCAATCTTTAGACTGTGAAATTTTAAGATGGCAAAAGTTTTAAAAGAAAACTGTTTTTGTTTATTATTCGTTTTATAAACATATTATCCACGAGCTATCTAGCTCACCCCCCTTTTCATCCCCATCTTCAGGTTTTCGAGCAGGAGATCGAATGAAAGATGGTCAAGATGTCAGTTCGACTTTTGTATGTTTTTTTAATTTGTATATGGCTTGAAATGCCATTTATGTTTATGACGTATTTAGTTCATGATGTATATGAATTTGTGTATGGAAATGAGTTATGGGATTGTAAGTGATTTCTGGACTTATGTATGGGTTAGAGATATGAGAACTTGTGTGATTATGGAATATGACTTGTGATTATATAGATATGATTAGATGCATTTGGATTGAATGAGGAATTTGAATAAGGATGTTTTTGATTTGAATTGAGAATTGTGGAAGTGTTAGGTATAGATTTGTGTTTTACTGGTGTTTGGATTCCGGACAGGAGTGTCCGATGATTTTGATGATTGTTTGAGTAATTTAGAAGTGTTTATTTACCTTTGCAGGTTTTGGGTTTTTACAAATGCAGCTGTTATGCTGGCGAAATTTCGTTAGATAATAAGTTGAAAAAGAATAAAAATAAGAATTAGACGTGTAAAAGATAGTTTATGGGATATAGAATATTGTTAAGAAGATTTCTATGATTTGTGATGTTTTGAATGAATTTGACTAAAGATGAAAGATATGAAAAAGAAAGGAATAAGAAAAAAAAATTTATACCGGTTTCGGATTAGTTTGGACCAAGTTAGTCGTAAGATTCCAACGCGACACTTTGTGAAAGTTTTCGTTATCGGATATCGAAATTAAGTTTTTGTCTTTACGCAATTTGCATTTCGCATTCGATTTTGCTTCGGTTTTATTCGAATTTCCGTTTCGTTCCGATTAGTTTCTGTTCTTTCGATCGATTCGTTCGAAATCCGCTGCTTCAATTTTTGCATTCGCGTTTTGTTTTCGATTTCGTTCCACACGCGTTTGCCTTTGATTTTGCTTCCGCATTTTGCTTCGCATTTCGTTTCGTTTCTGTTTTTCGTTCTTTTTTCCGGTTGGGGTCCGGTCCCGAGATCGGGTCTCAACAACTGACTCCTTTTCTATAACTTTAATTCCTTGTTGCGTTATCCTCTCCTTCTTCTTATATACAAAGCCTTTGCTTTTGAATCTTTTCCTTTATCAATCTATCTTTTCCTTATTGTTGTATCCTCAACCAATTTGATTTACCTCTTGTTCTCCTGGGACAACTTGGTTAACAAAATCCTTTGGTGGGAAAGGAGAAGAAACACTTTGGAGGAGTATTGTTTTAGAAGAAAGAAGGAAACAATGAGACACTCTCATGCAATTTTTGAATTTTTTCATGCAAGATGATAGAGAGAGTGATAAAAATGTAAGAACACCTTCTTACTCACTCCCACTTTTGGTTAACAAAAAACGAAAGAAGAGTCTTCCATCTAATGCACCATTTCTTCATTTAATCAATCATAAAGAAGCCATTAAATGAGACTCCTCTCATTTGTGTTTAAGATGACTATATGAAAAGTCTATTAACCTAAATGTTATAATGTTAATTTTGGTTTTTGATAATGTAAGAAGGAAGATGGTCCATCCAATGTACATCTTTCTTCTTTAATCCAATCAATGCTAATAGGTTACATGCTAACATTAAATGATAACCATTAAGCCATTTAATGGTAAGTTCATAACTCCATTTAATGATGATAAACCATAATAAAGACCATATTTATTTAGCATTCTAATGTCAAATGTGCAACTGCACATTCAACCCTAATAAAACCAAAATTGATCCTTCATTTCTTAAAAAAATTGTTTTAATATAACTAATCTAATCAATTATATTAAACCAAAATCTAGCCCATTTCTAAATGAACATTTGGGCTTTTAATTAACCATTAATTAGTGCAAGCTCAACATTTAATTATGAGCTTCTAAAACCTTCATTTATATTTCGTACTTAGCTTCTTTGAAGCCAAGTGGGGAATCTTATTAGATTTTGATAATTCAAGCTCCAATAAGCCTAGAATTAATTTAATCTCATTAGAATTAATTCTAGCTTATTAACTAAATGTCATTCCACTAAAGACAATTAGTTGAACTCTTGAATTATTAAATATTATGAGAATACACATTTTCTGTCCAATTGCAAACCCTATTTAGAACCTTATTGTAGCTATCCGCAAAATAAAGGATAAAATTACTATTTTACCCTTATTTTGGTTTTTTCTTCTAGACCTCTTGTTTTACTTTATATGGTGATTAACACACAAGATCTCATCTTGGTGTTAAGACTTGATGGGTAGCTAGTCTATCAAAATACTGGAACCAGTTTAATTACCAAATCTCCTTAAAACATCTAGAAGTGATGATAGCACTATAAACTCTTTATTTGAGTGAATGTTCCCTGATACATGTTTCAATTGATAATTTCAACATACAGACATAGGATTAATACTCTGTAAAAATCTATTTCGATCATATCAAGAATTATAATGAAGCACATACGAGTTCACCACTCATCAAGATTGTGGTTCATAATAAACGAATGCTTAAGTTGTATGTTTTAAGATTAAAGTAATGGCCCACTTTATTCTTGAAAACATACTTGATTCCAGATTCATTTAATAGTGCCATTATCAATATTCAACTACTATCATGATATGAAACTCATCATTCCCTTGAAGTAAAATCCTTTACTTATATGGAGATAAATCGACACTACAGTCTAGACCATAATTAAGCGACCAACTTGATTATTCAACTGTGAATTAATCAATTTGGATTCTTATAATATACTTGTTTCCCATACATCTCTATGTATATGTATATTACTTACAAAAGAATCTTGGTACCTTTTTGATTAGATATATAATGCTCACATAAATAAAACCAAACTCTTTTGTTTTATTAATAATAAATATTTTAATTACAAAAATGTAACTGAAGAAGATAAAGTTACATCTAAATACACTTGTTTTCTAGGGCACTATATTTACATAACTCCAACATAATGATCTCTCCATTGATATATATAGATCCAAAATATTTCACTCTACATATAATGTCCCAAAGCTTTCAAAGCAATTACTATTGTAGCAAGTTCTAAATCAACTTGACATATACACTGTAAGTCTCGTCAGTCATATCAATATCACTACGTTTTAGTCAATCCACAACTATCATATTTAGGGAGATATCATCACAGTATAATATTGATGTCATATTCAAAATACATCCACCAATACAAATGTGTTGCATCACTATCTGTCATATCTAACCATATATTATTTCTCATTTGTGATCACATTTTGACATATCATCATTCTTCTCACTATTTCTATCATCTCAAACTTTTAACAAATACTCACGTGTCTGACTCATGTAATTGCAACTCAGACTTGGGATCAGTTGTCACTGCCTGCTATGATCATGTCTAAAATGCATGTAACTTGACACATTTTTCAAAAAACGCCTATGTAAGTTGCTCAAACTGGGCTTTGATACCAAAACATAACACCTCACTCCCACAAGACTCGTACCCGACATCCTGAGTGATATCCGAGTATGAATCTGACAAGGGTCGCATGTTAAGATAGTAAACAGTCGAAACTCATTACAAATTGTTTAATACAATGTATGCAAACGTGGAAAAATCAATGACCAAATTCAACCCAATTTTTATTTATAAATATTTTCAGTCATAAGAATTACAATCGTTGTTTAACTCATCAGAGTTTTAGTAGACACTTGGGCCCCTACAAAAATAAAACACTTGTAGTTCTAATAACATTACATTTCAAGATCATTTTATACACATTGAATAACACTTGTAACTACAGTTTTCAATACACCATACATAAATACATATACAAGAATAAATTGATCCCAACTTAGAACTCTTACTCGGAGCCTCTCTAGAGTCCTTTACTAAACCCTGAAAGCCACGTTGCAATTTTTATGAATTTTGCGAACTCAGTTGAGTAATCATTCTCGATGGTTCACTTATGCAGTAAAACACAGTCATCATAAAATCACTCAGATCATACAGTCACACAATTCATTCAGTTACATAGTACATATCAATCTATTACAAAAAGAAAACACATTCATGCAACATATATGACTCGATTATGCATATGTAAATTTCAAAACATTATTTCATGCAATAAAAGTCATCTTTTAAACTCCTTGTGCAAAGTTGTCCATAAATATAGTTTCAAAAAATAAAACTATGTTCTTTGCACTTCAAGTGCCAGTTTATTGAAAACAATATCATTTCTCAAAATACGTAATAAAAAAATCAGTTGCACTCTAAGTACAAAGAGTTATTTAAAACAATGTCGCTTATTAAATAAACAAGTATACTAGCATACACTTGAGATTCAATTCTACTATGCATTAGTTAGGTTCAAAATTCATATAAAAGTCATCATGCATGTCTTGGGATGTCCTAATCCCATTTGAGAGATAAGGTTTCCCCAGTAACTCACCTCAAAAGAAGGTGTACACTCCCTTGACTTCAACAATCCTCAGTATGAGCTTCTTGGTCCACAACTTCCGAGCCTTTATACATCCATATATATAATGTATTTACTACTCAAACATGCATCTTATATTCATACGCCACCATAATCAAATTCATCCCTAATCAATCATCATAAATGCTATTTTAACATATGTCAATAAGTCAATAATTCACTTACTATTCTAACATATGTCTCCTTAACCATCAAGCTAACCTAACCTTATGTGCAATGTTTACATCCTTTTCTTCCTAATGTTCCTTTATGAACAAGCTATCTTCTTTTAATCATAAATCTCTCTACAAAAATCCAAATGCCTTGATTCTTATGCCTCCCAAAACTAGACTTCCATTAGTCTTAATATATCTAAAAATTACAAAAACAACATCTCCCTTTAAAATATAATCTCCATCCAAATTATGTCCTATTTCTAGTAAGAAATAGACTGACAACCAATACTCAACCCTCAATAAATCATTATCGATACATCTCTTAATAAAAGCGTTTCACAGAAGCATTAATAAGACATAAATAATTATTTTTCATGTTTTATACTTTCACTAAATCGAAATCTAAGGTCCTCAAAGATCAGGAAATAGTACAAGGTTCCTAAACAGGGATCTACCACATACAGTATTAGGAAAACAAGCATAACTCAAGCTCTAGTCACTATTTTGTCAAACCACTTTAGGTCAAGTTAAGACCTATATATAAAAATTTCATTCTTTGAGTTTCTTCAAATTTGTGGTCTAAGAATATGAAACACAGATCGAAAGAGCAAGATGAAACTGAAACCAGAATTTCAACTTACCTTGATAACTTCTTTCCTTCTCCTCTTATCTTCCCTTTTTTCTCTCCTTCTCTTCTCATTTTTGTTTTTTCTTCCTCTTCTAACCCTATGAACGACCTTCACACTCACTTTTATTGCCCCTTCATCAATTTTCTCTAGAAAATGCAACAAGGCCAAACTAATCCATGTGTTATCATTCTATAGGTCCATGTGTCACCCTTTTATTGGTACATATGTTATCCTTCTATTGGTCCATGTGTCACTTAATTTGGGCTCCACATGTCACTCATTTAAGCCTACATATTGTTGGAGTTATGTAAATATAGTGCCCTGAAAAGCAAGTATATTTACATGTAACTTTATCTTCTTCAGTTACAGTTTTGTAATGAAAATATTTATTATTAATAAAACAAAAGAATTTGGTTTTATCTGTATGAGCATTATATATCTGGTCATAAGGTACCAAGATTCTTTTGTAAGTAATATACATATACATAGAGATGTATGGGAAACATGTATATTATTAGAATCTGAATTAATTGATTCACAGTTGAATAATCAAGTTGGTCGCTTGATTATGGTTTAAACTGTAGTGTTGCGATTTATCTCCATATAAGTAAAGGAGTTTACTTCAAGGGAATGATGAGTTTCATATCATGATAGTAGTTGACTATCTATAATGGCACTATTAAATGAATCTGGAATCAAGTATGTTTTCAAGAATAAAGTGGGTCGTTACTTTAATCTTAAAACATACAACTTAAGTATTCGCTTATTATGAACCATAATCTTGATGAGTGGTGAACTCATATATGTTTCATTATAATTCTTGATATAATCGGAATGGATTTTTACAGAGTATTAATCCAGTGTCTGCATGTTGGAATTATTAATTGAAACATGTATCAGGGAACATTCACTCAAATAAAGAGTTTATAGTGTTATCATCTCTTCTAAATGTTTTAAGGAGATTTGGTGATTAAACTGGCGCCAGTAGTTTGATGGACTAGCTACCCATCAAGAATTAACACTGAGATGAGATCTTATGTGTTAATCACCATATAAAGTAAAATGAGAGATCTAGAAGAAAAAACCAACATAAGGGCAAAACGGTATTTTTGCCCTTTGTTGTTCGGATGGCTATAATAAGGTTCTAAATAGGGTTTGCAATTGGACATATTCTCATAATATTTAATAATTCAAGAGTTCAACTAATTGTCTTTAGTGGAATGACATTTAGTTAATAAGCTAGAATTAATTCCAATGAGATTGAATTAATTCGGGCTTATTGAGCTTAATTATCAAAGTCCAATAAGATTCCCCACTTGGCTTTAAGGAAGGTTATCAAGCTAAGTAAGAAATATAAATGGAGGTTAATTAGAAGCCCATAATTGAATCTTGGGCTTGGTCTAATTAAAGAAGCCCAAATGTACATTTAGTAATGGGCTTGGTTTTTGGTTTTTGGTTTAATGTAATTAATTAGATTAATTATATTTAAAAAAAAATTTTAAGAAGAAGATAGCAATTTTGGTTATTCCTAGGTTAAATTTGTAACCACACATTTGACATTAAAATGCTAAATAAATATGGTCTTTATTATGGTTAATCATCATTAAATGGAGTTATGAACTTACCATTAAATGGTTTAATGGTTGTCTTTTAATGTTGACTTGTAACCTATTTGCATTCATTAGATTAAAGATGAAAGATGTACATTAGATGGACCATCTTCCTTCTTTCTTCTCGGGAAAACCGAAATTGGGTATTGAATTTTAGGTTATGGTCTTTTCAAATAGCCATCATAAAGATAAATAAAGATAATCTCATTTATTGGCTATTTTATGAGTGATTAATGAAAGAAGTGATGCATTTGATGCCTCTCTCTCCTTCCATCCATGCATATACGAAATTGGTAGGAAAGAAAGAGTTCTTGCATGTTCTTTACACCTTCTCTCCTTTCATGAAAGAGAGAATCGAAAATACCAATTGAAAGAGTTTCAATTTTGCTTCTTTTTCTTCTAAGAAAATCTCCTCCAAACATTTCTTCCTCTTTCCCACCAAAGGATTTTGTTAACCTAATTTTCCTTGAAGAACAGGTGGTAAATCTAATTGGTTGAGGATACTATAACAAGGAGAAAGTAGATTGCTAAAGGAAAAGAGTCAAAGGCAAAGGCTTTGGATACACGAAGAAGGAGAGGATAGCACAGCGAGGATTTAAAGCTGTAGCGAAGGAGTCGGTAATACTCTTGATCTTGTTTATATTTTATTATCCTTATACCATATCATGTATGGATTGGCATGTTGATTTGGATTTTTTGCTTTTGCTGCAGTAATGATTTCTCAAAAGTTTTGAAATCTACCGTTTTTCCAAACAAAGCATGTTTTCTTTTTCCGATCCAACAATTGGTATCAGAGCCAGTTTCTAATGCATGATTTCGGTTCCTATTTATTGGATGCATGGGTTGGAAATCTTTTTGTGTATGCTGCATATTTTTATGTGATAGAAATATACATGGTGTATGTTTGCTCTTTTGGTTGTCCATAGAAGTTAAATTTACCTTGTAAGATTTCTTCATTGGTTGTAACAAGGAGGGTGGTCTATCATCACCATGTTTCCTCCTTGGTTTCTTTTTTCTATTTTCTTTGATTTTGTAATGTACAAATTTATGTAATGATGAAGATGGAGCAGCCATGGATTGAAGAAATGGAAAGGTAAAATTTTTGGTGTATCCTTTTGTGTATTGACATAAGTTTTGTAAAAACATAGTTGCTGGAATTTTGTTTCAATGGATCACTTTTCGGTTTTTATTGTAAAAACAAGTGTTGGATTTTTGTTTCAAAGAATTAAATTTCGATTTTACTAAAATACTAAGTGCTGGTTTTTTATTTTCATGAAATGAGCTTCGGTTTTAATGAAAACTAGTGCTGGAATTTTTTGTCAAAACAAAGATTTGATTTTCTAAAAATCTGGTGCTGGAATTTTATTTTTCGAAGTGACAAAATTCGATTTTCATATATGCCATTACATTTTGTTTACCGAATGGGCCGGATCATGTTTGTGAAGAGTTCGAAGCGGAAGATCCAAGTCCAAGAAGAATACTTTGGGCCTAAAAGGCTTGTAATTATTTAGTTTTTCTAGGATGGACAATCAAAAGTGGTTTTTTTAGTCCATGTGATGAATGGAGAAATGAATGCTTATAATATGTGATATTATGTGATTGCATGTCATTTAGAAAATTGCCAACCCTAGGCTTTGCCATGCATTCATTATGTATGAGATATATAATGAAACAATATAGGATGGATAATAAATTGCATCTAGACAAGATGGTATTTAAAACTTAAAGCCCAAAAAGATTGAGTGGGAGAGGATGCTCTTGTGAGAGCCCACGGTCTCCAAATGATGGCCCGTTTGCATGTGGTGAAGTGTTACTCCCCATCGAAGGGCATGGATCCTAGATCTTGCATGGTTTGGGTCTCCTTAAGGATAAGTCCACTTAATGATAGCAAATGTGACCTCCCACCGAGGCATGGTTTGTAGGTATCTTTAGTGAATGAATCAAATGGTTAAACACTCAATATTTTTTATTAATAAACTGCCCACCATAGCTCTGTTGGTAAAAGTATGGACCAAATTAAGACGCTTCTTCAAAAATTGGGCATGAGATGCTTGGTAGTATTTGAGTGGGAGGGTCCCAGTTTTTTTTTTAATGGATAAGATGACCCACCGTCACTTAGTCTGTTATAGATAAGAAAAATAACCGTCGTATAATTTTTTAATTTTTTAAGTTTTGTTAAATCTATCATCATGCATACATGCATCATGATTTTATACAAATTTCCATAAATTGTTGACTAGTTTGCTCTTGTTTTAATAATTTATATTTTCAGACATAATCAACCACAAAATGAATCCACTCACCCTGCTCTTGACTAATAACAAATTGGAAAACAGAGACAATTTTAATGAATGGAGACGTAACCTTGACATTGTTCTTCAATATGAACGTATTTCATGGGTGTTAACTGAAAATGAGCCTACACCTCCAAGTGGAGATTCAACTCCTGAGCAAGTCCAACAACATGAGCATTGGCAGAATGCTGACAAGACTACTAAGTGTTATATTCTGGCTTCTGTCAGCGGCATGTTGTAAAAGCAAATTGCTTGTATGAAAACTGCTAGTACAATGGTCCATCACTTACATGAGATGTTTGGTGTGAGGACTAGGTCTGCAAGAGTGAAAACTATCCAAACCTTTCATAATCTCGCATGAAACACGGTGAATCAAAAGGGATTACATGATGAAGGTAATCTCTGCGGTCACTGAGGCTGAGATGCTTGGGTTGTGGCGGATATGGATGCGGACACGCAGATGCTTATGATCATCAATAGCTTAAACTCTTCTTTTCAACAGTTTAAGTTGGACTATGAGCTCAACAGCAAGGATTACACCTTGAGTAAGTTGATGAATACCCTCCAAAGCGTGGAGGAGATATTGAATATTAAGGCTCATGGTCCAGAAGCTAATGTAGCTTCTTCTTCTAAGCCCAAGGGTAAGGGCAAGGAAAAAAGAAGGGTCCAATGAAAAAGAAGGCCCCAATAGGGTTCAAGGCCAAATCCATGAAAAAGAAGGCCAAAGAGAACATCAAAGGAAAGTGTTTCCACTGTGATGAGATGGGCCACTAGAAAAGAAACTGTCCAGTCTACCTAAAGTCCCTCAAAAGCAAACAAGGTATGGGCTTCCTAAGTTTGTTAGGAACTAGAAATGTGGCAGATTTATCTACTTCTTAGATATTAGATTCAGGAGCCACTAACTATGTTTGTAATTCTTTGCAGGGGTTCCAGCAAAGGAAAAGGCTACCTAAAGGCTAGTTTCAAGTCAAGATAGTAGATATGGTTCATATGTTTCAGCAGAATCAGTAGGAGTAGTTATCTTGGACTTTCCCAGTGGTCATAGGTTATATTTGGAGGATGTTTATTACATGCCAATGATTGTAAGGAACATGATTTCTGTTTTTTGTCTAATAAAATCTGATTATTCCTTATATTTTGAAAAGGTTGTTTCAATATATGAGAATAAGGATTTTATTTGTGACGCGATAACTAACCAGGGATTGTTTTTTATAGAACCTATGAAAGGCTCACTAAACACCACAGAATTGATAAAACCAAGACAATCCAAAATCTCTAGCACTAATTCAAAGTATCTGTGGCACTTAAGAATGGGTCATATCAATCAGAAAAGATTTGACAGGCTAGTAAAGGATGGGATCCTTATGGGCTTGGATAGTGATCCATTACCCACCTGTGAATCTTGTATTAAAGGAAAAATGACCAAAGCCTCATTTCCTTCTAAAGGAAACAGATCTGAATCCACATTGGACTGGTACATCTTGATGTGTGGGGCCCATGAATGTACAAGCTAGAGGAGGTTATGAATATTTCATAATTTTTATAGATGATTACTCAAGACATGGCTATTTGTATTTGATGCATAAAAAGAGTGAATCTTTTGAAACGTTCAAAGAATTCAAAGCTGAAGCTGAGAAGCAACTTGGCAAGCCATTAAAATAGCTTCGATCAGATCGAGGTGGTAAGTATTTATCTGGAGAGTTCCAGCAATATTTAATTAACAATGGAATTGTTTCCAATTTGTCAGCTCCTCATACACCTCAACAGAGTGGTGTAGCAGAGAGGAGAAATAGAACTCTATTGGAAATGGTAAGATCAATGATGTCCTACGCTAGCCTTCCATAATCGTTCTGGGGATATGCCATACAAACGGCAACATATCTTCTTAACTTTGCTCCGTCCAAATCGGTGCCTAAAACACCTAGGGAGTTGTGGACTGGTCGAGTGCCTTCATTGAGGCATTTGAGGACTTAGGGGTGCCCAGCCCATGTTCTAAAGCCTGAATCCATAAAAATGGAACCAAGGTCAGAAGTATGTTTGTTTGTAGGATATCCTACGAGAACTCGATGGTACTATTTTTATAGTCCTCATGATAAGAAGGTATTTGTGTCGACAAATGCAACCTTCTTAGAGGAAGAGTTTGTGAAAAATCACAAAGGAAGAAGTGAAGTAGTACTAAAGGACTTAGCTATTTCATCCAAACCAAGAGTTGTTTTGGATATGACAGAACAAGATGTCGAAATGGATTCAAGAGTTGAATCAGAAGTGCAACCTGAACATCAAAGTGTGCCTAGATGTAGTGGGAGGGTTGTGAGACAGCCAAATAGGTATCTGGGTTTAGGTGAAGGCTTAATTGCCATCTCGGACCAAGAAGAAATAGATCCCATTAAGTATACACAGGCTATTAATGATGTTGATGCAGGAAAATGGCTCAAGGAGATGGAATCAGAAATAGATTCTATGTATACTAATGAAGTCTGGGTCCTTGTAGATCTACCACCAGGTCTAAAAGCCATAGGGTGTAAATGGATCTACAAAAGGAAAAGGGGATCGGATGGAAAGGTAGAGACCTTTAAAGCTAGATTGGTAGCTAAAGGCTATACTCAAAAGGAGGGTATAGACTATGAGGAGACTTTTTCTCTAGTTGCCATGCTTAAGTCCATCAGGATTCTTTTGGCCATAGCAGCCTATTTCGATTATGAAATATGACAAATGGATGTCAAGACCGTATTTCTTAATGGGGATCTTGAGGAGACCATTTATTTGGCCCAACGAGAAGGATTCATTGAGCCAGGTAATGAGCATAAGGTTAGCAAGTTGCAAAGGTCCATTTATGGACTTAAGAAAGCATCTAGGTCTTGAAACATTAGGTTTGATAAGGCTATCAAAACCTATGGGTTCATACAAAACATAAATGAGCCTTGTGTTTATAAAAGAATACAAGAAGGTAAGGTTACTTTCCTAATCCTGTATGTTGATGACATTCTGCTCATTGGGAATGATGTGGGAATGTTATCTGCGGTTAAAGGATGGCTAAATGAACAGTTTTTAATAAAGGATTTGGGAGAGGCTACCTATGCTCTAGGGATCAAACTTATAAGGGATCGAAAGAACAAGCAGATAGTTTTGTCTCAACTAACCTACATTGAGAATATATTCAATAAGTTCGCCATGCAAGATTCCAAGAGGGGTTTTACTCCTACTAGACATGGAATCAAACTTTCAAAGGAACAAGCACCAAAAACCCAAGAGGAGGTTGAACGCATGCGTATCATTCCATATGCTTCGGTAGTTGGTAGTTTGATGTATGCAATGCTATGCACTAGACCGGATATCTGTTACGCAGTGGGATCGGTAGCGATTTCATCCAATCGAGGAATGGAACATTGGACTGCAGTTAAGTGTTTACTTAAGTATCTTCGTAGGATGAAGAACTTAATGCTTGTTTACTATAGAAGTAATCTTATTCCGACAGGATATACGGATTCTAATTTCCAATCAGATGTTGATTCAAGGAAATCAACTTCTGGTTCTATATTTACTTTAGGAGGTGGAGCCATAGTTTGGAGGAGTGTCAAGCAATCTTGTATTCTTGATTTGACTATGGAGGTTGAGTATGTTCTTCTTGTGAAGCAAAGAAAGGAAGCGATCTGCTCCAAAAGTTCCTAAATGATTTGGAGGTAGTTCCAGAGGCAGAAAAGGCCATTACACTTTATTGTGATAATAGTGGGGCAGTGGCTAATTCTAAAGAACCTCGGAACCACAAAGCTGCCAAACACATTGAACGAAAGTACCATCTTATAAGGGAGATAATACAACGTGGAGAAGTGGATGTGGTAAAGATTCCCACCGAACAAAACCTTGCTGATCCGTTCACAAAGACATTGACTCAAAAGAACTTTGAGGGTCACCTAGAAGGGATGAGAATGAGGGATATGTCAAACTTGCTTTAGGGAAAGTGGCAGATTGTAACATCCCGTCCCCATATTAAGGGTAGTGACCCAAAATTTCAGTCCATGCATGTAACATACCGTCACCGATGGGAAGGTTATAATGGTAAATTGAGACGGGTTAGGATTCTTACCGCATATTATTGACTGAGCATCCATTTGGCCTCTAATTTTAGAGGAATGAGTCTTTTGCACATGCATATATAGATACATGCATTTATGACATTTTCCCGGCATTTGATTGTGAATATGATATGAATTATGAAATTGTGTGATAATTAGGTTTGATCATGATTTATTGGGAATCTTGGAAGAATTGGGTTTGAAAATGTGAATAGGAAATGTTTTAGAGTAATTGCCAGTCGAAAGTGACTCTTCGAAAATTTGCTGGAAAATTCGGGAGAAAAAGTCCGAATCGGAAATTTTTCGAGTGACGGACTGATTGACTGCATAATGTTAGAATAATTGGTAAGTGGCAATGGAAACTTTATATATATGATTTTAGAGATGAATATGTTGAGCTATTAAAATTTGGAGACGGATTGGACTGAAAATAAATCGTGAAAAGAGATAGAGATTTGAAGATAAAGACTAGAGGCATAATGATTCTACCTATAAATACTTTAGTTTTGAAAGCTTGGAAGGAAAAAGCTTGCTCTCTTCCTCCTAGGGCACAATGTCTTCTCCTTTCTTCCTCCCTTGGAGATTCTCGCTTGTTGCTTCTCCATTTGCAAAGTCTAGCTTAGTCCATGAGAAGATGAAGATTTGTTGAGGTTTGGAGAAGCTCACCGTGGGTGTTAGAGAAGGAGGAAGGGTTGGAGGATTTTCGAAAGAGTCGAAGATTGGAAGCTTGATTTGGTAAGAAATTCAGTTATATGTTGTTTATTATTGTGTTAATTGCATTCATGAGGTTAATTGTTAAAGATTAGAGTGTTTGAGTTAAGTTATGACTGGTTTTAGAGAGAGAAAAGTAAAAAGGGAATCGGAGAAGACGAACTAGAGCTCGCACGTCGCGAAGAGAAAATAATTAGACGTCGCGATGAGAATAGGGGTAGACGTCGTGACGAGAAAAGGAGTATTCGCCGCGACGCACGTATGCCGTGACGTGCATAGGCGCCATGACGAAACAAGTTTATCGTCATGACGAAACATCAGATAGACGCCATGCAAGCGTACATATGTCGCGGCGGGGACCAGATTTCTGAACTGATTTAGGGAAAGAAAGTTAAGAATGTGATTGTATTTCAACCTAAGGATTGTTTTGATAATTGGGGTATAATTGTGAGGTCCCTAAATGTAAAGAAAGGCTATTGGAGATTAGAACTGAGCATAAAGAATGAATTCGATCTAGAGAATAGTGATATTGATTTTGAGATAATACCCTAGCGAGTATGATGTGATAAATTGATTGAATATTAAAATTGAAATTGGGGAGTTCCGTAATATGTTATTGAATTGGAATTGAGTTATTATTGAGCAATTGAGTGAAAAGTTAGAATTTGTCAAAAGAAAGTGGAAAATGGGAAATAGCACCGGGAAGGTCATGAATAGGCATCGTACATCTTTTTAATTAAGACATGTACATCATTAAATTATTTCTGATTGTGCATTTTAGTAATTGGAAATTATTTGATTGTTTTAGAAGCAACGATGGAATAATTCCATGGATATTGCTGGGACTTCTAGGCTGTAGCTCAGAAGTACAGGTGAGTAACCTAGTTGGTTCCTCAGTCTTTATGTGTTTAATATTATATGCATTGATGCCATGCGGAGATAATGGATGGATATATGTGTTTGACTTTGATTGATTTCGGACCATGGGTGTCCGAAATATTGAATATGTGATATTGAAGTGCTATTGTGTGTAAATGACTATGCATGCATCAATGAAATAAATCGTAAATGTATACGATTGAATTACTGGACTGAAACTCCGAAGGAATAGGAAATGGAATTGAAATGTAAATTACTGTAAATGGAAATTGGAACATGTGCATTCATGCATAATGGCATGATCAGATAATGACAATTCTGACCGGAGCAACCAACGATTTTCAGAGCTTAAAGCTCAACACAATCAGGGCCTCGAGCCCAACGTATTTGTTAGAGCCATAGGCTCAATGATCAGGGCTTCAAGCCCAACGTAATACCGAGCTTCGAGCTCGATGGGAGTTAGTGCATACCCTGAGGGCTCTCCTACTCCCTAGACACGTCTACTGAACACTGATCACTGATAGGCGCTCGGTCACAACACCGTAATAAATTGGACAGTGTCACATGTGCATTGCATATAGGGTGTGATTGAATGTAAATTGTGTGAAAGACGAAACGCCTTACTTTTGAGAAATGTGATTGTACGTGATATATGGTAAATCGATTGTATATGCATGAATTAAGTGAACCATCGATGATGGTTTCTCACTGAGTTCGCAAACTCACCCAACATTGCAATTATTTTTCAGGGTTTGAAGAGTACCCCATTAGTGAAACGGGAGTATGAGTACTGCAAGAGTGATAGAGTTTGAAGTCAGGATCGGTTTCATGTCTGCATTTGAGTCATTCTGATTTATATGTGTAAATTTGTATTTTTGGAGATAAATACTGTTATTGTATTGGGCCCAATTTGGCTATGATTCTATGTATATGAACTGATTTGAGTACTGAAATAGTATTTGAATTGTTTTGACTGCTCTAGCATATCACCCTCGCGGGTCACGAGCTCGGATATCACCATCGATGTCGGGTTCGGGTCTCGCGGGAGCGGGATGTTACATTTGTGGTATCAGAGCCCAGAAGTACAATCTTACATGGGCATTATGAGAAAAATGTGTCAAGTACATGCATTTAAGTCATGTCACGGCAGACAGTGACAACTGATCCCCAGTCTAGCATAGGAGTCACATGCATGAACCTGTATCAGTCGTTTAAGCGGTTAGAAATAGTGAAGGAAATGATAATGTGTTAGAATGTGATAGAAGGAAGTTAAGGATGTTGTGAAATGAGAAAAAGGTGTATGGTTCGATTAGATAAAGGAAGATAAGGTGTATTGATATTAATGGATATAAGTGTTACATTGAGGTATATCCTTAAATGTGGGATAAAAATGAAGTTATAGTTGTGGATTGGTAGAGGAAAATAGAAATATGATAGAAATGGAAAGAGTTCAAGTGTATAAAGTGGATGAAAATAAAGTGTTCTCTGATACATAGAAGTTACATTTGGGATTGATTACCGTGACGAGAGTTATGACTGTGAATCGATTATGTCAGTGAGAAATCAAGAGTGATTGTATATGTATGATATTGATTTGAGTGTGAAAATACATGGGTATGATGCAATAATGAAAAGATTGGAAGGTAAGACAATGATACTGATAAATGAAAAAGTTGTTCGGGTTTAGTTGATTTGCCTAAGTAAGTGCATCCCTAAGTATGGGAAGCAATTGATGAGTTAGTGGATAATTGCTAGTCCTATTCTTATAGATTACTATAAGAATCCAATATGAGTTAGAATAAGAAGTGAAAGTGTTCAAGATGATCAATTGGGAAAGAAGTGAAATTGTTAATGATGTTAGCATAGGTAATGAGCTTGAGGGAATAAAAGAGGGACATGAGTATAGCAAAATCCCCATGATCGAGATATTTCGGGAATTCGAATGATTTGAAAAGGGATTAAGCGATTGATTATTTCAACTAAGCTAGTGATGCAATTTAATAGATTGAACAGAAAATTTAATGGCAGAAGATCGCAATTCGGGCGATAAGCTTGTATTACTGAGTGCAAACTATTGAGTGGATCGAGGTTATTAGAATCTTATGAGATTAGTGTTTTAGCAAAAAAGAGACGTAATCTAATAAGTGAGAAATGAAATGCTTCAAAGTGTATCACCTCGGCCAAGATACACTTAGATGAGATAAAGGTGTAATTAGGGGAAACTAAATTCGTTATAAAGTGGCCTCTACGTGACTGTAATATGAATGGAACTAGGAAATGGTAAGTCAGTCTAAAACTAAAAGATGATCCGGATCCAAAGTGTTACATGGACAGGATTAGAAAATATTGTTAAGATCCGATATATTTGTTATTGATATTGAAAGTGGCGATTTGCGAGTAATCATGAGAAAATAGTAAAGCAATGTAGAGTTTGAGAAAGACGAGTGGTTCATCCATGATTTTGATTTCAGTTAAGTGGTAGAAATTATTAGTGTAGCAAAATGAGTGGAAATCAGAAAGTTATTGATCGAAAAACTCCCCTGCCTTCCTGGTCAATCGTATATGAAATTTCGAGGATGAAATTTTTGTTAGGAGGGGAGAATTGTAACATCCCGTCACCGATGGGAAGGTTATATTGGTAAATTGAGACGGGTTAGGATTTTTACCTCATATTATTGACTGAGCATCCATTTGGCCTCTAATTTTAGAGGAATGAGTCTTTTGCACATGCACATATAGATACATGCATTTATGACATTTTCTCGGCATTTGATTGTGAATATGATATGAATTGTGAAATTGTGAGATAATTAGGTTTGATCATGATTTATTGGGAATCTTGGAAGAATTGGGTTTGAAAATGTGAATAGGAAATGTTTTAGAGTAATTGTCAGGCGAAAGTGACTCTTCAGAAATTTTCTGGAAAATTCGAGAGAAAAAGTCCGAACCGGAAATTTTTCGAGTGACGGACTGATTGACTACATAATGTTAGAATAATTGGTAAGTGGCAATGGAAACTTTATATATGTGATTTTAGAGATGAATATGTTGAGCTATTGAAATTTGGAGACGGATTGGACTGAAAATAAATCGTGAAAAGAGATAGAGATTTGAAGATAAAGACTAGAGGCATAATGATTCTACTTATAAATACTTTAGTTTTGAAAGCTTGGAAGGAAAAAGCTTGCTCTCTTCCTCCTAGGGCACGATGTCTTCTCCTTTCTTCCTCCCTTGGAGATTCTCGCTTGTTGCTTCTCCATTTGCAAAGTCTAGCTTAGTCCATGAGAAGATGAAGATTTGTTGAGGTTTGGTGAAGCTCACCGTGGGTGTTAGAGAAGGAGGAAGGGTTGGAGGATTTTCGAAAGAGTCGAAGATTGGAAGCTTGATTTGGTAAGAAATTCAGTTATATGTTGTTTATTATTGTGTTAATTGCATTCATGAGGTTAATTGTTAAAGATTAGAGTGTTTGAGTTAAGTTATGACTGGTTTTAGAGAGAGAAAAGTAAAAAGAGAATCGGAGAAGACGAACCAGGGCCCGCATGTCGCGATGAGAAAATAATTAGATGTCGCGATGAGAATAGGGGTAGATGTCGCGACGAGAAAAGGAGTATTCGCCGCGACGCGCGTATGCCGCGACGTGCATAGGCACCGCAACGAGCGATAGATTGGGACGTTGTGACGAGCAAGTTTATACGTCGCGACGAGCCACTGTATAGACGCCGCGGCTAGCGCCCATACGTCGCGGCGAGGACCAGATTTTCGAACTGATTTAGGGAAAGAAAGTTAAGAATGTGATTGTATTTCAACCTAAGGATTGTTTTGATAATTGGGGTATAATTGTGAGGTCCCTAAATGTAAAGAAAGGCTATTGGAGATTAGAACTGAGCATAAAGAATGAATTCGATATAGAGAATAGTGATATTGATTTTGAGATAATACCCTAGCGAGTATGATGTGATAAATTGATTGAATATTAAAATTGAAATTGGGGAGTTCCGTAATATGTTATTGAATTGGAATTGAGTTATTATTGAGCAACTGAGTGAAAAGTTAGAATTTGTCAAAAGAAAGTGGAAAATGGGAAATAGCACCGGGAAGGTCATGAATAGGTATCGTACATCTTTTTAATTAAGACATGTGCATCATTAAATTATTTCTGATTGTGCATTTTAGTAATTGGAAATTATTTGATTGTTTTAGAAGCACCGATGGAATAATTCCATTGATATTGCTGGGATTTCCAGGCTGTAGCACGGAAGTACAGGTGAGTAACCTAGTTGGTTCCTCAGTCTTTATGTGTTTAATATTATATGCATTGATGCCATGCGGAAATAATGGATGAATATATGTGTTTGACTTTGATTGATTTTGGACCATGGGTGTCCGAAATATTGAATATGTGATATTGAAGTACTATGAATGCATCAATGAAATAAATCGTAGATGTATACGACTGAATTACCGGACTGAAAGTCCGAAGGAATAGGAAATGGAATTGAAATGTAAATGACTGTAAATGGAAATTGAAACATGTGCATTCATGCATAATGGCATGATCAGATAATGACAGTTGTTACCGGAGCAGCCAACAATTTTCAGAGCTTAAAACTCAACGCAATCAGGGCCTCGAGCCCAACGTATTTGTTAGAGCCCCAGGCTCAATGATCAGGGCTTCAAGCCCAACGTAATACTGAGCTTCGAGCTCGAGGGGAGTTAGTGCATACCCTGAGGGCTCTCCTACTCCCTAGACGCGTCTACTGAACACTGATCACTGATAGGTGCTCGGTCACAACACCGTAATAAATTGGACAGTGTCACATGTGCATTACATATAGGGTGTGATTGAATATAAATTGTGTGAAAGGCGAAACGCCTTACATTTGAGAAATGTGATTGTACGTGATATATGGTAAATCGATTGTATATGCATGAATTGAGTGAACCATCGATGATGGTTTCTCACTGAGTTCACAAACTCACCCAACATTGCAATTATTTTTCAAGGTTTGAAGAGTACCCCGTTAGTGAAACGGGAGTATGAGTACTGCAAGAGTGACAGATTTTGAAGTCAGGATCGGTTTCATGTCTGCATTTGATTCATTCTGATTTATATGTGTAAATTTGTATTTTCGCAGATAAATATTGTTATTATATTGGGCCCAATTTGGCTATGATTCTATGTATATGAACTGATTTTAGTACTGAAATAGTATTTAAATTGTTTTGACTGCTCTAGCATACCACCCTCGCGGGTCACGGGCTCGGATATCACCGTCGATGTCGGGTTCGGGTCTCGCGGGAGCGGGATGCTACAATGCAAGCTCAAAGAGAAATTGAGACAATGCATTTTCTTGCTCATGCATCATGTTAGCATATATGTGCATAAATACGTAATGTTTTCACATAAAAAAGTGTACATGCATTCATTGACAACTTCCGGGTTTAATTGATATTAAATGTGATTTTATTGAAAATAAGGAGTAGAAAGAGTGATCTTGGTATGAGTTGTAATAAGGAAAGATTTAGAAATAAGTTTGGTAGAGATTTGGAAAATGTTCACTGTATATGCTTCAGTCATTTAGCCACAACGTTTTCTCTAGTAATCTAAACGAGATGATTCTTGATTTGGATTAAACTAGAGATATATGGATACATTTTGTGTGAAGACATCAAATTTCAATTCTGTGTCTAAGAGTCTCAAATATTGTCATAAAGTGAAGAATTGAGTGTAGTGTTGGTGTATGAATGAAAAGTTTGTCTTCAAACTTTATGGGCAAAATTGGGATTGATAAAGATGGATTTTGTCAAAAGTTCCTTCTGGAAAATTGTATATCTTTCTTTTATCTTCCCAACGGTTTAAAGTGTGTAAATTTTGGATATCGGAGTCCAAATTTATGTGTCTTATAAGTGGAGATGTTCCAGATGCAAAAAGATGCAGACAAAAAAGATGGCCTTAAAAAAGCAGACGAAAAAGATAGACGCCTTGAAAAATGAGGCAAAAAGACGGATCTTGAAAATGATTTAAAAGACAGGCCTTAAAAAATAGGCGCAAAAAGATAGACCTTGAAAAAGCAGGCCTTAAAAGATAGACGCAGAATATGAGACGCAGAAAATGAGATGCAGAAAATGAGACGATGCAAAAGTGAGACGATACAAAAGCTAGACGATAGAATTGGCCTTTGAGGTCTTCATGAATGTTTTAGATACAGAAGTCCTCTTTCTAATGGTCAAAAAATGAAGTCAATTTGACCTCTGTAAAAAAAGGTATAGCAGTCGTACTGAGACATGTTCATTTTAGGTGAGGGCAGAAACGTGTTGGAGTCTTTTTGCCATAACTTCTTCTCTAGACCTCCACCAAAAATTGAAGTTATCTGAATTGTATGGAGGGAGATTAAGTGAAAAGAGTGAGACGGGTACAATGAGTGTGTTCTTAAAGGATATGAACTGGTGTTATTCCACTGATCAGTGTTTTGAGGATATCTTGATCTGTAGAAATCAAAATGAGATGATTTCTAATTCAGGGTAAACTAGAGATATAGAGCTACAAAGTATCTGAAGGAAGTGAATTGTGATTTAGTTCATAAGACTTTCAAGTTTTGGATGGAAGTTGTATATAGTATACTGTATGGACAAGAACAGTCCAAAATGTTTGAAGCATATCTTTTGAATCAATGAACCAAATTGAATGCTTTCGGTGGCTTTAGAAACTCAAGAAAATGGGAGATATCTTTCGGAAGAAAGTATTATGTTAGACTGTTCAAGGGTACAATGGGCAAGACAATTAAAGACAAATGACATAAGGTTTAATGAAAAGGGCAAATTGGACAATTCTCACTCATTAATGGCATAATTGGAAAAAAGAAGTGTTGTCCTGCTTATAAATGGAGAAGAACTACGGGAATGAGAAGATTCGAGAGAAACATGAAAAAAATGAGAGAGAGAAAGAAGAGAGAACAAGCTAGGGTTTTAATTTCGTTAGCCTTCAAGAGAGATTTTAAAGTTGTGCAAGAAGAGAAAATGTAAGAGGAAGAAAGGCGCTTCCATTTGAGCTAAAGATCTCTTTTTGGTGAAGAATCAAGGTAAGATCTTTTTGACTCTTTTGTATTTTTGGAAAGATTCTAGCTTATGGAGTTTAGAAGTTGGTTGGGTTTAAATGTTCTAGAATCAATTTTGGAGATTTTTCTTTGTGGGATTTTAAAGTGGATTTCTATTGAATGAGATTTGGTTTGTATTAGGAAACCAAGAGAATCCTACCCAAGAAGTTCTAGAGAGATAGGAAATGAGTAGATGCACACAATATTGAAGAAAAAATTAGGCTCAAATATCCTTCCAACAAGGGTAATATCTCAATGGACAATCTCAAGTCTCAAAAACGTAAAGTGCTACTTTGTTAGCATGCCTTCATTCACTTTGTATTGAAAACATCAAAAGTAAAATTAGCCAAGACCAACTATGTAACCGATGAGAAGGGTAAAATAGTAATTCAGGACGGGTTACGAGTGTGTAAACTAGTCTTGGCATGTTCATGGTTGATATGGCCTCCATATTTGCATAAATTGAAATTTATGCACATGCACATGATTGTACATGCATTCATGACATTTCCCGGCATATGTGTTTATTGTGAAAAATGTGTTATTTGTGCTTGAAAAATAAATGGGAATGGATTCTTGTGTTTTTTCCATTTTTGGAAAATTTTAGGAATTTTTCTGGAATTTTTTACGATACTTTTTCGGACCGAAAAAATTGCCAAGCGGTAGACTGATTGGTTTCTGGTACTGAAAAAGACTGTCTAATGGCGCTGAAAATTTAGATACATGATGGTAGGATTTATTAATTTGAGCCATTAAAATTTAACGAGAATTTGGAGTAGAATTTGGAACCGAATTGGAAAGGAAATCAATGAGCGAAAGAGGGGTTGACATGTTGGGCCCGGGCCCCGGATGCCCGAATCCCGAGGGCGACCTCTCGGGTCGCGCCCGCGCCGAGCGCCCCAAACCACGGACCCGATCCCAACATTTATACACAAAAACGATCAGTCAGAACACACATTCACAACTATCAATTAAAGACCCATAACCATGGGGATTTCATACCATTGCAAATTAAAGGAATTTCATAAGTAATTCACCATACATAATACAAATAATCTCGAATTCCAAAAGACATGAATTATGCTCCATGATAGTATGCTTGGAGGGCCAATCAAAATACTAACGTAATACAAAAGTTTCTAAGTGACTTGAAGTTCCTGATGCCGCGCAAGGTTAATTGGTTGTCTGATGCACTTTGAGGAGGAAAGTAATGGGTTGAGCTACACATTTCGATTGGCTAATATAAATATAGCCATCGACAATTAGCACAAATCCCAGCATATGAATGTATATATATATATCTATACTGAGACAGCAATTCCAAGCATTCACATGCTATTCAACAATTTATGCATTCAATACAATTAGCTCGATTCATAACAATGTCACAATAAACAATTCACACATATGTAATGCACATCCTGATGGCTCGAGGGTTCCATGAAAACAAAGGGAGAAACCAAGTTTAACCACGAATCGAAATGAGTCCATTCGAGCTCATAGGCGAAGCGGGCGGCAGGGAGAAGGCTCTTGTCTACGTGCGTGATTTAGCGAAATGGTTCCACTCTCGCCAAACAAAAGCATATATTCATGCTCAAAATCATTTTATCAATGATATGCATTTCTCATTTATTCAAAATGCCATGACCAAGTCGAGACATAGCATGCTCAAGAACAAAATTCAACTTTATCAATTCTCATGATTCTTTCAAGTATATGAAATAAAATCATTCAGATTATCATGCTTACACAATCGTAACATATAACATATATTCATACATAGGCAAGCATTTGCCTAATCACCTGATAACTATAAGTATATTACCCACCTAAGATCGCCAAGAATCCGATTCACTGATGTCCTTCTTCTTGCGATGAAATCGGGTCAGCTTGGTTTCCTAAAACAACCAAGTTCCCATCCAATCAATATCCACATAAAATAATCAAAGCTTGAAGAGTCAAAATAAAGCATTAAAAATCTCCATTCGACCTCCTCCTAAAATTTCAAACCCTTCGAAACAATTTCTGAAGTTCCCTTCTTCGTACAACTTGTAGTCTTTTATTTTTAGTTCATAACGAATCTGAAATCACCTCAATCGGACATCTATCCCAAAAGATATCCTAAAAAATGAACAATTCTCGTTTTCGGAAAAAGGGGCTCACTGCGGCGAAGGGGCGCCGCCATGCGAATCCACTAACTCCGTATGGCGTGCACCAAATCGTCGTCATGACGTGCACTGGTGCCTGCGCAGTGCAAATTTTTCTCCGCGCGCGTGTGTGTTCTTCTTGCGTCATGACGTCTTGAATCTGAGTCGCGACTCCAAACCCTTTTTGCATTTTCCGACATCGATCCTTACCCAAACTCAAATGCAACATACACAAGCCTTAGATCAAGACTTATTCTACATTTCTAACCCATCCACAACTCAAAATCAAGCACAAACGAATCAACCCAAAGATTTATCCATATTTTCCACCCAAAACCCTAAACCATCGATTCTTTGATATAACCAACAAATCTAAGTTCAAATCTAACCTAACAAGTTTAAAGGAAGCAAACTTACTGAAATCGCTTCAAACCATTGAAAACTCAAAACCATAAAAATCTCTCTTCTCTTCTCCTCTTCTCACCGACGGCACTCTTGTTTCTTTCCTTCTCCTTTCTTCCTTCTTTCCTTTCTCTTTCTATTTCTATTCTAATTCTCCTTTTTAAACCCTAAGGGCATGGGCCTTTCCTACTAAGCCCAAGCCCAAAACAACTTAATTCCATTTCTTCAAAAGCCCTAACACACTTTAAAACCTCTAATGTTCATTTAAACCACAATTAACCTATACTTATCCATAGTATTCCCAAACAACTCCAATTAAAGCAAAACCACCTAATTATCACAATTTCTCAATTTAATCAAACTAAGGCAAAATCACAATTCATGCTGAATAATATCATCATTAAAAAAAATTCAGGGTCTAACATTTCTCCCCCTCTTAAAAGAAATTTCGTCCTCGAAATTTACCTGAATCATTGAAGAGATGTGGATACTTCTCCCGCATAGCTTTCAATGGCTCCCAAGTAGCCTCCTCTACCGAATGGTTCCTCCAAAGGACTTTGACCAACTGAACCGTCTTGTTCCTGAGAACCTTATCCTTGGTATCCAAAATCTGCACTGGAAGCTCCTCATAGCTCAAATCATCTCGCATCTGAACCTCACTAGTCTGAATAACATGAGAAGGATCCGACCTATACCTCCTCAACATAGACACATGGAACACATCATGAATCTGCGACAACTCCGGAGGTAACGCCAACCTGTAGGCGAGTGGTCCAATCCTCTCTAGGATCTCATAAGGACCCACATACCTCGGACTCAACTTACCTTTCCTGCCGAATCTCAATACTCCTTTCCAAGGAGATGTCTTAAGAAATACTTTCTCACCGACCTCATACTCCATCTCCTTTCGGTGAGCATCAACATAACTCTTCATCCTATCCTGTATCGCTTAAGTCACCGCTTAATCAGTTGACTTTTCAAGCGCATCCGAATCAAATCTGGTCCTCTAATTGCCTCTCTCCTTCTTCGTCCCAACAGATCGAGTCCTACACCTCCGCCCATACAAAGCCTCATACAGAGCCATCTGAATGCTCGAATGGTGCAATTATTATAAGCAAATTCGACCAACGGCAAATGCTCATCCATGCTCCTCGAAAATCCATCACCTGAGCTCAAGCATCCCCTCGTTGTCCGAATAGTCCTTCCGACTGACCATCCGTCTGAGGGTGAAAGGTCGTACTGAAATTCAACTTGGTCCCCAAAGTTTCCTGCAAACTGCCCCAAAACCTCGAAGTAAATCGAGGATCTCGATCCGATACGATGGAATCCGGAATCCCATGCAGTCTCACTATCTCATCAACATACTTCTTTGCCAACACATGCAAAGAATCAGTCTGTCGGATCGCCAAAAAGTGGGATGACTTAGTCAACCGATCAATAATCACCCAAATGGCATCATGCCTCCTGCTGGTCCTAGGCAATCCCATCAAAAAGTCCATAGTCACTCGCTGCCACTTCCACTCCGGAATAGGCAACGGCCTCAACTTGCCCGAAGATGCCTGGTGTTCAGCTTTGACTTGCTGACACACTAGACACTTCTCGATTTAACTCTGCGATATCCCTCTTCATACCTTTCCACCAAAGTGCTCTCTCAAATCCCGATACATCCCGGTGCTACTGGATGCATGGCATAAAGCGCGTTGTGCCTCATCCATAATCTCATCCTTGATTTCCCGCACATCCTAATACACAACCTACTTCCAATCATCATCACCCATCGTCCCTCACCTCTATATCGAAATCTTACCATTCGAATCTCATCCCGAAGCTTGCTCAAGTCCGCATCCTGAGCCTGCAAATCCCTAACCTTTTCCTTCAGCATCGGTCTGACTCGAAAATTAGCCAGAAGACAATCCGGCTCTCCCTACGTCAAGCTTATCCTAAGCTTAGCCATCTCTTCCAATAAAGGAAGATAAACCGATCGAACATGAGCAATCGACGACTTCCTGCTCAAGGCATCCGCCACAACATTGGCCTTACCCGGATGATACTCAATTAGCAAATCATAATCCTTTAGTAGCTCCAACCACCTCTGCTGCCTCAAATTCAATTCCTTTTGACTCAACAAATACTTCAGACTCTTATGATCAGTAAAGATCCGAGTCTGAACTCCATACAAATAATGCCTCCAAATCTTCAAGGCAAATATCACCGCTGCTAACTCCAAATCGTGCGTCGGATAATTCAGCTCATAAGGCTTCAACTGCCTCGAAGCATATGCAATTACCCGATCTCCCTGCATCAAAACACATCCGAGACCCTTCCTCGAAGCATCACTGTATACCGAATAACCGTCATCACCCGATGGCAAAACCAAAATCGAGCACTCGTCGTCTGAAGCTTGATCTCCTCGAAGCTCCTCTGACAATCCTCACTCCAATCAAACTTCTGATTCTTCCTCAGCAACTTCGTCATCGGAGCGGCTATCATGGAGAATCCCTCCACGAATCTCTGGTAATAGCCTGCTAAACCCAAAAAGCTCCTCACTTCTTCCACATTCTTCGGCGCCTCCCAATTCACAACTGCTTCTATCTTCTTTGGATCCACATGAACTTCTTGCTCTGAGATCACGTGTCCAAGAAATGACACCTCTCTCAGCCAAAATTTGCATTTTTCGAATTTGGCATCTGACTCATCGCTCTCAAAATCTCCAAAGAAATCCTCAAATGCTCCTCGTGCTCCCGATCACTCTTGGAATACACCAAAATATCATCAATAAAGACAATGATAAATTGGTCCAAGAATGGCTTGAATACCGATTCATCAAATCCATAAGCGCCGCAGAGCATTAAATCGATCTGAAGGGCATCACCAAGAACTCAAAGTGCCCATACCGAGTCCCGAAGCGGACTTGATACATCCGACTCCTTAATCCTCAATGATGATATCCCGATCTCAAATCAATCTTTGAAAAGACTTTCGCTCCTTGCAACTGATCAAACAGGTCATCAATGCGAGGAAGCGGATACTTGTTCTTCACCGTGACCTGATTCAACTTCCTGTAGTCCACACACATCCTTAAGGATCCATCCTTCTTCTTCACAAAAAGAACCGGAGCTCCCCAAGGCGAGGAACTCGGGCGAATATACCCCTTCTCCAATAACTCCTCTAACTGCTCCTTAAGCTCTTTCAATTCCGTCGGAGCCATCCGATAAGGCGGAATTGAAATCGGTCTTGTACCTGACAAAAGCTCAATGGAAAACTCAATCTTCCGAGCTGGCGGTAGTCCTTACAATTCCTCGGGAAAGACATCCGAGAAATCCCTGACTACTGGAATATCCTCCAGCTTCCCTCTATCAGCTCTGGAGTCTATCACATAAGCCATAAACGCCTCACAACCCTTACTCATCATCCTCTCTGCTGTCAATGCTGAAACAATCCTGGGCGGACTCGCTTTCCTGTCCCCAGTAAACACTACTCTTCTGCCATCATCCAATTCAAACTCCACCGCCTTCATTTATAATCCAATCGGCATTGTACCTTCCAAAGTATCCATACCCAATATCACATCAATCCGCATCTTCGTGGCATCGGATCTACCACTAGAAGTGCTCCACCAATACTAAGCTCACATCCTCTAAACACGACTAATCACAATGTGTCGACCAATCGAGTACTCACCATCGGCGGAGTATCCAATGACTCAAGAACTATATCACACACAGTGTCTACTCGACGACACAAACGAGTGAGTAGAACTCGGATCAATCAACACAAGCACATCATCAAGAAATAAGTGAGCCATACCGGTCACAACATCTGGCGCGACCTCTGCATCCTCCCGCGTCATAGCAAACACTCAGGCCGGTGCACGCCTCTCGGTCTTCCCTGAAGACTCGCCCCATGGCAAGATCGTAATCGCCTACCTCATCACGATCCTCGACCCATGGTCTCTGTCCCTCCTAGGAGCTGCATTTGAGATCCTCTCTCTGGGACGGCCGAGGACACTCTCTAGCCTCTGTCCTTCATCCCACAATTGAAGCATGCACCCATCAATCGGTAACACTCTCCACCATGAAATCGACCACAAGGTGCTCACACTTAGGGCCCGATGACTGTCCCCATCTCCTCCTCTCGCCGCCCACCGTAGAAGCTTGGTGAGAAATAGTAGAAGTCCTCATCGGCCTCGGACCGGGCACCACTGTTCCTCTCCTCGGTCGAGCCGGAAGCTCCTAGCACTCTGTCGCATGGGAGTACTAGTGCTACCTCCTCTCGGGCTGCTCTCGCCTTCCTCTTCTTATTCACAGACTCTTGATATTCTCTATGTTCTCCACCCAAAAGTCGCCTCAACTAATCTGCTGAAGTCATCAAATTCTGACAATCACCTTCTCTCGATGGCCAAATGTAGTCCCGACTCAAATCGGCGACATCCGGCACCTCGCTCAACATCAAATCAAGCATACCGGACATTGCGTGAACCGGCGCTCATACTCAGCAACTGTCATATCCCTCTGAGTGAGACTCAAAAACTCCCTCTGCTTCTGCTGGACATAAACCTCTGACAGATATTTCTTCTTGAACGCAGCCACAAAATCCTCGCCATGTCAACCCTCTCGCCTCATCCGACCGCTTCAAGACGGTCTCCCACCAGTCAGAGCATCTCCACGCAATGTGGCAGCATATACAACTCTCTCGTCCTCCTCACAATCCATCTAATCCATCACCCGTTCTGTCCTCCGCAACCATGTCTCAGCTTCCTCAAGATCAGTTGTCCCAAAGAAGTCCACTGCTCCATACTTTCTCAGCTTGTCGAATTGTTTTCCCCTCTTAACTTGGGCTGGAGCAGAAGGCTGTGGCATCTGGCCCATAGCCTGAACAAACGCCTGAGTAAACGCTTGAAACATCCTCGGATCAAACTGGGGCACTTGCCCTGGCGGAATCGGCGATGCCTGAGTCGGCGAACGCATGGGCTCACTCTCTAGCCCTGAAGCCTCAACATGCATTGGGGCTCTGAGACTCATCAGTCCTCTCCTCTCGACGGAGAGTCAAAAGCAGACCAGCCAACTCCTCGTGTCCTCCTACGAGGTGGCATCGTACTCCTTCAAAGGAAACACTAAGGATTAGCTATACGACAATCTATAGGTATGCATGATATGCATGTCACTTAATCAATGCAACCAGAAATCACATATCACATAATCCTATATGCATTCTAAGCCGAGGACACCTAATCCTAGGCGCTCTGATACCAAACATGTTGGGCCCGGGCCCCGGATGCCCGAATCCCGAGGGCGACCCCTCGGGTCGCTCCCGCGCCGGGCGCCCCAAACCGCGGACTCGATCCCAACATTTATACACAAAAACGATCAATCAGAACACACATTCACAACTATCAATTAAAGACCCATAACCATGGGGATTTCATACCATTGCAAATTAAAGGAATTTCAGCAAGTAATTCAGTCATACATAATACAAATAATCTCGAATTCCAAAAAGACATGAATTATGCTCCATGATAGTATGCTTGGAGGGCCAATCAAAATACTAACGTAATACAAAAGTTTCTAAGTGACTTGAAGTTCCTGATGCCGTGCAAGGTTAATGGTCGTCCTGATCTGCACCTGAGGAGGGAAAGTAATGGGTTGAGCTACACAGCTCAGTGGCTAATATAAATATAGCCATCGGCAATTAGCACAAATCCCAAAGATATGAATGTATATATATATATATATCTATACAGACAAAGAATTCCAAATTCACATGCTATTCAACAATTTATGCTTTCAATACAATTAGCTCAATTCATAACAATGTCACAATAAATAATTCACACATATGTAATGCACATCACAATGGCTCGAGGGTTCCATGGAAACAAAAGGAGAAACCAAGTTTAACCTCGAGCTAAATGAGTCCATTCGAGCTCATAGGCCACAAGCAGCAAAATGAGAAGGCTCTTGTCTACGTGCACGTGATTTAACGAAATGGTTCCACTCTCGCCCAAACAAAAGCATATATTCGTGCTCAAAATCATTTTATCAATGATATGCATTTCTCATTTATTCAAAATGCCATGACCGAAGTCGAGACATAGCATGCTCAGTAACAAAATTCAACTTTATCAATTCCATGATTCTTTCAAGTATATGAAATAAAAATCATTGATTATCATGCTTACACAATCGTAACATATAACATATATTCATACATAGGCAAGCATTTGCCTAATCACACAATAACTATAAGTATATTACCCACCTAAGATCGCCGAGAATCCGATTCATCGATGTCCTTCTTCTTGCGATGAAATCGTCACTTGGTTTCCTAAAACAACCAAGTTCCCATCCAATCAATATCCACATAAAATAATCAAAGCTTGAAGAGTCAAAATAAAGCATTAAAATCTCCATTCGACCTCCTCCTAAAATTCAAACCCTTGAAACAATTTCAAGTTCCTTCTTCGTATAACTTGTAGTCTTTTATTTTAGTTCATAACAAATCTGAAATCACCTCAATCGGACATCTATACCAAAAGATATCCTCAAAAATGAACAATTCTCATTTTCGGAAAAAGGGGCTCACCGCGGCGAAGGGATGCTCGCCGCGGCGAACGACCCAACTCGCCGTGGCGTGCACCAAAGCGTGCGTCGCGGGCGTCTTGGGAATCACGCGTGCCGCCACGACGTGCACACAGTGCACGCGGCGTGCAAATTTTTCTCCGCCACGCCACGGCGTGTTCTTCAAGACGTCATGACGTGCGGGTCGAAGTGCGACTCAAACCCTTTTCTGCATTTTCGACATCGATCCTTACCCAAACTCAAATGCAACATACACAAGCCTTAGATCAAGACTTATTCTACATTTCTAACCCATCCACAACTCAAAATCAAGCACAAACGAATCAACCCAAAGATTTATCCATATTTTCCACCTAAAACCCTAAACCATCGATTCTCTGATATAACCAACAAATCTAAGTTCAAATCTAACCTAACAAGTTTAAAGGAAGCAAACTTACTGTAAATCGCTTCAAACCAGTTGAAAACTCAAAACCCGCAAAAATCTCTCTTCTCTTCTCCTCTTCTCACCGACGGCACTCTTGTTTCTTTCCTTCTCCTTTCTTCCTTCTTTCCTTTCTCTTTTCTATTTCTATTCTAATTCTCCTTTTTAAACCCTAAGGGCATGGGCCTTTCCTACTAAGCCCAAGCCCAAAACAACTTAATTCCATTTCTTCAAAAGCCCTTACACACTTTAAAACCTCTAATGTTCATTTAAACCACAATTAACCTATACTTATCCATAGTATTCCCAAACAACTCCAATAAAAGCAAAACCACCTAATTATCACAATTTCTCAATTTAATCAAACTAAGGCAAAATCACAATTCATGCTGAATAATATCATCATAAAAAAAAATTCAGGGTCTAACATGACATGTGGCAAGTGACGTGTCACTTGCCTAACATGCCAACATGTCATGGGTTTATTTATGTTAGTCTTTCACGATGCTTCTAAAATTAATGACCAAACTTCCTTTGTTTTTCTTCTTCTTCCATCCGTAGACCTCCGTGTTTCCAATGCGATAAATTGTGATTGTGATTTTTATGTGAATAATTGTGAAATAATTGTTTGACTGTGATAATTTAGGTTTGATTGTGAAGCGATATTGCTCAATTGCGACATATGCATGAATGCATGATCAGTTAATGATAGTTGTGACCGCAGCAGTCACCGAGAGCTACAAGCTCAATGTTTATATTTGGGCCTCGAGCCCCACAGTGATTCAGAGCTTCAGGCTCAACGATTAATGTGCCCATATTGGGACAGTTCAGAGCCTCAGGCTCAATGATTAATGTGCCCATATTGGGACAGTTCAGGCGCTCGGTCACAGCCCCGAACTAAATTAGAAAAGTGTTACATGCGTATATCATTTGCATCTAATTTTAATCTCTTTGATTAAGTGAAAGGCTAACTGCCTTATGCTATTGTGGTACCAATCATGTGGTACTGTGAATGTGATTTATGAAACAAATGTAATATGCTTCAGTGTTGTATGAACTCAATTGGTTATGAATGCCAAATTAAATGAAATGTATCAAATTGTCTAAGCACAAGTGAAATTGTGAAATGTGTTCCAATATGCAACAATGTGAATAATGTTATGTGACTTGATATGTTGCATAAATTGAGTGAACCATCGATGATGGTTACCTCACTGAGTTCGCAAAACTCACCCAAAATTTGCAATTATTTTTCAGGACTCAGAAGAATACCCCGTTAGACAACGGGTGTATGGAAACCGCGTGAGAGTGAGAAGGGAGGTTGGGATCAATTCGCATATGCATTAGTGTCTGATAGAGATGTATTTTTCTGAATTTTTGTATTAATGATTAGGTCATGTTATAAAGGAAACAAACTAAATGAAATTGTATTTACAAAAGGGCCCCCGTGGTCATTGAACTCACTGATGATTAATTCTGTAAATTGTTTCCGCATAATATGTAGAGTTTGTGTATGTTTCAAAAAAAATTATACTGAGTTTTGACTGAGTGATGTAGCACGCCACCCTCACAGGGCACGTACTCGGATATCACCATCGATGTCGGGTTCGGGTCATGCAGGAGTGGGGTGTTGCAAACTATCATTAAAAGAATGGAAGGTATTTTCATAAACTCAAGTACCACTTTGAAACTTATAAGGTCTTTGAAAAACAAAAGTTACAAAAGCCTCGTGTGGAAGAAGTTGGAATTGAGGAAAAAAATTTCACAAGCATTCTGTAAAAAGGGTGGACGTCGCGACATGCAGCATGCACGCCGCAACGTGTGTGCGTGAATCACAATCCTCGGCATTTTAGGAATTTTTCTGGAATTTTTCAGGATACTTTTTTGGACCGAAAAAATTGTCAAGCGACAGACTGATTGGTTTCTGATACTAGAAAAGACTGTCCAATGACGCTAAAAATTTAGATACATGATGGTAGGATTTATTAATTTGAGCCATTAGAATTTGACGAGAAATTGAAGTAGAATTTGGAACCGAATTGAAAAGGAAATCAATGAGCGAATGAGGGGTTGACATGTGGCAAGTGACATGTTTCACTTGCCTAACATGCCAACATTTCATGGGTTTATTTATGTTAGTCTTTCACGATGCTTCTATAATTAATGACCAAAATTCCTTTGTTTTTCTTCTTCTTCCATCCGTAGCCTTCACTTTCTCTTCTTCCTCTTCGGTTTTCTCCCTCTTCTTAAGTACTACTCATCTCCACCTGTTAGTAGTGTACCCTAGGCCAATGAACATTTGTGATTCATGTATTAACATTATGATTTGTTAATAATATATTATGAGGTATTCTGTTTCATATATGCATGTATTTCATTTATGTAATGTGATTTACATTCCATGAATGGTATTAAACTTATATCATCAAGTATGTGACTTGAAAGTAAAACCATAAGTGTTATAATACTATTCTAGACTATCCCTAGTCGATCATTATTGGTGGAACAATAATGAATTAAGGTTAGTATGTGTTCTGATTGATGATCACGTTTTACTTATCATGGATATGAGATATCAAATCAGAAACATAGATATATGTTAGAGAACATATATTGGATCGACCCAAAAAGAGAATACTACATGGTTTCATGTCATTAGTGATTCTCAATATGGTTTGACTTTAGTCTTTTGACTGAAGTCATCATGGTTCCTACATGAGGAATTCGGTGTTTTGATATTAGACTAAGTTATTTTAACCGAATAACAAACAGGTCTTATGTTGGACATCAAATGAATCATGCGAAGGGATGTGAATGACGTAGATGGAATTTGTACCTCTCTTAAGTGAGAGAGATATCATTTGGGCCTCTTGACAAGTGTGACCAAGAAATGCATGGCCGTGCTCAAATGAATTGATGAAGAGTCATCAATGTCATTTGTTATAATCATCAACTTGGGATCAAGAAACTATGATTAATCAAAGGTTGACATGTACCATGCCTTATGATTAATCTTGATATCGTGTTACAAAAGGATGAGCTTATAACCATAGTTCTGAGTTAAATCGGATTATCGATCCTCATTTGATCCGGTAGTCATAATGTCTTGCTAGAGGCGCTTATGACTTATAGGCCTTGAAGTGTAATCAAGCCCATTGCCAACATCAAATGAGCCTCTGTGGTCGCACACAAAAAGAGTGATGTGATTTGGGCTTATTCTCTTGGGCCTAATTTATTAGGTATTGAATAAATATATTTAGATATATTTATTGGGCTAGATTGAATTAAGTTGTCGGGCTTTTATTATATATGATATAATGGGCGAAACTTAATAGAACTGAATGAGATTAGGGTTTCTCTATAAATAGAGAAGCTTAGGTCTCATTAGGTTAACGACACAATTGTCGAAAACCCTAGCGCCATCGAAGAGAAATGATGCGGCGTTCGAAAGGTTTTCAGGGATGTGCTAGCACTACTACTGCAAACCGGATCGTGCATGCTCGTGTGGATACCGGTAGAGGGCATTAGCGATTTGCAGTGTCTTGAAATATGAAAAGAAGCAATCCACCCACGAAAATAAGGTATTTTCGTTAATCCTTCGTGTTTTCGATTATACGTGATGTTTTTGTATGGTCTTTTCCGCAGCGTATTGTGAATACTTGGACCTTACGCGATCCAAAAGTGGTATCAGAGCCAGGTTCTTCTGTAAAATCATTAATATACGTGTTTTTGATTACATGTGTTCACGATTTTGGCTTCTGTATAATCGAAAATATATACATGTTTGGATTACATGTGTTTACGGATTTGGATTCTGTAGAGATGAAAAATATGCATGTTTTGATTAGATGTGCTCACGGTTTTGGTTTCGTGATACGAAAGTGTTTTTATTTCATGCATGTTGTTTTCGGATTTTTTGATTATCTTAGTACTGATGAGAATATATGACAAGCATGAAGGGTTTGACCAACAGGTGGTGGTTGTTAGGGTTTCCACCATGTAAGATATGGATCTGGAATGGGAAACCTCAAGTATTCATGTTGGACAAGGATACTCCAGTCGACAAGCATCTCTTCCAGTCGACTAGAAGTTTTCCAGTCGACTGGTTGGAGAGCGGAGATGAGCGTTTCAGCGAAAAACGTTCGTTCCAGTCGACTGAAAATGGTTCCAGTAGACTAATACAAGTCGACCAGTCGACTAGCATCTCTTCCAGTCGACTAGAAGTGTTCCAATCGACTGGTTGGAGGGCGGAGATGAGTTTTTGGTGAAAAACGTTTGTTCTAGTCGACTGAAATTAGTTCCAGACGGTCGCACAAGTCGACCAATCGATTATCATCTTTCGAATGACCGCACAAGTCGACGGTCGATTATCGACTTTTCGATGACCGGCAAGCCCAAAGAAGGGCGCTTTCCTACGCTTGTTTATTTGTTATGTGTTATATATTCTGGGTGATGTTACATGTGTTTATTTATATTTTTGAATATTTATATTCATGTGTAAGTTACTATTCTATACTTCTAATATATATATACTCAAGTATGTTGTGATATAGGATTAGAAATAGCATAGTACAAACACCCTTACTAATAGGATTAGTAGCCTTCATAATGTACTAAGAACGACCCTCTTCATAATTTCAAGTTTATATGCCTTCCATAAATCTTTACCAATGTTTATCTCTAGCTTATCCTTATGTGGGTTTTTGCCAAAGCAAGGCATGTAGGGATCATCTAGGGAAGACATTTGAATAATGGTGCTATTCATAGGTAAAATATGGATAAACTTGACTAAGCTATCAAAACGGTTTTGGGCTTAGGGCATAAGATTAGGTTTTTACATACATGCAGTACATAAGATGTATTTTAATATAAGCCCATCAAGAGTTACATGTGATGTAATTGAAAAGAGTTTTTCTACCTAAATAACTAAGTTTTGAGTGTTAAGCCAAAGCTTTCTTAGGACTTGGTGAAATATGGATCTTGTTTCTCCCATTTTCAATTGAGGTTATTTATTTGAGTGGGAGCTAATACCTCATAATATATGAATGTTGACCCTTGTTGCATAATTTTTGTAGATTATGGCTACTCCATCCACAAACCTTTCTATCGATCTATCTTAGAAAGAAAAGCTTAGTGGATCAAATTTCCTAGATTGGTATAGGAACTTGAGAATTGTTCTCAAGCAAGAAAGAAAACTTTATGTCTTAGAAGAGCCCATCCACGAGGAACCACCGCAAATGCACCTAAGGCTCAAAAGGATGCTTACATGAAGCATATCAATGACTCTACTTGATGTGTCATGCCTTATGTTAGCGCCATGATCTCCGACCTTCGAAGGATTTAGAGGAAATGGAGGCCTATGACATGCTTGCTCAACTGAAAACTATGTTTCAAGAGCAAGCACGCCAAGAGAGGTTTAGAACCACTAAGGCATTGAATTCATGCAAGATGACTCCTGGCACACCGGTGAGTGCTCATGTTCTTAAGATGAAGAGTTACATTCATCATCTTGAGAAATTAGGTGCACTGTTAGTCGAGAATTGGCAACTGATCTTATTCTAGCATCTTTGGTGATGAATATGATCAGTTCATTCTCTACAACATGCATAATATGGAGAAGTCCATTGAAAAATTGCATGGGATGCTGAAAACTGCTGAAGAGAACTTAAAGGGAAAGGTTAAGACCACCAATGAAGTTCTTGTGGTTCAAAAGGGAAAGGGTTTCAAGAAGAAGGGCACAGCCAAGGGCAAAGGTAAAGTACCTAAGTCCAAGCCCAAGCCCAAAGCTAAGACTAAGACACCCAAGGAGGGAGTTTGCTTCCATTGCAATGAACCTGGTCATTGGAAAAGGAACTGGAAACTCTATTTGGAAGAGCTGAAAGAGAAGAAGAATAGTGTGACTACTTCTTCAGGTATGTTTGTTATAGAAATCAATTTTACTCCTTCTGCATCTTGGGTATTAGATACTGGAGTTGCAACTCACATTTGTACTAATGTGCAAGGTTTAAGAAGGACTAGAAGATTGATGGCTGGTGAAATCAACCTGCGCGTGGGAAATGGAGCAAGAGTTGCTGCTTTATCCGTGGGGACTTAGGATCTTATTTTGCCCACTGGACTCATTTTGGAACTTGAGAATTGTTATTATGTACCTACTTTGAGTAGGAACATTATTTCTTTTGCTTGTTTAGAGAATAATGGATTTAAATTTTCTATTGAGAATAGAAGTATTTCCATTTATAAGAATGACATTTTATATGGCATTGTTGCGTCAATTAAATGGCATTTATACTCTGAACAATCGAGTTTGTTACAAATGAGCCCATCTATAACATAAATACCAAGAAGTTTAAATCTAACGATTTGAACCCAACATATCTCTGGCATTGTCGTTTAGGCCATGTAAACGAAAAACGCATTTCAAAACTCCATCAAGATGGATTCATTGATTCTTTTGAATCTTTTGACACGTGTGATTCTTGTTTACTGGGTAAGATGACAAAGGCCCCCTTCATAGGTAAAGGGGAAACGGCCAATGAGCTATTGGGCCTTATACATACCGATGTATGCGGTTCTTTTAGCATATCAGCGAGAGGAGGTTATTTGTATTTCATTAATTTTATAGATGACTTCAATAGATATGGGTATGTCTATTTAATGAAGTACAAATCTGAATCTTTTGAAAAGTTCAAAGAGTATAAGAATGAAGTACAAAATTAGCTTGGCAAGAATATTAAAATCCTTCGATCTGATCGAGGAGGTGAATATTTAAGCCAAGAGTTTGATGATTATCTTAAGGATTGTGGAATCGTTTCACAATTGACTCCTCCAGAACTCCTCGATGGAATGGTGTTTACGAAGGAGAAATCGAACTCTATTAGATATGGTTCGATCAATGATGAGTCAAACCGATCTTCTAAAATATACGGGGCTATGCTTTAGAAACCGCAGATTCATATTGTACCGTATTCCTTCAAAGGTCAGAAAAGACACCTTATGAGATATGGACTGGGAAGCGTCCCAATTTATCTTTTCTAAAGATTTGGGGTTGTGAGGCTTATGTGAAGCGTTCAATTGCTGACAAGTTGGCACCCAAATCTGAAAAATGTTATTTTGTGGGATATCCTAAGGAAACTAAAGGATATTACTTTTACATCCCATCAGAGAACAAAGTGTTTGTTGCTCGAAATGGTTTCTTCTTAGAGAAGGAATTTGTTTCCAAAGGAAACAGTGGGAGTAAAGTACAACTCGAAGAAATTCAAGTTTCACAAAATGACATTGAGCCTGAAAAGGAGATTGAAGCAAGCTCACAAGTTGTTGATGAGCAGTCTTCAACAACCTGAAGGCCTACGTAGATCGATAGGATTAATCATGAACCCGAGAGATATGGATTTCTAGTTCTCGATGATGACAATGTGATGCTCATCGATTATAATGAGCCCACAACCTATCAAGAAGCTATGGAAAGTCCAGAATCTGCTAAATGGTTAGAGGCCATGAAAGCAGAGATGCAATCCATGTATGACAATCAAGTTTGGACTTTGATTGATCCGTCTGATGGCTTGAAGACCATTGGATGCAAATGGGTTTTCAAAAAGAAACTCGACATGGATGGAAATGTGCACACTTATAAAGCAAGACTTATTGCTAAAGGTTATCGACAAGTTCATGGAATTGATTATGATGAGACATTTTCTCCAGTGGTCATGATCAAATCCATTAGAATTCTTATTGCCATAGCTGCATACTACGATTATGAGATATGGCAAATGGATGTCAAAACGGCTTTCCTTAATGGAAACTTACTTGAGGATGTATATACGATATAGCCTGAGGGTTTTGTCCATCCTAAGAATTCGGGAAAGGTGTGCAAGCTTCAAAGATCCATTTATGGATTGAAGCAAGCATCAAGAAGTTGGAATCTTCGTTTTGATGAAGTTGTCACAGAGTTTGGATTCATCAAGAATAAAGATGAACCTTGTGTTTACAAAAAGGTTAGTGGGAGTGTTGTTGTCTTTTTAGCTTTATATGTTGATGACATATTGCTCATTGGAAACGATATTCCGACCTTACAGAGTGTCAAGATTTGGTTAAGGAAACGTTTCTCAATGAAAGACTTAGGTGAGGCTGCCTATGTTTTAGGCATTAAGATCTATAGAGATAGATCAAGAAAGCTTATAGGCCTAAGTCAAAGTTCATACATAGATAAGGTACTGAAAAGGTTTAGTATGCAAGATTCTAAGAGAGGATTCTTACCTATGTCACATGGAATCAAGCTTTCTAAGAAGGATTGTCCTACTTCAGATAAGGAGCTTGAGCGCATGAGTAAGATTCCATATGCATCTGCAATTGGATCTATCATGTATGCCATGTTATGTACTCGACCAGATGTCTCATATGCTTTGAGCATAACAAGTAGATACCAATCTAATTATGGTGAGAGTCCTTTGGATAGCGATTAAGAACATCCTTAAGTACTTGAGAAGAACTAAGGATATGTTCCTAGTCTATGGAGGACTTGAAGGAGAGCTAGTTGTAAATGGTTACACCGATGCTGGTTTTCGATCGACATAGATGATTTCAGATCGCATCAGGTTTTGTGTTACTGCTTGAATGGAGGTCCAATGAGCTGGAAAAGTTCAAAGTAAGACATCATTGTCGATTCTACAACTGAAGTCGAGTACATTGTTTGCTTCGGATGTTTGCTAAGGAAGTCAGATGGATCGGGAAGTTCATCACGAGCTTGGAATTGTTCTAGCATTGCAAGTCCTATAGACCTTTATTGTGATAATAATGGGGCTATAGCACGAGCTAAGGAACCAAATTAGCATCATAGATCCAAACACATACTCGACGTTTCCATTTGATTAGAGATCATTAGAAGAGGAGACGTGAAGATATGCGAGTGGGCACAGATGACAACATTGCTGATCCACTTACTAAGCCTCTTCCACAGCCTAAACATGAGAGTCATACGAGGTCTATGGGTATTAGATATCTGACCGATTGGGCCTAGTGCAAGTGGGAGATTGTTAGTAGTGTGCCCTAGGCCAATGAACATTTGTGATTCATGTATTAACATTATGATTTGTTAATAATATATTATGAGGTATTTCGTTTCATATATGCATGTATTTCATTTATGTAATGTGATTTACATTCCATGAATGGTATTAAACTTATGTCATCAAGTATGTGACTTGAAAGTAAAACCATAAGTGTTATAATACTATTCTAGATCGTCCTTTAGTCGATCATTATTGGTGGAACAATAATGAATTAAGGCTAGTATGTGTTACGATTGATGATCACGTTTTCTCGATCATGGATATGAGATATCAAATCAGAAACATAGATATATGTTAGAGAACATATATTAGATCGACCCAAAAAGAGAATACTACATGGTATCATGTCATTAGTGATTCTCAATATGGTTTGACTTTAGTCCTATGACTGAAGTCATCATGGTTCCCTACATGAGGAATTGGTGTTTTGATATTAGACTAAGTTATTTTTAATGTAATAACAAACAGTCTTATGTTGGACATCAAATGAATCATGCGGAGGATGTGAATGGCGTAGATGGAATTTGTACCTCTCTTAAGTGAGAGAGATATCATTTGGGCCTCTTGACAAGTGTGGTCAAGAAATGCATGGCCGTGCTCAAATGAATTGATGAAGAGTCATCAATGTCATTTATTATAATCAGTCAACTTGGGGATCAAGAAACTATGATTAATCAAAGGTTGACATGTACCATGCCTTATGATTAATCTTGATATCGTGTTACAAAAGGACTGAACTTATAACCATAGTTACAGGTTAAATCGGATTATCGATCCTCATTTGATTTAGGTAGTCATAATGTCTTGCTAGAGGCCGCTTATGACTTATGAGCCTTGAAGTGTAATCAAGCCCATTGCCAACATCAAATGAGCCTACAGGGTCGCACACAAAGAGTGATGTGATCTGGGCTTATTCTCTTGGGCCTAATTTATTAGGTATTGAATAAATATATTTAGATATATTTATTGGGCTAGATTGAATTAAGTTGTCGAGCTTTTATTATATATGATATAATGGGCCGAAACTTAATAGGGCCTGAATGAGATTAGGGTTTCTCTATAAATAGAGAAGCTTAGTATGGTGTTGGGAGGAAGGTAGAGATTTGGTGTATAGTTGGAAAATTGAAGAATTTAAAGTGCTTGAAGCTTGTTTAGGTGAGAAATTTGTATTGTTTTTTTTCCTTGGTAGGTAGAAGTATTTATTATGCTTGTTGGTTCATTAATTTCATAAAGCTTAGGGTTTGATTGTATGGGTAGGTTGCTTCTTTGATTGGTTTATGATTGGTAAAAGATGAATTATTAACATGTTTTGGATTGGTTTTGTGATGCTAGATGAATGGAAATTTAGGGAAGAAAATTGTGTATGCTGTGTGCTGCCAAATTGTGATTTATTTCTCAAGTAATTGTCTTGATGAATTTGTGGCTGAATTCTTGGCTAAATGGGATGTTTATTGATGTGGTATTCATGTTTGCATGAAAGGAGTAGAGTTTGGTATGAAATCTGGAAAATGGAACTTGTGTATGTTTTAGGTATTTGTTTATAACTTTTGCTGTGGTTATGCTATTGAGTTGAGGTTTGATTTAAATTAAACTTGAGAAGTATGGCTAGAATTCCTATGAAGGAAGTTCTGTCCAATTTTGGCTTGAAGAGCTTTGAATTTTGCTTGGAAGTTGAGATATGTGTGCTGGATGAATAGTATCCAGATTTAGGTTCCATTATTGAAGACCTAAAAATTTGAGAATTTTTCTAAGATAAAGGAGACGGATTTTGTGAAATTGGTACTCCTGAAAGTTGAAGATTTATTTGTTATCTTTGTAACACCACTGATTATGATATTTTTCTATTTGTAGGTTGTAAATTATGGTCTGATAATGCTCAGGTGGTAATTCAGTCCAAAATGTGTTTTGGTGTGCAAATGCTCTAAGGGCATAATTTTTGTGCTCATTGTGTTCTGATATTTATTTGGGACTGTTAAGGGTGAAATTCGCTCAAGTGACATTATGGAAAGTTGTAGAGGATTGTTGCAGCTTTCTAATGAGGTATTTTATGCGATTTTTGAGTGTAAGGATTGTTAGATATAAATTTGTAAAGTTTTGATATGGTTTAGGTCATGTGCTGTTTCAACCCTCCTTAACAGGACAGCCACATTCATGAGAGGATTTCACCTAGTTTGAATTGGAATTTGCTTAGAATTCCTTCTTTAGAATTGTAGTATATTGTCTGAGCTTTTTATTGCTATATGGTATGGAATTTTTCGCCAAGGGAATGAGGAGTTATGAATTTTGGAAAATTGGGTTTCTGTTGAGAAAAAGTTGGTTAGGTTGAAACTTTGTTTGAGAATTTGATTTGGTTAGAGATGGAATTGGCTTCCAAGTTGTTCAGGAAAGTTGTAGCTGTTGTTTTGCTCTTTTGATTGATATAAAATGTGGAATGTTTGGCAAAGGGGATGACAAGTTATGATTTTTGTGAAAGTGTTGCACTGTTATGGTAAATGTGTGACTAGGCAGTGTCTTTGGGTGCATTTTTGACACCCTTAGAGGTATTATTAAATTTCAAGTTCTTCATGAAACTTGTAGGTTTTTTGGACATGTGTGGTAAAAGTTGTGCAGTGGGGAAGAAAGGAAAGTCCATAGGTTTTGCTTATTTTGGAAAATGAAATTTTAGTAATATATATATATATATATATAACACATGCGGGCGAGCGACCACATCCCAGTGACCTCTGTATAATATTTTTGGATAACTTTTTCATCCGACCTCCAATCGACCTGATTTTTAAAGCGTGGGATTTCTAAGATATTTCTCTATCTTTCTATACCAAATTTAGGATTTTTTAGATCAAACTGAGAAAGGTCGATCGGATCTAAGTGAGCAGACCAGTTGGAAAAGTCTGAACATGCTTCAGTAGTTTGGAGATATTTTGAGCTATAGAGCTCCAATCGATCTGATTCTTATTTCTAATTAAACTAGAGAAATAGATCTACAAATTTATGAAGAGGTCGGACTTCAATTTAGCCCCTAAGATGTTCAATTTCTAGAGTGAAGTTACGTGTAGTGTGTTGGTCTGAACGTGTTTTGGGAATATCTTTTCCGTCCGACATCCGATTGACCTGATTCTTGAGGCATCGGATTCGTGAAATATTTAATTTCATTTATTTGTGAAATTGGGAATTTTTAGAGTTGAAATTGATGGGAATTGGTTAGGTCGAAGTGAGGGGACCGGGTAATGGTTTTTTCGATCCATGTTTTATTAATAATTGGACACTATAGAGCTCCGAATTGAGTGATTTTGATATCTATGAGTTTCTAATGTTTAGAGGAAACTTTTTTTGACGGGAATTTGTGCAATAGTGCCAGGAATGTCACGAACATGCATTGTACACATATAAATTACTACATGTGTATTATTTAATATTTCTGATTGTGCCTTTGGTAATGTGTGATTATTGTGATTGTTTAGAGGCACGGTTGGAACGTCATCCCACGGACGTTGCCGAGACTTCCCGGCATTAGCTCGGAAGCTATTTTGTGAGTAACCTAGATGGTTTCTCAATTATTGTTTGTCTATAATTTTGCACTTATAAAACTGTGGAGAATAATGGTGGACTTGTGCATTTGTTTATGCCTGGATTCTGAATCGAAGGTGTCCGATGGATTGGGAGATTATGAAATAGAAGTGTGATTTGTCTGAGAATTTGGAGACCTCCGTGTTTCCAATGCGATAAATTGTAATTGTGATTTTTATGTGAATAATTGTTTGAATGTGATAGTTTGGGTTTGATTGTGAAGCGATATTGCTCAATTGTGACATATGCATGAATGCATGATCAGTTAATGATAGTTGTGACCGGAGCAGCCACCGAGAGCTACAAGCTCAATGTTTATATTTGGGCCTCGAGCCCCACAGTGATTCAGAGCCTCAGGCTCAACGATTAATGTGCCCATATTGGGACAGTTCAGAGCCTCAAGCTCAATGATTAATGCGCCCATATTAGGACAGTTCAGGCGCTCGGTCACAACACTGAACTAAATTGGAAAAGTGTTACATGCGCATGTCATTTGCATCTAATTTTAATCTCTTTGATTAAGTGAAAGGCTAAATGCCTTATGCTATTGTGGTACCAATCATGTGGTACTGTGAATGTGATTTATGAAACAAATGTATTATGCTTCAGTGTTGTATGAACTCAATTGGTTATGAATGCCAAATTAAATGAAATGTATCAAATTGTCTAAGCTCAAGTGAAATTGTGAAATATGTTCCAATATGCAACAATGTGAATAATGTTATGTGACTTGATATGTTGCATAAATTGAGTGAACCATCGATGATGGTTACCTCACTGAGTTCACAAAACTCACCCAAAATTTGCAATTATTTTTCAGGACCCAAAAGAATACCCCGTTAGACAACGGGTATATAGGAACCGCGTGAGAGTGAGAAGGGAGGTCTGGATCAGTTCGTGTCTGCATTAGTGTCTGATAGAGATGTATTTTTTTGAATTTTTGTATTAATGATTAGGTCATGTTGTAAAGGAAACAAACTAAATGAAATTGTATTTACAAAAGGGCCCCCGTGGTCATTGAACTCACTAATGATTAATTCTGTAAATTGTTTCCGCATAATATGTAAAGTTTGTGTATGTTTCAAAAAAAAATTATACTGAGTTTTGACTGAGTGATGTAGCACTCCACCCTCACAGGGCACAGAATCGGATATCACCATCGATGTCGGGTTCGGGTCATGCGGGAGTGGGGTATTACAAACTATCATTAAAAGAATGGAAGGTATTTTCATAAACTCAAGTACCACTTTGAAACTTATAAGGTCTTCGAAAAACAAAAGTTACAAAAGTCTCGTGTGGAAGAAGTTGGAATTGAGGAAAAAATTTGTCACAAGCATTCTGTAAAAAGGGTGGACGTCGCGACGTGCAGCATGCACGTCGCGACGTGTGTGCGTGAATCACAAGCCTCGCCACAACATGTGATCTGTCGCCTCGGCGAGGAACAACATAATGGCAGAAAAAATATGCACTAAGTTTAAAAATGTGTAACATGATGCAAGATTGGCTAACACACATCAAAAGTGTCATCATGGAGCATAACAAATAATAACACAATAGGAAAAGCTCCCCCACACTTAATTAACACATTGTCCGCAATGAAAATGAATGTAGAGACATGTTATTAATCATAGAGGCAAAAAGAGGTCAATACAAAGTGGGCTAAGAATCCAACAAACAAAAGAAAACATAAAACAAAACAAAACAACATAAAAGAAATGGAAAAGAAAATAGAACAAAATGTCAGAACTACGCCAAAGGATCATCAGGGGCGGAAGCAGGAGGGGTAGCTGCAGAAATGCTAGGACCGGCCGAAGAATCACCGTCCACAGGAGGAATGAGAAGGTGGAGGTGAGCTGCAATCAGGGCCAGCTAGGCTTTGATACGGAGAACAGCCGCATGAAGGGTTGCCACCTGATGGGAGAGGGTGGTCAAGGGGGATGGGGTGGAAGGGGCGTCTGAGTGAGGCACATCTGCAGGTGTATCAGCAACAACAGGAGGGGATGGAGGGGGTGGTGAAGGAGGTAGTGATGGTGGAGGTGGAGGTGGTGGTGAGAAGCGGGGTTGTTTAAGGCGGATGTAATGGAAGAGGGAGGCGGGTTCAAAGGGGCAGTCAGAAGGAAGTTCCGGGACCTGATGGGCCCGGAACAAATCAGTAACAAGGTGAGGAAACAGAATGGAATGAGTGAGGGTAGAAGTAAGGATGGATTGGCGGAGGGCCGCAGTGATTGCATAAGCAATATCAACCGGTCGTCCAACCATGAAGAGGTAGATGTATAGCGCCTGTTTTTTGGGAACGAGGGCAAGGTGGGTGGTGGGAAGGACGTTGTTGCTGATAAGATTAAGTCAAGGACGGGCCTCAGGACGGAGATCAGCATGTTGAAGATATCTCTGGGACGCTCTAGGTTGATGCCAGTCGGCACCCGCAGGACAAAGGGTACGAAGGACATCATCGCAGGGGTAGTCATGAATAAGGTCGACATAGTGACAGCGAAGGATAGGAGGGAGGTGGTAATGGTCACGGATGGCGGCATGTGTGAAGGCGCGAGGAATGGTAGCACCTCGAAAATGAATGTCCAAGGTGTCATGGTAACGGGCATGGGTATAGAAATGACGAACGAAGGTGTCATTTTCGAGAGTCCTAGGCTGTGCACTAAACCGGAAAGTTGAGATCAGACGAGCTGGCTGACAAAAGGGTGGTGGGATGGTGAGAGAGGGAAAGGTCGCTCCTTGAGTAGCGGCCTAGCTTCAATCTTTGCAACTAGGTCGGTATACTCCGGATCGACAGGAGAGGAGGAAGTGGAAGAACGAGTGGGAGAGGCTGGAGGATGTGAACTGTGGGAAGCGCCAGAAGGTGAAGGTGAAGGCAAATGTTCGGAGGAGAAGTCAAGGGAGCTGGAAGAGTAGAAATTGGAGGGTGTAGTGGGACGGATGGAGGCGTTCTTGGTGCGAGGCATTGTCCTATACAGAAAGTAAACACACAGAAAAGTCAAAGAAACACAAATAACAAAGGTTCGTCGCGATGTCTGGTTGCGCGCCGCGATGAGACAAGCTGTGCGTCACACATCGCGGCGCATGCGGATCACACGTCGCGGCAAGCGAGAGAAAACCCACAGTCGCCACGAGCAATCTACGCGTCGCTGCGTAGGGCAGAAATCTGACACACCGCGACGTGTTGAAGCATTGGCGCAACAAAAAACAATCCCTATTGTACAGAATAAAAAATGGAAACGACAAGAGATAAGAGATATCTTACAAGGTGAACACAGAGACAAAAATTGGACGACTGCGGCGAGCTAGTAGCAATGGATGAAGAAAAAGGAGGGGTCGCGGCGCGATGAGGAAAGGGGAAGTCGCGGCGTAAGAATGAATAGAAGGAATGAGAGGGAGGCAGCTTAAAGGTGGTGCGCTGGAGGGTTGTGAAGGTTTAGGGGTAAAAGTACGAAAATAACACTGGTTAAAGGGAAGGACCATCGTATAATAAGGATAAAAAGGGGTTTTACCCCCCTTAGGGTGACGCGCAAGGGCCTCACGTCATGGCGTCAAAATCAATGTACGCCGTATCGACATGATTTTTTTCACGTCGCGGCGTGCGCTTCTCCTGGAACACTCGCCGCGGCGCGTAATTGGTACACGTCGCGATGAGATATCCCACATCGCGGCGAAACTTCCCGAAAACAAACAAAGATTCTAAGCTCACTATTCCTGACCACTCATGCACAAAAATTTCTTCTACCAAGCAACATGTATCATGCATTCACTAAGATCGAGGGTTCCAAAGGAGAGTGAAATTATTAAAAATAATTGAACTAAAATCCTACTGAACTAAATCTATCCCTACTGATTAAGTTTCTCCCCCACACTTAGTCAACAAAGTCATGCACAATAGTTTCACTCCAATTTCAATCATTATGTTTGAATATATGATAAGTGAAAGGGAAGAAACTACCCGGTGCTTAAGGTGGGTCTGTTTGTGTCTTGTGGATGTCCGGCTTGTTTCTATACCTCGGTGAGGTGATTCGACTGCTTTCCAGATCCATGCTAGCATCCACACCTAACGATTCACCTGAAACATTGGAAGCGAAAATGCTCTCCAAAGAATTGTCAGTCAAAGGGTCCATTGATTGTTCAAAATCAGCGCATGCATCTTCAACAACCATATCAAGCATATTAACTCCTAGAAGTGAATAATCCTCATGGGGGTGTTTCATTGCTTCATACATTTTGAAACTCACCTGTTGGTCGCCTACCTCCATGGTGATCTTACCTTCCTTTATGCTGATCATGGTGCTTGCTGTCCGCAAAAAGGGTCTCCCGAGAATCAAAGAAGTATCCTGCACAACTTCAGAAGACATATCAAGTACATAAAAATCAGCAGGAAATACTAAACCCTTATCCTGGCCAAGATGTCCTCAATTATGCCCACTGGATGCCTAAATGATCTATCAACCAACTGTAGGACAACAGATGTGGGTTTCAAACTTTTCACTCCTAAGGACTGATAGACAGATTTGGGCATCACATTAATCGCCGCCCCTAGATTTAACAAAACTCTTCCTATAGCTACTTTCCCTATGATGCACAGAATGGTGAAAGATCCAGGGTCTTGACATTTCACAGGTATTTGCGGTTTAAACAGGGCTGACACATTAGAGCTCACTTGGACTCTCTCATTGGGCCTAAACTTTCTCTTGTTAGTGCACAAGTCCTTCAGATATTTAGCATAGGTCGGAACTCTCTTCACTAAATCAAGCAAGGCGACATTTACCTCTACTTTTCCAAACAAATCAACGATTTCTTTTTCATGCTTGATCTCATTCATGCGCTTGCTCATCAAATATGAATTTCGAAAAGGGAGATCTTGAATACTTACCTCCTTACCTTTGCCGGCTTGCTTGCTTGATTCTCCATGTTCAGCTTGATCCTTGGAACTCTCTGAAGTAACCTCCTTGTTTCTTGAGACAAGCTTCTTTTCTTTCAATAGTTCTTCTTCCCTCACACTCTCAGATTTCTTGATCTTTTCCTTGGGTGGAGGCACTTCTTCACTCTCAATCTCCTCATCACATGTCTCTTCTTCTTCTTGAGGATTAAATCTCACTTGTTTTCCACTTCGAAGGGCAATTGTATTGAGACTCTTCAGATTCATCACAGTATTTGAAGGAATAGTTCCACTGCTTCTTGCTTGATTCTCACTCATGTTGTTGGACAGCTGAGCTGAATAAATTTCCTTCCTCATTGATGATGTCCTGGAGGCTGGAAAATACTTCTCCAAAAAGGCCTTCCTCAAATTGGTCCAGCTATGATAAGCATTGGCCACATGCCTCGGGAGACTCATGTACCACTCCCGTGCCTTTCCTTCCAAGGACAGATGAAACACTTTCTATAGAACTTGGTCCAATGTCGCTCCTACTGGCTTCATACTCTGACAGATCATCGTCAAAGATTGTAGATGCATGTACGGATCTTCTCCTACCAAGCCATGAAATTTAGGAAGGGAATTAATCAACAAACCTTTAACTTCAAAATTAACATGAAAATTAAGGCAAGCAACAGTAATGGATCATAATGCACATCAGAAGTTGTCGCTTCCCTAATAGTCCTACATCTCTGATTCTCATTGTTCTCTCCTACTCTCTCATGCTCACCATTTCCTCCATTAGTTCCATTTCTAGGTTGGTTTGCAGGAAAGTCAAGATTTTGGAAAAAAAAATTGGGGTTTTTAGTCATATTTTCTCTTTCTCACTTAACTAATCTACTTCTCTCTTGTCCTTTCCTCTCTTTCCTAAGTCTTCGCAAGTGTCTCTCAACTTCAGGTTGGAATTGAACAAGTCTACCTCTCCTGGGCATGCGCAAAATCAATCCACAAATAAAAGTAGTAAAAAAAATTTCTCACAATCACACAAAGTCGAATAAAAGTGAAATGTGATGAATGCGAGTGTATGAGTGTATGGATGTATGTATGAGTGTGTATGTGTGAAAATTTTGCTAAATAAGAAAAATTAAAGTATGAAGTACGCTTGTGCAAAGGAAAATCAAAACCTATACTATGAACAAGTATGAAGATTAAACTATCCTAAATGCACTGCAAAAGCAAAGATTCCGATTATCAACGATAATTGAAATGAAATGACAATGGCGATCCTACGGTAAACCAATTTCTTGGTTCATTGGCAACGGCGCCATTTTGATCGGCTCTTCATATAGATCTAAAGATCAATCCCTTGGAAACCGAATCAAAAATAATAAAATTCCAAGGATTGCAATACAAGATGCAACCTCGGGTCGTCTCACTTAATTGGAACCAAGTGAAAAAGGTCTAAGCTAGCCTAATTGTTAAAAATTGCAATCAAAGTTGATAAAATGCGGGTTTTGATCATTAAAAAGAACTAAGGAAATTTAACTACAATTGAAGGACAAAGTATAAAAAGTATCTTTTTGGATTTTAAGGAAATAAATGAAATTGAAAATTTGAGTAATAAGCAAATGAGAATAAATCCTCTTGAAAATGAGCTTAGGCTATCATAGTTTAAAACAAATTTTTAGGGAGTGAAATTCACTAAGCTTTTGATTAACAAACCTTAAAGATTCTCTTTAAGTCCAGAATCTTGATTAATGAACTCCATTTCCCAAGATTCCATTAAGTGCTCTTAAGCCTTAGAATCTTAAAGGGCTCTTTAAGTCCAAGGTTTTAATCAACAAACTCCTTTAATTACAACCTTGTTAAATGCAACTTAGTGTGTGAAATGGACAAGTTGATGCAATTGGTAATTTGGCTCAAGCACAATCTCAATATCAAACACAACTAGGCAGATAAAGAGGATTAACACAATCACCAAAAGACATATATGAAACTTCATATATTGAGCATCAAAGTTCTACAAATAACCAATCCATAACACAAGACATCGTTCGACACTTGATTAAACTATAACCAAGCTAATCTAACTACACAGCAGTAAACCCTAACTCAGGAATTTACAACAATGTAATTAAACTTGACGATGTAAGATTAACTCCCTTTTTAAGAACCGGTGAACTCCAGCCGAATGCTACATTCTCAAGAGGAAATGTGGATTTAGTCGAGCATGGATCTGGACTCTCTCACGACTGTTGAAGATCGGATGTCACCCATGGTTGCAGTAGAGACTGGCGGTGGTGTAGAGATGATGGCGATGGTCGGAGTTGAAGGGGTGATCGTATCTGTGGAATAATTGTCTCTCTGCCTCCCAAGTGTATTCTCGACAGATGAAGCTCTCTTTTGACCTAAATTTAGCAACCTTTTAAATGATGGGTGCGGGTTGGGTCGCCACAGTGAGAGAACTTTCCAAATAAAGTCTGGATATCCGTCTTCTCACCGCGGCGAGATGCTTCTTTGACGTCGCGGCGTTTCTCCTTGGATTGTCTCGCTGCGGCGTGTTATTTGATTGGCGTCGCGACGTGCTCTTCTTGTATCGCTCGTCGCGGCGTGATGCTTGTAGCACGTTAAAAACTATGAAAGTGTAGCCAATTTATATAAGAAACTTGGGCTCAATCAGCATGTTGATTACATAACCTATCAAGAAAGGCTAAAGCAAGCTGGTAGATTTCTCTAAGAGATATATTAGCCATATTTCGTTGTAAAGAAATAATGGTCCTTTGTAACTCTGTTTGTAGTTGATTTGGAAGGGATGATATAAAAGTATATCAAAGATTAACATCATTCCAACCATTAAGAAGATAGTACCTTTTTGTGATACATTAATAATGCTTCTATAAATCATGCTTGTTAAGTGAACATCATTTTATTGCAAAATATTCCTGACATATCTACATATCAATAAGTTGAAAGTCACCAATAAATTCCTTATGAATTATTCCAAGAAGAGCTCCAGTTATAATGACTTGGATATACTGAAGTCTTAGATAGTCATTAATACTTTGCCACTATTCTCGCAAAATACTAGTGAAACGAGATCTAAACTCAGACAAAATATTCTATAATGGAGTATTCAGTTGACTCATTTGTAGATCTATCCATGCATTGAATTCATATAATTGATCTCTCCATTTCTTTTGGGGTAGATCGTCAAAAGTGAACCAAGGTCCTGAAGTAGGCTTGGTTTGAATAGATGGTTAAGCGGGTGCTGCCTGTGGTACTGGTTCAGGTCTGAAAGGTTCAGTGTGTAGGAAAATCCCGGTGGCATCACATGCCCACGGTGTGGAAAAATAAAAATTTTTGTTCCGGGACCTTCCCGAAAGCCAGGATCCATGTGTATATATAATAAACTCAAACCGAACGACCAAAGGAGACCGTCTCTAACGGTATCCACGCAGAGATTGGAGAACCTAACCGGGACAAACCCTTTGACCCGGGAATAGCTAGAACAAATTAAAGAGTGCTAGCTCTTACCTTTGTCCTTGGAGAGCTTGGAAAAAAAATGGAGAAGAGATGAAGAGGAAGACTTGAAGAAGCTTGAAGATGAAGGAGAATATGATGATCGATGGAGAGAACAAGTTTCTCACAAAGGTTTCCAAAACCTCTTTCCTTTTTTGAAAGCCACGATCCTCACTTGTCCGTTAACAAAGAAACTCTTTCTTTTTATTCAAAACCAACGATCATACTTCATCTTCCATCATCCTTTTAGTCTTTTATCTTTTATTCATTAATGAAAGTGATGACTAAGCATGGAATGGAATCTTCCATTCCCTTTCCACGTTTTCAACATATATATATATATATATTAATTAATTATTTGATTAATTAATCATATATATATATGTATATATATTACTGAAGTGGTCCAGTCACACTGGGGTCGGTCCTACCGGGTCCCGGTATGGGAAAAACCCCCGGAAACCTTTTTCAGCAATATCGATGTCGCGATCTCATCGGGACATATCTCGATCTCATCGGGATCCATTTATTCCTTTTTGCTCTCCATATATTGGAACTCTGTCCAAAAACTATTTTACGAGTTCTCCGAGACACTCTTATGCGTGTGACCCATTAGGTTCCCGATTATGTTGGCCACTTAGATTAACACTTAATCTAAGCAAGTCATGAGCGGTATCTAGCAACACATCATGACCCCCAATTGACCGGAAAGTAATTGGTTTGACGAGTGAACATATATTCATCAGGAACCATATCACGAACCTTTCCATAGACAATTATCGTGCAATTCTTCCTTTCACCATGCTATACCCCACTTGGTTATGAGTATGGGCAATGTGTCAACTCTTTACTAGGTCGACTACATCAAATCTAGTCCAGTGATTTCAGTTCTTGTCACGGACTCATTACTTTATATGTCATCAAGACACTCTTCACGACATACATACTCGGCCGAGATTTCTAAGTAATGACCCGACAAGAGGCCATGGGTATCATCTTACGCTATCACGTAGTGGTGAATCCTCTATTGGCTACTCAATTACCTTGAATACCTCAAACTGCACTCCAAGCACCACCCTATGAGCGACCTCAGAAGGCAACAAGGAATGGAGTCAAAGCACGTAATCGAGATTCAAGATATCCTTGAGCACCTCAAGTCTAAGGATACTTGCACCATTGCTATGATGAGATTATCACTGACATTAGAATAGGACATCCATGTGATGATCTCATAGCAGGTCATCCAATGTACTTACTACCTCTAGTAAGCATCCACATCTCAACCCTAAATATCTCATATTTACAGTTTCTGAGATCCACTGCTTGATCAAATCAAGGAGCTTGAGATGTGCTAGTCTTTCCGGATTACCGATGTCCAGTCTCAGTAATCCTATGACTAGGGATAATTTAGATAATGACATAATTGCACATGATATAAATCTCAGTAGTATGATCACATCATAATTTCCTTCATGCTATGTCATATATCATGGACTTCATTAATTTGATTACAGATCCATATCAGTTCATAAATAATGAACAACAAATTAATGAAATATGCCTTTCTTTATTTATTCATAAAGACTGTACACAAATTTGTACAAAATGCGCTAAAGGCGATTGCCTTTAGGGCACTACTCTAACAATCTCCCACTTGACCTAAAGCCAATCGCCTTGATATCTAATACCATAGGTGAGTACATGAGAATCAAAACTCTTTTGTGACAATGGCTTCGTCAACGGATCAACAATATTCTGCTCGGTGGGAACTCTCTCGATCTGGACATCACCACGTCCTATGATCTCCCTTATCAAATGATATCTCATGAGTACGTGTTTGGATCGTTGATGAGACCTTGGTTCCTTCGCTGCATAATAGCCCCATTATTGTCACAATACAACCGTATGGGCCCATCACTTAGGAACCACACCAAGTTCAAGAATGAACTTCTTGATCCAAATCGCTTCTTTCTTCACGCTCAAGCGAAGAATGTACTCTACCTCGGTTGTTGAATCGACGATCGTCTCTTGTTTGGAACTCTTCCAACTAATCGCCCGCCATTCAAGTGTGAATACATAACCTGATTGGGATTTGGAATCATCCTTATCGATTGAAAATCGCATCTGATACCCGCCACTTTGAGATCTCCATCTCCATATATCAAGAAAACATCTTTAGTCCTTCGCAAGTACTTGAGGATATTCTTGACAGCCAGCCAGTGACTCTCACCAGGATCCGATTGGTATCTGCTCGTTACACTTAGAGAATATGATACATCGGGTCTCGTACATAGCATAGCATACATGATAGATCCTACCGCTGATGCATACGGGATCATATCCATGCGCATCCTGTCATCTTGTGTATTAGGACACATAGATTTCGAGAGTGTTATCCCATGAGTCACGGGAAGGTACCTCTCTTGGATTGCTCCATGCTAAACCTCTTTAGCATCTTATCTATGTACGTTGATTGTGAAAGACCAAGCAACCTTTTTGATCTATCTCTATAGATCCTTATCCCAAGGATATAAGTTGCTTCACCAAGGTCTTTCATGGCAAATTGTTTGGACAACCAAATCTTGACTGATTGCAGCATAGAGACATCGTTTCCTAGTAATAATATGTCATCCATATATAGCACAAGGAATACGATTGCAGTCCCATTGACCTTCTTATACACACAGTATTCATCCGGATTTTGTGAGAAACCAAACTCTTTGATTACCTCATCAAAACGGATATTCCAACTCCTGGATGCTTGCTTCAATCCATAGATGGATTTCTCAAGCTTGCATACATTTTCTCCATCATAGGAGGTGAAGCCCCCAGGTTGTGTCATATACACATCCTCAGCTAGATTTCCATTTAGGAAAGTTGTCTTCACATCCATTTTCCATATCTCATAATCATAATGAGTGGCAATGGCTAGGAGTATCCTAATGGATTTAAGCATTGCTACTGGGCTGAAGGTCTCGTCGAGTCAACTCCTTGTCTTTGATTTAAAACCTTTAGCCACAAGCCTTCTTTATAGGTAATCACATTACCATCCATGACGGTTTTCTTTTGAAAACCCATTTACACCCTATGGGTTTTATTCCTTCGTGTGCATCAACCAAAGTCCATACTTGGTTTTCATACATGGAATCCATTTCGCCTTTCATGGCATGAAGCCATTTCTCGCATCAACTCTTCGTAACCTCTTCATAGGTGGTAGGCTCATCATCTTCTATGAGCAATACGTCATTCTGTTCATTCACGAAATCCATATCTCTCGAACAGAGCGTATCCTACGTGACCTCACTTAATTTCGTGTGTTGTAGAAGGTTAAATCGTTACTTCATCCGTATGAGTTACTGCTTTGAGTTGACGATTGATCTGTTTACATTAGAGCTTGTTGAACTTCTTCAAGTTCAATTTTGCTCCCACCGCCTTCTTGTAAAAGAAACTCTTTCTCTAAAAGAAAACATGCTTTGAAACAAACACCTTTTGTTCCTCAAAGAAGGTAGAATCGATATCCCATTGTTTTTAGGATATCCTACGAACAAACACTTGTCGACTTTGCATCAAGTTTATCTCGATCGTGTCCGCTTCACATAAGCAGACAACCCCAAACTTTCAAATGAGTAAGATAGGGTCTTTTGTTAGTCCACATCTCATATGGAGTAACATCAACTGTCTTTGATGGAACTCTGTTTAGCAAGTAAACAGCTGTCTCGATTGTATATCCCCAAAAGGATTTTGGTAACTTTGCAAAGCCCATCATTGATCGTACCATGTCTAACAAGGTTTGATTTCTCCTTTCTGCCACACCATTATGCTGTGGTGTGTAAGGAGGAGTCCATTGAGATAAAATCTCATTATCTCTGAGATAATCCAAAAACTCTTGGTCTAAGTATTCCCCACCACGATCAGATCGTAATGTCTTGATACTTTTCCCAAGTTGGTTTTCTACTTCATTTCTGAATTGTTTGAACTTTTCAAATGCTTCAGATTTGTATCTCATCGACATCTGTACCCATATCGAGAATAATCATCGATAAAGGTAATGAAGTAAAGGTAACCACTTCTAGCATGGATGGACATCGACCACATACATCTGAATGTATTAGGTCTAATACTCCAATGCTCGCTCACCCTTTCCTTAAAGGGTAACTTAGTCATCTTGCCTAATAAATAAGATTCGCATGTGTCATATGATTCATAATCAAATGACCCTAAACTACCACTCTTATGGAGCTTAGCTATCGTCTCTCATTTATATGGCCAAGCGACAATGCCATAAGTAAGTTGATTTTAAATTATCTCGCTTATGTCTTTTCGTGTCATTGACATTCATAATTGGATGTGACATATCTAATATGTAAATTCCATTGCATAAAGTACCAGTACCATAAAGCATTCCATTCAAACTAATAGAACAACCATTGTTACTAAAAGTCAAATGGAAACCAGCTCTATTTAAACAAGAAACAGACAATATGTTCTTTGTTAATACAGGTACAAAATAACAAACATCCAATTTAATTACAAGCCCAGTGGGGAGTGACAAGAAATAAGTGCCTACGGCTATTGCAGCAACTCTTGCTCCATTTCCCACATGCAGGACTATCTCTCCCTTCATGAGTTGTCTACTGTCCCTGAGGCCCTGCATATCATTGCATATGTGTGAGCCACAACTGGTATCTAATACCCATATGTTATGATCGAAACAGATAACCTCAATGACAAACATACTGAAGAAGTCGAGGCATCTGATGCCTTCTTCTGCTTCAGTTCCTCCAGATAGACTTTACAGTTCCGCTTCTAGTGACCAGTCTTGCCACAATGGAAGCAAGTTCCTTTTGGTGCAGTCTCTTTGGTTTTCTTCTTGGCTATACTTCCTTTTGGTTTCTTAGACCTTTTCTTCTTACATTTCTTTTTCTTTAAACCGTAAGAAGAGTCCACCATCAAGACTTGCTTGCTATCCTTCTTGATGGCTTGCTCATTGCTCTTGGCAGATTGATCAACTCGAGGATTGTTGTGGATACTTGGTTCATCCGATAGTTTAACACAAACCGTGAATAACTATCGACATCCAACCGCAATTAAGTCAATACTTAATTCATAATCCATGACAAAACCTAAGATGGCCAATCTCTCAATATACCCATTCATCTTCAGTGCATATTGCACTGCAGATGAACCTGGAGTCATCTTAGTAGTGAAGAGTAGCCTTGAGGTCTCGAACCTTTCAGACCGAGCTTGCTCATCAAACAACTCCCTAAGATGAAACACTATGGTATGAGCATCCATAGACTCATGCTGCTTCTGCAGTTCTGGTGACATCGAGGCAAGCATAATGCAAGTAGCCATGTCACTGTCTTTAAGATGCTTTCGATATGCTTTCTGATCCTCATCAGAAGCATCAGCAGCAGGTGGTTCAGGAAGTGGAACATCTAGGATATATCCCAGTTCCTCAAACCTGAGAACAATTCTTAGATTTCTCAGCCAATCCAGAAAATTTGGTCCAGTTAACTTGTTGGATTCCATAAGCGAGCGCAAGTTCACACTTGAAGTCATCTTCAATAACCTAAAGGGAAAAGAGAGAAAGAATGTTAGAATAGAATTACTTGCATGATCATAAGGACTTGCATGACATGCATATGGCTCCCACTAGTTTCATAGAATCCATAACCCTCAGTACGAATCCAAGAAACATTATGACAAAATGTCCTAGTGGGTCGATATCCGACATTCCTAAAAATGACCTTGGGTTTGCCCAACAAGCCACCTTAGTTCAATCGGTAGGTATCGGTCATACCAATTGCATCATAGATAGATATTCGACATTCCTAAAATGACCTTGGGTTTGCCCAACAAGCCACCTTAGTTCAATCGGCAGGTATCAATCATACCATTTCCATCTTAGGTGTAACTATCGACTAGTGCTATCAACTTTTGATGTATGCACACACATTGGGTTATCAACTCTTGATGCGTGTACATCTGATGTACACTACCCAATTTCGCCTCTGTCCACGTTGACCTTGAGTTTGCTTAACAAATCAATGTTTCTAGTGAAAACCAACCCATTAATCCGAAAATCTTATTTTCCATGGTTCGAACATATCTGTATAGAGTGAGCTTGGGTTTGCCCAACAACCCAACTCTATAAGAACTCTGGTTCTCCCCATATTAATGGAAGGCGTTAATTTTCATATGATTTGAGGGTTTTCAGGTCTCATATTTTTCTTCTCCAAGCCGTAGGATTATAGTCACCATGACTATATGGAATGACTTAGGGTACTTCATCAATCACATTGAATTTATACCTAAAATCATCCATCATCCCTCCTTTGCATGTTATAAGTCGACTTGTGTATGTATAAGTCGACTTATGCCTCTTTGTAAGTCGACTTATGCATTTGTAAGTCGACTTATGCAGCTGTACACGAACAAGTTGACTTGTACCATTGTGTAAGTCGACTTATGCGTCTACAGTGCACCAAACAAGTCGAGTTATGAACGTATAAATCGACTTGTGCAGTTGGAATTGCTATCTTAATCGGCTAATTTCTTAATTCGTGTAGTTCAAATTCACAATACCAATTCTAATACACTTTACCTTGATGTACCAATGAAACACTTTCATTGTTGCTTACCATATATAGTCAAACTATATATGAAGAATTTGAAATCGGTGAATATACTGTTATTCACTTGGATCTCCAAATAATTCGAGAATATCAAATTATCACCCTAAGTATCTCTAGATAGTCTACACTTTATCAAGACTACTTCAGCACTGGTCACAAAATTTGTGACGGCCAAAACAATCAAGATAAGGGAATATACTAACGAGACGCTAATGAGACACATTTGACATCCAAAAATTATTTGAAAACCTAATTTCAAGAAATTCATTTAGGCAAGCATACAAAATCAATGTAACACATTTTTAATCACATTAAAAATGATCCAAGGCATTGGAACTGAAAATTACACAATTTCTCATTCCAAACAAAACAGCTCCAGCAACTTTCTCAAAACTGCCAAGCTATATGCTTTGTTTGAAAAGCTCATTGAAAATATTTCAATAAATTCTGAGAAGATTACAGAGGTTACTACATGTTCCCAACATACTCCATGAATTATTTCAGGATTTATTTCCATCAAAAACTCATTCAAACTCAGCAAAAATACCCTTGCAGAATCTGTGTTCCTCAACACAGCTATTCCCAACAGCACACAATAAATTATCAAATAAATAGTAAATCACCTCAAAAACATTTTTCCATCCACATAGAAATTCATAAACATCTTAGGGACATGTAGGTGAAAGAAAATCCGAAAAAACATTTTTCTACAATTTATTCTCGAATTTATAAGCATGCCTGTTCAGTGAATGTGCACAAAGACAGCACCCAGCACATTTGGGAATAAATTAGCAAAACCATATCAAATCACATTGATAAATTCCGGGCTTCCACCGAAATATGCAAAAACATCTTGTGAACATATCTGGGCAAGAAAATTTCGAAACTATATCTCATACTGAATTCGAAATTGTACACATACAACATGCATCATCATCACAAGCTATAGCAACTCCGACCTAGTCATGGTTTCGTTGTTATATACGACACAAGTGGCTCTGATACCACTGTAGGAAAATCCCGGTGTGAGCATCACATGCCCACGGTGCGGAAAAATAAAAAATTTTGTTCCGGGACCTTCCCGAAAGCCAGGATCCATGTGTATATATAACAAACTCAAACCGAACGACCAAAGGAGACCGTCTCTAACGGTATCCACGCAGATATTGGAGAACCTAACCGGGACAAACCCTTTGACCCGGGAATAGCTAGAACAAATTAAAGAGTGCTAGCTCTTACCTTTGTCCTTGGAGCGCTTGGAAAAAAAATGGAGAAGAGATGAAGAGGAAGACTTGAAGAAGCTTGAAGATGAAGGAGAATATGATGATCGATGGAGAGAACAAGTTTCTCACAAAGGTTTCCAAAACCTCTTTCCTTTTTTGAAAGCCACGATCCTCACTTGTCCATTAACAAAGAAACTCTTTCTTTTTATTCAAAACCAACGATCATACTTCATCTTCCATCATCCTTTTAGTCTTTTGTCTTTTAGTCATTAATGAAAGTGATGACTAAGCATGGAATGGAATCTTCCATTCCCTTTCACGCTTTTCAACATATATATATATATATATTAATTAATTATTTGATTAATTAATCATATATATATATATATATATATATCAAGTGGTCCACCACACTGGGTCGGTCTCTACGGTCCCAGATAGGAAAAACCCCTAAACCTTTTTCAAAGAATATCGATGTCGCGATTGTTAAGTCAAACCAGACTTTACGTATTAAATAATTTTGATGACAAACAAAGAGAAATATACAAATGAAAATTAGATGGACGCATGAGAAGTAAAAAACAGCTGAAGGAGAAAAATCAGCCGAAGTAAGAATCAGTTCAAGAAAAGCAGACGAAAGCTTTACAAGAGAAAAGCAGCTGATACAAGGAAATCAGACGGAAGTTTTACAAGAGAAAAGCAGCTGATACAAAAAAAACAGACGGAAGCTTTACAAGAGAAAAGCAGCTGATACAAGAAAAGCAGACGGAAGCGTCACAAGAGAAAAGCAGTCGATACAAAATATCAGATGGAAGAAAGAAACATCAGTTTGAGTTAGTTACGGAGTCAAACTGAATAACCGTTTCTTCAAGATTCAAGCGAATATTCAAGAAATTGAAGAACCCGACCATAAATAAGAGTCGAGATTGAAGAAGAAACAATTTTATGCAACTTTATGAAACTTCATGAAACTCTGAGTATTCAACTTTTGATTTTCAGATTATCTGAGAGAAAAATTGTGAACGATATTTCGAGTGAACAGTGTTAAGAGCATTTCTATTGTAACAAGCTCTTTACTACTCTTTCAATTAGAAAGTGTTACAGATAGCCTGAAGAGGCTAAGAGTAAAAGAATACTTGCTGTAAAGAGACCTGGAGAGGCTCAGTCGAAAGAATACTTGTAAACAGTTATGAAATAGTGAAATCTCATAAGGATATCTGAGGACTGGACGTAGCCCACAGTTTGGGGTGAACCAGGATAAATTGCTGTGTTTTTTCTTTCTACTCTCATATTACTTATATCGTATTCTTCAAAATTAACAAAGTTTTTCAAACTAGTTACGAATTGATTTACGATAAGTTTTCGAAAGAACAAGTAATTTTTTTAAAAAGGGGATTAAGAAAAGTTTATCACAATTCAACCCCCCTTCTTGTGTATCTTGATCATATTATTGTTCAATATATTAACGTGTGATTCACTTCAATTGGTATCAGAGCCTGGTGTTCAAGAATCACTCTAAAAAAGTGTGAATTAAAGAAAATGGTGGAATCACACACGTATATTGCCGAAGGAGCTTCAGTCACTAGACCTCCAGCATTCTATGGTGAAGACTACCACTATTGGAAGGATCGGATGAGATTGTTTATCGAATCTACTCACATTGACCTTTGGGACATCATCGAGAATGCACCATACACACTGAAGATGATGATAAAATCCAATTCCACGAGAAAGATGGACAGCGAAAGCGTAAAGCAAGATTTCAACTAAACTCAATGCTAAATTTTCTTGAGTTGTGCATTGAGCGTAGCGAGTATGACAAAGTTCATGGATGCGACATCGCCAAAGAAATGTGGGATACATTATCAATTGCACATGAAGGAACAAATCAAGTCAAGGAGTCCAAGATAAGCATTCTGGTGCATCAGTACGAGTTGTTCAAAATGAAAGAAGAAGAGACCATTGATCAAATGTTTGGAAGATTTCAAACAATTGTTAATGGGCTAAAAGCTCTTGGAAGAGCATAACAGTCAAGACCATGTTCGAAAGATTTTGAGGAGTCTCGCCAAAAGATGGAGACCCAAAGTAACCACAGTACAAGAAGCCAAAGACTTAAGCGTCTTCAAGCTTGATGAATTGCTTGGATCGTTGAAGATACAAGTAGAGCTTGATGCGAAAGATAAGCCCAAGAAAGAGAAGTCCATAGCGCTCAAAGCAGGTCAAATGAATCACAAGATCTAGAAGAAGAAGACAAAGAGGAATACATCAAAGGCATTAAAGATTGAAGAATCAAAGGATGATGATTCCAGCAAGTCAGAATCTGAATCAAGTGATGAAGACGACAAGCTATCTTTCATTTCAAGAAAGATGGAAAAAGAAGTCCAAAGAAAATTCAACATTCAGAAGGAACAGCGGCAAAGACGATGGAAAAATCGAGAAAGCATCTATTACATGTTATGAATGCAATAAGCCGGGACATTACAAGTCCGAGTGTCCAATGTTGAAAAGACAACCCAAAAAGAGTAGGGATAACAAGAAAAGCATGATGGCAACGTGGGAGGATCTGGATTCATCGTAATCGATACAAGCTCGAAGCGTCGAACATGCTAACATATGTCCGTAGTCAAGAAGAAAGTGATGAAGAGGTAACTTCTATCCATGATAATATACAAGATGCATACTCGAAATTGTTAGAGGATTCTCATGCTATTCTCAAGCAGACAAGTCGTTGAAGAAGAAATATGTAAAACCTCAAACATACTCATGAGATAGAGAGAGAATATAAATCGAGAAAGCCATTGAGGAACTGAATAACAACAAAGTTATAGATAGATCCAAGAGATTAAGCAGTTGAAATCGAGAATCAATAATCTCTCGATTGATCTAGCTAAATTTACTGAGATAGTACAAAAAGATGAATGAAATGCTAGGAAAATGCGGACATCCGAGTGATAAAACTGGATTAGGGTTTGCTAAAATAAGTCTCGGCATTACGTGAAATCAATTGTTCAAAAGATAAGAAAAGATATCAATCGGGTTTCCAAAAGGTCATCAATGTTTTCATTCTACGTCTTATTATCATTCATTACACCATACTAACCTAAAGGACCCAAGAGAATCTGGGTACCTAAAATAAGATAATATCTCCTATGTAAATCCTTCTTTGGAAGAACCAAGAAGAACCATTGGTATTTGGACGGTGGATGCTCGCGTCACATGACGGAAAAAGGTCTATGTTCCTAGATCTTGATCAAAAAGGAGGTTCGGTAACTTTGGAGACAAAGACAAGCAGGGCAAAATAATCGAGGATTGGTAAGATTTGTAAGAGTTCCATGCATGCATTAACAACGTCTTCGCTAGTTGATGGTCTAAAGCATAACTTGATAAGTATTAGTCAATTATGTGATTACGGTTTTGAAGTTACATTCAACCAAAACTTTTGTGAAGTCGAAACAAAGATGGTTCTATTTTCTTTTCGCCAAAAGACGAAACAATCTTTACAAAATTGATTTAGGCGATTTTCGGTCTCAAAATATTTCATGTTTTTATCTCTCAAGAAGAAAGACCGATCGGCATAAAAACTAGGTCATGTCGATTTTAAACATATTTCAAAACTTTTGAAACATGATTTGGTAAAAGGTTTGCCACAAATTTGTTTTAACAAAGATTTCTTTGTGAAAGTTGTCGAAAAGGAAACAAGTTAAAACCTCTTTCTCTTCAAAACATTTCAGTAACTTCATCTGACCACTAGAGTTGTTACACATGGATTTATTTGGTCCAACAAGACAATAAATCTTGGTGGAAAGAAGTATGGACTTGTCATTATTGATGATTTTACAAGGTTTTGTTGGATACTTTTTCCGCACATAAAGATGATTCTTTCAAGTGCTTTAGAAACCTTTCCATGAGGTTCTGAGAATGAAAAGGAGTGTCTATAGCCAGCATAAGGAGTGATCATGGTGGAGAATTGAAAATGAGAAGTTTAGAGTATTCTGAAGAAAATGGAATTTTCCATAACTTCTACGCCCCAAGGACTCCATGAGAATGGAGTTGTTGAAAGAAAGAATAGGACGATTTAAGAGATGGCAAGAACAATGTCATGCGAGATGAATCTTCCTAAATATTTACGGTGAAAGTCGTCAATCTGATGCTATATTCGAATAGAGTGTTCTTGCGACCAATATTGAAGAAAACTCCTATGAGTTGTGGAATGGAAGGAGACTAAACATTTCTTATTTCCATCCTTTCGGTTGCAAGTGCACTATTCGAACACAAAGGAAGTTCGGACAAGTTTGATGCAAAGACACTTTCGGAATATTTCTAGGTTATTCTCTCACCTCAAAGGCATTTAGAGTCTACAACCTCACCTCAAAGACCGTTGAAGAAACTATTCATGTCAAGTTCGATGATAGCTCTCAACCCAATAAGGAAGAGGAATCAGATAATGATGCTGTTACAGTGCCTTTGACGGAGTACAAAGAAGTATCTTCATCAGAAACACTATATGACGAAAAGAAAGACATTTCGAAGAATTTGGAGTTAAAGAAAGATTGGAGATACAAAAGTTCTCATCCTAAAGAGTCAATTATTGGAGAAACCTCAGAAGGTGTTGAACAAGGTCCAAGTTCAAGAGAAGCCAACGTGGCATTTATATACAAGTAGAACCTAAGAAGATTGATGAAGCTCTAAAAGATGAAGCATGGATACTAGCTATGCAAGAGGAGTTGAATCAATTACAGAGAAATAAAGTCCGTCCTTAGTTCCTAAACACGAAAAGAAATCCATTATTGGTACTAGATGGGTATTCAAGAATAAACTAGGCGAATCGGGAAAAGTAAGTCGCAATAAGGCAAGATTAGTAGCACAAGGCTATAATCAGCAAGAAGGAATAGACTATAATGAGACATATGCTCCAGTAGCAAGACTTGAAGCAATAAGGATCTTTGCTTGCATATGCGGTTTTCCATGACATAAAGCTTTTTCAGATGGATGTAAAAAGTGCATTTCAATAGTTTTATAGATGAAGAAGTCTATGTTAAGCAACCTCCGGTTTGAGGACATAAAGTATCCAGATCATGTCTACGAGACTTCATAAAGCCTTATATGGATCAAACAGCCCCTAGAGCTTGGTATGATCGTCTGAGTTCATTTCTTATAGAAAATGGATTTACTAGAGGTAAAGTAGACAAAACGCTTTTTAGAAAGAACTTGAGTAATGATTTCATTATTGTGCCAATTTATGTTGATGATATTATTTTTGGTGCAACTTCAAAAAGGTTATGCATGAGTTTTGAAAATCTAATGAAAAATGAATTTGAGATGAGCATGATAGGTGAGTTAAAATTCTTTCTTGGATTGCAAGTAAAACAAGCCGAGGATAAGATTTTATCCATCAACAAAATATCTTAAAGAATTGTTGTCTAAGTTTGATATGTGCGAGGTTAAACATATGTCTACCCGATGCATCCTTGAAACTTGTTGTCAAAAGACGAAAGTGGTAAGAAGGTGGATCAAACCCTATTTAGAGGATGATTGGTTCTTTTCTTTATCTTCACAAGTAGACCCGACATTCTATTCAGGTGTATGCTTGTGTGCAAGGTTTCAGCCGATCTAGAGAATCTCATTATATTCTGTAAAATGAATTTTGAGATATCTCGCAGTACTACCGATCTTTGCTTAATGTATGAGAAAGGCAAAATTTCAGGATGAATGGATATTGCGATGCGGACTATGCGGTGATAGGATCGAAAGGAAGAGCACGAGTGGTGGTGTCACTTTCTTGGACCAAACTCGTGTCATGGTCAAGCAAGAGACAAAGCTTCGATTGCATTATCAATCGCCAAGAAGCTGAATATATATCATGTCGTGAGTTGTTGTTCACAAGTATTGTGGATCAAGTATCAATTGGAGGACTACTCAATACAAGAAGAAGAGATTCCAATATCTTTGCGACAACACCAAATACCATTAGCTTGTCAAAGAATCCAATTCAACATTCAAGGGTGAAGCACATAAAAGTCGACATCATTTCTTGAGAGATTACGTTCAGAAGAAAGTCGTCAGTCTACAATTCGTAGAAACAAAATATCAGTGGGCGGATATCTTCACAAAACCACTAAGTGAAGATCGCTTTAAAGAAATCAGACGCAACCTCAATATGGTGATGTTAACGGACCATTCATCTGGTTTTTCATAAAGACAAGACAGACAGACGGAGGAGTTAACGGACTATTCATCGGTTTTTATAAAGACAAAGCAGACATGACGGAGGAGTTAACGGACCATTCATCCGGTTTTCAAAAGACAAGATAGATGAGCGGTGGAGTTAACGGTTTGATCATCGATTTTCAAAAGAAAAGACGGTGGAGCGGTGGAGTTAACGGCGTTAGACGGTTTCGAGATATAAAACTTCTTTCACAAGAAAAGCGTTTTAGAGGAAAAGTTGTCGGATCATCGAGAAGTACAATAGTTCTAGAATTAGCTATAAATTCCTAAAAGCGACTTTTGGGATTTCTACCGAATTGAAATTGCTAGTTCTCTTAAATCTCTCTGAAATTTCTTCAAGCAAGTTCCTACTCAATCGAATCAAGCAAGATGAATGTCGGGCCCATTTTGCGAGTTGATCCAGATCGGGTGGGAAGATTGGTAAACTTGAAGAACTAAGAAAAGAACGAGATGGATATAGAGTGGAGATAATGGCGGCGGGATGGAGAAACTTCTTTCAAATACGAGATGAAGTCTATCTACAAGAAGTTTATGAGTTACGGAAGAATACTAAATCGATGAGACGATATAATCGTGTCGTATGTTGACACACACTCTGTTATAGTAACGAAGGAGTTACTGGAGAAAGTCACTGAATGTCCGATGGATGGAGTTCAACCCACTAATATGGCGAAATGGATGACCAAGCTTAAGATGAAGTTAGTCGTCAACTTTATGGACAAAATAACCCAACTGAAAGGAGAGCCTCGTGGCTGGTACCAAAGGCAAGGGTATTGTTCGCGGTTCTAAATGACTGTGTTCTACCAAGAATAGGTTCACGACATCAGGTCACTACCCTGGATGAACAATGTATTCTTCATCTTCTGAATCATCACCCAATAGATTTACCATTTTTGATTTATCAGTACATAGTAAAATCAATAAAGGATACAAACACTTGTCCTTATGGGATGTTGTTGACAAGAGTGTTCAGAGAATCGGCATCAGTTGGAAAGGGAATCGAACGAAGATATCATTAAAAGCTATATAGATTCAACATCTATTACTAAAATGGGTCCGAGATTTTCGAGACGAAGAGGAGCAGAATCGCCAAGGAAAGCAACATTTGAGGGGGAGCGTATACTGAAGAAGTCTTCTATGAAGGAAACAAGATCACATTCTCAGGAATTAAAGTCGAGAAGTGTTCGATTCTTTGAATCAGGTGACTTGAAGCGTAAAGGAACCACTTCTTGAGTGACATTCCAAAGCAAGCAAGAAGGTCACCGTAATCAGCGTACGCAATGAAAGAAGCCATCAATCCAGAGAATCAAGCCAATCAAAGCATTACGAGCTCGCAAGGATCAAGAGCTACAAAGTCGTTGACATCAATCCTTGAAAAGATTGAAACTTCGGTCTCAAGGAAGTGGAGGAAAAGGAAGAAGAACCTGAAAACAAAAAACGCAACCTAAAAAGTCACCAAGGGAAAGAAAATAAGCACGACAAAGAAGGAAGTCCAACAATGAAACAAAGTCTAAGAAGGTGCGGCAAGAAAAGATCATTGTTGATACTACGAAAAAGTCATTCTTGTCGGTTGATATTCTGAAGCTACCGTGGAAGTCATTCTTGGTAATCTTAAGGATACTCACAATGTCCTAATAATCCAATGTTTGAAGAAGTAGTTTCTACTACTTTTCAGTCTTCACTTGTTCGCAAACAGTTGCTACACATGTTATGGGACAAAAGGTTAGTCAAAAGTCTTGAGTGTGATGACTAATGTTCCATCCAAATATTTAACTTTTCAAAGAAAATTGGGAACACAGATTGGTTGTCACAGAGGAGAAGAAGACCAAATCTGTCATCATCCTGACAAACCAAAGAGATTTGTGAAAGCCTTCTTCAAATCGCTTAAATTTGATAACACATTCTACATCATTGGATAGGGGTTATAAAAATTTCTATGATCAATCGAAGAGTTGGAAGAGAACCATATCCACCAGAGCCATTTGGAGAGCGTCTCACTTCTTATCCAATACTGGACAGGACAGTAATCAAGGTGGTACCTGATTTACAACCACCAAATTTTATTGAACGCAAGAGTGAAGAGAAACTGAAGCTGAAAGTTCAACCAGAACCAGTTTTGGATGACATGACTTCTGATCAGATTATGGAAGCAGTGCAATTGATTGATAAAGCATGTGAAGAGAAAAGAAGTGGAAGTTCTATCTGCATTTATCAAGATCCAGGAATAAGCCAAACTAAGGCTACAGCAGATGATCCACAGGGAGGCACTATCAGAAAGGGTCAGTATCGTTCTTTTCTGATTGGGAACTTAAAATGTTCTTATAGTATTTTACAGAACATTCTGCAAAATCGGCCTCTATAGGAGATCAACTCAATTGCAGAAGCTATGCCTTGGCTTGGAAGCACATTGCAACGTATACTTGATTCCTATGATCTTGATATTCCTGATCAAGCTGTATATGTTCCTCCGCCTCTCCTCCAAATTATTGAACCACGTGTCTCAAACATGGAAGCTTATACAACAACAGTTACTGTTGTTGACACACAAGTTGTTGAGACAGAATCCTCGACTGCAGCTGAATCATTGACTTTAAAGAAACAAGTTCAGAAACTTGATAAGGATATAAAGAAGATTAAGAAGATGCTGAAACAGTTGGTGAAACAGTTTGGGAAATAATTCTTTTGATTAATAACAAATAGGGGGAGAAGGAAGAATGAGAAGGGAGAAGGAAGAATGAGAAGGGAGAATCAGCTGAAAGGAAAAGATAGAAGAAATTTTGAAAGCAGAAGGCAGAAGTTATTTTTGATCTATTAATACTTCTGTATATGTGATACTTTTCATAATTTGATACCTTTCATATTTCTCTATTTCACAATATTTGTTATCATTAAAAAGGGGGAGAATGTTAAGTCAAACCAGATTTTACGTATTAAATAATTTTGATGACAAACAAAGAGAAATATACAAATGAAAAGTAGATGGACGATGAGAAGTAAAAACAATGAAAGAAAAATCAGCGAAGTAAGAATCGATTCAAGAAAAGCGAATTAAAGCTTTAAAAGAGAAAAGCGGTGATACAAGGAAATCGACTAAGCTTTACAAGAAAAAGCAAATGATACAAGAAAAGCGGGCGGAAGCTTTACAAGAGAAAACAATGATATAAGAAAAGCGATTTTAAGCGTCACAAGAGAAAAGCGGCCGATACAAAATATCGACGGAAGAAAGAAACATCGGTTTGAGTTAGTTCTGAGTCAAACTGAATAACCGCTTTCTTTCAAGATTCAAGCGATATTCAAGAAATAGTTGAAGAACCCGACTATAAATAAGAGTCGAGATTGAAGAAGAAACAATTTTATGCAACTTTATGAAACTTCATGAAACTCGAGTATTGAACTTTTGATTTTCAGATTATCCGAGAGAAAATTGTGAGCGATATTTCGAGTGAACAATGTTAAGAGCATTTCTATTGTAATAAGCTCTTTACTACTCTTTCAATTAGAAAGTGTTACAGATAGATCAAGAGGCTAAGAGTAAAGAATACTTTACGTAAAGAGACCTCGAGAGGCTCGATCGAAGAATACTTATGCAGATTCGAAATAGTAAAATCTCAAAAGGATATCTGAGGACTGGACGTAGCCCACGGTTTGGGGTGAACCAGGATAAATTGCTGTGTTTTTTTTTCTACTCTCATATTACTTATATCGTATTCTTCAAAATTAACAAAGTTTTTCAAACTAGTTACGAATTGATTTACGATAAGTTTTCGAAAGAACAAGTAATTTTTTTAAAAAGGGGATTAAGAAAAGTTTATCACAATTCAACCCCCCTTCTTGTGTATCTTGATCATATTATTGTTTAATATATTAACGTGTGATTCACTTCAGCGATCTCATCGGGACATATCTCGATCTCATCGGGATCCATTTAATCCTTTTTGCTCTCCATATATTGGAACTCTGTCCAAAAACTATTTTACGAGTTCTCCGAGACACTCTTATGCGTGTGACCCATTAGGTTCTCGGTTATGTTAGCCACTTAGATTAACACTTAATCTAAGCAAGTCATGAGCGGTATCTAGCAACACATCATGACCCCCAATTGACCGGAAAGTAATTGGTTTGAAGAATGAACATATATTCATCAGGAACCATATCACGAACCTTTCCATAGACAATTACCGTGCAATTCGTCCTTTCACCATGCTATACCCCACTTGGTTATGAGTATGGGCAATGTGTCAACTCTTTACTAGACTGACTACATCAAATCTAGTCCAGTGATTTCAGTTCTTGTCACGGGACTCATTACTTTATATGTCACTGAAGACACTCTTCACGACATACATACTCCTACCAGAGATTTCTAAGTAATGACCACGACAAGAGGCCATGGGTATCATCTTCGCTATCACGTAGTGGTGAATCCTCTATTGGCTACTCAATTACCTTGAATACCTCAAACTGCACTCCAAGCACCACCCTATGAGCGACCTCACGTAAGGCAACAAGGAATGGAGTCAAAGCATAGAATCAAGATCCAAGATATCCTTGAGCACCTCAGTCTAAGGATACTTACACCATTGCTATGATGAGATTATCAACGACATTAGAATAGGACATCCATGTGATGATCTCATAACAGTCATCCAATGTACTTACTACCTCTAGTAAGCATCCACATCTCAACCCTAAATATCTCATATTTACAATTTCGAGATCCACCGCTTGATCAAATCAAGGAGCTTGAGATGTGCTAGTCTTTCCAGACACGATGTCGGTCTCAAGAATCCTATGACTAGGATAATTTAGATAATGACATAATTGCACATGATAGGAATCTCGATGGTATGATCACATCATAATTTCCTTCATGCTATGTCATATATCATGGACTTCATTAATTTGATTATAGATCCATATCGGTTCATAAATAATGAACAACAAATTAATGAAATATGTCTTTCTTTATTTATTCATAAAGGCGTACAATAAATTTGTACAAAATGCGCTAAAGGCGATTGCCTTTAGGGCACTACTCTAACAATCTCCCACTTGACCTAAAGCCAATCGCCTTGATATCTAATACCATAAAGCGAGTACATGAGAATCAAAACTCTTTTGTGACAATGGCTTCGTCAACGGATCAACAATATTCGCTTTCGGTGGAAACTCTCTCGATCCGACATCACCACGTCTATGATCTCCTTATCAAATGATATCTGCATGAGTGCGTGTTTGGATCGTTGATGAGACCTTGGTTCCTTCGCCTGCGCAATAGCCCCATTATTGTCACAATACAACTGTATGGGCCCATCACTTCTAGGAACCACACCAAGTTCAGTAATGAACTTCTTGATCCAAACTGCTTCCTTTGCTGCTTCTGAAGCGGCAATGCACTCTGCCTCGGTTGTTGAATCGACAGTCGTCTCTTGTTTGGAACTCTTCCAACAAACTGCCCCGCCATTCAGTGTGAATACATAACCTGATTGGGATTTGGAATCATCCTTATCAGATTGAAAACTGGCATCTGTATACCCGCTCACTTTGAGATCTCCATCTCCATATATCAAGAAAACATCCTTAGTCCTTCGCAAGTACTTGAGGATATTCTTGACAGCCACCCAGTGACTCTCACCAGGATCCGATTGGTATTTGTTCATAACACTTAGAGCATATGATACATCGGGTCTCGTACATAGCATAGCATACATGATAGATCCTACCGCTGATGCATACGGGATCATATCCATGCGCATCCTCTCATCTTGTGTCTTAAGACACATAGATTTCGAGAGTGTTATCCCATGAGTCACGGGAAGGTACCCTCTCTTGGATTGCTCCATGCTAAACCTCTTTAGCATCTTGTCTATGTACGTTGATTGTGAAAGACCAAGCAACCTTTTTTATCTATCTTTATAGATCCTTATCCCAAGGATATAAGTTGCTTCACCAAGGTCTTTCATGGCAAATTGTTTGACAACCAAATCTTGATGATTGCAAGCATAGAGACATCGTTTCCTAGTAATAATATGTCATCCACATATAGCACAAGGAATACGATTGCAGTCCCATTGACCTTCTTATACACACAAGATTCATCCGAATTTTGTGAGAAACCAAACTCTTTGATTACCTCATCAAACGGATATTCCAACTCTGGATGCTTGCTTCAATCCATAGATGGATTTCAAGCTTGCATACCTTTTCGCCATCATAGGAGGTGAAGCCCTCGGGTTGTGTCATATACACATCCTCGCCTAGATTTCCATTTAGGAAAGTTGTCTTCACATCCATTTGCCATATCTCATAATCATAATGAGTGGCAATGGCTAGAGTATCCTAATGGATTTAAGCATTGCTCTCGGTTTGAGGTCTCGTCGTAGTCAACTCCTTGTCTTTGATTTAAAACCTTTAGCCACAAGCCTTGCTTTATAGGTAATCACATTACCATCCATGTCGGTTTTCTTTTGAAAACCCATTTACACCCTATGGGTTTTATTCCTTGGTGCATCAACCAAAGTCCATACTTGGTTTTCATACATGAAATCCATTTCGCCTTCATGGCATGAAGCCATTTCTCGCACTCAACTCTTGAGTAACCTCTTCATAGGTGGTAGGCTCATCATCTTCTATGAGCAATACGTCATTCTGTTCATTCACGAAATCCATATCTCTAAAGGAACAGGCGTATCCTACGTGACCTCACAATTTCGTGTGTTGTAGAAGGTTGAATCATTATTTCATCTGTATAAGTTACGCTTTCGAGTTCAGCGATTGATCAGATCTGTTCGAGCTTGTTGAGCTTCTTCAAGTTCAATTTTGCTCCCACTGTCTTCTTGTAAAAGAAACTCTTTCTCTAAAATGACAATATGCTTTGAAACAAACACCTTTTGTTCCTCAGCAAGGTAGAACTGATATCCCATTGTTTCTTTAGGATATCCTACGAACAAACACTTGTCAGACTTTGCATCAAGTTTATCTGACTGTGTCCGCTTCATATAAGCAGGACAGCCCCAAACTTTCAAATGAGTAAGATAGGGTCTTTTGTTAGTCCACATCTCATATGGAGTAACATCAACTGTCTTTGATGGAACTCTGTTTAGCAAGTAAACAGTTGTCTCGATTGCATATCCCCAAAAGGATTTTGGTAACTTTGCAAAGCCCATCATTGATCGTACCATGTCTAACAAGGTTTGATTTCTCCTTTCTGCCACACCATTATGCTGTGGTGTGTAAGGAGGAGTCCATTGAGATAAAATCCCATTATCTCTGAGATAATCCAAAAACTCTTGGTCTAAGTATTCCCCACCACGATCAGATCGTAATGTCTTGATACTTTTCCCAAGTTGGTTTTCTACTTCATATCTGAATTGTTTGAACTTTTCAAATGCTACAGATTTGTATCTCATCAGATACAGGTACCCATATCGAGAATAATCATCGATAAAGGTAATGAAGTAAAGGTAACCACTTCTAGCATGGATGGACATCGGACCACATACATCTGAATGTATTAGGTCTAATACTCCAGTCGTTCGTTCACCCTTTCCCTTAAAGGGTAACTTAGTCATCTTACCTAATAAACAAGATTCGCATGTGTCATATGATTCATAATCAAATGACCCTAAACTACCACTCTTATGGAGCTTAGCTATGCGTCTCTCATTTATATGGCCAAGGCGACAATGCCATAAGTAAGTTGATTTTAAATTATCTCGTTTATGTCTTTTCGTGTCATTGACATTCATAATTGGATGTGACATATCTAATATGTAAATTCCATTGCATAAAGTACCAAGTACCATAAAGCATTCCATTCAAACTAATAGAACAACCATTGTTACTAAAAGTCAAATGGAAACCAAATTCTATTTAAACAAGAAGCAGATAATATGTTCTTTGTTAATACAGGTACAAAATAACAAACAACCAATTTAATTACAAGCCCAGTGGGGAGTGACAAGAAATAAGTGCCTACGGCTAATGCAACAACTCTTGCTCCATTTTCCACACGCAGTCTATCTCTCCTTCATGAGTTCTCATCGTCCCCGAGGCCCGTGATATCATTGCATATGTGTGAGCCACAACAGGTATCTAATACCCATATGTTATGATCAAAAACAGTATTAACCTCAATGACAAACATACGAAGAAGTCGAGGCATCGATGCCTTCTTCCTTCGATTCCTCGAGATAGACTTTACAGCCCGCTTCGGTGACTGGTCTTGCCACAATGGAAGCAAGTTCCTTTAGTGCGATCTCTTTGGTTTTTCTTGGCTATACTTCCTTTTGGTTTCTTAGACCTTTTCTTCTTTTGTTTCTTTTCTTTGAACCGGAAGAAGAGTCCACCATCAAGACTTGCTTGCTATCCTTCTTGATAGCTTGCTCTGCTTGTCTTGGCGATTGATCAACTCGAGGATTGTTGTGGATACTTGGTTCATCCGATAGTTTAACACAAACCGTGAATAACTATCGACAATCCAACCGTAATTAAGTCAATACTTAATTCATAATCCATGAAAAACCTAAGACGGCCAATCTCTTAATATACCCATTCATCTTGGTATATTGCATGCAGATGAACTCGAGTCAACTTAGTAGTGAAGAGTAGCCTCGAGGTCTCGAACCTTTCGCACCGAGCTTGCTCATCAAACAACTCCTAAGATGAAACACTATGGTATGAGCATCCATAGACTCATGCTTTATTCGCAGCTGGTGACATCGAGGCAAGCATAATCTGGTAGCCATGTCACCGCTTTAAGATGCTTCGATATGCTTTCGATCCTCATCGAAGTATCGATGGCAGTGGTTCGGAAGTGCAACATCTAGGATATATCCAGTTCCTCAGACCTGAGAACAATTCTCAGATTTCTCAGCCAATCGAGAAAATTTGGTCCAGTTAACTTGTTGGATTCCATAAGCGGCGCAAGTTCACACTTGAAGTCATCTTGATAACCTATAGGAAAAGAGAGAAAGAATGTTAGAATAGAATTACTTGCATGATCATAAGGACTTGCATGACATGCATATGGCTCCCACTAGTTTCATAGAATCCATAACCCTCAGTACGAATCCAAGAAACATTATGACAAAATGTCCTAGTGGGTCGATATCCGACATTCCTAAAAATGACCTTGGGTTTGCCCAACAAGCCACCTTAGTTCAATCGGTAGGTATCGATCATACCAATTGCATCATAGACAGATATCCGACATTCCTAAAATGACCTTGGGTTTGCCCAACAAGCCACCTTAGTTCAATCGGCAGGTATCAATCATACCATTTCCATCTTAGGTGTAACTATCGACTAGTGCTATCAACTTTTGATGTATGCACACACATTGGGTTATCAACTCTTGATGCGTGTATATCTGATGTACACTACCCAATTTCGCCTCTGTCCACGTTGACCTTGAGTTTGCTCAACAAATCAACGCTTCTAGTGAAAACCGACCCATTAATCCGAAAATCTCATTTTCCATGGTTCGAACATATCCGTAATAGAGTGAGCTTGGGTTTGCCCAACAACCCAACTCTATAAGAACTCTGTTCTCCCCATATTAATGGAAGGCGTTAATTTTCATATGATTTGAGGGTTTTCAAGTCTCATCTTTTTCTTCTCCAAGCCGTAGGATTATAGTCACCATGACTATATGGAATGACTTAGGGTACTTCATCAATCACATTGAATTTATACCTAAAATCATCCATCATACCTCCTTTGCATGTTATAAGTCGACTAATGCCTCTGTGTAAGTCGACTTATGCAGCTGTACACGAACAAGTCGACTTGTACCATTGTGCAAGTCGACTTATGCGTCTACAGTGCACCAAACAAGTCGAGTTATGAACGTATAAATCGACTTGTGCAGTTGGAATTGCTATCTTAATCGGCTAATTTTTCAATTCGTGTAGTTCAAATTCACAATACCAATTCTAATACACTTTACCTTGATGTACCAATGAAACACTTTCATTGTTGCTTACCATATATAGTCAAACTATATATGAAGAATTTGAAATCGGTGAATACACTGTTATTCACTTGGATCTCCAAATAATTCGAGAATATCAAATTATCACCCTAAGTATCTCTAGGTAGTCTACACTTTATCAAGACTACTTCGGCACTGGTCACAAAATTTGTGACGGCCAAAACAATCAAGATAAGGGAATATACTAACGAGACGCTAATGAGACACATTTGACATCCGAAAATTATTTGGAAACCTAATTTCAAGAAATTCATTTAGGCAAGCATACAAAATCAATGTAACACATTTTTAATCACATTAAAAATGATCCAAGGCATTGGAACTGAAAATTACACAATTTCTCATTCCAAACAAAACAGCTCCAGCAACTTTCTCAAAACTGCCAAGCTATATGCTTTCCTTGAAAAGCTCATTGAAACTATTTCAATAAATTCTGAGAAAATTACAGAGGTTACTAAATGTTCCCAACATGCTCCATGAAGTTTTTTAGGATTTATTTCCATCAAAAACTCATTCAACCTCAGCAACAAAGCCAATGCAGAATCTGTGTTCCTCAACACAGCTATTCCCAACAGCACACAATAAATTCTCAAATAAATAGTAAATCACCTCTAAAACATTTTTCCATCCACATAGACATTCATAAACATCTTAGGGACATGTAGGTGAAAGAAAATCCTAAAAAACATTTTTCTAAAATTTATTATCGAATTTATAAGCATGCCTGTTCAGTGAATGTGCACAAAGACAGCACCCAGCACATTAGGGAATAAATTAGCAAAATCATATCAAATCACATTGATAAATTCCGGGCTTCCACAGACATATGTAACAACATCTTGTGAACATATCTGGGTAAGAAAATTTCAAAAACTATATCTCATACTGAATTCGAAATTGTACACATACAACATGCATCATCATCACAAGCTATAGCAACTCCGACCTAGTCATGGTTTCGTTGTTATATACGACACAAGTGGCTCTGATACCACTGTAGGAAAATCCCGGTGTGAGCATCACATGCCCACAGTGCGGAAAAACAAAAAATTTTATTCCGGGACCTTCCCGAAAGCCAGGATCCATGTGTATATATAACAAACTCAAACCGATCGACCAAAGGAGACCGTCTCTAACGGTATCCACGCAGAGATTGGAGAACCTAACCGGGACAAACCCTTTGACCCGGGAATAGCTAGAAAAAATTAAAGAGTGCTAGCTCTTACCTTTGTCCTTGGAGAGCTTGGAAAAAAAATGGAGAAGAGATGAAGAGGAAGACTTGAAGAAGCTTGAAGATGAAGGAGAATATGATGATCGATGGAGAGAACAAGTTTCTCACAAAGGTTTCCAAAACCTCTTTCCTTTTTTGAAAGCCACAATCCTCACTTGTCCATTAACAAAGAAACTCTTTCTTTTTATTCAAAACCAACGATCATACTTCATCTTCCATCATCCTTTTAGTCTTTTGTCTTTTAGTCATTAATGAAAGTGATGACTAAGCATGGAATGGAATCTTCCATTCCCTTTCCACGTTTTCAACATATATATATATATATATATATATATTAATTATTTGATTAATTAATCATATATATATATATGTATATATATTACTGAAGTGGTCCAGTCACACTGGGGTCGGTCCTACCGGATCCCGGTATGGAAAAAACCCTCGGAAACCTTTTTCAGCAATATCGATGTCGCGATCTCATCGGGACATATCTCGATCTCATCGGGATCCATTTAATCATTTTTGCTCTCCATATATTGGAACTCTGTCCAAAAACTATTTTACGAGTTCTCCGAGACACTCTTATGCGTGTGACCCATTAGGTTCCCGGTTATGTTGGCCACTTAGATTAACACTTAATCTAAGCACGTCATGAGCGGTATCTAGCAACACATCATGACCCCCAATTGACCGAAAAGTAATTGGTTTGACGAATGAACATATATTCATCAGGAACCATATCACGAACCTTTCCATAGACAATTACCATGCAATTCGTCCTTTCACCATGCTATACCCCACTTGGTTATAAGTATGGACAATGTGTCAACTCTTTACTAGACTGACTACATCAAATCTAGTCCAAGTGATTTCAGTTCTTGTCCTAGGACTCATTACTTTATATGTCACTGAAGACACTCTTCACGACATACATACTCCGGCCAGAGATTTCTAAGTAATGACCCTGACAAGAGGCCATGGGTATCATCTTCTGCTATCACAGAAGTGGTGAATCCTCTATTGGCTACTCAATTACCTTCGAATACCTCAAACTGTACCCAAGCACCACCCTATGAGCGACCTCTGTAAGGCAACAAGGAATGAAGTCAAAGCACAGAATCAGTATCCAAGATATCCTTGAGCACCTCAAGTCTAAGGATACTTACACCATTGCTATGATGAGATTATCACTGACATTAGAATAGGACATCCATGTGATGATCTCATAGCAGGTCATCCAATGTACTTACTACCTCTAGTAAGCATCCACATCTCAACCCTAAATATCTCATATTTACAGTTTCGAGATCCTTTGCTTGATCAAATCAAGGAGCTTGAGATATGTTAGTCTTCCGGATTACCGATGTCGATCTCGATAATCCTATAACTAGGGATAATTTAGATAATGACATAATTGCACATGATAGGAATCTCAGTAGTATGATCACATCATAATTTCCTTCATGCTATGTCATATATCATGGACTTCATTAATTTGATTACAGATCCATATGAGTTCATAAATAATGAACAAAAAATTAATGAAATATGCCTTTCTTTATTTATTCATAAAGACTGTACACAAATTTGTACAAAATGCGCTAAAGGCGATTGCCTTTAGGGCACTACTCTAACACAGTGCCTATAGATTTTGTTTCACTTATTTCTGGTTTAACTTCAATAGGTTCAGGTATGGTCATCAAAACTTGAGATAATTCTAATAGATCAACTAGCTTTGCTAAGGAATCAGAAGATGGTTTAAAGATTTATTCAGATGATGACTCAGAGATGGTTGCAGAGACTTCAGATGTTGGGACAGAGGTTTTAGAATAAGCTTCCGTATTATCTGATTGAATAGATGAATCTTCTGTAGCAAGTGTAGGTGCAAGAGTTGCTATGAACTCTATCTGAGGTGCTTTGTCCTTCCCATAGATGAGGTTGAATGTTAAACCTTTAGTGGAGAAATAGTAGGTATATTGATCTGTAATGGTTACCCAACTGGTTAACTGGTTCAGGTTTAGTGAACGAAGTTGATGGCTCAGGAACTAGTTCAAGCTTTGGCTTTGACTTTAACTTTAACTTCTTAGGTTTAGCTTGAGCTGCCTAAGGATGAATATACTATCTAACCAAAGGATAGTTGAACTTGAAGACCTTTGAATAGTCAACTTCTTCTGGATGCATCAAAGGTTTTCTTCTAGTCGTATGATCATGAAGCCCAACATTTTACCCTCTAAAGCATGGACCTCACATGATGAGTATTTTACAGCTGTAGGTGGCAATTCATTCAAAATAGGGCTTATTACACGAGAAAGATCAGGAGTCGATTCTTTCCACAGTATACAGTTTGGATTAAAGTGCTTGGAAGCAATCTACCTGACCTAGATATTCTTATTGGTATGGATGTATATAGTAAAGCCTCAACTTTACAAATCCTACCCACAGGCCTCAAGTATCAATCATTTTTCAGCCCTTATACTGATGTCAAAAATGTGTTCGAACTTTCTCAAGTTCCTACACCATGTATAACGGTCTCAAGTTCCTACTCCATATATATCACTGCGAGATAAATTGTTAGACTATTATCCTAAATTGTTAGACTATTGTCTAGAATCACATGCATAGTTTTCTCATCTATATCCTCTGTAGAAAAATGTTAACTTTTTCATAAGTCTACCTGAGGATATCAATCCCATGAAAGCCACACATCCAGGGTGAACCCTGATGATCTAAAGCTTACATGAGATTAGTGTGTTATCCTTCTAAAGCAAGCATTGACTGAGCCCACAAAATTAGACTGGGCTTGCCAGGCATTTTATATCAACAAATGTTCAGAGAAAAAGTGTGGAAAAAAGATATTAGTAATTGATTATAAGCCTCTGAATGCATTCTTGCAAGATGACAAGTTTCCTCTTCCAAAGATCAGTACTCAGGTACTACTTCTCAAAGAAGCTATTATCTTTTCAAAGTTTGATCTTAAAGCAATATTTTCATGATTGGGTATTCACCCAGCTGAGGGATACAAGACTGCATTATGCATTCCCAATGCACAGTACCAATGGACTTATGTCATTTGGGCTTAAAGTCACTCCATAACTGTTTCAAAGAATAATGATTAAGATCTATGATCCTATCCTCTATAGTGCAATCATTTACATCGATGACATTCTCCTATTCTCAAAGTCTCGTGAGGAACATCAGGCCTTACTTCAATAATTCTTGGATCTTACTAAATAGTATGGTATTATGCTTTCAACCTCGAAAGGCATCATTGCCACTAAAGAGATTGAATTTCTGGGTATGCATTTCAAAGATGGATTCTACCAACCTGGTCCACATATTGCACAAGAGCTATTACACTTTCCTAATGAACATCTCACTGTGAAATAGACACAACAATTCCCATGGATTGTTAATTACATTTTTGAATTCATACCACACGTGGCAACTTATACTTCATGTTTATTCAAGTTTCTGAAAAAGAATCCACCATCTTAGACATTGGAACAAACCAAAGTTGTCTAGCACTCAAAGCACACCTTTCAAGATCCTCCACCTTTAAAAATTCCTGACAAAGGATAACGCGTACTACAGACAGATGCTAATGACAATTATTGGGGTGTTGTGCTTCTAGAAGACATCAATTGAAACCGAAATTATTATGGTCATGCCAATGGCTACTTTTGATCTTCTAAAAGCCATTATCACATCAGTTATAAAGAAATTCTGGCTGTTAAGAGAGGAATTGAAAAGTTTGATTTCCATCTCACATCTTATTATTTTTTCATTGAAATGGATAACACCTCATTCCCTAAGATCCTTGATCAGCCTAAGAAAAATCTTCCCAACAGTCAATTGCTTCATTGGCAAGAATGGTTTTCTCGCTATAAATTCTCCATCTACCATATCAAAGGTCACCACAATACACTTGTTGATTTTCTCTCTCGACCTACTAAACCATTCTTGCTTTTTTCATCTTCTCTCCACCATGTTATTCCTCTTTTTTAGTTAATGGGGTTTCCCAAATTTGCAAAATATAATAAAGGTTTTCCTCTTCTGTTTTCTGCTCCAACAAATGTTGCAGATCTTTTTCCCCTTCTTCACCAGAGTCTCTTTTATTATCATCTCACACTTCTCAAATTTGACATTTTACCTACTCTATGTCTTTTTGATGCTCTTAATCCATATAAACTCATATATCATCTTTATGACACTCTTCATAAACCTACTTTATGGCATCTCTGGGCTTTATCTGCCTTACATGCTTGCTCTGTATCTCTATCACCTATCCATGTTTATCGTCACCTATCTGATCTAACTAATGCTCATTCTCTTTTATGGACTTTTTTGGAATGGTTTCAACTCTTATCCAAATGGCGTATTGACATGTCTCAAATCTTGACTCATCACCATTTATGTGACTCTGCCTTGACTGATCATAAAGCTTATGCTATTTATATCATCCATCATACCTACTGTATGAGTACTTCAGGTCATTTGTGTACTCTCAATCACATTCAGCATTGGAAAACTACCCTTGATTGGTCTACAGAAGGAACCGTTAAATGGAAGAATTACATTCTTTCTTAGACCAACTCAATCAATTCCTAAGTCAATCTCTTTCAGATATTTGTACATCCCTTGGTCCGTATTTTGTGGATACTGCTCTTCTTGCACCTATTATTACTCCATCATTTGCCCAACGGACCTTGGTAACTCCCTTTAATATCATCAACATTCAAGCTAGTGAAGTTCCTTGTCCTACATATCGAAATTCTACAACTTCAAGCACACCATCCAACCCAATCCAAGAGCCCACTTCTATTTCTAGTCTGGGGCTTTCTGCTTGGCAATTCACAAATATCAGCGCTCTTGATAAGGATATGACATTAACAGAAGAATCCAACTGTGATAGTAACCTCATTTGAGCTCATTAAAGACCGACTCGTCTTTTTAGGTGTTTGTTTTTTAGTCTTCTGATGAAAAGAGAATCTTTGTAGCCCACAAACCACTGTACAAGATTCCTTCTTATCATCATACTGATTGTTTTTTAAAAAATTGTTTACTTTTTTAAAATAGCTTTGTTAAAGGTGTGATGATTATACTTTAAAGTTACTTTCTTTTAAAGATGTAATAAGTGTGTCTTGTGAGTGTTTTACTTTGTTACCCTTGCTTCGCCTATAAAAGCAAGGCTCCTCATTCAATTGTAAGCAGGTTCTTCTTACGTTGAAGATTAGTTTAATGAAGTTTGGTTTGAGTGTTTTCTATTCTCTCTAAGTTCTCTTTCTCCTGAAAACTTAAATCTTGAGTGATGTTACTATCTGTCTTGGTACAGAGACAAGTATGCTCTACGCTCGCCTCTTCTGAGGATTTTGTGTATCAAAAAGTCTAAGACAGTCTGTGACTACTTTTAAAACAATTCCGCTGTGAAATTAGAGTTTAACGGGGAAAAGAGTGTAGGTATTGTTGCGGCTATTGTTTCAAAAGGGGAAAGAGAGCTTTGCAAGGTGTAAGGTTCCTAAGAAGAAAGCTGAGAGTTGTGTGCTCGTGGAGAGAAGGGCTTTGTTGTTTTGGCCATCATACCTGCAACTTACCAATAGTCACAAGGTTTTCATGTTGGTTAGTCTATAGTCTTCTCAAAGGTGTTATTTTAGCTGTTTAATTGGTTTGGCATGTTAAACCTTCACAAGGCCTTTTAGGGGGCTCAGTGGTATAAGAGCCACCAAGTTTTGGTTTGGATCGCCTCACGTCACTAATTCAAATCCCAGTCATGCAATTTGGAAATGAGACTCGTAGGCCATTATGGCTAATGAATCAGAACTGACGCAGTGAAAATTGTGGTGATTGTTTAAGTGATTTGATATGCTGACCCTTCAAAAGGCCCTTTAGGGGGCTCAAATATTGCAGCAGGTAACCAATTTTGTTTGGTCATGTACGTACATATAAAGTAGTGTGATGTCCATAAAAATGCCAAATTTTGATTCTTGTCAAGGTATCCATTCCCACTTACCTAATTTGAATAAAGTTTAGCTCTTATGAAAAAGTTGGCTGCTTTAGCAAGTTTCAGTATCGACTCGTCTGCATAGAAGTGGCATTATCCTTGTAATCTTTTGTTTTCCTTGAGAAAGAGCATCATTTTTTTTAACTTTTCAAAACTGCATTAATCAAACTCTTTAAAGTTAAATGCTAAACTATTAATGTAAGCTAATCAAAATTGTTAATTTTTTTTGGCAGACGAACTTTTAAATCACTTTCCTAAAATAGTTAGCGAATTTTGTCTAGCCTTCTGAATAAATTTCTACAAGCCAAAATAAGGGAAGAATGAAAAAGGTTCTTAAAAGAGTTTTTCAGTTGTGGAGTTCTGTTTATAATTTATTATTTTTATTGGGACAATATGCGTAAAGAAATAATTGTTGAAATTATGGCGTCTACGAGGACTATTTCAAAGAGAAATCCACAAAAAATGAAGGTTATGATCAATAATATGTGAACAGAGGTCCTTCGACTCTTTTATACAGCAGCTCGCAGTGGGTGCTCTGCTCGTAAGAGTTCATAAACTAGGAGCCTAGTGCTGAACATAGTACTGTGAAGGAACAATACTTGTACACACATATGAAACGGCCTAACAATTTGATTAACCAAAAATGCATGATAGTCATTCGCCAAATTTTCTCAATCCTCATTTTTCTTCTTTTTCTTCTTTTCTCTCTTCTTGCTTGGCATTTCTGTTTCTTCTCCATCTTCTTCCACATGTTTTCGTTTCTTCTTCTTATCAACTGCTTCAATGTTCTCACTATCATTTTGCATCTTGTCAGACTCAGCTTTCTGTTTCTTCTTCTTCTTCTTTTCCTTCTTTAAGGCACCTTCTGCTTGGGGAATGTCATTTGCGTCATTAGTTGAAGTAGTCTCACCCGCACAAATTTTCTTTTTTTTCTTCTTTTCTTTCGTTTCAACTATAACTGGTGCCTCCTCCACATGTTTTTCAGTCTTTGGGGTCATTTCATGCTCGCTTCCAGCATTGGAGAATGTTATTTGTCCGATAATGGAATCAGCTGAAGGATTATAGGTCTAAAACACAGAAAGAAAGTCAATATTCAACCGAACAAAAGAGACAGAAACAAAGAAATTTTAAGCTAAATGGAAGAGCGACCTTTCCAGCAGTTAGCAATGCCCCTGCACTCTTCTTTCGGTTTTTGTCATATGCTTCTATCTTAGGTTTGCCTTTCACTGATCCAGCAGATCGGCCCAATTCTCTCCCTTCAAGGTTTCTTAAACGTGCCTCAAGCTAAAAATACAATGTGCATGTCGATTACATTCCAGGAAACAAAAAGCTTATAAATTGTAATGTGGAGACTTCACAAAAAGTACCTTTAACCGGTTCTCCACTCCCATGGTGTTATCCTCACCGTCTCCGAGAGCATCACACCGAATTGCCAATGCAGCTTTTGCAGCAAGTGAACGAGAAATTTTTCCCTTCATCTTCGGGGCTGCCTGTCCAACTAATGATGCATGGTAAAGAAGCCCATATTTTGGTGTTGCATGCTTTGTCTTCAGCGCTCTGAAGAGTGCTTTCTCTGCACCAAGAATCTGAACTGTGCTCCCAGGCTGCTTTGCTAGATTCAATAGACTACCACCATGTGCAATAAGACGAGCACCAACCAGCTCTCCAACAAGAGCAGTCAAATTTGGCGCAACAGTGTTCATTCGACTCTTTAAGTAATCATATAGTTGAGCTCTGTACTCAGAGAGTGACAGAACCTGGTCACAAAGTTCTCGAATGTTACTCAAGTCAACATCACTAACTTCAGTTCCCATGGATATCATAGCAGCATCCCTCAGTTCAGTTTCAACTTCTTCTGGTAGTATCTATGGCATATCAAGTAATAAGTGAGAATTCTTTATTTAAGCAAAATTTTCTTCATGCAGAAGTGACTAACGGTTACTGGGTTAATGGGCTAAAGATGATGAACCATGTTATCCAACTGCTAGCCAAAGCTGGATGCTTAATTTGTGGCAAACAAGGCAATCATATAATGCTAAACAAAATATATATACAAGGAAAACAAGGTGAGTCTGTAGGCACAAGCCTGTTATTAATCTATGTAAATCAAAGAATGAGAATGATATCTAAACTCAACCTCAGAGAAGTCAAGCTTGGCAGCATTATCACGGCTCCCCATCAGTTTAACTGTTTTCGCATAAAGGATGTTGTCCTGTACAATCTTGGCAAGCTCAGGAAAATGCCAACCATACCATTCTCTCACCCTCATTGCATATGTATTGAGCTCTTTATCAAGATCATCAAGTAAGCCTATAGCTTGGATGATCATTGTATCAACCTTTAATAGAATAAGAAACAGGATCCCAATAGAATTCAGAAAACCTTAAAATCAAAGACATTAACATCAAACAGTGTAAAATTTTAATGGAATCATATAATAGTAGATAAAGAGGTTAAACTAATGTAAAAGACACGGATAAATATGGGGTACCTTATCAGGACTAAACTTCAACTTGTATCTAGACAAGCTATGAGATAAACCCAAGCTCATTGGAGCCAAATCTTGAGAAGGCAGGCCAGAAATGAGCTCAGTCAACTGACTTCTCAGGCCTCTCATCAATTCCATAACAGCATTGTTGTGAACACAATCTATTTTCTGTAAGGCAACATTGCAAATTCAATGAAATAAATTTAGAAGCCACTTCAAGATGACCATTTGAGAATGCAATACAAGCAATTACTGTACCAATTTATCTTTGATTGCATTTCCGAGTTTTGAATCTGACACAGCCAATTGCTCCCCGTCACAGTGAGCACGCAAGAATTTACGCAGACCTTTGCTAGGTGTGCTATCAATTAGTTTGGTTACTGCCTCCAAAGCCTCTGACGTGTTCTCAAACTTGTTAAAAGCTTTTAACTTCACCAGCTGCACTGACAGAGTATTGAATCAAAACAAGTGCCTGTTTTGTAATGATAATAAACTCACTTTTCTTTCTAATTCTAAGTTTCACACAAAAGAAAGAAAAGGAGAGAGAGAGACAGAGAGGAGACCTTTCTTGCTGAATCTACATTTGAAAATTCTTTCCACAGGTCCTGCAACATAAGAGCAAACCCTCAGAAAAACAATGAACCAAAAACTAAATTTGAAGAAGCTGGAACTTCATCCTCTTTCAACGTCAAACAGAGTAACGTTGAAACAGATAAGAAGTCCATATCACATTCTGCCAATAATCTTCTCCAGTCCAACATAATCAGTCGCATTAAACAAGAACCAACTTCTTCAGACCCAAGAAGTCAGCAAAACATGAGTTACAGCACAAGATACACGCACTCGTATCCATCCCACCAATGATAACCCCATCAAACAAACAGAAGTAAAGAAAATACCTCAACTTTAGACAACTTCCCTTCGTCCAACACTTTAAATAGCGCAAAGCCCGCAGGTGTCTCAAACAAAACAAGCATCTTTACACCACAACTGCAATAGAGCAACAAAACCAAAAGAATCTATCACCATTCAATTACATGAGAAGAATACTAGCGATAGCTCTTAACCACCATGTACATGTATCACAAAAGTTTTGAGAAAGAAACTTTCATCTTACCTATTCCAACACTAAGAGGTGGAGAATATTTTAGTGTCTAGGAGTTCTGTATTTATCCTGTCTTATAGAGGGCTTCCAGGTAGGGTTTTGTGCAAGGGCTTAAGAAAGGAGGAAGGCAAAACCCTTCGGTCGGGTACATTTACGGTTCGGGTCAGCTATGAATAGAACCATCATAGGTTTAAAAAAAAAAAGAAATAGTCCCAATTCTATTTGACTGTTCAAGTAGTTGAAAATTTTACTTCCCAAAAGATGGAGAACAACTAAGAAGCATGTCACTTGTTTTGATTTTCTGTATTCCTGTTTTAAGTCAAGTGAAAAAAATCAAAAGACTTATTCAGTTGAATTTTTTCATACAAGATATGGATTTGTTAACATTTACTAATATATACTTAAGATAAAATAAATTATTTATTTAATTCATAAATAATTAAATATATTTTAAGATAAAAATAATAATCATTGTAAATTATAAGTGAAAGTGACTAAAAGCATCCAAAAATTTGCATTCTTATGTTTGTTTACTTATTGTTAGATAAATAAGCGTCAATAAATTTTTATAGTACTTAATTAGATGAGTCAGTCCAACCGCGAGCTCAGGTGGTCCATAACTTGGCCCATCTTATATTTTTTTAAAGAAAAATGTTTAAAATGATATCATTTTGACAAAACGACGTCGCTTCTAAAGTAAAGGTTGGGTCACGAATTGAGCCAAAATTTGACATGTCTATTCTTAATATGTTAACTAATTTGAAAATATATTAATATATTTTTAATTTTCTTATTAAACTGTGTTTAAATAAGCACCATTTGTAGATATATATTAATACTAAAGTTAGTTTATAAATCTTATTTGAATTTTTATAAAATGAAATGTAAATTCATAATATTAACTTTTGTTATTTGACATATTCGATAATATAAATATTATAGAGAAAATTAATCTTAATTATGGCTCATGAGCAACACTCTAACAACAAAGTTTAGAGTTGTAACATTTTAATTTCTAGTTCATTTATTGAGTCACTATTCTATAATAAAATTTAAAATATCAAAACTAGTTAATACATATTAACACAAGTTAACAATATAATAAAAGAACAATAGTTTTCTTTAAATTTCATATCAAAACAAGTGAATTACCTATATTAAAATAATCCAAAAGTAGAAGGATCTATATAAAATATACAGTGTAACACAATCTTTTCTTATGTTTCAATTCTTTTAATGAACTCTTCACTTAAAAATAAATTAATTACTAAATAAGAACAATAAAATATATAAATAAAGATAAAATTATTCCCATCTATGATAATAAACATGTAAGTGAATTATTTCTGGATAATAGCCCTCTTTGGCAATCAGCTAATTGCATTAGCTGTTAATTGATAGCTGATTATACGAGCTGATTTGACCAGTGGATTGGATTATTTGTTTGTCATTTGATATTTAGTAAAATTAGTTGTTTAGTATTAGTTGTTTATGTATAAAATGACTTATAAGGACATGACTTAAAAAATATAAGTGTATGAATATTATATATCTTAGTATTTAGTTGAATATTCTTATAGGAATATTCTACAAAATTAAGTTTATAATTCTAATAAAAACATAGAACATATAATAATAATAATAATAATAATAATAATAATAATAATAATAATAATAATAATAATAACAACAACAACAACAACAACAACAACAACAACAACAACAACAAAAAAAATAACAACAACAACAACAACAATAATAACAACAACAACAACAATAATAATAATAATAATAATAATAATAATAATAATAGTAATAATAATAATACTTATAACAATTATGATGATACATCCAAATATAAAATATAAAAATACAAATGAAGTTTAATAACACAATTCACAAAAAGCAAAAGAAATGAACATAGAGATAAAACATAAAGTTAGAGAGAAAAGAGGAGTTAGGGATAAAATAAAATAGTTGCAAGTTAGTTTTCGATACCTTATAATTAAAATTAAAATTTATTCATTAATATATAATTAAGAAGTTATGTTTTAATACCTTATTAATTCACATATATGTCTAAATGTAAAGTATTTTAACAATTTTAAATACTGAAACTTGTAATAACTCTTAATGAATTTATTCTAAAATTAATTTAAAATTCAATTGAAAATCATGATGTCTTTAATTGACATCATTAGTCATTACTACATAGCTAGAAATCTATGTGTTTGATACAGTATAAATTTACACAAAACTTTTATATTAAATTTATAACAACTCTCGATATATTTAATCACAAATTCGATTAAGAATAGGTAATAATACTCTTTTAATTGATGATCATATTTTAATAGAAGTTATTTTAAAACCTAAAATTATTAATTAGGAGAAAATATTTATTTAATTAAATAACTATTATTGCTTTTTATTCACTAGTAAATAATATTTATTCAAGAGTAAATAATAGAGAATTTATAAATAAGGGTTATGATTATAGACTAGTCAAAAATATTACACGTAACTATTACACATAACATGAAATTATCAATATGCATAATTATATTCGCATAATGCAAAGACAAGCCAGCAGGTCTTAGTTATTGCCAATTTCTTTCAAATCCTTGGAATGTTACATAGCCATCTACAAAATGCAAGTAATAGCAATAAGCTTCAATCATTAAGCAGCAAATGATCAAATAAAAATCAAACCCAAGGAAACAACTCCTGCAAAGCACAAAAGGAATCCTCATTCTGTATTTCTTACTATCACAAGTGTAATTAACTTCTTTTTTCTTAATATGATAATACACCTTTAGTCATAGGAACTACTACTTGGAGAATACAGAAATATTAGCTATCTTCATATCTTCAAAATAACAATCACTTATACATGATGAGGGCATTCACAATTGTTTTTGGAAACTAAAGAAGTTTGAAAATAACATTAAAAAGAGGATAAACCAAAGAAGTTAGAAGAACAAACAATATTAAGAAGATGATAAACCATGCAAACATGCCAAGTGTATTACATGTTCAAAACCTTGGACGAGTACATACCAACATTTCAACCATGCAAACATGGCACAATACTTGGTGAGGACAGAACAGAATAGAAAAGCCAGATGGTCAACAAATCTTGAATTAGAGATTAAATTCATAATCCCCTGCACAAGCCCTAGATTAAATTCACAACCCCTTACACAAGCCCTAAACTCTATGCTACTCTTCACTAAAAGGACTTTTTAAGTCCCAATAATAATGTACATAAAAATGTAAAATTCATATGCAAACATTTGATAAAGATGGAGATGAAGGAAGTTTAACCAAATTTTGGTTGTTGAGAACTTTGACCATAACAGGTGTGGTCACCTCAATGGCAGCATGATTGAGCTTAATGTCAAAAACAATATCAATAAAAGGGATGAAAAATTTACGACATAGATTCTAGAATTATTTCATGCAGTAACAACGAAGCATACTCTCTATAAGACAAATCTAGGTATTGCCAACCAAGATATGAATATTCATACGTCTTGTTTCATCATAATGAAGCATTTGAGCATCAACACAAAGCAGAGGTACTACATATTCTAATTAAAATATAGCACCATGCATAATAAATGCAAGGAAGTAAGAGGTGAAAAGCCAAAATGCCCTAACACCATTTGTATGGAAATATACACCAAATTACTTCTGATTGTAGTAGATAACATCTCATAACAAATAACGTTCTTCAATTTGTCACTTAGTATGCAAAAAAATGGAAGGATCGGGGACTGTTAAACAACATATAGACAGGCAAACATAGCATAAAAAAATCATAGCTAATTTAGGCTATGTCTGAATTTTATCTAAGGCTCTAGTCAATTTTCTTGTTTAACATTTACTAAACCCTAAGATACAGAGAACATAAAACAAGAAACCTACAATTGTGCACCAATCCTATGCCTTTAGTTGAATGAAAATCCATGTGCATCAGCCGTCTTTTCCATTCCTTCTTATAAATCACAGCCTTTCTTATAACCAAGTTTATAAAGATCAAAGTGAAAAAGTAAGCAGCTAGATCTATGTTCATTTTCTCAATCAAACAACATTAGACCCTTTCTTAAGGAAAAGCCATTTATTCAAGGAAAGAGTGTGTGAATAACATCTGTAAAAAAATGAACTCCCATTTTGTTATGCACCATAGAAAATAGTAAGACTCACAAAGAGACTACTAGCGATCCTGACAAGAACGACTGAAGGTACCATGAGACATCTCACAAAAACCGCAAGTTAGAATTTCAATGGCCGTAAATAGCCATGAAACAATTTGGGAAACTGAAGACAACAATACACATTATGATCATGACTATTACCTTAGTTTTATGACAGGAGCTATGTATTACTAAGAGAGAATGTGAAGCATTAAATACATTAATACTGTATAAAGTTCAAGTTTTCATTACAACACGAAAAATTCTATCATAATCAATGTTAAATATCAGGAACTTTCGCGTGAAAGCAGTTCAACATTCAGCATTAGTAAGTTCTTACAAAATTAATTATTAACCTAAAGATCCAACTCCAAACATAAAAAGCCAATGAAAGGAATAAAATCCCTCAAATTCCTTTTGTATATAAAATGAAAATAACTAAACAAAACAAAATTTTCACATGTAAACGGACTCTACTCACAGAATGATAAAGTAAAAAAGAAAAACAAATACATAAATGTCGATACAAGGTCATCGAGTAGCTTGAGCTTCGCATAAACTAACTACATAGGGGGTATGTTAGCGAAAGAGAAGCCCTTGTATCCCTTGTAAGCATAATATGCAATTCTTGTATAATAAAACCCTAGTATAAAAAGCACCACTCCTAGTATCACGAAGAATATCCCTGTATTCAATTTAATCAAACCAAAACTAATCCAAACATCATATAGATATATTCAATAACCCCCTTTTTAGCAAAATCAAAATCAAATCTAAAAACAAAAAATGAAAAAAAAAACATATTGTGACCTCGGTCATCGCCGATTCGATTATAAGTCATGAAGGAGTCAAGAATGATCCCGACGAGGCCAAAAACGAAAAGAGAAACAACGAGTGCGACCTCCTTCACAAGCAGGACATTGTTTATGCTATAAGATGTTTCCATCATTATGTCCTTGTCGAAAATGGAGAATGTGTGGTCCACGTATGCCATCTTTGGTTTTTGGTTTGCTTTCAATCAGTTTTCACTTTAGGTTTGTTTTTTGAACTTTGAATCTTTACCTTTTCTCAGACTCTTCCTCAGAGAGAGAATGAGATAGTCACTGTCTGTGGATATTCTTTAGAGGGCATATTTGCCATTTTTGATCAGCTAAAGGCCAAACGCTACTCCTCCTAAGCTTTTTGAAAATAAACTGATTGAACCCGATTAGCTGATTACCAAACACAATAAATAGCTATTTAACATAATCAATAAGCTAAACATTGTCAATCAACTACTTTTTGGCTAATAAGCCATTCAGCAAATGGGGCTGCAATTCTATAGTATTAACAATCACACAAATCCTATAAATAATCATAGTTAGTATTGGCTAATTCTCTCCCACCAACAATACTAGTACTTACCCTGTTATGATATTCGTTAAAAGTCCCTCCTAACCTCATTTATCGTCATTACACAAATATGTACAGTATCACCTTTCTATGGCTTTAACCTATTTAATCGATAATAATCATTCATTCACACATGATGTATGCATCACCCAATTATGAAAATTTCATGCACAACTAATTATGCATAGTCCAAGTTGTTTGCTAACACTCCAAATCATCCCTAAATAGGATGATCTAAGATCAGAAGAAGAAGAAGATGAAGCATGTTTTTTAAGATGAGAATCCTTACCTCGGTCGCTAACATCGTGATGAAGAAGAGACCTGATGCCCTAATTCAGAAGCTTAGAGTTACCTTTTGATGGGAACGATTTTATTTACCATATATAGGACACTTATAATAGTTAATACATTGTTTACTACTACCTTTACTACACTTTCATTTTTTAAGTTTTACCTTGTATCTGTGACTATCATGGTGTTGTTTTGGTTTGGTCCATATTATCTTTACTATGTTGTTGTTTAGCTTTTATTGGATGTAGCAGAAGCTCTTAAACTTGTGTATTTACATATCATACTATCTCAATAAATTTCATTTAATTTTTTTAAAAAATTCATATGCCTATTTAGCCTTATTTGCCTATAACTCATGCCAAACACACAACTTCAAATAATCTAATTGTCTAAAACTATCAATTAACAATAGCTTAATTATGTTCATTACTCCATATTAGATTTTTTCTTCAATTTACCCAAAATTAAAAATTCAATAATATAGATAGTCAAAAATACCTAATAAGAAAGTTAATTTAAACAAATGACAAAACAATTAATGTTGGGCCCTAAATTTGTATTGATTTTATTAAGTATGAATTGATCTGATCATGTGGCTTTTCAAGATAAATTATTTTGAGGTTGAGTTTGATTAAATGCGTTTGGTTAGAATAATTTGAGGTTTATTGCTTAGGTTAATGAAAATTAAATGGAGGATTAAGATTAAATTAGAGTTTTACATGTTGTGAGTAAAAAGGTAAATGAATATGATGTGTAGGGACAATTTGAGAAGTTTACGTAAGTCGCTAAAGTTTAAGGAATAAGTGGAAGGGCATAAGGGTCTTTTTCAATCATTAAGAGGGTAAATTAGAAGAAGAAATGGTTGGCTTGTTAGGAAGAGAAGGAGTGTCGTGGGTGTGAGGAGAAAAGAAGGGGAAAGACTTAGGGTTTTGAAGATCTTGTAGAATCATTTATCTGATCATAACGATCATGGAAAAGTTGACCCGAAAGTCTAATTGTGAAAGGGTTATGGGTCAATTGTAGCACTTTTGATTTTCAAAGCTTTATAAATTTCCTTTGAATGTTGTTTGAATGAGAACTTGGTTTGTTATAGGAAATCAAGCCGACCTAATTCAATCGCAAGAGGAAGGACAACATTGAACTTGGATTTTAAAGCGATATTGGTGGGTAATATATTTATAGTTGTTGTGTATGGGCAAATTGTCTTGCTTGCTTGCATGTCTGTGTGACATTGCTTGTTTTGAATTATAGAAATTGTTGAAAATTCATTGTGATTGTGATCATGTATTGCCTTGGAAAATATCATGGCATTTTGTATGAATGAAAAGATGAAGAAGCATGATGAGCATGAAAAGTATGAATGTGTATGAAATGAGTTAAGCATTGACCTTTGATTGTGTTTGGGCAAGAGAGGAACATTTTGTTAGTCACGTGCACGTCGACGTATAGCTTTCTCCCGGCTGCCCGCTTGAGGCCACGAGATACTGAGAAATCGGACTCGTTTTGTTCACGGTATAAACTTCAGTTTATCCGTTTTGTTCCACGGAACTCTCGAGCCATTTGTTGTGCATTTCATTATTGATTTTTTAGGCATGATGCATAATTAATTGTTATGTCGTGATGCAGAAATTACATGACATATTCTTTGTGATGACATTTTGGTCGCTATAAAATTGTGAGTAAATTGTTAAGTGTTGAATTGCTACATATTTGTGTATATATATGCTTGAGTGTGTGGCTCATTGCCAATGGCTATAAATGTATAAGTCACTGAGCTTCGCAGTTCATCCCATTACCTCCCACTCCTCAAGTGTAGAACGAGAAGATCGTTGATCCTTGCAAGGAATCGGAAACTCCAAGATAGTTAGAAGCTTTTATACTAAGTTAGTGATTTTGTTTAGCTTTTCAAGCATATCAACATTGAGCATCCTTATTTATTTATGTTTTAAGCTTTGATATGTATTGTGTTATGTTAGCAAAGTTTGTTCAATCTCTTTGAATTGTAATGACATAAAGAATTGAAGTACCTTTTGTATATGAGTGTGTTTAACTTTTAGTTAGAATGAATGTGCATGTGTTAGAATGGAATGTGCAAATGTTTGGGAGCCGGGTTTCAGAAATTGGGAGCTCGCCGCGGCGAGCCAGTCTGTCAGACCCCGATCCCGGGAGCCCGACTGTCCAGGGATGTGAGCCCGAGTGGAGCCCATCCCCGAGACACTTGCCTTGCTGAGACCTTAAACTTTTGTTGTCCTGAAACCTTACGCTTATAATCTTGCAGGATTCTTAATTGTAACTCCACCTTCGTGGCAAGCACACACCATGTATACACTAAAATCATGGGTTGACTTATTCATATAATTTGTAGCTTTATGACTCAAGTTCTCCCTGAAACAAGAATCACCTTAATCGGAGTCACATAACTCAAGATACACTCCAAAAATCTAAGAGAGTTCATACCCTAAGCATGCCCTCTTAACTGACCTTTCACTTGTTTTAGAACAAACTTTCTCAATTTAACTCCAATTGATATCGGATTTTATGGAGTGAAAGATATGTGTCTTATAAATCCAATGGTTCAAGCCTCACCTCATTTGGAGGTCGTATGAGAGAATTATGCCCGAAACATTGGACCATGCTCACTTCTGAAATCGGATTGAAACTCTTTTGACGCGATTTGCTGTAAATTTTAATCTATAGCTCCAAATGCTTTCGTTCTTTCACCATAAGAAAGTAGACATCTAGATCTACAACTCTCATGAAGACTACAAAGGTTGATTCTATCTCCTACATTCTGCAGCGTCCTATTTTTTTTCCATCATCTGATTTCTATCATCTGGTTTTCTATTGTCTGATTTCTATCATCTGGTTTTCTATCGTCTGGTTTCTATCATCTGGTTTTCTATCGTCTGGTTTCTTTCATCTGGTTTCCTATCGTCTGGTTTCTATCATCTGGTTTTCTATCGTCTGGTTTCTATCATCTGGTTTTCTATCATCTGGTTTCTATCATCTGGTTTTCTATCGTCTGCTTTCCTTCCTTCTGCTTTTCTATCTTCTGATTTCTATCTTCTGCTTTCCTTCCTTCTGCTTTTCTATCTTCTGATTTCCTTCCTTCTGCTTTTTATCTTCTGATTTCCTTCCTTCTGATTTCTATCTTCTAATTTCCTTCCTTCTGCTTTTTATCTCCTGATTTCCTTCCTTCTGATTTCCTTCCTTCTGGTTTTTATCTTCTGATTTCCTTCCTTCTGATTTCTATCTTCTGATTTCCTTCCTTCTGTTTTTTATCTTCTGATTTCCTTCCTTCTGCTTTTCTATCTTTTGATTTCTATCTTCTGCTTTTCTATCTTCCGATTTCCTTCCTTCTGATTTCTATCTTCTGATTTCTATCTTCTGCTTTTCTATCTTCCGATTTCCTTCCTTCTGATTTCTATCTTCTGATTTCCTTCCTTCGCTTTTATCTTCCGATTTCCTTCCTTCCGATTTCTATCTTCTGATTTCCTTCCTTCTGCTTTTTATCTTCTGATTTCCTTCCTTCTGCTTTTCTATCTTCTGATTTCTATCTTCTGCTTTTCTATCTTCCGATTTCCTTCCTTGTGATTTCTATCTTCTGATTTCTATCTTCTGCTTTTCTATCTTCTGATTTCCTTCCTTCTGATTTCTTTTTTCTGATTTCTTTCCTTCTGCTTTTCCATCTTGATTTCCTTCCTTCGCTTTTATCTTCGATTTCCTTCATACCTTTTCTATCTTCCGATTTCCTTCCTTTGCTTTTCCATCTTCGATTTCCTTCCTTCCTTTTATCTTCGATTTCCTTCCTTCCTTTTCTTCCTTCCGCTTTCTATCTTCCGATTTCTATCTTCCGATTTCCTTCCTTCGCTTTTTATCTTCCGATTTCCTTCCTTTTATTATTAAGGATCATATCTTTTGACTCAACTCCAAATTTAGCAAACGATATACCCTTGGAAAACTCTAAACTCCTACTACAATCTTCATGAAGACTCATTGATCTAATTCATACCAAGAGGGTCTAATATTGAGTAATCTTGTCAAATTTTAGGAAAATTTGACAAGACATCCCCTTAAAATGCAACTACCCAATTTTCAATTCTAAGACTTGCACCTGCATAAAACTCATCATACAACCCCATATAACATGATTAAACCCTAAGGTATCTTCAAACACCATTCGAAGCAACAACCACACTCTTAATCATCTATCATATCCAAACTATAACAATGATTCAATTGTCTTAAACATACATGGATTTCTCAAAATACATTAAAACTGAACATTTTTGCTTTCATAATTCATTCATTCCATCTTCATCAAATCATGTCATATTCATACGATGCTTTAGTGAGCATTTCAAGCCCAATTACAATGAAGTTTCAAAATACAATATCTTCTCAAAATGCAACTAAAGCATTGTTTTACAAAAATCATTTCAAATACAAAATCAAAAGAAAATCTTGGAGTAAATGCCTTTAAGCTTGCTCCTCGGGATCCTGCTCATTTCCTGGAAAATTTTTAGGGGGTGAGCTTTGGCTCCGTGGGTAACACATTTATATTTATACATCAAGCAGTCCTATTAGTTATTCATACTTTTAGCAATCTTTCAATACAATCATAATACATGCATCATGCAATGTTCATCAATACTCAAACATAATTTCTCGCAATTCAAATATTCCTCATTCTTGCACTTTCATGTAATCACATATGAAACACATCAAATGGCTCGGTAAGTCCTTATTCTTGGCAACCATATAGTCTCATTTCATGAGTTTATATGGGCAAATCTTTAGGAGTCTAAAATGTTGGATCATCCTATGCCACAATTGGGCAGCCGGGCGAAGGCTTCATGGTCAACGTGCACGTGACAGTTCTTTGGACAATACCTTACCCACATAACATAGCAATCATGAATCATACAAGGAAATTGGACTGTTCTTATCCAATTCATTGTTTCTTTGAAATCATCTTTTCATACATCGTTCATGCCTTTCATTATATTCATTCAACAAGTTTCCTCATGACAGTTTCAATCATCATCAAGCATTTAATACACTCACATTCATCATTCCATCACACACATTTAATACAACAACCAAGTGATCAAAGTTCATTAATGTCATGCATTTATTTACATTTGTAGCTTATATACATAAAGATAAATATGAAACCCACCTTTTATCCTTGCTTAAACTTGCCTAAGGAAGTTCCTCTCCTTGTTCTTCTCCTCTTTCTTGTCCTCCTTCAAGCATAACAAGAAAATAACCCCATATCAACATAGGGTTTAGAAATTGAAAATACCTAAAAATCTAAATCATGAAATTCATAAGAGAATCACTAGACCCATCTTATTCTTCATCTTTCTAACCAAAACTCAAACAAAAACTTAACCTTAAACCAAGAACTTACCTTAAATCCTTAACCAACCAAGTGGTTTCTTGGTTCAAAGTGAAGCTTAGACTCCCTCCACACTTTTCTTCTTGGACTTTCTTCAAAACCCACTCACTTTCATGGAAATGCCAAACCCTAACAAGCCTCTTCTTTCTCCTTTTCCTCCCTCCTTTCACGACACTCTTCTTTCCTCTCCTCCAAATTTCGTTTCTATCTTCTTTTCCTACTAAAATCACTTATCTCCTTCCTTTTATACTCCTTTCTAAATTACTTAAGCCCAATAAGCCTAAGCCCAACTTACTTCCTTCTTCTTTCTTCTTCTCCTTTTTCATTTCTCCTCCTTACTTACTCAAGCCCACTAACTCTTTTCCTTCAAGCCCATTGCATTAAATTCCTCTCTTCTTTCTTACTTCATTTGGACCCAAAGCCCAATTGATACATTAATAACACCTAACTCACCTAAGTCCAACTAACATATTTAACTTCATAAATTCTTCACCTAACTCATTAATGCTATTATATATTAATTTATGACACCTTAATTAATGCTAATCTAACTTAATCAATTTAATCTAATCATGATTAATCCAAAAAAAATTTTTTTGGGGCTAACATTTCTCCCCCCCTTAAGAAATTTCGTCCTCGAAATTCTTACCTGAGTCATTGAAGAGGTGTGGATACTTCTCCTTCATTGCATCCAAAGGTTCCCACGTCGCCTTTTCAACTGCATGATTCCTCCACAGGACCTTGACTTGCTTGATTGTCTTGTTCCTGAGGATCTTATCCTTGCTATCCAGAATTGCCACAGGTCTTTCTTCATAACTCAAATCATCGCTCACCGAACTTCGAGGTCCGAATGATGTGAGAAGGATCGATCTGCACCTCCTCGGCATTGAGACATGGAACACATCATGAATCTGCGACAATTCGACAGCAATGTTAACCTATAGGCCAACGCCCAATCCTCTCAATACTTCATACGGACCCACATACCGAGGGCTTAACTTCCCTTCTTCAATCTCATAACTCCCTTCCATGGAGACGTCTTGAGGAACATCTTGTCACCCATCGATATTCCATTTCTTTTCTGCTAGCATCGGTATAGCTTTTCATTCTGTCCTGGGCAACCTTAAGTCGCTGTTTGATTACCTCCACTTTCTCAATCGTCATCCGGACCAACTCGTCCCACTAGCTTCCTCTCACCTTCCTCATCCCAAAGATATCGAGTCCTGCATCTTCTGCCATAAAGGGCTTCATAAGGAGCCATCTGTATGCTCGAATGGTACGAATTGTTGTAAGCAAATTCGACCAATGGCAAATGATCATCCCATGCTCCTCTGAAGTCCATGACACATGCTCTAAGCATCCCCTCTAGAGTCTGGATTGTCCTCTCAGACTGACCATCCGTCTGAGGATGAAACGCCGTACTAAAATTCAACCTAGTTCCTAATGCCTCCTGCAGACTTCCCCAAAATCTCGATGTCAATCGTGGATCCCTGTCGGATATTATAGAATCCGGAACTCCATGCAACCTTACCACTTCATCAATATACTTCCTGGCTAAGACTTGCAATGAATCTGCTTTGTTTGACCGCCAAAAATGGGTGACTTGGTTAACCGATCAACTATAACCCAAATGGCATCATGCTTCTTGCTGGTCCTAGGCAAACCTATCAGAAAATCCATCGTGATCCTTTGCCACTTCCATTCAGGAATGGACAATGGCCTTAGCATGCCTGAAGGTGCACGGTGTTCACCTTGACCTGCCGACACACTAGACATCTGCTCACATATTCAGCCACGTCCTCTTCATGCCTTTCCACCGTAAATGTTCCTTCAAATCTGACATTCGGTGTCGCTTAGGTGCATGGAATAAGGCGCATTGTGTGCCTCATCCATGATTTCATCCTTAACTTCTTTATCATTCGGAATACACAACCTATTTCCGACTACCATTAGCCCATCATCCCTTACTTGCACTTCTGACTGCTTACCATGTTGAATTTCATCTCTCAACTTACTTAATTCTGTATCCTGCTCCTGCAACTCCTTGACCTTCTCCCTAAGGATAGGTCTCACTCTGAATTGAGCAATAACACCATCTGATTCATTCTGCTTTAAACTGATCTTCAACTTGGCCATCTGTTCCAACAGAGGCAAGTAAACCGATTGCACATAAGCTATGGATGACTTCCTGCTCAAAGCATCTGCCACTACATTCGCCTTGCCTGGATGATACTCTATCATCAGGTCATAGTCCTTGAACAACTCCAACCATCGTCTCTGCCTTAAGTTCAACTCTTTCTGACTCATAATGTACTTAAGACTTTTGTGGTTCGTGAAGACCCTTATCCGAACCCCATACAAGTAATGTCTCCAAATCTTTAGGGCAAAATTACATTGCTAACTCCAAGTCATGAGTCGGATAATTCAACTCATATGGCTTCAAATGTCGTGAAGCATAAGCTATCACTTTGTCATTCGCATCAAGACACATCCTAAACCCTTCCTCGAGCGTCATCAGCACAATCATACCCCGGGTCTCCATTGGGCAAAACCAATCTTGGAGCACTTGTCAATCGCTCTTGAGCTCCTCAAAGCTCTTTTGGCATTCCGCACTCCATATGAATTGCTGATTCTTTCTTAACGCTTTAGTCATAGGGCGCTATCATTGAAAATCCTTCTACAAATCTCCTATAGTAACCTCGCCAAGCCTAGGAAGCTTCTTACCTCTTTCACATCTTAGGCTCTTGCCAATTCACCACACTTCTACTTTCCTCGAACAATATGAATCCTTTGCTTGGAAATCACATGTCCAAGGAAAACTACTTCATACTGACCAAAACTCACACTTCATCAATTTGGCATACTCCTGTTCTCTCAATCTCGCAATACAATCCGAGATCTTTGTTCATGCTCTCCTTCATCCTTAGAATAGACCGAATGTCATCAATGAACACAATGACAAACCGATCTAAGAATTCATTAAACACCCTATTCATCGGATCCATGAAGGCGGTGGGGCATTGGTCAATCCGAAGGGCATGACCCTAAATTCATAGTGCCCGTAACGGGTCCCGAAGTCGTCTTACTTACATCGACTCCACGATTCGGAGTTGATGATATCCCGATCTTAAGTCAATCTTGAAAAGACCCTTGCTCCTCAGAATGATCAAATAAATCATCTATCCGTGGCAACGGATACTTGTTCAATCGTCATCTTGTTAAGCCTTCATAGTCTATGCACATCCTCCACGCTCCATCCTTCTTCTTAACAAACAGATGGAGCTCCCCAAGGTGAAGAACTCGGCACGATGAACTGCTTCTCCAACAATTCCTGCAATTGCTCCTTGAGTTCTCTCAATTCAACTGGAGCCATTCTATAAAGTGGTATGGAGATTGGCGCGGTTCCGGGAATCAAATCAATTTCGAACTCAATTTCCCTCACCGGCGGCAACTCTGGTAATTCTTCTGGGAATACATCAGGAAACTCCCTCACGACCTGATAATCTTCTAATCTGCCCACATTCACTTCTGAATTCACTACATGCGCCAAAAAGGCCTCACACCCTTGGCTCATCATATTGTCACTAACATAGCGAAATGATCCTCGACCGGCGACTTCTGTCCCCTTGAAAACCACTTTCTGATCATTGCCCAGATCAAACTCTACTTCCTTGAGACTACAATCTAGCTTTGCCTTAAATCTCTCCATAACATCCATCCCCAATATCACATCCAATCCTTGAAGGTCTAGAGGTAGTAGGTCTACTACCAGTCTAGCACCACCGATGCTGAGCTCACAATCCTTGTAAATCAAACTGATCACCACCTTATTCCCTAAAGGAGTACTAACAACCAAAAAATTGTCCATAATCTCAGGACATACAGCATGCATATTCATACTTGCGGATACAAATGAATGTGTGGAGCCGTGATCAATTAACACATAAACAGAGAGTCGAATAGCATAGCCATACCCGTCACTACTTAGGGAGCGACGCAGCTTCTTCCCCGGTCATAATGACGACTCGAGCTGGTGCCTGACTCAGTCCTCTAGGTCTCCCTGCCGGATATGCCTTCCTTGCGGTTCCTGAACTACCCACACCATGTCTTGGCGAGATGTCACTATTTCGCTCTTCTCGGGGCTGAGATCGAGACCCTTCCCTTTGTTGCTGGGGACAATCCTTGATTCGGTGCCCCTTTGGCCTGACCAAAACATGCTCCTATCTTCAGCAGACATTCCCCTCAGGAATCTCCCATGATCACACGGGATTCTCTACCGTCCATCCCGGACTTGCCAGACCGAAGCTTGCACTTTGTAGTAGCCCTAGGTCGCTTACTCTTAGTGGGGCCATTGCTACCCACACCACTCTGCGTATCTTGAGTTCTAATGCTCTAGCAGTCTTTGGAGCACTCATGCCTTTTCCGGAGAACTCTGTTCTTCCTCTTCTTAATCACTTGGCCGGATGTTCTCAAATTTCTCGACTTGAAGAGCAAGATCCACCAATTCTTGGTAATCACGGAAGTTGTGGATCACCACTTTTCTCGGATCCCTAGGTGTAATCCACCCTCAAATTTCGGCATTTGTCTTCTTCATTGCCACGATATTGGTCGCACACCGTGATAACTGAGTGAACTTCAATTCAGATACTCGCACACTCAACTCCCTCGAGCGAGATTCAAAATTCCCGGCCTTATCCTCGCATGTAGACCATCGAGAAGTACTTCCTCAAAGGCATCTAGGAATTCCCTCCATGTCGATCTGGGAGGTACTTCATTCATGGCACCGACTCCCACCGGTCTGGTGCCCTCCCAGAAGTCGATGGTATTGCATAATCGAGCTTCTCATCATCATTGCACTTCATCGATTTATGACCCTCTCGGTCCTCTTCACCATGCTTCACTTCCTCGGGATTAGTGGTCCCATGAAGTCAATCGCCCATACTTTGAGCTTATCATCTTGCGCTCTTCTCTCTCTGGGGGTGGTACTTGAGTCTGTCTTCCTTGGCCCATGGCATAAGTGAAAGCTTTGGCGAATGCTGGAAGAACTGGGATCCATAGGTTCACTTGAGGAGGAGGAGGTGGAGGCGGCTCATGTTGCACACTTGGTGCATCGGAATCGAAATGTGAATGGTCCTGCGTCCTGCGAACATACGACTCATCCGTATTTCCGCCGAGAGTCGGGCCGAGATTGAGCTCCTCGAGTTCTCTTTCGAGGCGGCATTACTCCTTCAATTTAAAAAAAAATATCAGTGAAAATCTTTAGTTCACATAAAACAAATTCAATTCACTCATTTGAAAACAATGTTGCATGTTATGCATTTAAAACAGTGCACATACTTCACATAATTCATGTAGGAAAATGCATGCTGACTTGACCCTTAGACATCCCACTAAGGTTCCTAGGAAACCCTAAACTCGGTTTCGCTCTGATACCACAGATGTCAGACCCCGATCCCGGGAGCCCGACTATCCCGGGATATGAGCCCGAGTGGAGCCCATCCCCGAGACACTTGCCTTGCTGAGACCTTAAACTTTTGTTGTCCTGAAACCTTACGCTTATAATCTTGCAGGATTCTTAATTGTAACTCCACCTTCGTGGCAAGCACACACCATGTATACACTAACATCATGGGTTGACTTATTCATATAATTTGTAGCTTTATGTCTCAAGTTCTCCCTGAAACAAGAATCACCTTAATCGGAGTCACATAACTCAAGATACACTCCAAAAATCTAAGAGAGTTCATACCCGAAGCATGCCCTCTTAACTGACCTTTCACTTGTTTTAGAACAAACTTTCTCAATTTAACTCCAATTGATATCGAATTTTATGGAGTGAAAGATATATGTCTTATAAATCCAATGGTTCAAGCCTCACCTCATTTGGAGGTCGTATGAGAGAATTATGCCCGAAACATTGGACCATGCTCACTTCTGAAATCGGATTGAAACTCTTTTGGCGCGATTTGCTGTAAATTTTAATCTATAGCTCCAAATGCTTTCGTTCTTTCACCATACGAAAGTAGACATCTAGATCTACAACTCTAATGAAGACTACAAAGGCTGATTCTATCTCCTACATTCTGCAGTGTCCTATTTTTTTTCCATCATCTGATTTCTATCATCTGGTTTTCTATCGTCTGATTTCTATCATCTGGTTTTCTATCGTCTGGTTTCTATCATCTGGTTTTCTATCGTCTGGTTTCTATCATCTGGTTTCCTATCGTCTGGTTTCTATCATCTGGTTTTCTATCGTCTGGTTTCTATCATCTGGTTTTCTATCGTCTGGTTTCTATCATCTGGTTTTCTATCGTCTGCTTTCCTTCCTTCTGCTTTTCTATCTTCTGATTTCTATCTTCTGCTTTTCTATCTTCTGATTTCCTTCCTTCTGCTTTTTATCTTCTGATTTCCTTCCTTCTAATTTCTATCTTCTGATTTCCTTCCTTCTGCTTTTTATCTCCTGATTTCCTTCCTTCTGATTTCTATCTTCTGATTTCCTTCCTTCTGCTTTTTATCTTCTTATTTCCTTCCTTCTGATTTGTATCTTCTGATTTCCTTCCTTCTGCTTTTTATCTTCGATTTCCTTCATACCTTTTCTATCTTCTCGATTTCTATCTTCGCTTTTCTATCTTCCGATTTCCTTCCTTCGATTTCTATCTTCGATTTCTATCTTCCCTTTTCTATCTTCGATTTCCTTCCTTCCGATTTCTATCTTCCGATTTCCTTCCTTCGCTTTTATCTTCGATTTCCTTCCTTCGATTTCTATCTTCGATTTCCTTCCTTCGCTTTTATCTTCGATTTCCTTCCTTCGATTTCTATCTTCGATTTCCTTCATACGCTTTTTATCTTCTCGATTTCCTTCATACCTTTTCTATCTTTTGATTTCTATCTTCTACTTTTCTATCTTCCGATTTCCTTCCTTCTGATTTCTATCTTCTGATTTCTATCTTCTGCTTTTCTATCTTCCGATTTCCTTCCTTCTGATTTCTATCTTCTGATTTCCTTCCTTACTTTTATCTTCCGATTTCCTTCCTTCGATTTCTATCTTCCGATTTCCTTCCTTCGCTTTTTATCTTCTCGATTTCCTTCCTTCGCTTTTCTATCTTCCGATTTCTATCTTCCCTTTTCCATCTTCCGATTTCCTTCCTTCGCTTTTATCTTCGATTTCCTTCCTTTTGCTTTTCTATCTTCCGATTTCTATCTTGATTTCCTTCCTTCGCTTTTTATCTTCGATTTCCTTCCTTCGCTTATTAAGGATCATATCTTTTGACTCAACTCCAAATTTAGCAAACGATATACCCTTGAAAACTCTAAACTCCTACTACAATCTTCATGAAGACTCATTGATCTAATTCATACCAAGAGGGTCTAATATTGAGTAATCTTCGTCTAATTTTAGGAAAATTTGACAGCACATCCCCCTTAAAATGCAACTACCCAATTTTCAATTCTAAGACTTCCACCTGCATAAAACTCATCATACAACCCCATATAACGTGATTAAACCCTAAGGTATCTTCAAACACCATTCGAAGCAACAGCCACACTCTTAATCATCTATCATATCCAAACTATAACAATGATTCAATTGTCTTAAACATACATGGATTTCTCAAAATACATTAAAACTGAACATTTTTGCTTTCATAATTCATTCATTCCATCTTCATCAAATCATTTCATATTCATACGATGCTTTAGTGAGAGCATTTCAAGCCCAATTACAATGAAGTTTCAAAATACAATATCTTCTCAAAATGCAACTAAAGCATTGTTTTACAAAAATCATTTCAAATACAAAATCAAAAGAAAATCTTGGAGTAAATGCCTTTAAGCTTGCTCCTCGGGATCCTGCTCATTTCCTGGAAAATTTTTAGGGGGTGAGCTTTTGCTCCGTGGGTAACACATTTATATTTATACATCAAGCAGTCCTATTAGTTATTCATACTTTTAACAATCTTTCAATACAATCATAATACATGCATCATGCAATGTTCATCAATACTCAAACATAATTTCTCGCAATTCAAATATTCCTCATTCTTGCACTTTCATGTAATCACATATGAAACACATCAAATGGCTCGGTAAGTCCTTATTCTTGGCACTCATATAGTCTCATTTCATGAGTCTATATGGGCAAATCTTTAGGAGTCCAAAATGTTGGATCATCCTATGCCACAATCGGGCAGCCGGGCGAAGGCTTCATGGTCAACGTGCGTGTGAGTTCTTAGGACAATACCTTACCCACATAACATAGCAATCATGAATCATACAAGGAAATTGGACTGTTCTTATCCAATTCATTGTTTCTTTGAAATCATCTTTTCATACATCATTCATGCCTTTCATTATATTCATTCAACAAGTTTCTTCATGACAATTTCAATCATCATCAAGCATTTAATACACTCACATTCATCATTCCATCACACACATTTAATACAACAACCAAGTGATCAAAGTTCATTAATGTCATGCATTTATTTACATTTGTAGCTTATATACATAAAGATAAATATGAAACCCACCTTTTATCCTTGCTTAAACTTGCCTAAGGAAGTTCCTCTCCTTGTTCTTCTCCTCTTTCTTGTCCTCCTTCAAGCATAACAAGAAAATAACCCCATATCAACATAGGGTTTAGAAATTGAAAATACCTAAAAATCTAAATCATGAAATTCATAAGAGAATCACTAGACCCATCTTATTCTTCATCTTTCTAACCAAAACCCAAACAAAACTTAACCTTAAACCAAGAACTTACCTTAAATCCTTAACCAACCAAGTGGTTTCTTGGTTCAAAGTGAAGCTTAGACTCCCCTCCACACTTTTTCTTCTTGGACTTTCTTCAAAAACCCACTCACTTTCATGGAAATGCCAAACCCTAACAAGCCTCTTCTTTCTCCTTTTCCTCCTTCCTTTCACGACACTCTTCTTTCCTCCCCCTCCAAATTTCGTTTCTATCTTCTTTTCCTACAAAAAATCACTTATCTCCTTCCTTTTATACTCCTTTCTAAATTACTTAAGCCCAATAAGCCTAAGCCCAACTTACTTCCTTCTTCTTTCTTCTTCTTCTTTTTCATTTCTCCTCCTTACTTACTCAAGCCCACTAACTCTTTTCCTTCAAGCCCATTGCATTAAATTCCTCTCTTCTTTCTTACTTCATTTGGACCCAAAGCCCAATTGATACATTAATAACACCTAACTCACCTAAGTCCAACTAACATATTTAACTTCATAAATTCTTCACCTAACTCATTAATGCTATTATATATTAATTTATGACACCTTTATTTAATGCTAATCTAACTTAATCAATTTAATCTAATCATGATTAATCCCAAAAAAAAAAATTTGGGGCTAACACAGTCATTCGTCGCGACGCTTCCCTTGGGAGTTCGTTGCGGCGTGGATGCTGGTCTTTTGCTGCGGTCACGGCGAACCCTCTCCTGCGAGGCGTCCGTTGCGGCGAGCATTTTGTCGCCACGGAGAAGCCGCCATTTTTCCCGCTGCTGATCCTGTAAATTTGAATATTTTCGACCCTTTCCTTGCACGATCCTTACTCGACGATCCCAAATGGTCGCCTTGGGATAGGAAATGGGACCCGGGCCCAACAATTAACCCCAAAATCCTTAAACAACATATACTACATCTGTTATAAGAAAAGTACTTTAAATCTTCTTTTAGGACAAAAATATCTATCTAAACACTCCTTAGAATATATAAAAGTCAAGAAATAAAAAACTTGAATTATTATTTTCCTTCAAAATAACCCTATCCTTTGCCTTCTATTATTTTTTCTCTCATATCTTGTTGATTAACAAAATAGAAAATGTCAAAAATATTAATAATTATTTAAAAAGAATGATTTATCGCACACTCGAATAAATCGATTAGTCCCTTATTTATAGAAATAAAATTCCACGTTGGATCGATCAATGTCATGCTGATTTGTAACCTCTCTTTTTTAAATATGTGCAAATTGATTTTAAACTCACTTAATCATAAACTTATTCACCCTAAATAATTTATCAAAAAGAAAGATAAGCAAGAAAAAACCTAAAAAGAAACCATGGTCATCACAAGGGCTTTAGAGTTTTTTTTTTGGTTCCCTTAGAATGGATAATTAAAGTTGCAAAAATTCTATTAAACTCAACCAATTATAGCCATTTGAGACTAAGCCCATATGAAAAGCAACAAACTTCCTTCGTATAGGATATAAAGAAATAAATTTTCTTAACTTACATAGTAAATATTAACATGTGGAAAATATTAGAAGAGCATAGGGATCATAAATATAACATCCAAATATTACTTAGAATTTTTATAAGGATCTAGATATTATTCACAAAATATCTAAACAAAGATAAATAATTTATGGTGTAATAATAAATATTAGATTGTGTGATAAGTATAATAAATTGAAATATGTGATTATAATTAATTTTATTCACCTATAAATACTCATTTATCTTCTTGTTTCATGTATCAAGAAATAAATTCAAGCATTCAAGAGTACAACTTGTGAAGATCTCAATCTTATAGGTTCTAAGTTATAAACTAATATTTGTAAGTTATTGTTTTGAGTGTTTGTATTATAAATTCTCTCTTTTTACTTGTACTAAATATTTTGTAAATCTTATTTCTTCTAATCTTAATTAAACTGTGATCTTACTTTATTGACTAATCATTTTAATAAGTGATATTAAAACCTAATTAGGGTATATATATTTACTTATTTATATTATATAGTTGCCACTATTAATGGATCTACTATATCTGAAAATAAATTATATATCAATCACATTTTAAATGAATTGGTTACTATTCATGTATACAATTATTGTTCACATAAAATAGTGGGAGTTATTTATTTTAGCGCAAAGTAGTTTAGGATAGAGGTAATGGTAGCCATATTTAAGATTGAGAAGTTCAACAAGGATAATTTCTCATTGTGGAAGTTAATGATGAAATATATCCTCATAAAAGATAATTATCGGGTAGCCATTAATGGGAGGCTCACCAACTATATTGATGATGGAAAAGGAATGAACACGATGTGAATGATGTTACAAATTTTTATTTAGCTTTAACTTTTGAAATTTTATCAAGTGTAAAGGAGAAGAAAAAATAAAAAAAGATATAATATCATCCCAAAAAGTTGTATAAGTTCAAGTCACTTTATAACAAAATTTATTTTAAGAGCAAACTTTATAGTATTTAGACTAAAATCATAGTTAGATAGTACATTACAAATTTGACCACTATACTCCCTCATCTTAGATCATTAGGTTATAGAATATGTCCACATAAATATGTTGAACTTCTACTTTAAAGTATACTTAATTTGTATGATCAACTTATCATCAATTTAACAAATAATCTTATTACAAATTACTTAGTTTTTATGATGTTATAGTTAAAGCTATGGAGGAAGAAAGATGGCATAACAATAAGAGAAACAAATAATCTAGTTCATAATAAGTTGAAGTCTTAACAATGACAAGAGGGAGATCAACATAACTTGACCTAAATGGGAGACAAAATCATAGTAACAAAATCAAGAAGTAAGAAGAATTTAAAATGCTACAATTATGCAAAGAAAGGTCACTTGAAAAAGGATTGCTAGAATTTAATAATAAAAATTCCAACCCTTAAGATAATTTTGTGATTACTTTAGATGATGACAATGCTTTGTGTTTTGAAGCAAGAATAATAATTGAAAATAAGAAGTCGCTATTTAATTTATGACTCTTCAATTAGGAGCTATTTTTCATATATCCTTCATAAAAGAATGGTTCTATTATTATAAACCTAACTTAGGAGATTTATGTATAATTATGATGATTATCATCTAAAGGTTGTTGATACTGTAACTATCAAGTTAAAGATGTATGATATTACAATTCATATTCTTCAAAAAGCACGATATGTGGAAAGTTTCAAGAAGAATTTGTTATCTCTAGTACAACTATAAAAATTTGCAACAATATTTTAAAGATAATTTAAGGCATGCTTGTACTTATAAGGGAAGAAAAGAAAGGCGCAAACATATACAATTTAAATAGGGAATCATTACTAAAAGTAGAAGCATTAGTTACTTTAACATAATCCAAGTGAAAGATTTTCACTGTTATGTCATAAAAAATTGAAAAATATTTAAACCAAAAATTAAGATCCTTATTGAGCAAAATTTTTCCTCAAACTTACAGAAGTATCATGTTGTGAATGTTATAAGTAAGCAATACTATGGCAAATTTAAAATATCAATAGGTAAATTTTTCCTTGAATTAGTTTACTTTGAAGTGTGACAAACATCAGCTCCATCCAATAGGGGAGCAAGTGCTTTGCCTCTTTCACTAATGATTAATTAGGGAGGTGCTGGGTGTGCCCTATCAAGAGGAAACAAATATATTCTCAATCTTCAAAGTTTTTAAAGTAGGCGTTGAACTTGATTTTGGTAAAAAGATAAAGTGTTTAAGAATGAATAATTAAGGGGAATATGTTAACAATAAATGTCATGCATTATGTAAGTAAGAAATATCAAAATATAGTTCATTACTACATAACTCCTTAATAACCTAAAATGGTAGAGTACATGAATATAATTCTATTACAGAGAATAAGAGCAATATTAAGAGATACAGATTTAGATAAGGATTTTTAAACAGAAGTAGCCAATAACACTTACTATGCAGTGAAATGATTTCCATCAACTACAATCAATTGGAAGATGTCGATGGAGATATGAATTAGTGAAATCCCTGTGTATGTAATGTATAATGTCAAAGAAACAACAAAAAATAATTTGAAAATTGAAAATTGTTTATTCTTAGTATATGCTAAGGGAGTGAAGGGATATCTTTTGTAGGATCTCGCTACCTATGATGTTGGGACCCGATCTCGAGACCGGACCCCAATCGGAGAAACGAAAAACGGAACAAAAACGGAAAGCGAAACAAAAGGGCGGAAACGAAATCAATCAAAAGCATAAGCGAAAGGCGGACAAAACGAAAGAACTCCAAAACGGAAACATATGGCAGAAACAAAAACTTCAATCCGACATCCGAAACCGAATACTTTAGAAAATTATCGCGTTGGAAACCTTATACTAAACCGATCTTTATCTAATCCAAACTGGTATAATTTTTTTTCTTTTCTTTTCTTTATTTTTCATATTATTCATTCCTTTCCTCTTTACTCAGTCTATATATGTACAAGAATTGAGCAGCATAACGGTTGTATTTTCAAAATCCCAAAAACCTGCAAATGGTTTTAAACTCACTTCTTTATACCAAACTAATACACACAATTCATCGGACCTCCTATCCGGAATCCCAGCATAAACAAACACAATTCTATACCTATTCCATGTACAATTCCATATCTCATTACTATCATGAATTAAATGCTTACAAAACATTAATGGCATTCCAAGCCATATACAATACCAAAATCCCAAATACATAAAACTCAAAACAAACGAAATCGAACAAAAGCCTTGACTTCCTTTCATCCAATCTCCTACTCGCTACCTGAAGATGGGGATGAAAGGGGGTGAGCTGGACAGCTCGTGGATAACATGTTTATAAATCGAACAATAAGCCAAAACATTTTCAAAACTCATTTTCCATTTATAAACATTTCACAAAGATAATTCATCAAAAGCTTATTATTCAACTTTTCAACTTTTCAAATCAATCATAATCAATTTCCAAAATTTCATGGTTGAAAACTCACTTTCTCATTTCTCAAATTTCTCAAAATTTTCACAATTCATGAACAAATTCAAAACATGAATGCATCACATTATAAACAAAATAAAAAACGCATAACACATCAAAATGGTTTGGGTCGGTCCAAAACGGAACATACTGCACATTCCCGCATAGCACAATGCGGTAACAGGAATGAACGTACTACACTTTCCCAAGCATAGCGATCCAAAGGTAGTCATGTGAACTTATGGGAGTCCGAAATCGGAGCTCCAATGCCACTAGCGGGCAGGCGAGCGAAGCCCTTAAAAAAAAGACAAGTGCACACTTGACTCAACTTATGGGACCTAACCAAACCCACATAACACACAAATTCATACTTGGAAATTCGGATTGCCTGTAGGCACAATTCGAAAACTTAGCTCTCATGTCATAACATATTCAAACATAATGTCACACAAATTCACATATCAAATTCTCAATCATAATTCAAACAAATTCCATTCATAATTTCCACAATTGCAAATTCACATAACCATTATTCAAGCATTTAAATCCAAAGGATTTTTAAACCTTAAAGTCAAAGAATGCATCAATTTTTCATAAACAACAAATCATTCAAAACAAAGAAAGTAACAATGGCATCGATTTTATCAAAACATCCGAAACAATTGTAATAATATTTCCAAACATTCGAAAACAATGAATTTAACAATTTGTAAATCATTCCAAAATCAATTAATTTCATCATTCGAAAACAATAATTTATAAGCATTTTTTTCTTTCTTTATTCTTCGAAAATACACAATTAGCTTATAATTCGAAATATAAACGAGGTACCCACCTTATTTCCATGCTTGAATTTTGTCCAAAGCTTTAATTTCTCCAAAGCCTCACTTAAATTCTCTAATTCATGACATAAACCCTGATTAATAACCACCCAAAATTGAGCAATTTAAACTATGCTATCTCAAAAATTGAGCTTAGAAATCACAAACCCATACAATATCCAAGCTATCTAAACCAAAAACTCATTAAAAATTCAAAGCTCAAAAATTTCTCTTACCTTATTTCTTCACCATTTTCGAATTTTCTTGGCTCCTCTTAGAGCTCTCATCTTCTTCCTTCTTTTTCCTCTTGAATCAACGAAAAAGTTTGCTTAAAACCTAAGAAATCTGAAACCCTAGTTATTTCTTTCATCTCTCTTCCTTCTCCACCGAAAGCACCTCTCCCTTCTTTCATTTGTTCAAAGTCGTGCTTCTCCTTGGCATAAAAACGACAGCCCCTTTTTACTTGTCTTTAATGATTACTAAAAAACCATTATGCCCCTCCTTATAAGCCTAAAAACTTAACACTTTAAGTGATTTTCAAAAATTTCCCCTGAAATTTATTTTAATACATGCTTACTTTAGGACATTTTTCTAACCATCAAAATGAAGAAATTTGCTAAAACTTCGTTCTAGAGAAATGTTCCTCATTGTCTTAATTTCATAATTCCACCAAAATCCTTTAATTTGGATCACTACGCGAAAAGTTATACTCCAACCATTTCAGACTTGTCTTATTCTAAAATATTTTCCAGCGATTTACTTCCATCCAAAAATTGACATTTTTAAAGACAAAATTGAAACTCGAATCCTTCATATAATTTGTAGTGTTATTTCTCTAGTTTAATCCAAATTAAGAATCACCTCATTTGGATTACTAGAGCAAAAGTTAAGGCCACAATACTTTCAGATTTTTCTAATCCAAGGCTGCACACTAAACCCGACTTCCATTCAGAAATTGAATGTCTTAGGGGCTAAATTGAAATTAAATTCTTTCATATGACTTGTAGCCCCATGTCTCTATTTTATTTTTTAACAAGAATCAATTCAATCGAATCTCCACAGATCAAGAATTTCTCAAAAGACTGAACTATGTTTAGAAAATTATCTAACTCACTTTGATTAAATTAATATTCCTCAATTTAATCTCAAAAATTCACATATTTTCCATGAGGATGTAGATAATTGTCTTAGGAATCCAACGCTTAGAAAAACAAGTCAATCAGATGTCGGACGGAAAAGATATAAGCAAAAGATTGAACAAAGGTCGGATTGAGGAGGAAAAATAGCAAAATCAGAAGGAATCAAAATAGCATTGCATCGGGCTGGGCGTGCGCCAATACGGCGTCGCACGGGGAGAAACGGATGCGCGCAGAGGAGAAAAACACAAACGACGTCGCCCAAAGGAGGAAACAACAGAGTGAAACGGCGTCGCACGCAGGCGAGGGTGAGCTTGCCCTCGCGAGGGCGAGCTGGTCGCTCTTACGAGTTCACCCTTGGGCGAGCGATTTCACTCGCTCGCCCTCACGAGCGCTCTCGAGGGCGAGCAGAGCCCTGACCCCTTTATATATATATATATATATCCAAAATTTTCAAAAATCATAGCTCTTGATTCCGAATTCCAAATTTGACAAATTTGGTATCAAAAGGAAGTTGAAAGGAAGCTCTTCAACTTCCATGAAGAACTAAAAAATTAATTCTATCTTAAAGGGGTCAAAAACCCAATCAAAATTTCTGTCCCTTTTAATGTCTTCCTACACAATCACATAAATTCCAAAATTTCTGTCGTTCAACTCTAAAGTCCAAAAATGTCATATTTTATTTCAATACAAAGATTCGAAAGCATCCTACAACTTTTATGAAGGACAGAAAAATAAATTTGGCCTCTAAGGGAGTCAAAAAGCCACTCAAAGTTTCTGTCCACTAATTCTCTTCCCAAACAGTAACAACAACTTGTAAAAATCATAACTCCAAATTCCAATGCCCAAAAATTACATACTTTACATCAATGGAAAGATCAAAGCATAATCTAAAACTTTCATGAAGAACTTAAGAGCAAGATCAACCTCTATATGGATCAAAAATTCAATCAAAGTTACTTTCCGAATACTGTCATCTGAACAGTAACAAAACTTCTAAAATTCATAATTTCTCATCCCATTGTCCAAAAATTATATAATTTATATCAATGCAAAGATCAAAACATAATCTAAAACTTTCATGAAGAACATAAAAACAATTTGTAACCTCTAACTAGGTCAATTTTTCAGTCAAAGATTCTGCCAGAATAGTGGTCATCCAATACCACATCCATACTTCATAATTTCATATCTTCCAATTCTCACATCCACAAATAACATATGATACATCATTGTAAAGATCAAAACCTAAACTAAAATCTTCAAGAAGACCCTCCAATCAAATTTATACTCTAAGAGGGTCAAAATTGCAGTCAAAGTTTCTGCCAATTTTGGAAATTTTGATAGCATCTCCCCTAAAATGTCACTAACCAAATTCTTCAACCTGCACAAACACTTCAGTCATCCCACATTCTCCAAACACAATATACAATAACTCATTTTTTATCACACAAGCAAAACACAAAGAAGCTCAAAAGTCTTTCATTTCATCAAAAGCTCATAAATTCATTTATACTTTTTATTCAATTTCAAGAAAACAAACCATATCTTCTCATTTTATTTCATTTTATAATTTCAAATTTTCACAAAGTGTTCGGGGTCCAACATTTTTCCCCCTCTTAAAAAAATTTTGTCATTGAAATTCTAACTTAAGAACTCATCAAGTAGCTCATTCTCTCAAATAACTTCTTCTAAGTAATCATAGTCACTCACTTTCTTATCTAATTCCTTATCATACATTTTCCTCAACTTATTCCCACTATTTCATTTATTGTATCAAAATCCACCAATATCACAACAAATCACTATAATCACAAATCAATATTTCTTAACATATTGAAACATCTCAATGGTCTATTTTTAATAACCTTAATATAGACCAATCATCATTCAAAATCAACTTTTGAACTTCTATACATGTATCTCTATCATTAATCTCATCTTTCAAATATTTCTTATTTCATCTCACAAAAGTATAGTCAAATCAATTCTTCCCAATTCATCAAGAAATTCTATTCTCAATTTCATTAACACGTTCCTAAAATCAATCATATTTTGTCAACTTAATCAAACAATCAATTTAATTCCTCAAACAATGTATGACAAATCATTTACATCAATTTCACATTCTTTCTAACTCAAATCTATCCATTTAAACTCTTAACAAACATAAAAACTTCAAATCGGATCAAAACCCAAAGTGGGCCAAAACAAGGACGAAACACAAATCGAATCGGAAACATATGGCAGAAACAAAAACTTCAATCCGACATCCGAAATCGAATACTTTAGAAAATTATCGCGTTGGAAACCTTAGACTAAATCGATCTTTATCTAATCCAAACCGGTATAAATTTTTTTTCTTTTCTTTTCTTTCTTTTTCATATTATTTATTCCTTTCCTCTTTACTCAATCTATATATGTACAAGAATTGGGTAGTATAACGGCTGTATTTTCAAAATCTCAAAAACCTGCAAATGGTTTTAAACTCACTTCTTTATACCAAACCAATACACACAATTCATCGGATCTCCTGTCCGGAATCCCAGCATAAACAAACACAATTCTATACCTATTCCATGTACAATTCCATATCTCATTACTATCATGAATTAAATGCCTACAAAACATTAATGGCATTCCAAGCCATATACAATACCAAAATCCCAAATACATAAAACTTAAAACAAACGAAATCGAACAAAAGCCTTGACTTCCTTTCATCCGATCTCCTGCTTGCTACCTGGAGATGGGGATGAAAGGGGGTGAGCTGGACAGCTCGTAGATAACATGTTTATAAATCGAACAATAAGCAAAAGCATTTTCAAAACTCATTTTCCATTTATAAACATTTCATAGAGATAATTCATCAAAAGCTTATTATTCAACTTTTCAAATCAATCATAATCAATTTCCAAAATTTCATGGTTGAAAACTCACTTTCTCATTTCTCAAATTTCTCAAAATTTTCACAATTCATGAACAAATTCAAAACATGAATGCATCACATTATAAATGCATCACATTATAAACAAGATCAAAAACATATAACAAATCAGAATGGTTTGGGTCGGTCCAAAACGGAACGTCTCGCACATTCCAAGATAGCGGTCTTATGCGTACAGTGAATGAAACGTACTACACTTTTCCGCATAGCGGTCCAGTGTAGCCGTGAACTTATGGGAGTCCGAAATCAGAGCTCCAATGCCACTAGCGGGCAGGCGAGCGAAGCCTTAAAAAAAAGACAAGTTTGCACTTGACTCAACTTGTTGGGCCCCGAATTTTTTTTATTTTATTTGAATTAATTATTTATTGATTTATGGATTTATTCGTTAATTATTTTTATTTTACCTTAATTGATTTAATTATGTGTTTATATAGATATTTTTATGTTGGGCTTGGAAATTAGAAGTTGGGACCTTAAATGAAGGCTTGGACCTAATATTGGAAAGTATGGGCTTAGAGAATAAGTGGAGTTATGTGTGGTAGGCTTGGAAGGAGGAGAGCCCAAAAGCCTAGTAAGTTAGAGGAGAGCCCAAAGGAGTTAAAGAGAGCTTTAAGGAGACTTAAAACTATGTAGTTTTGGGAGGAGGCTTTAAGTTAAAGCTAATGAATTAAGTCTTTAAAGAAGAGTAGAGAAGTTGTTGTAGAACCAAGGAGAAGAGAAACAAAACGTGAACAAGGAGTGCTTCAGCCAAGAGAGCAAGGGAGAGCCGTAGGAGGCTTGAAGGAAAGAAGAAAGAAGGAGAAAAAGGAAAAGGAAGCTACTTGTGAGAGGTAAGTTCTAGTCTTGCTTATGTTAGGTTCAAGTATGAGATGAAATGGAAGTTAGGGTTTGTGTAGAGATTGAAGAAAAATGGAAGAGAAGGTGAGATCTATAAATTTTAGGGACCTTCTCACTAAGGTTATGGTTATTCTAGCATATATGGCTTATGGGTAGGTTAGGTTTAAAGTAGACTTTTATTTTGCTTGATTTTTATGAATGCTATGCTTTCCTTTAAAATGTATTTATTAAATATAGTGTGATTTAATTGAAGGAAATCAAGAGAACCCCACTCAAGACAAGGAGGAAGGGCAATCTTGAATTGGATTCCATTTATAGGTGGGTAACATTTTTATAGTTGTTGTGTAATGGGCAAATGCCCTATGTGTGCTATCTTTGTTAAAATGTGTGTATATTGAAAGTGTATTTCCATTGCTTTGAATGAAAAGTATGAAACTATGATGATTTGAAAGAATGAAAGAAACATAAAATGCTAGTCTTGTGCTTGAATATGTGAGCATAAGTTGGTTGTGATTGGGCAAGAGAGAACCTATTTCGATAGTCATGTGCACGTTGACCCCCTTAGCTTTCTCCCGGCTGCTTGCTTAAGGCTTACGAGATCTGAAAATGAACTCGTCGTCTTTACAGTAAACTTCAGTTTCCGTCGTTTTTATGGAACTCTCGAGCCAAATGTGTGCATTTCATCATTTAATTATGTTTATGATGCATAATATGTGTTTTTAACTGCAAGAGGATTCCATGTTATGCCTTATGTGATGAGTTGAGTTAATTGTGATTTATGTGACAAAGTTGAGTATTTCAACATATTATGTAAATTGCGAATGCTTTGGATTATTAATGATGTGTTGCGTGGCTCATTACTCGATGGCTATAAACATGTTAGCCACTGAGCTGTGTTAGCTCACCCCCCATTCTCTCTCCTCAGGTGCAAATTCTAGTTGATCGCGAAACCTTGCAAGGCATCGGGCATAACTCCAAGAATACTAGAAACTTTTGTATTAAGTTAGTATCTAGCTTTTGGAATAGCTTTATAAGCATATCAAGCATTGAGCATCTCATATTCTGTATTCTGTACTTGATTTTGATGAATATGTTGATATGTAACTAAAGCTATGTATGAATTCTTGTATGATTGGTAGATGTGAATGAGAGCTCTAGTACTCTCCCCATCATGTGAAATTGTCGATTTCCGATCTGTGTATGTGTTGGGCCCCAAATTTGTTTTTCTTGATGTTATTAAGTATGAATTAATTTGATTGTATTAATTGTTGTTTAGTTTGATTTCATTGAAGGTATTAGAGGAAAATTAAGAATTATTTGAGATTAGTGTGGAATAAATGGTTATGGAAGGGTAAAAGTATATATGAGGGCAAAATGGGCAAGGCACTTAAATTATGATGTTTAAGGCTTACCAAGGAGGGGTAATAGGGTACTTGTGCTATCCTTTAGGTTTAAGGAATTAAAAGAAGAAAAGAATAGAAAAGAAAATAAAAAGAAGAGAGAACGGAGAAGAGGAGTCGTGGGAAGAGAGGAAGAAGAAGAGAAAGAGAAGGAAGCTCAAGTTTGACGATTTCCGTAGGATTGAAGCACTTGTTGGTAAGTTTATGTTCTTTTACTCTTGTTTGAGATGGATTGAAACCTAGAATGGGTTGTATGAAGTTAGAATCTGTAACATCCCGTTACCGATGGGATGTGTACAGTGCATTGCATTCGTATTTGGCATATGCATGCATTATAGAGTTTGTGTAAAATTGGCATTTGTACCTACATACATGTATGACATATTTCTGACTTAATTTGGACAATTTGAATTTGGAGATGATTAGGTCATGTGTGGAAATTAGGTCATATTAGACTTAGATTGAATTTGAATGGGAAATGAAAGTTAGGAAGTTGAATTATGAAATTGGAGTATATGATAATGAGTTTTCTATTTTTGAGGATTTATAGGAATTTTTCTGGAATTTTCGGAGAAATAGGCTCGGACCGAAAAATTTGATCGAGGACTGATTAATTGGATTTTCGGTTCCGAAATTGATTATCAATGGCACAGATATGCTAGAAATTGGAATTGAGGAATTAGGGCTTAGTCATTGAAATTCGGGAGAAATTAGAATTAAAAATTGTCTTGAGGTGGTTCGGATCAGACGGGTGGCATTTAAATTAGCCAAACAAGCCCTTGTTTCTTTTTATATATATATAGCCTCACCTTTGAAAATTTCTCCACGGTTTTCTTTTTGCTTTCGACATAACCTTCCTCTTCTTTCTTCCTTCATAGTGGATTCTCCTTGGAGTGTTGCTGATTTCTTTCCCCAAATTGCTCCTTCTTCCATCCTTAATAGATCCCTTTGGTTGGTGTTGGAAAAGAGTTGAAATGGGTTTCAATTCTGTTGAGAACCGTGGGTATCGTGGGCTTTGATTTGGTGTGATTCTTAGAGATTTGAAGTTATTAATCAGGTAAGTTATTCCTAACTTGTCTCGTATAGTTTGATTGGTTAATTTATAGAGTTATCTGGAGGATTAAACATGAAAATTTGAGGATTTGTGATTTAGGGTTTTCGATATGTATTTTCGGTGATTTTAGGGTTGAATTTTAGGGAATTTAATTGTTTGATGAAATAAAGGTTAAAGAGTAGTTGTATGATAGGTATGGAATTATTTAGGAGTGATTTGTGAAGTGAAAAATGGGATTTGAAGAAGATTTCAGTCGAAAATCTGGAGATTTCTGGATTTTCTGGGCGTGTTCGTGGTTGTACGCCGCAGCGCATGACGAACACGCCGCGAAGAGCAGGATTGCTTCGCACGCCGCGACGTGCGCGTAAGACGCGCCGCGGCGAGGACGAATGACGCGCGGTTTGCCGCGGCGAGAATTTAACGGCCTTGTGCAGTTCACATGCGGCGAGGCGGTTTACTGCCATGGCGAAGGTGGTTTGAGAGGGGAGCTCGCCGCGACGAGGGAGCTGATGCCGCGGCGAGGAATGTTGTTTCTGAAAAATTGAAATTGAGGTTTTTAAGTGAGGGGATTTGCGAATTTGATGATTCAATTATTATGGATTAAATTCAATTTGGAGATTAGGAATTTGGGAATTTAGAAATTGAGATCGGGAAATTTGGAATTTGTGTCGGGAATGTCATAACACGTATAGTACGTACATTATTCGATTCTTATGCATCATTGGACATTAGAATTGGTACATTTTATAATGTTATTTATAATTTGATTGTTATAGCGGCTCAAGTGGATCGCCGATCATCAGACGTAGGCGAGACTTCCCGGCAGTAGCTTGGAAGTTCTGAGGTGAGTAACCTAGTTGGTTTCTCAACCTTTATGTGTTTAATTTTATGCAAATATGCCATGTGGAGTTAAGGACGGATTATATGTGTTTGATTTGATTGATTCCGGACCACGGGTGTTCGGGATAGTTGGACTGTGATATAGAAGTGTTGATCGTGCATAAATTGTTCATAATTGATTTCAAATGGTGAGAATTAGGTATATGGAATTCTAATATGATGCATGTATTGTAAAGTGGACATGTGCATACATGCATAACAAGATGATCGAGATAAAAGGCGATTGTGACCGTGCGCAACCATCAGTATATAAGAGCTTTAAGCTCAACGCTTAGGCTTCGTGCTCAACGATTGTCGAGCTATATGCTCAACGTATTAGGGCTTTTGAGCCCAATGTTTCCAGAGCCAATGGTTCAACGTATATGAGCTCAGACGCATGGTCACAACAACAAAAGAAAATGAAAGAGTCACATGCACATTGCATATATGAATGATTACATGTGAATTGTGTGAAAGGCATATCGCCTTATAAATCTGAAATTGATGCATGTGATTTCTTGAATGTGATAATATCGATATTATGTGATTGTGCGTATATGCATGAGTTGGGTGAACCATTGATGATGGTTTCTCACCGAGTTCGCAAACTCACCCAACATTGCATATATTTTTCGAAGCGAGATAGTTTGACTTCTAGCTCGATCGGTGAGACTTATCTGCTTGTGTGTGTACGGAGAGAGGAGCATGGCCCATGTGTCATTTGGGGATCTTTTGGGGTATTTTGTGGATGACTTATATAGGAGCTATGTTAGTCCTTTTTGGGTCGTCTTTGATGTATATATAGCGATGATGTATTGACGGTTTCATGAATGAATGGAAATGAATCTTTTGGTTTTAAATTCTAGCAATTTGATTTCTATCTTTCTTTGTATGGATGCCATGAGGTTATAGAAATGATAGTTTGGTAGTGCACCCTAAATCGTAGGTTGTGCATCAGTGCGACCTACGGCCGACGATGTATACTCTACGGTGAGGGCACTACATTAGGTGGTATCAGATCATAGTTTGGCATCTTTTGGGCATAGTATATTTTAGGCTTGAATTTCGTAAGGAAAGCAAGAAATTGATCAGATTTGTGACTTTATTGTAGGTCATCCATTTTTGGTGATCAAGTTGATCAACCAGCTGACCAAGGATCAGTCGGAGCGAGTAGGGAGTCTTCTGTGTCGATGTTTGAGGAGCAGCCTCCGGTAGTTCCCATGAGACGGGAACGGAGGTATGATCGCCTGCGTAAGCAGGGGGCTGTCGATTTCTACGGCAGCACAGACCCTGCTGAGGCTGAGGGTTGGTTGGAGAGGACCGAGCGGGTCCTAGATCAGATGGATTGTGACCCTGAGGAGCGCTTCGATTATGCTGTTTCTTTGCTCCAGGGTCCAGCTTATCAGTGGTGGAAGACTGTCCCGGGTAGTTCCACCAGGCCTTGTGTGTTGACTTGGGCTGATTTTCTGAGGGCTTTCTGAAATAATTTCATGCCCAAGGAGTATTTGGATATGAAGATGCAGGACCTTTTAGAGTTGAGATAGGGATCAATGACAGTGGCAGATTATGAGGTCATATTTAATGAGCTGTCAGTGTATGCGTCCGTTTTGATTGCCTCCGAGGCTGATAGGTGCCGGAGATTTGAGGGAGGGCTGAATCTGGATATTCGTACTAGGTTAGCCCGATCAGATATGGGTACCTTTGTGGAGATGAGATCAGCTGCTGTCAGGATTGAGCAGCTCTTGAGACAGAGCCGAGCTGAGATCGGTCAGGGATCTGGAGGTAAGAGATCCAGTGACAGTCAGGGTAGCTCCGGTAGGAGCACGAGCAGACGCCAGAGCAGGTTTAGATCAGCTGGGGGATTCAGACAGTCGGGTTCGGTTCAGAGAGGGAGATTTGGGCAGGCTGGGAGTGGCAGTAGTAGTGGCGAGGGGCGGTCGCCCCGCCAGCTTGTATTCATTGCGATAAGAGGCACAATGGAAGTCTTTGGAGAGTGACAGGAGCTTGCTTAGCTTGTGGTTCGATGGACCACATGATCAGGAGTTGTCCTCTGACTTTGGTAGTCCAGTCAGCTGCTAGTGGGAGAGCTAGTAGTAGCTCGACGGTGCAGCAGAGAGTCAGTGGTGGACTGGATTTAGGGGCCGAGGCGAGCCCGAGGTGAGGCGAGATTCCTATGTGGGGACCGAGGGACGAGGCAAGAAGTCTGAGCCCTGTGCCGTGGTCTACGCCATGACCGGTAGGAGGCCGAGATTCTCTGAGGTGGTTGCAGGTTTGCTTCTACTCTCAGATATAGAGGTGTATGCATTGATAGATCCAGGGTCCACGCATTCATTTATTGCACCGCATGTGGCATGTAGATTGCATGTGGATAGGGAGATGCTACAGTATGGGTTGCAGGTGAGTACACCTTTGGGTAGTACTACTGCTTTAGGAGAGATCTGCAGGGGATGCCCGATTCGGGTAGATTCAGCAGTATTGAGTACAGATTTGATTGTGTTACCCCTTCAGGAGATTGATTTGATTTTGGGGATGGACTGGCTCACTGCCCATAGGGCTATTTTGGATTGTTATACCAAGGAGGTAGTATTGGAGTCTCCTGGTCAGCCGAGGGCTGTATTTCGAGGTGTTAGTCAGGCAGTGCCAGCCAGGATGATTTCGTTTGTGAGTGCTTTGAGGTTGATGAGAGGTGGCTGTGAGGCTTATTTGGCGCATTTGGTGGACTCTAGAGTGCAGCAGAGGTTGCAGGATGTCCCTGTGATCAGAGAGTTCCCAGATGTGTTTTCCGAGGAGTTACCGGGTTTGCCGCCGGATCGGGAGACAGAGTTCGAGATAGACCTCGTTCCAGGTACCGCTCCTATATCGATACCTCCGTATAGGATGGCACCGGTGGAACTGAGGGAGCTTAAGGCTCAGTTACAGGAGTTGTTAGATAAGGGGTTCATCAGGCCGAGTGTTTCGTCGTGGGGAGCTCTGGTATTGTTTGTGAAGAAGAAGGACGGGACTATGAGGCTTTGCATCGATTACAGGCAGCTCAATCGGGTTACTATTAAGAATAAGTACCCACTGCCTAGGATCGATGACTTATTTGATCAGTTGCAAGGAGCTCAAGTGTTCACCAAGTTGGATTTGAGATCCGGTTATTATCAGTTGAGGATCGCAGAGGCCGATGTGCCTAAGAGCGCTTTTAGGAGCAGGTATGGGCATTACGAGTTCTTAGTGATGCCGTTCGGGTTGACTAATGCCTCGGCAGCCTTTATGGCCTTGATGAATAGGGTTTTTAAGCCATACCTGGATTAGTTTGTGATCGTATTCATCGATGACATTTTGGTATATTCGAGGTCTAGACAGGAGCATGCGAAGCATCTGAGGATAGTACTGCAGATCATGAGGGACAGACAGTTATATGCCAAATTCACTAAGTGTGAATTTTGGCTCGATGAGGTGGTGTTCCTAGGCCACATAGTATCTGGTGAGGGTATCCGGGTGGATCCTCACAAGATTGAGGCAGTGAGGAGTTGGGAGATTCCAAGGAACGTGTCAGAGTTGAGAAGTTTCCTCGGATTGGCAGGATATTACAGGAGGTTTGTCGAGGGGTTCTCAGTGATCTCCGCCCCCTTGACAAGACTTCTAAGGAAGGGAGTAGCCTTCAGTTGGACAGATGAGTGTCAGAGGAGTTTCGATGAGTTGATACATCGGTTGACGACGGCACCGGTGTTAGCCCTGCCATCTGGAGCAGGAGGATTTGAGGTATTTAGTGATGCTTCGCAGCAGGGTTTAGGTTGTGTGCTGTGTAAGTGTAAGTCGACTTGTACCATGTGTAAGTCGACTTATGCTTGATCGGTACTGATAAGTCGCCTTATTCACCAGTGTAAGTCGACTTATGGATGTCCAGTACCGTTAGATTGTTAGAGTAGTGCCTAAAGGCAATCCCCTTTAGCGCGTTTTATTCAAAGTCGTGTATAGACTTTATGAATAAATAAAGAAAGGCATATTTCATTGCTTTGATATTCATGAACATTGTTTATGAATTGATTGGATCTTTAATCGAATTAATGAAGTCCGTGATATATGACATAGCATGAAGGAAATTATGATGTGATCATACTACTGAGATTCCTATCATGTGCAATTATGTCAAGATATCTAAATTCTCCTAGTCATAGGATTAATGAGACCGGACATCATTAATCCCACGGACTAGCACATGTCATATTCCTTGATTGGATCAAGCAGTGGATCTCAGAAACTGTAAATATGAGATATTTAGAGTTGACATGTGGATGCTTACTAGCGGTAGTAAGTACATTGGATGATCTGCCATGAGATCCTCACATGGATATCTTCTTCTAGTGTCAGTGATAATCTCATCATAGCAATGGTGCAAGTATCCTTAGACTTGAGGTACTCAAGGATATCTTAGATACTGATTTTGTGCTTTGACTCCATTCTTTGTTGCCTTACAGAGGTCGCTCATAGGGTGGTGCTTGGGTACAGCTTGAGGTATTCGAAGGTAATTGAGTAGCCAATAAAGGATTCACCACTGGATTAGCGTAAGAGATACCCATAGCCTCTTGTGGGATCATTACTTGTAAAGTGGCCAAAGAATATGTCATGAAGAGTGTCCTCATTGACATATGGAGTAATGAGTCTAGGGCGAGAACTAATATCACTGGGCTAGACTCGGTCTAGTGAGAGTTGACACTTTGACAATACTCATAACCAAGTGGGGTATAGGATGGTGAAAGGACGAATTGCACGGTAATTGTCTATGGAAGGGTTCGTGATCTGGTTCTTGATGAATTCATCAAACCGATTACTTTCCGGTCAATTAGGGTCATGATGTGTTGCTAGACACCGCTCATGACTTGCTCAGATTAATTATTAATCTCGGTGGCCAACATAACCGGAACCTAAAGGGTCACACGCATAAGAGTGATTCGAGAATCAGAAAATAGTAATTGGACGAGTTCCAATTATTGGAAACATTAGGATTAAATGGATCCCGATGGGATTGGGATATGTCCCATGAGATCGCGACATCAATATTGCTAAGAAAGGTTTCCAAGTATTTGTTTGATCTTTGGGCCCGATGAGTCGTAGGACCGACCCCAGTTGGACTGGACCTTAGCAATTATATTCTAATTAATTAATTAAGTAAATTAATTAATTAATTATTATATTTATATATGCATGTGTCGTTGGAAAGTGGGAGAGGGAAGGATAAGCTTTGAAAAGTCAAAGCTTGATTTCTTTATTCATTAATTAGTTAATGGATATAAGCCCTTCACTTGTCATTAACTTATGTAAGTCATTAAATGTTAAAAGACACCATGTTAAGTGGATGGGGATGATGATCGACGGTAAGCTTAGGGTTAGAAGAAGAAAGGTTTAAGTGTTAACCTTAGAAAATGAGTTTTCATTCTTCTTCTCTCATAAGCATCATCGTTTTTATCTTCTTCTCCAAGCAATTCCAACGTTGATTCTAAGCTCTCCAAGGAAAAAGGTAAGGTCTAGTAGCCTTTAATTTGTTCTAGCTATTCCCGGGTCAAAGGGGTTTGTCCCGGTTAGGTTTTCTGATCTCTGCGTGGATACCTTTAGAGATAGTCTCTATTGGCTATTTAGGTTTGAGTCTTCATACCGACACATAGATCCTGGCCTTCGGGAAGGTCCCGGTGACAAAAATTTTTGTTTTCCGCACCTTGTACATGTGATGTACATCCCGGGATTTTCCTACAGTGGTATCAGAGCCACTTGTATCGTGTATGAAGCTAAAACCCTAGCTAGATCGGAAGCCCTATGTGAATTTGACGTTGATGCATATGTGCTGTCCCAATTTCGATTCTGTATAGGGATATATTTTTCAAAATTTTTCTGCCCAGAATTGTTCATAACATGTTATAGAATATGTCTGTGAAAGATGAGAATTTATCGATTTGATTTGATATAGTTTTGCTAATTTATTCCCTAAGGTTCTAGATGCTGTTTTGTGACACATTCTGTGAACAGGCATGTGTATAAATTCGATAATAAATTCTAGAAAATTTTTTTTTCGGATTTGCCTTCACCAACATGTCCCTAAGATGTTTGTGAATGTCTATGTGGATGGAAAAGTGTTTTCAAGGTGATTTGCTATTTATTCACGAATTTATTCTATGCTGTTGGGAATAGCTGTGTTGATGAACACAGATTTTGAATCTGTTTTGTTGCTTAGTTTGACTGAGTTTTTGATGGCTATAAATCCTGAAAAAATTCATGAAGTATGTTCTGAACATGTAGTAACATGTGTAATGTTCCCAGAATTTATTGAAATTGTTTCAATGATTATGTCGGGATCCGGTATTGGTGAGACTGATGGATAGAGTCAGATCAGGATGGCAGTCTGAGTTTGAGCTGAGGGATGGTACTTTGTGGATGGGCCAGAGGTTGTGTGTTCCTGATATAGATGATTTGAGGCGGGAGATTTTGGAGGAGGCTCATTTGGCTGCTTATGCCATGCATCCTGGTGTCACCAAGATGTATCGCACTCTTAAGTTGCATTTCTGGTGGCCAGGTATGAAGAGGCATGTAGCGGAGTTTGTTTCTCGGTGTTTGACGTGCCAGCAGGTTAAGGCTGAGCACCAGGCCCCAGTTGGGAGATTGCATTCGTTGCCCATTCCGGAGTGGAAATGGGAGCGTATTACGATGGATTTTATTATGGGGTTGCCCAGGACGCCGAGGCAGAGTGATGCTATCTGGGTCATAGTGGACCGATTGATTAAATCGGCTCACTTTTTGGCAGTGAGGGAGAGTAATACCCTCGATCAGTTGGCCCAGAAATATGTAGCAGAGATAGTACGACTGCATGGGGTCCCAGTTTCGATAGTGTCAGATAGGGATCCCAGATTTACTTCGAGGTTCTGGAGGAGCCTGCAGTCAGCTATGGGGACCAGATTGAACTTCAGCACAGCGTTTCATCCTCAGACAGATGGGCAGAGTGAGAGGACTATTCAGACTGTTGAGGATATGTTGAGAGCCTGTGTGTTGGAGTTCCGAGGTGCATGGGATCAGTATTTGCCTCTGGTAGAGTTTGCTTATAATAATCAGTACCAGAGCAGCATTGGGATGGCACCGTATGAGGCGCTTTATGGGAGACCGTGTAGATCCCCTCTTTACTGGGATGAAGAGGGTATGAGGATATTAGAGGGTCCCGAGCTGATCCAGGACACAGTAGATAAGGTACAGTTGATTCGGAGTCGCATTAAGGCGGCTCAGGACAGGCAGAAGAGTTTTGTGGATCAGCATCGGAGAGAGATGGAGTATGCTGTAGGAGATAGAGTGTTCCTCAGAGTGTCTCCGTGGAGAGGAGTTCTCAGATTTGGCCGTAAGGGCAAGTTGAGTCCTCGGTATATTGGTCCGTATGAGATTACCGAAAGGATAGGACCGTTGGCCTACAGGTTGACCTTGCCGAGTGAGATGTCGCAGCTTCATGATGTTTTCCATGTGAGCATGCTTCGGAGATATCGATCTGACCGACTCATGTGATTCCGGCTCAGGAGGTAGAGATTGCCAGCGATTTGAGTTATGTTGAGGAGCCGGTGCGGATTATTGGATCGCGGGTCAAGCAGTTGAGGTCCAGGGTGATTCCATTGGTGAAAGTCCTTTGGAAGAACCACTCATCAGAGGAGGCGACTTGGGAGACTGAGGAGCACATGAGGAGGCAGTACCCTCATCTGTTTGATTAGTCAGGTAAGAAAATTTCGGGACGAAATTTTTATTAGGAGGGGAGAATTGTAACATCCCGTTACCGATGGGATGTGTACAGTTCATTGCATTCGTATTTGGCATGTGCATGCATTATAGAGTTTCTGTGACGAAATTTTTATTAGGAGGGGAGAATTGTAACATCCCGTTACCGATGGGATGTGTACAGTTCATTGCATTCGTATTTGGCATGTGCATGCATTATAGAGTTTCTGTAAAATTGGCATTTGTACGTACATACATGTATGACATATTTCCGACTTAATTTGGACAATTTGAATTTGGAGATGATTAGGTCATGTGTGGAAATTAGGTCATATTAGACTTGGAAATTGAATTTGAATGGGAAATGAAAGTTAGGAAGTTGAATTATGAAATTGGAGTATATGATAATGAGTTTTCTATTTTTGAGGATTTATAGAAATTTTTCTGGAATTTTCGGAGAAATAGGCTCGGACCGAAAAATTTGATCGAGGACTGATTAATTGGATTTTCGGTTCCGAAATTGATTATCAATGGCACGGATATGCTAGAAATTGGAATTGAGGAATTAGGGCTTAGTCATTGAAATTCGGGAGAAATTAGAATTAGAAATTGTCTTGAGGTGGTTCGGATCATACGGGTGGCATTTAAATTAGCCAAACAAGCCCTTGTTTCTTTTTATATATATATAGCCTCACCTTTGAAAATTTCTCCACGGTTTTCTTTTTGCTTTCGACATAACCTTCCTCTTCTTTCTTCCTTCATCGTGGATTCTCCTTGGAGTGTTGCTGATTTCTTTCCCCAAATTGCTCCTTCTTCCATCCTTAATAGATCCCTTTGGTTGGTGTTGGAAAAGAGTTGAAATGGGTTTGAATTCTGTTGAGAACCGTGGGTATCGTGGGCTTTGATTTGGTGTGATTCTTAGAGATTTGAAGTTATTAATCAGGTAAGTTATTCCTAACTTGTCTCGTATAGTTTGATTGGTTAATTTATAGAGTTATCTGGAGGATTAAACATGAAAATTTGAGGATTTGTGATTTAGGGTTTTCGATATGTATTTTCTGTTAGCCCCAAAATTTTTATGTAATTAAGCATGATTAAAGTAATTAAGTAAATTATGTTAACATTAATTAACTTGACATTGAGTAATATGAGTTGGCATTAAAGATGTTAGGTAATGAGTTAATGGAATTAAATGAATTAGTTGGGTTTTAATGAGGTAGGAAAGAAAAGAAAGATAAAATGAGCTTAAAGATAATTGGGCCTAAGTAAGTTGTAGGATAAAGAGGAAGTAAGGAGGATGTAGGAAAAATGAAAGAAGAAGGAATTAAATGAAGGCTTGGGCCTTTTGGGCTTAAGTGGATTAGAGAAGAAGTATAAAGGAGGAGTTTAAGTGAGTTAGTGTAGGAAGAAGTGAGATTCTGAAATTTAAAGGAGAAGAGGAGAAGTTTACGTAGAAGAGGAAAGAAAGGAGAAGAAGAAAGGAGCTTGCTAGGGTTTTGGCATTTCCATGAAAGTGAGTGAGTTTTGAAGAAAGAGCAAGAAGAAAAAGTGAAGAGGAGAGTCTAAGCTTTATTTTGATCTGAGAAACCCTTGGGTTGAGTAAAGATTCAAGGTAAGTTATGAAATGTAGTTTGAGTTTGGCTTGATTTTATGGTTTAGAAAGCTTAGAAAGAAGATGGGTTTAGTGATTTTAGGGTTGATTTCATGATTAGGGTTCATTAGGTTTTCAATTTTAGAAACCCTAAATGATGTGAGGTTCTTTCCTTGCCATGAATGAAGGAGGACAAGAAAGAAGAGGAGAACAAGAAGAGGAACTTCCTTAGCAAGCTTAAGCAAGGATATAAGGTGGGTTTCACTTTTATCTTTATGTTAGTAATGCTTAAATATTATCTTAACTAAGGAAAATTAATGTTTTCCAACTAATTTAGAATGAGCATTGATTGACTTTTGATTGTGTATAAATTGATGGATGATTGCCATTAGGTGAGAAATTGATTAGTGCATGACATTGCTTGAAATTGCCATAAATTGGATGAGCATGAATGAGATCATGAAATGTGAGCTAAGCATGAAATGTGCTTTAAGCATGATCAGCTTTATGGATGCTTGAATATCCATTTTCAGAAAATTAGTCGTGGACAAGACAAGTCCAGCTTTTATGCATGAAATTAAGTGTTATGTGGGTTACTTAAGTCCACCAGTAGAGTCACGTGCACGTCGACCAGTATAGCCTTCACCTGGCTGCCCGATTGTGGCATAGGATGTTCCTTTTAGGACTCCTCAGCATATGACTACACTTGTGTAGCTCATCAGTAACCCGTGGACTTTTCGAACCATCAGCTATGTGTTTACATGTTAGCGTATATTTTGCAAGAATGAGAATGATATGAAGCATGAACATTATGTTTTGAGATTGATAAATTTCATGAATTGCATGATTGCATGATTTCTATGCAAGTTGCTAAAAGTATGATTAATGAAGCAATGTAGCTTATTAGCCTAAATATAAATGTGTCACCCACGAGATGGCTCACCCCACCTTCCCGTCCCCATCTCCGGTAAAGATCGGGATCATGAAGAATGAGCTCAAGGCATACTCCAAGAGTTATGTTTTTGATGTATTTCAAGCAAATTGTTGTAAACAATGCTTTAGATGCATTTTAAGAAAAGTGTAGTATTCTGGAAGTGTATTTCGAACTATGTTGTAAAAAGGGCTTGAAATGCCCACTAAAGCATTGTAAGCTACTCACTTTGAACGTAAATGAAATTCAAGAATGCTAAGTTCAAATGTATTTTGAGAAATCCATGCATGTTTAAGCCAATTGCATCATTATTATAGTTTGGATATGATAGATGATTAAGAGTGTGGCTGTTGGTTCGAATGGTGTTTGAAGATACCTTAGGGTTTAATCATGTTATATGAGGTTGTATGATGAGTCTTACGCAGGTGGAAGTATTAGGATTGAAAAATTGGATAGATGTACTTTCAAGGGAAGAGCTGTCAAATTTCCAAAAAATTGACAGAACTTCGCCTCAAATTTTGACCTTTGTAGGACTTGAATTAGATAAATGAGCCTTCATGAATATTGTAGTAGAAGGTTAGAGCTTTCCAAGGGTATATCGTTTGCTAAATTTGGAGTTCGGAGTTAAAAGATATGAGCCTTACAAGGAAAGCAGAAGATAGAAATCAGAAGATAGAAAAGCAGAAGATAGAAATCAGAAGGTAGAAAAGCAGAAGATAGAAATCAGAAGATAGAAAAGCAGAAGATAGAAAGCAGAAGATAGAAAAGCAGAAGATAGAAATCAGAAGATAGAAAAGCGGAAGATAGAAATCGAAAGGTAGAAAAGCGTAAGATAGAAATCGAAAGATAGAAAAGCAGAAGGAAGGAAAGCAGAAGATAGAAATCAGAAGATAGAAAAACAGAAGGAAGGAAATCAGAAGATAGAAATCAGAAGGAAGGAAATCAGAAGATAAAAAGCAGAAGGAAGGAAATCAGAAGATGGAAAAGCAGAAGGAAGGAAAGAAGAAGATAGAAATCAGAAGATAAAAAGTAGAAGGAAGGAAATCAGAAGATAAAAAAGCAGAAGGAAGGAAAGCAGAAGATAGAAATCAGAAGATCGAAAAGTAGAAGGAAGGAAATCAGAAGATAGAAAAACAGAAGGAAGGAAATCAGAAGATAGAAATCAGAAGGAAGGAAATCAGAAGATAAAAAGCAGAAGGAAGGAAATCAGAAGATAGAAAAGTAGAAGGAAGGAAATCAGAAGAAAGAAATCAGTAGGAAGGAAATCAGAAGATAGAAATCAGAGGGAAGGAAATCAGAAGATAAAAAGCAGAAGGAAGGAAATCAGAAGATAGAAATCAGAAGGAAGGAAATCAGAAGATAGAAAAGCAGAAGATAGAAATCAGAAGATAGAAAAGCAGAAGGAAGGAAATCAGAAGATAGAAAAGCAGAAGGAAGGAAACTAGATGATAGAAATCAGACGATAGAAAACCAGATGATAGAAATCAGACGATAGAAAACCAGATGATAGAAATCAGACGATAGAAAACCAGATGATAGAAATCAGACGATGGAAAAAATAGGACGCTGCAGAATGTAGGAGATAGAATCAGCCTTTGTAGTCTTCATGAGAGTTGTAGATCTAGATGTCTACTTTCGTATTGTGAAAGAACGAAAGCATTTGGAGCTATAGATTAGAAGTTATAGCAAATACGTGCCAAAAGAGTTTCAATCCGATTTCAGAAGTGAGCATGGTCCAATGTTTCGGGCATAATTCTCTCATAAGACCTCCAAATGAGGTGAGGCTTGAACCATTGGATTTATAAGACACATATCTTTCACTCCATAAAATTTGGTATCAATTGGAGTTAAATTGAGAAAGTTGGTCCTAAAACAAGTGAAAGGTCAGTTAAGAGGGCATGTTTCGGGTATGAACTCTCTTAGATTTTTGGAGTGTATCTTGAGTTATATGACTCCGATTAAGATGATTCTTGCCTCTGTGTGAACGTGAGGCCTTAAGCTACATTGATATGAACAAGTATAAATGTGATTTTGATGATTAGGTAGTGTACGCTCATCACCCTTATGGAACCACAGCATCAAACGCTGCAAAGTAGGGAGCGCAAGCTTTAGGGCTCTGAAATTTTGGGCTCTGGAAACGGGTCCAATAGGTGTAGAATGTAAGCAAGAGAATGAGCGTTAATGTTAAGGTATAAATAGTTGGAGTTGGGATCCGGTCTCGGGATCGGGTCTTAACATCTGTGGTATCAGAGCAGCTCTAGGTTTATGATTTCCTAGGAACCCTAGTGGGTAGCCTCAAGAGTAGAGTCAGCATACATCATGTTACATGAGCTTTAAACTTGTTTTAAATACAGTACATGCATCATTGATTTTGAATTTTTTTACATGATTTGAACTTGTCTTACAAGCATGAGCTAAAGATTTGAAATGTTTTCACTAAAAGGAGTAATATGCCTCGAAGAAGAACTCGAGGAGCTCAAGCTCGATCGAGCTTTGGAGGAATCCCACATTCCCAGGATGCGGGACCATCCTGTTTGATTCAGAGGCACCGAGTGTGCAACATGAAGTGCCTCTCAGCCCCTCCTATGCCTCAAGTAGATCCCGGCTCTTTTAGGCCTTCGCCAAGCTTTCATCCATGCCATGGGCCAAGGACCCTGGCTCGGATGCCGGCTTGTTGATCGGAGTGGGCGGTGATGACAAGCTCCGGAAGTATGGGGTGTCGATTTCAGCGGGACTACTAATCCAGGAGGCGAAGCATGGTTGAATAGGACCGAGAGGTCTGAGTCGAGATGAAGTGCTCGGATGGGGAGAGGGTAGAGTATCTGACTAGTTTATTGCGGGGGATCTGCTGCCTGGTGGGAGGCGGTGCCCGCGATCGAGTAGTACCTCAGAGCGACATGGAAGGAGTTTCTAGAAGTTTTCAGGAGGAAGTACTTCTCGAGGGTTTACATCCAAGAGAAGGCCGGGGAGTTTCGAGCCTCACACGAGGGAGGCGAGCGTGAGTGAATATGAGTGAAGTTCACTCAACTGTCTCGATATCAAAGAAATATTGTGGCGACGAAGAGGATAAGTGCCGCAAGTTTGAGAGCGGACTACACCTAGGGATCAGGGAGAAGGTGCTGATCCATAATTTCCATGACTATCAGCAGTTGGTAGATGCAGCGCTCCAGGCTGAGAAGCCGGAGAATATTAAGGCTGAAGTGAGTAGGAAAAGGAAGAACAGAGAGCAATCTTCCAGGAAGGGAGTGAGTGCTCCAGCACCTGGGAGGAGCACCAGGACCCATCATACTCAGAGTGACATGGGCAGTAGTGGTCCTGCCAAGAGTCAGCAGTCCAGGGCAATTTCTGAATAGGTCTCTAGTGTGGGAGGCTCAGGGAAGTCATGGAAGGGCAAGTATCCTCAGTGTGATCAATGCGGGAAGTTTCATCCCGGGAGGTGTCTCAAGGGCTTTGGTGGTTGTTTCCAGTGTGGAGAGAAGGGGCATATGATGAGAGATTGTCCCAGTGAGGTCGAGACAGGAGGTTCCTAAGCTCAAGCTCAGAGGCGAGATGAGAGGCAGTGGGAACCAGGCCGATTCTGAGTAAGCGATTCTGGAGCGATCAAGAGGCTAATCTGCGGGAGACCAAGGGCACAGGGTCAAGCGCCAGCTAGAGTATTTGCCATGACCAGAGAGGAAGCTGCAGCTGCTCCTGAAGTTGTGACTGGTATGGCTCAGTTATTTGACTCTCCTATTTATGTGTTAATTGATACTGGCTCCACACATTCATTTGTATCTGCAAGTATGAATATGCATGTTGTGTGTCCTGAGGTTATGGACAATTTTTTGGTTGTTAGTAATCCTTTAGGGAGTAAGGTGGTGATCAGTTTGATTTACAAGGATTGTGAGCTCAGCATCGGTGGTGCTAGACTGGTAGTAGACCTACTACCTCTAGACCTTCAAGGATTGGATGTGATATTGGGGATGGATGTCATGGAGAAGTATAAGGCGAAGCTAGATTGTAGTCTCAAGGAAGTAGAATTTGATCTGGGAGATGGTCAGAAAGTGGTCTTTAAGGGGACGGAAGTCGCCAGGTCGAGGATCATTTCGCTATGTTAGTGACAATATGATGAGCCAGGGTGTGAGGCCTTTTGGCGCGTGTAGTGGATTGAAGTGCATGTGGGCGATTAGAAGATTATCGTCAGTGAGGGAGTTTCTTGATGTATTCCCGGAAGAATTACCAGGGTTGCCGCCGTGAGGAAAATTGAGTTGAAATTGACTTGATTTAGGAATCGCGCCAATCTCCATACCACCTTATAGAATGGCTCCATTGAATTGAGAGAACTCAAGGAGCAATTGCAGGAATTGTTGGAGAAGCGGTTCATCGGGCCGAGTTCTTCACCTTGGGAGCTCGGTCTGTTTGTTAAGAAGAAGGATGGAGCGTGGAGGATGTGCATAGACTATAGAAGGCTTAACAAGATGACGATTCAGAACAAGTATCCGTTGCCACGGATAGATGATTTATTTGATCATTCTGAGGAGCAAGGGTCTTTTCAAGATTGACTTAAGATCAAGTTATCATCAACTCCAATCGAGAGTCGATGTTAACAAGACGACCTTCAGGACCCGCCACGGGCACTATGAGTTCGTGGTCATGCCATTCGGATGACCAATGCTCAAATGCATTCATGGACCTTATGAATAGGGTTTTCAGAGTTCTTAGATCGGTTTGTCATAGTATTCATTGATGACATTCTGGTCTATTCTAAGGATGAAGGAGAGCATGAACAAAGATCTCGGGATAGTATTGCGAGATTGAGAGAGCGGAGTCGTATGCCAAATTTAACAAGTGTGAATTTTGGTGCGTGAAGTAGTTTTCCTTGGACATGTGATTTCCAAAGAAAGGAATTCATGTTGATCAGAGAAAAGTGGAAGCGATGAGTGAATTGGCAAGAGCCTAAGACAAGAAAAGAGGTACGGAGTTTTCTCGGGCTGGCGGGACATTCTGAAGGTTTGTGGAAGGATTCTCAATAATAGCTGCCCTATGACTAAGTCATTAAGGAAGAATCGCAGCTTATCTGGAATGAGGATTGCCAATGAGTTTTGAGGAGCTTAGCGGTTAACTAGTGCTCCCATTTTAATCACGCCTGATGGAGATCGGGGTATCTGATTATCTGATGATGCTTGAGAAGAGGCTTAGGTTGTGTGTTAATGCAGAATGACAAAGTGATAGCCTATGCTTCACGGCGATTGAAGCCATATGAGTTGAATTATCCGACTCATGATCCGGAATTAGCGCGATGATTTTGCCTTAAAGATATGGAGACACTATCTGTATGGGATTCAGACAAGGGTTTTCACGGATCACAAAAGTATTAAGTACATCATGAGCCAGAAAGAACTAAATCTGAGGCAGAGAAGATGGTTAGAGTTGCTAAAGGACTATGACCTGATGATAGAGTATCATCCAGCCAAGGCTAATGTAGTGGCAGATGCATTGAGTAGGAAGTCATCGATAGCTTATGTTCAGACAGTTTACTTGCCTCTATTGGAGCAAATGGCCAAGCTTAAGATAAGTCTAAAACAGGATCAGTCAGATTGTATTCTTGCTCAATTCAGGGTGAGGCCGATACTTAGAGAGAAAGTTAAGGAGTTGCGGAGGCGGGATCGTAAGCGAGTAAGCCGTGAGGAAATCTGAATGGTAAGCGATCTGAAGTGGTAGTGAGAGATGATGGGCTAATGGTAGTCTGAAAACAGGTTATGTATCCCGAATGATAAATTAGTTAAGGATGAGATCATGGATGAGGCACACAATGCACCTTATTCCATGCACCCAAGCGACACTGAAATGTCAGAGATTTGAAGGAACATTTACGGTGGAAAGGCATGAAGAGGGATGTAGCGAGTATATGAAGCAGATGTCTAGTGTGTCAAGAGTCAAGGCTGAACACTGTGCACCTTCAGTATGTTGCAGCCATTGTCCATTCCTGAATGGAAGTGGCAAAGGATCACAATGGATTTTCGATGAGTTTGCCGAGGACCGAGAAGAAGCATGATGCCATTTGGGTTATTGTTGATTGGTTGACCAAGTCAGCCCATTTTCCGCAATTAGGCAAACAGATTCCTTGGAAGTCTTAGCAAAGAAATACATTGATGAAGTGGTAAGGTTGCATGGAGTTCGGATTCTATAGTATCCGACGAGGATCCTCGATTCACCTCGAGATTTTGGGAAGTCTGCAGAAGCATTAGGAACTAAATTGAAGTTCAGATGACATTTCATCCTCGACGGATGGTCATCGAGAGGACAATCCGAATCTAGAGGGATGCTTAGAGCATGTGTCATGGACTTGAGAGGAGCATGGGATGATCATTTGCCGTTGGTCGAATTTGCTTACAACAATTCGTACCATTCGAGCATCTGAGATGGCTCCTTATGAAGCCCTTTATGGCGAAGATCAGGACTCAATATCTTTGGGATGAGGAAGGTGAGAGGAAGCTAGTGGGACGAGTTGGTTCGGATGACATTGAGAAAGTGGAGGTAATCAAACAATGACTTAAGGCGCCAGAGATGTAATGAAAAGCTATGCCGATGCTAATGAGAAAAGAAATGGATTATCACGATGGGTGACAAGGTGTTCTCAAGGCGTCTCCATGGAAGGAGTTATGATATTGACGAAAGGAAGTTAATTCCTCGATATGTGGGTCCGTATGAAATTCTAGAGAGGATCGGGCCGTTAGCTTCTGATTAGCATTGCCTCGAGTTGTCTCGGATCCACGACGTTTTCATGTTTCTATGTTGAGAAGATACAGATCGATCCTTCTCACATAATTCAGACCTCGAGGTTCAAATGGTGATGATCGAGCTATGAGGAGATGCGATGGCGATTAGATAGCAAGGAGAAAGTTCTCGAAACAAGGCGATTCACTAGTTAAAGTCCTTTGGAGAAATCATGCAGTTGAAGAGGCGACGTGGGAACCTTGGATGCAATGAAGGAGAAGTATCCACACCTCTTGAATGAGTCGGTAAGAATTTCGAGGACGAAATTTCTTAAGGGGAGAAATGTTAGCCCCAAAATTTTTATGTAATTAAGCATGATTAGAGTAATTAAGTAAATTATGTTAACATTAATTAACTTGACATTGAGTAATATGATTTGGCATTAAAGATGTTAGGTAATGAGTTAATGGAATTAAATGAATTAGTTGGGTTTTAATGAGGTAGGAAAGAAAAGAAAGATAAAATGGGCTTAAAGATAATTGGGCTAAGTAAGTTGTAGGATAAAGAGGAAGTATGGAGGATGTAGGAAAAATGAAAGAAGAAAGAATTAAATGAAGGCTTGGGCCTTTTGGGCTTAAGTGGATTAGAGAAGAAGTATAAAGGAGGAGTTTAAGTGAGTTAGTGTAGGAAGAAGTGAGATTCTGAAATTTAAAGGAGAAGAGGGAGAAGTTTACGTGAAGAGGAAAGAAAGGAGAAGAAGAAAGGAGCTTGCTAGGGTTTTGGCATTTCCATGAAAGTGAGTGAGTTTTGAAGAAAGAGCAAGAAGAAAAGTGAAGAGGAGAGTCTAAGCTTTATTTTGATACAAGAAACCCTTGGGTTGAGTAAAGATTCAAGGTAAGTTATGAAATGTAGTTTGAGTTTGGCTTGATTTTATGGTTTAGAAAGCTTAGAAAGAAGATGGGTTTAGTGATTCTAGGGTTGATTTCATGATTAGGGTTCATTAGGTTTTTCAATTTTAGAAACCCTAAATGATGTGAGGTTCTTTCCTTGCCATGAATGAAGGAGGACAAGAAAGAAGAGGAGAACAAGAAGAGGAACTTCCTTAGGCAAGCTTAAGCAAGGATATAAGGTGGGTTTCACTTTTATCTTTATGTTAGTAATGCTTAAATATTATCTTAACTAAGGAAAATTAATGTTTTTCCAACTAATTTAGAATGAGCATTGATTGACTTTTGATTGTGTATAAATTGATGGATGATTGCCATTAGGTGAGAAATTGATTAGTGCGTGACATTGCTTGAAATTGCCATAAATTGGATGAGCATGAATGAGATCATGAAATGTGAGCTAAGCATGAAATGTGCTTTAAGCATGATCAACTTTATGGATGCTTGAATATCCATTTTCAGAAAATTAGTCGTGGACAAGACAAGTCCAGCTTTTATGCATGAAATTAAGTGTTATGTGGGTTAGTTAAGTCCACCAGCAGAGTCACGTGCACGTCGACCAGTATAGCCTTCGCCCGGCTGCCCGATTGTGGCATAGGATGTTCCTTTTAGGACTCCTCAACATATGACTACACTTGTGTAGCTCATGATAACCGTGGACTTTTGAACCATCATTATGTGTTTACATGTTAGCGTATATTTTGCAAGAATGAGAATGATATGAAGCATGAACATTATGTTTTGAGATTGATAGATTTCATGAATTGCATGATTGCATGATTTCTATGTAAGTTGCTAAAAGTATGATTAATGAAGCAATGTAGCTTATTAGCCTAAATATAAATGTGTCACCCACAGATGAAAGCTCACCCCACCTTCGGTCCCATCTCCGGTAAAGATCGGGATCATGAAGAATGAGCTCAAGGCATACTCAAGAGTTATGTTTTGATGTATTTCAAGCAAATTGTTGTAAACAATGCTTTAGATGCATTTAAGAAAAGTGTAGTATTACGGAAGTGTATTTGAACTATGTTGTAAAAGGGCTTGAAATGCCCACTAAAGCATTGTAAGCTACTCACTTTGAACGTAAATGAAATTCAAGAATGCTAAGTTCAAATGTATTTTGAGAAATCCATGCATGTTTAAGCCAATTGCATCATTATTATAGTTTGGATATGATAGATGATTAAGAGTGTGGCTGTTGCTTCGAATGGTGTTTGAAGATACCTTAGGGTTTAATCATGTTATATGATGAGTCTTACGCAGGTGGAAGTATTAGGATTGAAAAATTGGATAGATGTACTTTCAAGGGAAGAGCTGTCAAATTTCCGAAAAATTGACATAACTTCGCCTCAGATTTTGACCTTTGTAGGACTTGAATTAGATAAATGAGCCTTCATGAATATTGTAGTAGAAGGTTAGAGCTTTCCAAGGGTATATCGTTTGCTAAATTTGAAGTTCGGAGTTAAAAGATATGAGCCTTACAAGGAAAGTAGAAGATAGAAATCAGAAGATAGAAAAGCAGAAGATAGAAATCAGAAGGTAGAAAAGCAGAAGATAGAAATCGGAAGATAGAAAAGCGCGAGATAGAAAGCGAGAAGATAGAAAGCGAAGATAGAAATCGGAAGATAGAAAAGCGAAGATAGAAATCAGAAGATAGAAAAGCGAAAGATAGAAATCGAGAAGATAGAAAGCGAAAGGAAGGAAGCGGAAGATAGAAATCGGAAGATAGAAAAGCGAAGGAAGGAAATCGGAAGATAGAAATCGAAGGAAGGAAATCGGAAGATAAAAAGCGGAAGGAAGGAAATCGGAAGATGGAAAAGCGAAGAAGGAAGGAAGAAGAAGAAGATAGAAATCGAAGATAAAAAGCGAGAAGGAAGGAAATCGAGAAGATAAAAAGCGAAGGAAGGAAGCGAAGATAGAAATCGGAAGATCGAAAAGTAGAAGGAAGGAAATCGGAAGATAGAAAAGCGAAGGAAGGAAATCGGAAGATAGAAATCGGAAGGAAGGAAATCGAAAGATAAAAAGCGAAGGAAGGAAATCGGAAGATAAAAAGCGAAGGAAGGAAATCGGAAGATAGAAAAGCGAAGGAAGGAAATCGGAAGATAGAAATCGAAGGAAGGAAATCAGAAGATAAAAAGCGAAGGAAGGAAATCGGAAGATAGAAATCGGAAGGAAGGAAATCGGAAGATAAAAAGCGAAGGAAGGAAATCGGAAGATAGAAATCGAAGGAAGGAAATCGAGAAGATAGAAAAGCGAAGATAGAAATCGAAGATAGAAAAGCAGAAGGAAGGAAATCAGAAGATAGAAAAGCAGAAGGAAGGAAACCAGATGATAGAAATCAGACGATAGAAAACCAGATGATAGAAATCAGACGATAGAAAACCAAATGATAGGAATCAGACAATAGAAAACCAGATGATAGAAATCAGACGATAGAAAACCAGATGATAGAAATCAGACGATGGAAAAAATAGGACGCTGCAGAATGTAGAAGATAGAATCAGCCTTTGTAATCTTCATGAGAGTTGTAGATCTAGATGTCTGCTTTCGTATGGTGAAAGAACGAAAGCATTTGGAGCTATAGATTAAAAGTTATAGCAAATCGCGCCAAAAGAGTTTCAATCCGATTTCAGAAGTGAGCATGGTCCAATGTTTCAGGCATAATTCTCTCATACGACCTCCAAATGAGGTGAGGCTTAAACCATTGGATTTATAAGACACATATCTTTCACTCCATAAAATTCGGTATCAATTGGAGTTAAATTGAGAAAGTTGGTCCTAAAATAATTGAAAGGTCAGTTAAGAGGGCATGTTTCGGGTATGAACTCTCTTAGATTTTTAGAGTGTATCTTGAGTTATATAACTCCGATTAAGGTGATTCTTGCCTCTGTGTGAACGTGAGGCCTTAAGCTACATTGATATGAACAAGTATAAATGTGATTTTGATGATTAGGTAGTGTACGCTCATCACCCTTATGGAACCACAGCATCAAACGCTGCAAAGTAGGGAGCGCAAGCTTTAGGGCTCCGAAATTTTGGGCTCTGGAAACGGGTCCAATAGGTGTAGAATGTAAGCAAGAGAATGAGCGTTAATGTTAAGGTATAAATAGTTGGAGTTGGGATCCGGTCTCGGGATCGGGTCTTAACATTTTCGGTGACGTGGTTTGTGAAGTGAAAAATGGGATCGGGATCGGGTCTTAACATTTTCGGTGTCCGTGGTTGTATGCGCCATGGCGCATGACATAACACTGCCTTGTGGCGAACAGGATTATACGCATGCCGTGGCGTCTTGCGTAAGACGCACCGTGGCGAGACGAATATGGCACGCGATTCGCATGGGCGAAGACTAACAGCCTTGTGATTCGCCGGCGATGGCGATGTTCTGTGGCGAAGGTGGTTTGAGAGGAGCTTCGCTTGTGGCGAGGAGCTGATCTGTGGCGAGGAATGTTGTTTCTGAAAAATTGAAATTGAGGTTTTTAAGTGAGGGGATTTGCGAATTTGATGATTCAATTATTATGGATTAAATTCAATTTGGAGATTAGGAATTTGGGAATTTAGAAATTGAGATCGGGAAATTTGGAATTTGTGTCGGGAATGTCATAACACGTATAGTACGTACATTATTCGATTCTTATGTATCATTGGATATTAGAATTGGTACATTTTATAATGTTATTTATAATTTGATTGTTATAGCGGCTCAAGTGGATCGCCGATCATCAGACGTAGGCGAGACTTCCCGGCAGTAGCTCGGAAGTTCTGAGGTGAGTAACCTAGTTGGTTTCTCAATCTTTATGTGTTTAATTTTATGCAAATATGCCATGTGGAGTTAAGGACGGATTATATGTGTTTGATTTGATTGATTACGGACCACGGGTGTTGGGATAGTTGAATTTGTGATATAGAAGTGTTGATCGATGCGTAAATTGTTCATAATTGATTTGAAATGGTGAGAATTAGGTATATGGAATTCTAATATGATGCATGTATTGTAAAGTGGACATGTGCATACATGCATAACAGTATGATCAGATAAAAAGGCAGTTGTGACCGGTGCAGCCACTGTATATGAGAGCTTTAAGCTCAGCATACGAGCTTCGTGCTGACGATTATCGAGCTATATACTCAGCGTATTAGGGCTTTTGAGCCCAATGTTTCCAGAGCCAATGGCTCAGCGTATATGAGCTCGGTACGGTCACAACAACGAGAGAAAATGAAAGAGTCACATGCATTGCATATATGAATGATTACATGTGAATTGTGTGAAAGGCATATCGCCTTATAAATCTGAAATTATTGCATGTGATTCCTTGAATGTGATAATATACGATATTATGTGATTATGCGTATATGCATGAGTTGGGTGAACCATCGATGATGGTTTCTCACTTGAGTTCATAAACTCACCCAACATTGCATATATTTTTCGAAGCGAGATAGTTTGACTTCTAGCTTCGATCGGTGAGACTTATCTGCTTTGTGTGTCTTGTGAGAGAGCATGGCCCAGTGTCATCATTTGGGGATCTTTTGGGGTATTTGTGGATGACTTATATAGGAGCTATGTTAGTCCTTTTTGGGTCGTACAGATGTATATATGATTGATGATGTATTGACAGTTTCATGAATGAATGGAAATGAATCTTTTGGTTTTAAATTCTTGCGAATTTGATTTTACTGCTTTCTTTGTATGGATGCCATGAGGTTATAGAAATGATAGTTTGGTAGTGCACCCTCGTCGTAGGTTGTGCATCGGTACGACCTACGGGCGACCCGATGTATACTCTACGGTGAGGGGGCACTACAGAATCGTTTGAGTTAGGGTTTTCAGAAAATTTGGTAGAAACTCATGGGTTGTTGTTTTGTTTATGATTTTATGTTAGAATGAGCTTAGAAAAGGAGTTTAAGGCATGATTTAAGGTTTAGATGTGATGTAATTGAAGGATGGGAGGTTTAGGGTTGAAAAAAAGTGAGAAAATCAAGTTACGGTAGATTTACAGGCTCGCTGCTTGTGATGCGCCCATGCCTCGCCTCGGCGCCCCGATTTTCTCTTGTGGCGGCCCAATTCTCTGGCGACATACTTTGGTATTTTGGACATAACTTTTGATGTAGATGTACAAATGAGGTGATTATTTTTTCGTTGTAAACAAGAGACATAGGGCTACAAGTTTTGTGAAGAAATGAAGTTCTGATTCAGTCTCTAAGGATATCCAATTTTGGATGGAAGTTGAGCATAGAATTTATGTTTCATAATAAGTTATAGTTTGAACTGTTAAAGTATGACTTTCCGATTTCTACACCAAATTGATTGGAATTTGGTTGTTTGGTTAAGGAAATCAAGTGAGGAAAGAGGATCAAGGGGAACAAGAGGAAAGACATTCCTAAGCAAGTTTTAAGAAAGAATTCCAAGGTGGGTTCATGTTTATAATAGAGTAAATAAGTTACTCATTGTTTTGTTAAAATCAAGAAAGATTTAAGGCATTTAAATTGCATCATCAACGATTGCATTAAATGTTATTATGAATGATTATATTCTACTATATGATTTGCATTCATGATTATTAACAAGGTTTTCAAAAAGGGGTGTTCTCCTTTCATGAATACAAGTACATGAAATCAAGTTTTACGAAATATATGACAAGCAAGTTTACAATCAAGTGCCAGTTTGGTAAACAAGTTTACAAGAACAAGAATCATGCATATTTATATGGGTTTGTGGTATGTCCCTCACGAATAGTCAAGTGCACATTGACTCACGGAAAGGCTTCTCCACTTTTGCCGCTAGTAGCAGGGGTTTCTCACAAGGATTCCTCACGAAACTCGTCTACACATCAACATTTCGATGGAATGTGTAGTACGTCATGAACCAGGGACAACCCAAACCATCATGTTATGTTATGTGTTTGATGATCTGTTATTATGAATCATGCATCATGAATTGTTCAAGAATCAAGCATATTTCAAGATAATGACTCATGCATGTTTTATCGCTATGATTTCAACAAGTATCACAGCAATGAGTTATTTTTGATTACTTTTGCTTATTTCTATATTATAAATATGTTCCCACGAGCTTTATAGCTCACCCCCTCTAATCTCCCCCATCCAGGTGATGAGCAGGAGATCGAGTGAGTCACGAGTTACGGTAGCACTCCATTTTGTCATGTTTATTTTTAAGTTTTAGTTACATTTCAAGTATTATTGGTTCAAGAGTATTTTGTATTTTTGGCTCTTAAACTCAAAGTTGTAATTTGGTTTGAGATGTTCTTCAAGCTTAGTAAAACTCATCTTTTGGAGCATGAATTATGAATTTGTTTGTTTAAATCAGATGAAAGCAGGTTTCAAGTTTGTTTTCAATGAGCCCATTGATCTTCATGGTCTTTTCTTAAATGTATAATTAGCATGTTTCACGCCACGCTCTTTTGTCCGATGTTGGGCTCCGGCAGCAGGGTCCAACATATTGTGGTATCAGAGCGCCTAGGTTTTTGATCTAGGGCTGCATGACATTGCTTTCAAGGACTTGCATATTTTGAAACTTGTCTTACTAGAATTGAAATTTTCAATGGTTTTCTATTCAAGGAGTGAACATGCCACCTCGAAGGAGAACTCGGGGAGCTATGACTCGATCTCATTCTCGTCAGGGGAGTATGGATGAATCCCATATTCCTCGGGATCTTGGAAATATTACATTCGATTTGAGAGGCACCTAGTTTGCGTGAAGTGCCTCCTCCGCCTCCTCCTATGCCTCGAGGAACTCCCATGGATCGAGTTTCTTTCAAGCCTTTGCTCGAGCTTTCACGTATACCATGGGTCGAGATCTCGATTCGATGCAAGCTCCGATGAGCGAGGTGGGCAGTATGATAAGCTCCAAAAGTTTGGGGCTGTGTGTTGGACCAATGGTAGTTGACAAATTAATTCCACTTATGTTTTGATAATAATAAAATGTATAGAATTAGTTAAGAAATTGTTTCAGGTATTTTGGATTGATATTCAACAAAAGAATTGTGCAAATCAAGATGAGTAAGTGACAAATCATTGAAGAATCAGATGGGAGTTGTCCTCTAAGTGAAAATGACATAAAACATGAGGTTTATAAAGGATTTGGTCGGATGATTACCATAGATGGCTAAACAAGTCGACTTACACAATACAAGTTGACTTACATATGAAGATGAATTCACACAAGTCGACTTATAGGAAACAAGTCGACTTATCGAGGTAAACAAGTCGACTTATATATAACAAGTCGACTTATTAGAGAGCGGACTCTGAGTTTTACGTAAATGGTTGAAACAAGTCGACTTATGTATTCGACAAATCGACTTATTGAAGCTACGATTCAGCTCAACGGTCCAATTTGATAAAAATGGAATGGAGGATATCAAGGAACGGCTATCACAAATTAAGCAACGGCTAGTAGAGCTCCAACAACTATATTTCTTCAACTATAAATAGAGGATGATGGAAGAAGAGCATATACAAGTGCCATAAGCTCAAATACTCTCATATTGCTTCAAATTGCTCATTATTGCTCTTATATTATTACAAATTGTTTTGAGCATTTTTGTTCGATCTTTGTATTGTTTTATTACAATTTGAGTGACAGTGAAAAGGTCATGTGAGGTAGGATTTGTCTTATGAAGACAAATCGAGTGTAAAGGTAGCAGGAGCCGAAAATCAAGCGGGATTGTAAAAGTTCACACTCAACTACAAAGTGTGCAATAAAGTGATTGGCAAAATGCTAAGTGGGAGCTTAGGTAGAGGACGTAGGTCTTAGAACCGAACCTCTATAAAAATAGTGTTTGATCTTCTTCCTATACTTTTCAATTAAGTTTATCAAAATTGTTTTGTGTGTTTTAACTTCGATTTTCTTGTAGAAATTATCAAAGAGTTTTAAGATCTATTCAACCCCTTCTAGATAAACTTACAATTGGTATCGAAGCGAAGTATCTAGGATGGCACACAACAAACTAGCGGAAGAAGGTAATGCAAATTATCGCCCTCCTTTATTTAATGGTACTAATTATTCTTCGTGGAAAAATCCTATGAAGTACCACATCATAAGCGAAGAGTGGAATATTGGAAGATAATTATCTTGGTCCACACCACCGTTAAAAGAAAATGGTGAGTTAAAAGCGGAGCTGGAATCGATGACAATGACGGAGACAAGCCTACATTAACGCTAAAGCGATGAAGCTAATCTATTGCGCTCTCACAGTCGAGGAAAGAAACCGAGTTAAATCGTGTACCAGCGCCAAGGAAATGTGGGAGAGACTTCGAGTTACTCATGAAGGGACAAATCAAGTCCGGGAGACAAAAATCAACATGCTTCTCCACGACTATGAGATGTTAAATCATGAGGAAGGTGAGTCAATTTCTACAATGCTTGACCGTTTTGCAGAAATCATAAATGAATTAGGCAACCTTGGGAAGCATATGACGGATAGCGAGAAGGTGAAGAAGATTCTTCGTTCACTGCCGAAGGAATGGGATTCTCAAGTCACCGTAATTATGGAGTCGAAGGATCTCAACCATCTGGAATTCAACGCTTTGGTGGGATCACTCATCAACTATGAGATTATTCTCAAATCGAGAGGAGGAAGAGGTAAGCCACAAAAGTCGATTGCTTTAAAAGCTAACGTTTCTTCTTTTGATGAGAGTGATGAAGAAATAGATGAAGAGGAAGATGATGAAGAAGTAGCGATGTATGCTCGAAATCTGAGAAAGTTCAAAGGACTTCTCAAAAACAGAAGAAAAGAATTACGTGGTGGAGAAATTGAGGATAGGAAAAGGTACACCAAGGAAAGAGAATAAAGGCTATGAAGAAAAAAAACAATGAAGAATCTGGAAGTGCGGAAAAGAGGTCACATCGCTAGAGAATGCAAAAGCTCTTAGTCTATTCGGAAAAATGACAAATCTGAAAAGGAAAAGGAAAACCAGCTGGTGGCAACTTGGAGTGATGATGAGGAAGCATACCAAAGCGATGATGAAAACAACCTAGCGCTTATGGCGATAGCTCCTCAACAAGTGATGATGAAGATGAGGTAACATTTTTGATCAAGATCTTATAGAGTCTTTTAATGCTTTGCAAATTGATTTTGAAGAAGCCATTGAGATTAACAAAAATTAAGAAAGAAGATCGTGAATTGGTTGCTGAAAATAGTGTCTTACATGAAACGATTGATGATTTAGATAGTCGAAAAGAAGATCATTCTGCATGTCTTATTGAAAAGAAAATCTTATTTGTGAACTTGATAGGCTTGAAAAGAATTTTCGTATGTGGTTAGTAAATTATTTGGTGGAAATGCTAAGTTTGAAGAATTGTTGTCTTTACAAAGATATACTATTTCTAAACATGGCTTAGGATATGATCCGTATAATAGAGAATGTTCTTTAATTTCCAAATTTACTAAGGATGGAAAAATCGCTCAATGTGCTAGATGTTTGAAAGATGGTCACATAGAAATTGCCTGCAAGAGTACTAGAAGATGTGTTAAGATTAAGAAAATTTGGGTTATTAAAGGCACAATACCACCTAATGTGGTTTATATGGCTAACCAAAATGGACCCAAGATGGCTTGGGTACCAATGAAAAGAAAGGATGTTGCAGTTGTAGGTACAAGCAAGGAATGAAAATCCACCAAACACATGGTACACTGATAGTGGAAGTTCAAGGCATATGAGTGGAGACAACAACAAAATCGACTAATGGGTGTCTAAGTCGACCAATTGGTGACAAGTATGGTAAACAAATTGACTTATATCTACACGGATTCTTATGTTGTTTCAAGTGTGTGGTGCTTCTTATGACTGTTATGTAATGACTATTGCCTTTATTTGTGTTTGCTGTTTTGTTTGTTTATGGACTGCATTACGACTATTTTCAATTTTCATATTGGTTTTAATTATGACAATGGGAGTAATATTGGAAATTGATAATTGGTATCCTTTAGTCACCGCTCATATGATTGAGGGGTGTGTTTTGAGACTATTTGTGTTTGATGACTTGTTTCTCTATTTAATGTGATTGCCATATTTCATCGATTGTTGATTTGTATTAGTTGTTTTGATTATGACAAAAGGGGAAAAAATGAAATTGGATAAAATGAAAACTGGATATTCTTTAGTTACTTGATTAAGGGAGTTTGTTAAAATTTTATTTGTTCTTACAAGGTTATTAAATTGATGATTTATATGATTGAGGGAGACTTCTAACCAAAATGACAAGGTATAAAACCTTGATCAATGTTTCCTTGTTTTCATTTCTTAAACAATTTCTAAGTATTTTGTCATTATCAAAATGGGAGATTGTTGGACCAATGGTGGTTGACAAATTAATTCCACTTATGTTTTGATAATAATAAAATGTATAGAATTGGTTAAGAAATTGTTTCAGGTATTTTGGATTGATATTCAACAAAAGAATTGTGCAAATCAAGATGAGTAAGTGACAAATCATTGAAGAATCAGATGGGAGTTGTCCTCTAAGTGAAAATGACATAAAACATGAGGTTTATAAAGGATTTGGTCGGATGATTACCATAGATGGCTAAACAAGTCGACTTACACAATACAAGTTGACTTACATATGAAGATGAATTCACACAAGTCAACTTATAGGAAACAAGTCGACTTATCGAGGTAAACAAGTCGACTTATATATAACAAGTCGACTTATTAGAGAGCGGAGCTACAAGTTTTACGTAAATGGTTGAAACAAGTCGACTTATGTATTCGACAAGTCGACTTATTGAAGCACAGATTCAGCTCCAACGGTCCAATTTGATAAAAATGGAATGGAGGATATCAAGGAACGGCTATCACAAATTAAGCAACGGCTAGTAGAGCTCCAACAGCTATATTTCTTCAACTATAAATAGAGGATGATGGAAGAAGAGCATATCTGAGTGCCATAAGCTCAAATACTCTCATATTGCTTCAAATTGCTCATTATTGCTCTTATATTGTTACAAATTGTTTTGAGCATTTGTTCTTCAATCTTTGTATTGTTTTATTACAATTTGAGTGATGAGTGAAAAGGTCATGTGAGGTAGGATTTGTGCATGAAGACAAATCGAGTGTAAAGGTTGCTTGAGCGAAAATCAGCGGTGTTGGTAGGATTTGTCTTGGGAAGACAAATCGAGTGTAAAGGTAGCTTGAGCGGAAATCAAGCGGGATTGTAAAAGTTCACACTCAACTACAAAGTGTGCAATAAAGTGATTGGCAAAATCCTAAGTGGGAGCTTAGGTAGAGGGCGTGGTCTTAGCCGAACCTCTATAAAAGCAGTGTTTGATCTTCTTCCTATACTTTTCAATTAAGTTTATTAAAATTGTTTTGTGTGTTTTAACTTCGATTTTCTTGTAGAAATTATCAAAGAGTTTTAAGATCTATTCAACCCCCTTCTAGATCGCTTACACTGTGGATTTCAGTGGGACGACAAATCCAGAAGAGGCAGAAGCTTGGTTGAAGAGGACCGAGCGGGTTCTAGTTCAGATGAAATGCTTAGATGAGGACAAGTTAGATTATGCGATCGATCATTGCGGTGGCCTTGACTGCATTAGTGGAATCGGTGCCTCACGGTCGAGTTGTTCCTTGGTCTTGACATGGAGGGGTTTTGTAGAAGTGTTTCGAAAGAAGTATCTCTCCAGGGTCTATGTGCAAGATAAGGCCAGGAAATTTCTGAATCTCATGCAGAGGGACATGAGTGTGAGCGAGTATGAGCTGAAGTTCACACAGTTTTCCCGTTACGCAGCTAACATTGTGGCAACAGAGGAAGACAAGTACCGCAAGTTTGAAGGAAGTCTTCACTTGGGGATTAGGGAGAAAGTCCTGATCCATAATTTCTGTGACTACCAGCAGTTGGTGGATGCTGCTCTCCAGGATGAGAAGCTGAAGAATATCAGAAATGAAGCGAACAAGGAGAGGAAGAACAGGGAGCAGACTTTCAGGAAGGGTGCTAGTGCTCCATTGCCTGAGAGGAGCACGAGGAGCTCTTACGGTCAGAGTGAAGTGGGTAGTAGTGGGGCTACCAGGAACAAGCAGGTGAGGGCAGTATCAGGGCAAGCCTCTAATGTGGGAGGCACCGGTAGAGCTGGAAGGAGCTGATTCACCCACCCCTTATGTGATTAGTGTGGGAAACATCACCAGGGAGAGTGCCTCTGGGCACTTGGAGTTTATTTTAGATGCGGAGAGAAGGGACAGATAGCCAAGAATTGTCCACAGGAACCGAGACAAGAGGGGTCACAGTTTTAAGTTCCAAGGCGTGCAGAAACAGTGGGAACCAGGCCAGTTACTGAGGTAGGCAGCTCTGGGACAGCAAGGAAGGCTATTCCTTCAGGAAGGCCAAGGGGTCAGGCGCCAGCAAGAGTATTTGCCATGACCAGGGAGGAAGTTGCAGTCGCACCTGAGGTTGTCATGGGTATGGCTCAGTTATTTGATTCAGCAGTATTTGTTTTGATTGATTCTGGTTCCACGCATTCTTTTATTTCTATGAGCATAGCATTGCATGGTGTGAATTATGTGTCGTTGGATAGGCCTTTGATTGTTAGTACTCCTCTAGGGAGGAATGTGGTGGTCAGTCAGGTGAATGAGCAGTGTGAGCTCTTCATTGATGGTGCTAGATTGGTAGTGGACTTACTACCGCTAGACCTTAGAGGATTAAATGTTATTCTGGGGATGGATACTATGGAGAAGTATCTGGCCAAGCTGGATTGTGGTCAGAAAGAGGTAGAGTTTGATATGGGCAATGGTGAGAAGGTGATCTTCAGAGGGGATAGGAAGACACCCTCGCCAAGGCGATTCGGTATGTTAGGTGAAAGGATGATGGGCCAGGGATGTGAAGCTTTCTTGGCGCATGTTGTGGATGCCGATGTGCATGAAGGGAAGTTAGAGGATTTCCCGATTGTGAGGGAGTTTCCAGATGTGTTCCTAGATGAATTGCCAGGTTTGCCGCTGGTGAGGGAAATCGAGTTTGCCATTGACTTAATTCCCAGAATCGCGCCTATTTCAATACCGCCGTACAGGATGGCTCCAGCTGAGTTGAGGGACCTTAAGGAACAGTTGGAGGAACTGTTAGAGAAGGGTATGTCGGGACGAGTTCATCTCCTTGGGAGAACCGGTTACATTTGTCGAAGAAGGATAGATCATGGCGGATGTGTATTGACTATCAGAGACTCAACAAGGTGGCAGTTAAGAACAAGTATCCGTTGCCACGGATAGATGACTGTTTGACCAGTGCGAGGAGCTAGGGTCTTCTCAAGATTGATCTCGTGTCGCTATCATCATTTCGTAATCAAAGTCGATGTAAGCAAGACAAAGATTCGGGACTCGATATGGGCATTATGAGTTTTTGGTTATGCCATTGACGACCAATGCTCAACCGCTTTCATGGATCTTATGAATAGGGTCTTCAGGAGTTTCTAGATCGGTTTGTCATAGTGTTTATAGATGACATTCGGTGTATTCTAAGAGTGAAGAAGAGCATGAGGAGCATCTCGAGATTGTTTTGCAGACTCTTAGGAGAGAGAGCTTTATGCCAAGTTCAGCAAGTGTGAGTTACGGCCGTGAGGTGACTTTCCTTAGGCATATGATTTCGCAGGATGGTGTGCATGTTGATCAGGAAAGTTGAAGCGATGGTGAATTGGCATGCACCCAAGACAATGACGAGAGGTGAGAAGTTTTACGGGTGCAGCGGGTTACTACTGAGGTTTGTAGAAGGATTCTCCATGATAGCTGCTCCGATGACTAAGCTATTGAGGAAGAATCAAAAATTTATTTGGACTGATGAATGCTAGAAGAGCTTTGAGGAGCTCAAGTGCAGGTTGACAAGTGCTCCATTGCTGATTTTGCCTTCGGGTGATGAGGGCTATACGGTATATAGTGATGCTTCGAGGAAGGGTCTCGGTTGTGTGTTGATGCATGGAGACAGGGTGATAGCATATCCTTCAAGGCAACTGAAGCAGTATGAGTTGAATTATCCGACTCATGACTTGGAGTTAGCGTGATGATCTTTGCCTTGAAGATTTGGAGGCACTATCGTATGGGGTTGGATGAGGATCTTCTGGATCATAAGAGTCTCAAGTACTTCTTGAGCGAAGGAATTGAATTTGAGACAGAGAAGGTGGATTGAGTTACTCAAGGACTATGATTTGTTGATTGAGTACCATCCAGGCAAAGCGAATGTAGTGGCTGATGCCTTGAGCAGGAAGTCTTCCATTGCTCACGTTCAGATAGTTTATCTTCCTTTATTAGAAGAGATGGCCAAGCTTAAGATAAGCTTGAGGCAGGAGGAACCAAATTGCCTCCTAGCTAATTTCAGAGTAAGGCCTATACTCAGGGAGAAGGTTAGGGAGTTGCAGGCACAGGATCCAGATTTGAACAAGTTTAGGGAGGAAATTCGAAATGGTAAGGATTCTGAGGTAGTAGTGAGAGAGGATGGACTCATGACAGTGGGGGACAGACTTTGTATTCCAGATAACAAGGAAGTTAAGGATGAGATTTTGGATGAGGCACACAATGTGCCTTATGCCATGCACCCAGGTAGCACTAGGATGTACAGAGATTTGAGAGAACATTTTTGGTGGAAGGGCATGAAGAGGGATGTAGCAGAGTATGTCAGTAAGTGTCTCGTGTGTCAGCAAGTTAAGGCTGAACACCAGGCGCCTTCAGGCAAGTTAAGGCCATTGGTCATTCCTGAGTGGAAGTGGCAAAGAGTAACCATGGACTTTCTGATGGGTTTGCCTAAGACTAGTAGGAAGCATGATGTCATATGGGTTATTGTGGATAGGTTGACGAAGTCAGCTCATTTTTTGGCAATCAAGCAGACTGATTCGTTACATGTGTTAGCCAAGAAGTATATTGATGAGGTAGTAAGATTGTATGGGATTCCAGATTCTATAGTTTCTGACAGGGATCCTCGGTTCACTTCGAGATTCTGGGGAAGCTTGCAGGAAGCTTTAGGTACTAAGCTGCATTTTAGTACGGCATTTCACCCTCAAACGGATGGTCAATCTGAGAGGACCATTCGGACACTTGATGGAATGCTCAGGACATGTGTGTTAGATTTCAAGGGAGCTTGGGATGAGCATTTACCATTGGTCGAATTTGCTTATAATAATTCGTACCATTCGAGCATTCAGATGGCTCCATACGAGGCTTTATATGGAAAAGGTGTAGAACTCCGATATGTTGGGATGAAAAAGGAGAGAGAAAACTGGTAGGACCAGAGTTGATTCAGTGAACAGTGGATAAAGTCAATTTGGTTAAGCAGCAGCTTAAGGCAGCCCAGGATAGGATGAAGAGTTACACTGATGTTTATCGAAAAGAGATGTAGTATGAATTCGATGAGAAGGTGTTTCTTAAGACGTCTCCTTGGAAGGGAGTAATGAGGTTTGGCAAGAAAGGCAAGTTGAGTCCAAGATATGTAGGTCCTTATGAGATTCTTGAGAGGATCAGACCTCTAGCTTACAGGTTGGCGTTGCCGCCAGAGTTGTCTCAGATTCATGATGTCTTTCATGTTTCCATCTTTGAGGAGGTGAGATCGATCCTTCTCATGTCATTCGAGTTTGAGAGGTTCGATTAAGAGGCGACTTGAGTTATGAGGAAATCCCAAGAGAGATCTTGGACACAAAGGAAAAGGTCCTCGAGAATAAGACAGATTCAACTAGTTAAAGTTCTGTGGAGGAACCATTCAGTAGAAGAAGCCACGTGGGAGCCATTGGACGCCATGAAAGAGAAGTATCCAAGTCTTTTCGATGATTCAGGTAAATTTCGAGGACGAAATTTCTTTAAAGAGGGGGAGAAATGTTGGGCCCCAAATTTGTTTTTTTTAATGTTATTAAGTATGAATTAATTTGATTGTATTAATTGTTGTTTAGTTTGATTTCATTGAAGGTATTAGAGGAAAATTAAGAATTATTTAAGATTAGTGTGGAATAAATGGTTATGGAAGGGTAAAAGTATATATGAGGGCAAAATGGGAAAGGCACTTAAGTTATGATGTTTAAGGCTTACCAAGGAGGGGTAATAGGGTACTTGTGCTATCCTTTAGGTTTAAGGAATTAAAAGAAGAAAATAATAGAAAATAAAATAAAAAGAAGAGAGAACGGAGAAGAGGAGTCGTGGGAAGAGAGGAAGAAGAAAAGAAAGAGAAGGAAGCTCAAGTTTGACGATTTTCGTAGGATTGAAGCACTTGTTGGTAAGTTTATGTTCTTTTACTCTTGTTTGAGATGGATTGAAACCTAGAATGGGTTGTATGAAGTTAAAATCGTTTGAGTTAGGGTTTTCAGAAACTTTGGTAGAAACTCATGGGTTGTTGTTTTGTTGATGATTTTATGTTAGAATGAGCTTAGAAATGGAGTGTAAGGCATGATTTAGGGTTTAGATGTGTTGTAATTGAAGGATGGGAGGTTTAGGGTTGAAAAACAGTGAGAAAATCATGTTACGGTAGATTTCTGGGCTCGCTCGCCGCGGTGCGCCCATGCCCTCGCCTCGGCGCGCCCAGTTTTCTCGCCGCGGCAAACGGCCAATTTCCTGCGGAGACATACTTTGGTATTTTGGGCATAACTTTTGATGTAGATGTACAAATGAGGTGATTCTTTTTTCTTTGTAAACAAGAGACATAGGGCTACAAGTTTTGTGAAGAAATGAAGTTCTGATTCAGTCTCTAAGGATATCCAATTTTGGATGGAAGTTGAGCATAGAATTTATGTTTCATAATAAGTTATAGTTTGAACTGTTAAAGTTTGACTTTCCGATTTCTACACCAAATTGATTGGAATTTGGTTGTTTGGTTAAGGAAATCAAGTAAGTCAAGAGGATCAAGGGGAACAAGAGGAAATACATTCCTAAGCAAGTTTTAAGCAAGAATTCCAAGGTGGGTTCATGTTTATAATTGAGTAAATAAGTTACTCATTGTTTTGTTCAAATCAAGAAAGATTTAAGGCATTTAAATTGCATCATCAACGATTGCATTACATGTTATTATGAATGATTATATTCTGCTATATGATTTTCATTCATGATTATTAACAAGGTTTTCAAAAAGGGGTGTTCTCCTTTCACGAATACAAGTACATGAAATTAAGTTTTACGAAATATATGACAAGCAAGTTTACAAGCAAGTGCCAGTTTGGAAAACAAGTTTACAAGAACAAGAATCATGCATATTTATATGGGTTTGCGGTATGTCCCTCACGAATATTCAAGTGCACATTGACTCACGAAAAGGCTTCTCCCGCCTACCCACTAGTGGCATAGGGTTTCTCACAAGGATTCCCTCACGAAACTACGTCTACACATCAACATTTCGATGGAATGTGTAGTACGTCATGAACCAGGGACAACCCAAACCATCATGTTATGTTATGTGTTTGATGATCTGTTATTATGAATCATGCATCATGAATTGTTCAAGAATCAAGCATATTTCAAGATAATGACTCATGCATGTTCAATCGCTATGATTTCAACAAGTATCACAGCAATGAGTTATTTTTTATTACTTTTGCTTATTTCTATATTATAAATATGTTCCCACGAGCTTTATAGCTCACCCCCTCTAATCTCCCCCATCCAGGTGACGAGCAAGAGACCAAGTGAGTCACGAGTTACGGAAGCACTCCATTTTGTCATGTTTATTTTTAAGCTTTAGTTACATTTCAAGTATTATTGGTTCAAGAGTATTTTGTATTTTTGGCTCTTGAACTCAAAGTTGTAATTTGGTTTGAGATGTTCTTCAAGCTTAGTAAAACTCATCTTTTGGAGCATGAATTATGAATTTGTTTGTTTAAATCAGATGAAAGTAGGTTTCAAGTTTGTTTTCCAGCAGGCCCATTGATCTTCCGCGGGTCTTTTTCTTAAATGTATAATTAGCATGTTTCACGCCACGCTCTTATGTCCGATGTTGGGCTCCGGCAGCGGGGTCCAACATGTTGGCCTTGAGAGAGCATGCGTATGAGTATTTTAACTTTTGAGTTGCTGTTGAGTTTCTGACTTTGGGAGAACTCGCTGGAAACTTGCTATGGTTTATATGCTGTTGTAATGAGCTGTAGAGCTCTCCGAGGATGTTTTATGATCTATTTTTGATGTGTTAAATTGGTAGGCGTGAGTTGTTAGAATTAAATGCAGGTGCTGTGTAAATGGCAGATTGTCAGACAGAGCTGGGAGTCCACTTTTGACCCTCATGGAGTTGGAATATAGGTCGGTGGTCTGCATGAACGTTGTAGGGAGTTTTCTTACCTTTCCATAGCCACTAAGTTTGTTTAATTCGGAGTCCTGGGTCAAAAGTTATGGAGTTTGTAAGTTCTGGTACTGTTTGTGGAAAGCTAGTCATTCGGTCTTAGAGTAAAATTTTGATTCCCTTAGTGGTCGAGCTTGTCTTTGGGTTCTTCTTAAAAAATGTAGATTTTTCTCTTAGCTTTCCAACGATTCAAACCGTGTCTAATTTGGAGCTCGGAGTCAAAAGTTATTAAGGTTAGAATTCTGATAGGTCGGATCACTGGGCAGGTCGCTCGGCCATAAGCATGGCCTTCGGCACACGACGATCGGCACGCTGCTTGAGTGCCCAGCTCGGCAATGGCACTTTCGCCAGTAGCAGGAAGCTAAGCGTGTTTGGGGGTCGGTCTTGGCCGACCGACCCCTCTCCCTTCTTTTAGCCATAACTTTTTGTGTAGACCTCCGATTGAACCCATTTTCGAAGCGATAGATTTCTAAGAGATTTTTCTATCTTTCCACACTTGATTTATCAGTTTTTATTTTAATTTGAAAAAGGTGGTTTGAAACAAAATGTGGAGGTCGGCTGATCAAATCTAAATATACTTTACTAATTTGTAGATATCTTGAGCTATAGAGCTCCGATCAAAGAGATTATTATTTTAAATTAAACTAGAGACATAAACCTACAAGTTTTATGAAGGAACCGATTGGCAATTAAGCCTTTAAGATTTTCAAATTCTGACCTGAGGTCGGTAGTGCTCAATTTTGGCTATCTTCTTTGAAATAGCATTTTTGCCATAACTTCTTCATTTCTAATCCAAATTGAGCGTTTTCAGTGGCGTTGGAACCGTGAGAGCGTAAGGAACATATTTTATTAAAAATCCTATCCAACTTTTCTATTGCAAGTTTTCCCCTTTTGTGGCCAATTTTATGTCAGTTTTGGGTCTTCCATGCTTATATGGGTCCGAATGTTGGGCTTCGGAGACGGGGCCCAACACAACTTATGGGACCTAACCAAATCCACATAATACACAAATTCATACTTGGAAATTCGGATTGCCCGTAGGCACAATTCAGAAACTTAGCTCTCATGTCATAACATATTCAAACATAATGTCACACAAATTCACATATCAAATTCTCAATCATAATTCAAACAAATTCCATTCATAATTTCCACAATTGCAAATTCACATAACCATTATTCAAGCATTTAAATCCAAAGGATTTTTAAACCTCAAAGTCAAAGAATGCATCAATTTTTCATAAACAGCAAATCATTCAAAACAAAGAAAGTAACAATGGCATCGATTTTATCAAAACATCCGAAACAATTGTAATAATATTTCCAAACATTTGAAAACAATGAATTTAACAATTTGTAAATCATTCCAAAATCAATTAATTTCATCATTTGAAAACAATAATTTACAAGCATTTTTTCTTTCTTTATTTTTCGAAAATACACAATTAGCTTATAAAATGCATCTCTATCTGATAATCATTGTAAAGCAAAACCCTTCATCAATACTCCTTAAATTCACATGAAAAATGATCCACCATCAAATAGAGTCAATTTCCCTTCTTTGACTTAACTCTCAAGTATATCCACACCTCTTCTTCACCAAGTTGAAGTGAATGAACACATTGTGTTGAAACAAATTATAAAAAATGACAAACATGAAACAGAATTACAGGAACAAACAAACTTGAAATTCACACACATATTTTTTTTTCTTTTTATTTTATTTTTTATTTTTTATTTTTTTGAAATAACAAAGTACAATTAGGATAAAAATAAAGTACATGACTACGCGACAACACAAATGATAAATCACAACCCTTCATTCATGCAACCAAGAGAACCACGACTTTTAAGCATATACACCTTTTACTCCTCTTAAAACCACTCATGTCAAAACTTCATGTTCTATAGCTAAAGGCAAGGGTAGGTCATAAAAGTGAGAATTAAGGTTGTAATGTGGCAAAATTTAGAAAAATAGGCTATTAAGCTTAAATGGGGTAATAAAAGGATAAAATAAAGTATTAGGTGGCCTGTGGCTATGTAGTTTAAAACAAATGAATACCTTACGATTTTCATGTTATTGTGTGAATCATGTGTGTAGTCTCAAAGAGTACCAAGACAAGGTCCAGAGAGACATCCCATGGAAGAGCACAATATATACACTCAAGAGACTGATGCAGAAGTGTCAGTCTATATAGGTTACCTCACCGACTTTTTCATCTATCCATTTAATCAAATGTAAAGTTCATTGTAAAATGCCTATAAAATGCAAGTAATTTCTTTAAGCAAGTTTAGTTAACACTTGAAATGATGTTTATTCTAAAAAGAACAATTTATGTCATGAAGAAAATTTTAGTTTGAAAACAAGTTAGATTAGAATTTCTACTTAGTCACATTTAGTTAATTATTTTGCCTAAGACTTGAGGTGATCTACCTAAATATAGGCAAACAAACACAAAAATGTGAACAAATGCAAACTATCCTATGTGAAGATCTGTTTTTTTTATTGAAATGATTTGAGGACAACTGAAAGTCATTTTGGTGCACGAACACTTCAATAACCATAAAATTCATCCTCTAATCTTACCCCCACACTTGTTTCTTACATTGTCCTCAATGTGAGATCTAAATGATGAGAAATGAAAGCATAATCATTAAGCAAAAGTTTTACAATGATGTAAAGTCAGGTTAATAGCAACACACAACATCAATTCATTATAGCAAACCAAATCAAACCACTTCAGCATATAAAAGATGTGTATAACCTAGATGAAATATCAAAAAATGCAGAATTAAGCATGAAAGAAGCTTTTTTAGTAGGCTAACTCAAATCCACTCTAACAAAGGGTGATAAATATCATGATCTAATAGAAACAAAAATTGAAATAACTGCAGAGCGGTATAAAATACTAGAATTAAAAAAAAAGAAAAATAAATGCAAATCTGATTTATTATTTCATCATGGGTTACCTCCTAAGTAACATTGTTGGTTTACATCATTAGCTCGACGTACTGCATAATTTATGGTTCTTTAAATAGAATCTCCTCCACCAGCATAACTTAAGTTTGATCACAAAACGGTTTGAGCCTTTGCCCATTCACTTTAAAAAATTTGTCAATTTTTAAGTTGCGCACTTCTATTGCACCATGCAAAAACACGTTAGTGACAATAAAAGGACCTAAACATTGAGACTGTAGCTTACCAGGAAACAATTTCAGTTTTGAATTAAACAAGAGCACTTTTTTCCCAACAAAGAATGATTTCCTAGCATTCTCATATGCTTCCAACCTTAGTTCCTCTAGTTTTTACAGCTATAACTTTCTCTATTTTCCAGCTAACTCATAATCAAAATTGCATTGTTTTGCTGCCCAGTATGACTTATGTTGAATCTCAACCAGTGAGTGACAAGCTTTCCCAAAGACCATCCTATAGGGAGACATACCTATTGGAGTCTTATATGTAGTCTTGTGGGCCCATAAAGCATCTTTTAAATGATTACTACAATTCTTTCTATCAAGTTTCACCATTTTATAAAAACATGGGAAAGAAAGAAGAAAAAGAAAACATGGGAAACTAGGGAAGGAAGAAGAGAAAAACTTGGCGAAGCTAGCAAAGAGGAAGAGTCAACTTGTTTAAGGTAAGTTTCATCTTTCCTTCTTGCTTAGGTAGGAAAAGAAGTAGAGAAATGGGTGTTGTGATGGAAGAAAGAAGAGAACCTATTTTGATCTTTCATGGATTTCAACCTAGGTCTTAGTTTCTCTAGCTTAGAGGAACTATAGGTAGGTTAAGTCTAAGCTTGATTTTATCATTTGGATTATTAAAGCTTATGCATTTCCATTTTAATGTTGGCTGAATGGAAATTTGGTTTATTTTAGGAAACCAAGAAAACCCTAACTAACAGCAAGAACAAGGGCATAATGGAACTTAGATTTCTAAGCAATTTAGGTGGGTAATGTATTTATAGTTATTGTGAGATGGGCAATTTGCTTACATGTGTGTGTGTATGCTTAATTTGCTTCAATTTGAGTTGTTGTGAATGATGGAAATTGTATTATGATGTAGTATCATGTCATGTCTTGAAAGATGCTATGACATTTTGTATATTCAAAAAAGAGGAAAAAGCATGAGATACATGAAAGTATGAATATATATGATGAATTGAATTGAGCATAGAGTTGTTTGTATTTAGGCAAGATAGAAACCATTTTGTTCGTCATGTGCACTTGACTAAGCCTTCTCCCGATTGCCCACTTGTGGCATATGAGATCCTAAGAAACAGACTCAGTTTGTTCATGGTGTAAACTTCAATTTCTCCATTTCGACCCATGGGACTCTCGATTCATTTGTTTGTGCATTGCATCATTGAATTGTCAAGTATGGTGCATAATTGAGTGTCATACTTTGATGGTTAAATGGATATGCTATGTTTTACGTGATGACATTTTAACTATGATTTTTGAGCTAGAATTGCGGATGATTGAATTTCTAAATTAAATGATATATATATATATATATATATATATATATATATGCTTGATTTGTGTGGCTCATTACCAATGACTATAGATATATTAGCCAATGAGCTTTGTAGCTCAAACCATTATTTTTTACTCCTCAGGTGCAAAATAAGAAGATTAGCAATCCTTGCAAAGCATTTGGAAACTTCGAGATAGCTATATTTAGTACTAAGTTAGTTTAATTACTTTTGGGTATCTTTAGTAGCATATCGAACATGAGCATCCATATGTATTTTGTATTAAACTAATGATGTAGTGTTGATATGTAACTAAAGCTATGTATAAACTTCATTTTGTTTTCGTAATGAGATTATGAATGGAAGCACTTTTTATTTGTTTGTGTGTGTGTATATATACATATATATATTCATGTTTACCTTTTGTTGAGTTGTTAATGGTTGTTAAGATTGTATATGCAAATTAGCGTTTGATTGTTAGAAATAGAGTTGCATGTAAGTGTTGGATGTTGGGTTCTGGGTTGTGAATTGAAGGTTTCACCGCAACAAAGCCAGGAATTTTTCCCCGGTGAACCTTTCCTAAATATGTTTTGTTAGCTTTTTTGGTAACTTTTCCACGACAAAGTTACCAAGAGGATCCTAGATTTGATCTGGGGACTTCCCTGTGGCATATTTGTCCTGAGGGGTATGGTTACTCAACCTTTAGACTCTGTCGTGGTGAAGCTAGATGTTGGTCATGACGAAATTCTCTCGAAAAGTCATCGAAAATATTTTCCATAGTTTTGTGGCAGGGCACAATGAAGCTAGATGTTGGTCGTGACGAACTTCTCCTGAAAAGTCGTCAAAAATATTTTCCATAGTTTGTCTACAAGGAACATAAACTTTTCCGTTGTTAACCCATCAAATGCTAACGTTGAAATCTTCCATGAATAGAAGTTTTAACTTTCCTCTCACATGATCCCTACCTGACTACCCTAAATGATCACCTCAGGATTAGTCACGGGACCTGGCACCAATATGTTTGATATCAACGCTTAGGCTTTTTAAGGATTCCTAGGCTTAGAATATGTAGTGGTATAAATTATATGATGTGTAACGAATTGTTTTTATTGTGAATTGATTGACTGCATTAAGTGACATACATATCATAAATACATATAGGAAATAAGATTAAAATGAAATGTAAGTTAATCGTTAGTGTTTAAATTGAAGGAGTAAGATGCCAACTCGTAGAAGAACACGAGGAGTTATGCAAGAATCTATTGCACCTGATTCTTTACCTAGAGAGGAGAGTATTGATGAGTCTAGACCCCTAGGAAATGTTGAGGCTTTTATAGGGCACGATAGTGGGCCCTTTCGAATATAGATACGAGAGTCACCTTTTCCACAGGAGCAAGTGCCTACTCCCTTAGATCCCCAATTGTTCCAGGCATTTGCTCAAGCTTTTGTCCAGGCTATAGGCCAGATGCCGTAAACTTCTACTTCAGCCCCAGTTAAGAAGAGAAAGCAATTTGATAAGCTTAAGAAGTATAGGGCAGTGGACTTTTATGGAACTACTTGATCCGAACCTTAGTTCGTACCCTTGGAGGTCAAATAAAAAATATAAACCAAGGATTGCAATATAGGATAAAACCTTAGGTCGTCTCACTTAATCGGAACCTAACAAATAGACCTAAGCTAACCTATATGTCATGAAATGCAAGCTAATTTGGTAAAGAGGGGGTTTTGATCTTTGGAAACATTAACTGTATTGAATGGACTTGTAAGAAAAATGTGTAAAGCATATTTTTTGGATTTCTAGGAATAGAAAATGGGAAGATTAAGACAAATGATCAAATATGGATGGTATTCTCTTGAAAATGGGCCTTGTCTATCATAGTTCAAAATTGATTTTTTGATGGGAGTGGAAATCACTAAGTTTCAAATGGGTAAACCTTAAAGAAATCTTTAAGTCCAAGGTCTTAATTAATGAACTCCATTTCTTAAGACCTTGTTAAATGCCCTTAGTGTTTGTAGTGGGTAAGTCAATGTAACAAGCCGTTTTGGGATCTAAAATCAACTTAATATCAAACACAACTATGCAAGATAAAAGAGATTCAACAAGATCACAAATGGACATATATAAGACTTCATATATTTACTGCTCAAAGTTCTACATCAACAAATCCAAACCACACATTGAATATCGAACGCTTGATTAAACTCTAATCAAGATTGTGGAACTACAAATTACAAATCCTAAACCTAGGAGTTCATAAATCATAGCTGAACATAGATTAAGTTACTCCCCTTTTAATCCCATTAAACTCTAGCCATTGCTACATCTCCAAGAGGAGAGAGGTGCCTAGCCACGCATAGCTCCAAGAGAATTCATAACCAAGAACCCACTAGAGATACCTATCGTAGCAGACGACGATGGAAAGTGGATGAAAATGGTATACATGAGAGAAGACGATGGAGTGTGCGTGAAGATGGAGTTGTATGAGATGATGAATAATAGTATGGAGGTGTCGACTTTATTTCATTTGGTTTAAGTTAGCCTAAAATAGGTCTTTTTCATAAAACAGGTTAATGGATCAGGTTGTTTAATTTGCCAAAAATGTTTAGGGTCTGTGCCAATTCGAAGGTTTCGTTGTAGCGAGAGGATGAGTTTGTCGTGGCAAACTTTTCTCGAAAGATTTCTTCAGTCAACTTCAACTTTTGCTGCAACGCAAACATTATTTTCACCCCGGCAAACTTTTCCCGAAAGGTCTCTTCAGTAGATCTTCATATTTCGCTGCGGCGAACTTACCTGTTGCCCTCGTTGACTTGTTGACTTGTGATCTTGGTCTTCATTCCTTGGCCCTACTTCTTGAATCTCCTACTATATAAATTCAAGACAAGCACTCAAGAGTTAAATTAAGCAGAAAATCTGAAAATAAGAGCTAAGAAGTATAATAAAAACCATGAAATTGTTACCAATTGATAAAGGAAACTTGGGTTCAATCAAATTCTTCCACACTTAGACCTTTGTACTCGTGGACAAAGTTTATAAAAGTTAATAGAGACATAAGTGTAATAGAAATTCCGACCATGTTTAAAAAGGAGAGTAGAAAATCAGTTAAGTCACTTCCTCATAAATCAACCCAAGCAGACTGAAAGACCACTAAGAAAATAAACACTATAAGCATTTAATCCAAGAGATTGGGAAAAAGAGATTTCTCCCAAGGTAATGTGCTTAATCTCTCAACTCACTTGTGTTGGCATAATTTCATTCTACAATCTGCTTAGTCCATTCTCTTCCATAAGCTTATGATAATTCTACCTCTCCACCACAAAACTATAATTTCGAGAATCAAGAGGAATTTTCAAGTTTGTAATGTACAGAAGGCTAAATGAAATAGACTGAATAGAAGAAGGAAAAATGAGTACATGCACCACAATAATTTTTCTCTTGAAACAAATGAAAACAATGCGTAAGAAGATATTTACACAAACAACAAACGTAATTTAACACATTTTTATTACATTTCTCTTTTGAGAAAGCTTTTTGTTTTTTTTTTTCACTTTTTGAAAATTTTGGAACTCTTTTAATTTCTTTTCTTTTGTATAGACACCCTTGTTTTTTTTTTCAGCTTTAACTAAAGATGAGATACTCGTATTAATTGTGAAATATGCATACACTCAAAAGAAGGCTCAAAGGTGCTAGCAAAGTTTAAGTGTTTGGGGTTTGTGTTTGGGTAAGTAGGGTTTGGAAAGGAATGCCTCTATCATGTTAACAAAATTTTAGTTCATCAAGCTTTGATCAAGAATTAAAACAAATTCTAAAGAGATATGAAATTAAGCAGATACACATAAAAATGAAAGAATATTCAGGCCCAAATATCCTTTCAACAAGGTTAGTACCTCAATTAAGCAATCTCAAGGTTTAAAAACACATAATGCTACTCTCTTAGCATACCCTCACTTGCTTCTCATGAAAATATTGAATGAAATTAATCGAAATCAACTATCATTTAAAAACATAAATGGTGTTTTCAAAAGCACATGGACAACTTTGAAATTTATAAAATCTTCAAGACACTGGAGTGAAAAGAATATAATTTGGGAGAATTATTGAAATGAGAGAATTTAAAACAGTTTCTTTTATGAAGGATAGTGTCATCGCGGCAAACCACAAATTCACAGCGTCGCTGCGGTGAAACCAAGAGTTCACCACGGCGAAAAATGGCAAACACACTTGAAAAATGCAATGCACCTTAATTGCCAAATTTAAAAATTTGCATAGGACACACAAATGACTTGCGTAAATGATTAAATGGCCAAAGATGATTAATAAGCAAGAATTGCCAAAATGGAATAACCTCCCTCATACTTAAACATCATATTGTCCTCAATGTGAAGAACAATTAAAACACATTATGCATTGAAATGGAAGTGGAAGGCTATTGAATAACAACTTGATTATTGAACTGTGAATTAACTAATTTAGATTCTAATAATATACATGTTTCCCATACATCTCCATGTATATGTATATTACTTACAAAAGAATCTTGATACCTTATGACTAGATATATAATGCTCATATAAATAAAACCAAACTCTTTTGTTTCATTAATAACAAATATTTTCATTACAAAAGTAGCTGGAAGAATATTAAGTTATATATAAATACACTTGCTTTCTAGGGCACTATATTTACATAACTCCAATACAAACTCTTGAAGTATTTGACTCTATAGAGTCATCCAACAATTTTTCAATAAATTGGATTGGAAATGTATCTTTAACCATTATCAAATTTGGAGCAAGATAGTTTATGAAAAATTTCTAAGTGCCACTTTTTTATAAGAAAAATTAGCAATGATAATAGACCATTACTAACTGCAATAATCCACTATTCCATTATTTTTTCCACCAGTTATTCAATCTCACATTTCTAATAATATGGATTACAGTATGAATTAATTGAAACTGGTTTTATCCTTGGTATCATGTTGATTCTATTTATATAATTTCTATGAGGCAGTAAACCCTTTGGTTTTTGGAATATGATAGAACAATCAAAGGAGATGGTGCGAATAAACACAGAAGTGTCAGATTTAGAGGAAGTGAATTTGAGTTCATAAAGTTTCTGACTTAGACGATGAAACCCAGCTCAAAAAGATTATTTCAAACCATAAAGGGCTATGTGAAGGACACAAACATAAGAGGGGTGGCAAGGATCATGAAAGCTAGCAGGTTGAGACATGGAGACTTATTCGTGAAGGTGTTTATGAAGAAAATCATTATTGATGTCAAGATAACAAACATGCCAATTATTTGTCTTTGTTCATGAATGAGAAGTCAAGCTTAAAGTTTTTAAAAAGCTAATTAACAAATCACGATGTTTATTCGCTATAATGAAAGCCTCGTACTCAGCTGGGAATCTGTTTAAAGTGAATAAAATAAGATCATCTTCAAAGATGTGGTCTCCGATGGCGGCAAGTTCTTTGGCTGTAGTGGAAATAGTATTTAAAATTTTTGGGATGGAGGTGGCACCTTTCTTAATTGTGAAAAGTTTATGATAGAGAAAAGATTGTTCAGAGAAAGGTTGATGAAGGCAATGGCGCTAAGGATAGTCCAGAGGTCACAAGCAGTAATGCATCCCAAAGTAAGGCATGTGGCAGAATTAGAGAGTGATGTTGTAAGAAAAGAATATATTAATAAATCAAATTTTTGCTACACAATGTCTTTTAGAGATGAAGAATTGGTTTTTGTGTCTCTTATCAGTGTTGATATAGTTCCATTAACATATCCAAGTAAGTCGAAGGTTGTGAGAACAACTCTAACTTGGTTTCACCGGATAAAATAATTCATTATGTTTAAGGGTGTGGTAAGAAAATTGGTGAGTTGATTGAATGAGATGATCGGAGTAGTTTGTTCTAACATTAGTAAATTAATGTTGAATTCACAATAATGTTGAGGCTAGTATGTGAAATTGATAGGCTGAGAAAATTTTGATATATGAAAATTCGATTGTTTTTAGATGTGATGTATGGTAACAATAGGAAATGAGGTTTCAAAGAAGATGTTTATTTGGTTGTAAGTTTTCAACCATGATTGAAGTGATGTAGAATTGGGTTGCATTTTCTATATTTTGTGAAAAGGCTTTAATGGATTAATACACACAATAAGAGTACAGAGGATAAGTATAAATTTACAAGTGAAAAGATATGTACATATTTAAAAAAATGATAACAATGTTAGCACTAAACTATTAGTTGGGATTATGATACGATAACAACTACAAAGAGCTTTAATAAAGTCCCTTGCTTCCTAATTTGATGATATGTTGTAGCCATGTATAATAATATTGGCCTTCTTTGGTTGAAATCCAATAAGTAAAATATCCTTACCTTTTGGTTGAATTGCATTGTAAGTTTAGTAAATTCCCAGAGAATTGGTCTAAGTGTTCACAGCCATTAGGTACCCAAAACTACATCATAAGCCCCTAACTCAATCCCAAAAGAAATCCACTTCAACCAAAGAAGTAATTCATTATGTTTAAGGGTATGGTAAGAAAATTGGTGAGTTGATTGAGTGAGATGATCAAAGTAGTTTTTCTAACATTAGTAAATTAATGTTGAATTCACAATAATGTTGAGGCTAGTATGTGAAATTGGTAGGTTGAGAAAATTTTGATATATGAAAATTCGATTGTTGTTAGTTATGATGTAAGGTAACAATAGGAAATGAGGCTTGAAAGAAGATGTTTATTTGGTTGTAAGTTTTGAACCATGATTGAAGTGTTGAAGAATTGTGTTGCATTTTCTATATTTTGTGAAAAGGCTTTAATGGTTAAATACACATGATAAGAGTACAGAGGATAAGTATAAATTTACAAGTGAAAAGATATGTACATATTTAGAAAAATGATAATAATGTTAGCACTAAACTATTAGTTGGGATTATGATACGATAACAACTGCAAAGAGCTTTAATAAAGTCCCTTTCTTCCTGCTTTGATGATATGTTGTAGCCATCTCTTTTTGTATAATTATATTGGCTTTCTATGGTTGAAATCTAATAAGTAAAATATCCTTACCTTTTGGTTGAAATTGCATTGTACGTTTAGTAAATTCCCAAAGAATTGGTCTAAGTGTTCACAACCATTGGGTACCCAAAACTACATTATAAGCCCCAAACTCGATCCCAAAAGAAATCCACTTCAACTAAAGAAGTAATTCATTATGTTTAAGGGTTATTGGAGTTATGTAAATATAGTGCCCTAGAAAGCAAGTGTATTTACATGTAACTTTATCTTCTTGATTCTGCTTTGTAATGAAAATATTTATTATTAATAAAACAAAAGAGTTTGGTTTTATCTGTATGAGCATTATATATCTGGTCATAAGGTACCAAGATTCTTTTGTAAGTAATATATATATATAGAGATGTATGGGAAACATGTATATTATTAGAATCTGAATTAATTGATTCACAGTTGAATAATCAAGTTGGTCGCTTGATTATGGTTTAGACTGTAGTGTTGTGATTTATCTCCATATAAGTAAAGGAGTTTACTTCAAGGGAATGATGAGTTTCATATCATGATAGTACTTGACTATCGATAATGGCACTATTAAATGAATCTGGAATCAAGTATGTTTTCAAGAATAAAGTGGGCTATTACTTTAATCTTAAAACATAAAACTTAAGCATTCGCTTATTATGAACCATAATCTTGATGAGTGGTGAACTCATATATGTTTCATTATAATTCTTGATATGATCGGAATGGATTTTTACAGAGTATTAATCCAATGTCTACATGTTGGAATTATTAATTGAAACATGTATCCGGGAACATTCACTCAAATAAAGAGTTTATAGTGTTATCATCTCTTCTAGATGTTTTAAGGAGATTTGGTGATTAAACTGGCGCCAGTAGCTTGATGGACTAGCTACCCATCAAGTCTTAACACTCAGATGAGATCTTATGTGTTAATCACCACATAAAGTAAAATGAGAGATCTAGAAGAAAAAACCAACATAAGGCCAAAACGGTAACTTTATCCTTTGTTGTGCGGATGGCTATAATAAGGTTCTAAATAGGGTTTGCAATTGGACATATTCTCATAATATTTAATAATTCAAGAGTTCAACTAATTGTCTTTAGTGGAATGACATTTAGTTAATAAGCTAAAATTAATTCCAATGAGATTGAATTAATTCTGGGCTTATTGGAGCTTGAATTATCAAAGTCCAATAAGATTCCCCACTTGGCTTTAAGGAAGGTTATCAAGCTAAGTAAGAAATATAAATGGAGGTTAATTAGAAGTCCATAATTGAATCTTGGGCTTGGTCTAATTAAAGAAGCCCAAATGTACATTTAGTAATGGGCTTGGTTTTTGGTTTAATGTAATTAATTAGATTAATTATATTAAAACAATTTTTTTAAGAAGAAGATAGCAATTTCGGTTATTCCTAGGTTAAATTTGTAACCACACATTTGAAATTAAAATGCTAAATAAAGATGGTTTTTATTATGTTTAATCATCATTAAATGGAGTTATGAACTTACCATTAAATGGTTTAATGTTTGTCTTTTAATGTTGGCTTGTAACCTATTTGCATTCATTAGATTAAAGATGAAAGATGTACATTAGATGGACCATCTTCCTTCTTTCTTCTTGGCAAAACTGAAATTGGGTATTGAATTTTAGGTTATGATCTTTTCAAATAGCCATCATAAAGATAAATGAAGATAATCTCATTTATTGGCTATTTTATGAGTGATTAATGAAAGAAGTGATGCATTTGATGCCTCTCTCTCCTTCCATCCATGCATATACGAAATTGGTAGGCAAGAAAGAGTTCTTGCATGTTCTTTACACCTTCTCTCCTTTCATGAAAGAGAGTTTCGAAAATACCAATTGAAAGGGTTTAAATTTTGCTTCTTCTTCTTCTAAGAAAATCTCCTTCAAACATTTCTTCTCCTTTCCCACCAAAGGATTTTGTTAACCTAATTGTCCTTAAAGAACAGGTGGTAAATCTAATTGGTTGAGGATACTACAACAAGGAGAAAGTAGATTGCTAAAGTAAAAGAGTCAAAGGCAAAGGATTTGGATACACGAAGAAGGAGAGGATAGCGCAACGAGGATTTAAAGCTGCAGCGAAGGAGTCGGTAATAATCCTGATCTTGTTTATATTTTATTATCCTTATACCATATCATGTATGGATTGGCATGTTGATTTGGATTTGTTGCTTCCGCTGCAAGTAATGATTTCTTAAAAGTTTTGAAATCTACCGTTTTTCAAACAAAGCATGTTTTCTTTTTCCGATCCAACAATTGGTATCAGAGCCAGTTTCTAATGCATGATTTCGGTTCCTATATATTGGATGCATGGGTTGGAAATCTTTTTGTGTATGCTGCATATTTTTTATGTGATAGAAATATACATGGTGTATGTTTGCTCTTTTGGTTGTCCATAGAAGTTAAATTTACCTTGTAAGATTTCTTCATTGGTTATAACAAGGAGGGTGGTCTATCATCACCATGTTTCCTCCTTGGTTTCTTTTTTCTATTTTATTTGATTTTGTAATGTAGAAATTGATGTAATGATGAAGATGGAGCAACCATGGATTGAAGAAATGGAAATGTAAAATTTTTGGTGCATCTTTTTGTGTATTGGCATAAGTTTTGTGAAAACATAGTTGCTGGAATTTTGTTTCAATGGATCACTTTTCGGTTTTTATTGTAAAAACAAGTGCTGGATTTTTGTTTCAAAGAATCAAATTTTGGTTTTACTAAAATACTAAGTGCTGGTTTTTTATTTTCATGAAATGAGCTTCGGTTTTAATGAAAACTAGTGCTGGAATTTTTTGTCAAAACAAAGATTTGGTTTTCTAAAAATCTGGTGCTGGAATTTTATTTTTCAAAGTGACAAAATTCGATTTTCATATATGTCATTACATTTTGTTTACCGAATGGGCCGGATCATGTTTGTGAAAAGTTCGAAGCGGAAGATCCTAGTCCAAGAAGAATACTTTGGGCCTAAAAGGCTTGTAATTATTTAATTTTTCAAGGATGGACAATCAAAAGTAGCTTTATTAGTTCATGTGATGAATGGAGAAATGAATGCTTATAATATGTGATATTATGTGATTGCATGTCATTTAGAAAATTGCCAACCCTAGGCTTTGCCATGCATTCATTATGTATGAGATATATAATGAAACAATTTAGGATGGATAATAAATTGCATCTAGACAAGATGGTATTTAAAACTTAAAGCCCAAAAAGATTGAGTGGGAGAGGATGCTCCTGTGAGAGTCCACGGTCTCCAAATGATGGCCCGTTTGCATGTGGTGAAGTGTTACTCCCCATCGGAGGGCATGGATCCTAGATCTTGCATGGTTTGGGTCTCCTTAAGGATAAGTCCACTTAATGATAGCAAATGTGACCTCCCACCGAGGCATGGTTTGTAGGTATCTTTAGTGAATGAATCAAATGGTTAAACACTCAACATTTTTTATCAATAAACTGCCCACCGTAGCTCTGTTGGTAAAAGTATGGACCAAATTAAGATGCTTCTTAAAAAATTGGGCATGAGATGCTTGGTAGTTTTTGAGTGGGAGGGTAATGGATAAGATGGCTCACCGTCACTTAGTCTGTCATAGATAAGAAAAATAACCGTCGTATAATGTTTTAATTTTTTAAGTTTTGTTAAATCTATCATCATACATACATGCATCATGATTTTATACAAAGTTCCATAAATTGTTGACTAATATGCTCATGTTTTAATAATTTATATTTTCAAACATAATCAACCACAAAATGAATCCACTCACCCTGCTCTTGACTAATAACAAATTAGAAAACGGAGACAATTTTAATGAACGGAGACGTAACCTTGACATTGTTCTTCAATATGAACGTATTTCATGGGTGTTAACTGAAAATGAGCCTACACCTCCAAGTGGAGATTCAACTCCTGAGCAAGTCCAACAACATGAGCGTTGGCAGAATGCTGACAAGACTACTAAGTATTATATTCTGGCTTCTGTCAGCGGCATGTTGCAAAAGCAAATCGCTTGTATGAAAACTACTAGTGCAATGGTCCGTCTCCTACATAAGATGTTTGGTGTGAGGACTAGGTCTGCAAGAGTGAAAGCTATCCAAACCTTTCATAATCTCAGACAAAAACCTGGTGAACCGGTGTGGGATTACATGATGAAGGTAATCTCTGTGGTCACCGAAATTTGAGATGCTTAGGCGGATATGGATGCGGACACGTAGATGATTATGATCATCAATAGCTTAAACTCTTCTTTTCAGCAGTTTAAGTTGGACTATGAGCTCAACAGCAAGGATTACACCTTGAGTGAGTTGATGAATACCCTCCAGAGCACGGAGGAGATATTGAATATTAAGGCTCATGGGCCAGAAGCTAATGTAGCTTCTTCTTCTAAGCCCAAGGGTAAGGGCAAGGAAAAGAAGAAGGGTCTAATGAAAAAGAAGGCCCAAACAGGGGTCAAGGCTAAATCCATGAAAAAGAAGGCCAAAGAGAACATCAAAGGAAAATGTTTCCACTGTGATGAGATGGGCCACTGGAAAAGAAATTGTCCAGTCTACCTAGATTCCCTAAAAAGCAAACAAGGTATGGGCTTCCTAAGTTTGTTAGGAACTAGAAATGTGGTAGATTTATCTACTTCTTGGATATTAGATTCAGGAGCCACTAACCATGTTTGTAATTCTTTGCAGGGGTTCCAGCAAAGGAAAAAACTACCTAAAGGCCAGTTTCAAGTCAAGATAGCAGATGGTTCCTATGCTTCAGCAGAATCAGCGGGAGTAGTTATCTTGGACTTTCCTAGTGGTCATAGGTTATATTTGGAGGATGTTTATTACATGCCAATGATTGTAAGGAACATGATTTCTGTTTTTTGTTTAATAAAATCTGGTTATTCCTTATATTTTGAAAAGGTTGTTTCAATATATAAGAATAAGGATTTTATTTGTGATGCGATAACTAAACAGGGATTGTTTTTTATAAAACCTATGAAAGGCTCACTAAACACCACATAATTGATAAAACCAAGACAATCCAAAATCTCTAGCATTAATTCAAAGTATTTGTGGCACTTAAGAATGAGTCATATCAATCAGAAAAAACTTGACAGGCTAGTAAAGGATGGGATCCTTATGGGCTTGAATAGTGATCCATTACCCACTTGTGAATCTTGTATTGAAGGAAAAATGATCAAAGCCTCATTTCCTTCTAAAGGAAATAGATCTGAATCCACATTGGACCTGGTACATACTGATGTGTGTGGGCCTATGAATGTACAAGCTAGAGGAGGTTATGAATATTTTATAATTTTTATAGATGATTACTCAAGAAATGGTGATTTGTATTTGATGCATAAAAAGAGTGAATCTTTTGAAAAGTTCAAAGAATTCAAAACTGAAGCTGATAAGCAACTTGGCAAGCCATTTAAACAGCTTCGATCAGATCGAGGTGGTGAGTATTTATCTGGAGAGTTCCAGTAATATTTAATTGACAATGGAATTGTTTCCAATTTGTCAGCTCCTCGTACACCTGAACAGAATGGTGTAGCAGAGAGGAGAAATAGAACTCTATTGGAAATGATAAGATCAATGATGTCCTACGCTAGCCTTTCAGAATCGTTATGGGGATATGCCATACAAACGACAACATATCTTCTTAACTTTGCTCCGTCCAAATCGGTACCTAAAACACCTAGGGAGTTATGGACTGGCCAAGTGCCTTCATTGAGGCATTTGAGGACTTGGGGCTGCCCAGCCCATGTTCTAAAGCCTGAATCCACAAAGATGGAACCAAAGTCAGAAGTATGTTTGTAGGATATCTTACGGGAACTCGAGGGTACTATTTTTACAGTCCTCATGATAAAAAGGTATTTGTGTCGAAAAATGCAATCTTCTTAGAGGAAGAGTTTGTGAATAATCACAAAGGAAGAAATGAAGTAGTACTAAAGGAGTTAGCCATTTCATCCAAACCAAGAGTTGTTTTGGATATGACAGAACAAGATGTCGAAATGGATTCAAGAGTTGAATCAGAAGTGCAACCTGAACATCAAGGTGTGCCTAGACATAGTGGGAGGGTTGTGAGACAGCCAGATAGGTATCTGGGTTTAGGAGAAGGCTTAATTGCCATCTCGGACCAAGAAAAAATAGATCCCATTACGTATACACAGGCTATTAATGATGTTGATGTAGGAAAATGGCTCAAGGCGATGGAATAGGAAATAGATTCTATGTATGCTAATGAAGTCTGGGTCCTTATAGACCTACCACCAGGTCTAAAAGTCATAGGGTGTAAATGGATCTACAAAAGGAAAAGGGGATCGGATGGAAAGGTAGAGACCTTTAAAGCTAGATTGCTAACTAAAGGCTATACTCAAAAGGAGGGTATAGACTATCAGGAGACTTTTTCTCTGGTTGCCATGCTTAAGTCCATCAGGATTCTTTTGGCCATAGCAACCTATTTCGATTATGAAATATGGCAAATGGATGTCAAGACCACATTTCTTAATGGGGATCTTGAGGAGACCATTTATATGGCCCAACTAGAAGGATTCATTGAGCCAGGTAATGAGCATAAGGTTTGCAAGTTGTAAAGGTCCATTTATGGACTTAAGCAAGCATCTAGGTCTTGGAACATTAGGTTTGATAAGGCTATCAAAACCTATGGGTTCATACAAAACCTAGATGAGCCTTGTGTTTATAAAAGAATACAAGAAGGTAAGGTTACTTTCCTAATCCTGTATGTTGATGACATTCTGCTCATTGGGAATGATGTGGGAATGTTATCTACGGTTAAGGGATGACTGAATGAACAGTTTTCAATGAAGGATTTGGGAGAGACTACCTATGTTCTAGGGATCAAACTTATAAGGGATCAAAAGAACAAGCAGATAGCTTTGTCTCAACTAACCTACATTGAGAATATGCTCAATAAGTTCGCCATGCAAGATTCCAAGAGGGGTTTTACTCCTACTAGACATGGAATCAAACTTTCAAAGGAACAAGCACCTAAAACCCAAGAGGAGGTTGAACGCATGCGTAACATTCCATATGCTTCGACAATTGGTAGTTTGATGTATGCAATGCTGTGCACTAGACCGGATATCTGTTACGCAGTGGGACTGGTAAGCAGATTTCAGTCCAATCCAGGAATGGAACATTGGACTGCGGTTAAGTGTATACTTAAGTATCTTCGTAGGAAGAAGAACTTAATGCTTGTTTACTCTGGAAGTAATCTTATTCCGACAGGATATACATATTTTGATTTCCAATCAAATGTTGATTAAAGGAAATCAACTTTTGGTTCTATATTTACTTTAAGAGGTGGAGCCATAGTTTGGAGGAGTGTCAAGCAATCTTGTATTGCTGATTCGACTATGGAGGTTGAGTATGTTGCCGCTTGTGAAGCAGCAAAGGAAGCAGTCTGGATCCCGAAGTTCCTAAATGATTTGGAGGTAGTTTCAGAGGCAGAAACGGCTATTACACTTTATTGTGATAATAGTGGGGCAGTGGCTAATTCTAAAGAAACTCGGAACCACAAAGCTGCCAAACACATTGAGCGAAAGTATCATCTTATAAGGGAGATAATACAATGTGGCGAAGTGGATGTGGTAAAGATTCCCACCGAGCAAAACCTTGCTGATCCGTTCACAAAGACATTGACTCAAAAGAGCTTTGAGGGTCACCTAGAAGGGATGGGAATGAGGGATATGTCAAACATGCTTTAGGGCAAGTGGGAGATTGTTGGAGTTATGTAAATATAGTGCCCTGGAAAGCAAGTGTATTTACATGTAACTTTATCTTCTTCAGTTACATTTTTGTAATGAAAATATTTATTATTAATAAAACAAAAGAGTTTGGTTTTATCTGTATGAGCATTATATATCTATTCATAAGGTACCAAGATTCTTTTGTAAGTAATATACATATACATAGAGATGTATGGGAAACATGTTTATTATTAGAATCTGAATTAATTGATTCACAGTTGAATAATCAAGTTGGTCGCTTGATTATGGTTTAGACTGTAGTGTTGCGATTTATCTCCATATAAGTAAAGGAGTTTACTTCAAAGGAATTATGAGTTTCATATCATGATAGTAGTTGACTATCAATAATGGCACTATTAAATGAATCTAGAATCAAGTATGTTTTCAAGAATAAAGTGGGTCGTTACTTTAATCTTAAAATATACAACTTAAGCATTCACTTATTATGAACTATAAACTTGATGAGTGGTGAACTCATATATGTTTCATTATAATTCTTGATATGATCGGAATGGATTTTTGTAGAGTATTAATCCAGTTTCTGCATGTTGGAATTATTAATTGAAACATGTATCAGGGAACATTCACTCAAATAAAGAGTTTATAGTGTTATCATCTCTTCTAGATGTTTTAAGAAGATTTGGTGATTAAAGTGGCGCCAGTAGTTTGATGAACTAGCTATCCATCAAGTCTTAACACTGAGATGAGATCTTATGTGTTAATCACCATATAAAGTAAAATGAGAGATCTAGAAGGAAAAACCAACATAAGGGCAAAACGGTAATTTTATCCTTTGTTGTGCGGATGGCTATAATAAGGTTCTAAATAGGGTTTGGAATTGGACATATTCTCATAATATTTAATAATTCAAGAGTTCAACTAATTTTCTTTAGTGGAATGACATTTAGTTAATAAGCTATAATTAATTCCAATGAGATTGAATTAATTCTAGGCTTATTGGAGCTTGAATTATCAAAGTCCAATAAGATTCTCCACTTGGCTTTAAGGAAGGTTATCAAGCTAAGTAAGAAATATAAATGGAGGTTAATTAGAAGCCCATAATTGAATCTTGGGCTTGGTCTAGTTAAAGAAGCCCAAATGTACATTTAGTAATGGGCTTGGTTTTTGGTTTAATGTAATTAATTAGATTAATTATATTAAAAAAAATTTAAGAAGAAGATAGCAATTTCAGTTATTCCTAGGTTAAATGTGTAACCACACATTTGACATTAAAATGCTAAATAAAGATGGTCTTTATTATGGTTAGTCATCATTAAATGGAGTTATGAACTTACCATTAAATGGTTTAATGGTTGTCTTTTAATGTTGGCTTGTAACCTATTTGCATTCATTAGATTAAAGATGAAAGATATACATTAGATGGACCATATTCCTTCTTTCTTCTTGGCGAAACCGAAATTGGGTATTGAATTTTAGGTTATGGTCTTTTCAAATAGCCATCATAACGATAAATGAAGATAATCTCATTTATTAGCTATTTTATGAGTGATTAATGAAAGAAGTGGTGCATTTGATGCCTCTCTCTCCTTCCATCCATGCATATACAAAATTGGTAGGCAAGAAAGAGTTCTTACATGTTATTTACACCTTCTCTCCTTTCATAAAAGAGAGAATCGAAAATACCAATTGAAAGGGTTTCAATTTTGCTTCTTCTTTTTCTAAGAAAATCTCCGCCAAACATTTCTTCTCCTTTCCCACCAAAGGATTTTGTTAACCTAATTGTCCTTGAAGAACAGGTGGTAAATCTAATTGGTTGAGGATACTACAATAAGGAGAAAGTAGATTGCTAATGGAAAAGAGTCAAAGGCAAAGGATTTGGATACACGAAGAAGGAGAGGATAGCGCAGCGAGGATTTAAAGCTGTAGCGAAGGAGTCGGTAATACTCCTGATCTTGTTTATATTTTATTATCCTTATACTATATCATGTATGGATTGACATGTTGATTTGGATTTGTTGCTTCCGCTGCAAGTAATGATTTCTTAAATGTTTTGAAATCTACCGTTTTTCCAAACAAAGCATGTTTTCTTTTTCCGATCCAATGTTGTAGCCATCTCTTTTTGTATAATTATATTGGCCTTCTATGGTTGAAATCCAATAAGTAAAATATCCTTACCTTTTGGTTGAAATTGCATTATAAGTTTAGTAAATTCCCAAAGAATTGGTCTAATTGTTCACAACCATTGGGTACCCAAAACTACATTATATGCCCCTAACTCGATCCCAAAAGAAATCCACTTCAACTAAAGAAGTAATTCATTATGTTTAAGGGTGTGGTAAGAAAATTGGTGAGTTGATTGAAAGAGATGATGGGAGTAGTTTGTTCTAACATTAGTAAATTAATGCTGAGTTCATAATAATGTTGAGGCTAGTATGTGAAATTGGTAGGCTAAGAAAATTTTGATAGATGAAAATTCTATTGTTGTCAGTTGTGATGTATGGTAACAATAGGAAATGAGGTTTGAAAGAAGATGTTTATTTGATTGTAAGTTTTGAACCATGATTGAAGTGACGTAGAATTGTGTTGTATTTTCTATATTTTGTGAAAAGGCTTTAATGGTTTAATACACACGATAAGAGTACAGAGGATAAGTATAAATTTACAAGTGAAAAGATAGGTATATATTTAGAAAAATGATAATAATGTTAGCACTAAACTATTAGTTGGGATTACGATACGATAACAACTGCAAAGAGCTTTAATAAAGTCCCTTGCTTCCTACTTTGATGATATGTTGTAGCCATCTCTTTTTGTATAATAATATTGGCCTTCTTTGGTTGAAATCCAATAAGTAAAATATCCTTACCTTTTGGTTGAATTGCATTGTAAGTTTAGTAAATTCCCAGAGAATTGGTCTAAGTGTTCACAGCCATTAGGTACCCAAAACTAAATCATAAGCCCCTAACTCGATCCCAAAAGAAATCCACTTCAACCAAAGAAGTAATTCATTACGTTTAAGGGTATGGTAAGAAAATTGGTGAGTTGATTGAATGAAATGATCGAAGTAGTTTGTTCTAACATTAGTAAATTAATGTTGAATTCACAATAATGTTGAGGCTAGTATGTGAAATTGGTAGGCTGAGAAAATTTTGATATATGAAAATTCGATTGTTGTTAGTTGTGATGTATGGTAACAATAGCAAATGAGGTTTGAAAGAAGATGTTTATTTGGTTGTAAGTTTTGAACCATGATTGAAGTGTTGAAGAATTGTGTTGCATTTTCTATATTTTGTGAAAAGGCTTTAATGGTTTAATACACACGATAAGAGTACAGAGGATAAGTATAAATTTACAAGTGAAAAGATATGTACATATTTAGAAAAATGATAATAATGTTGGCACTAAACTATTAGTTGGGATTATGATACGATAACAACTATAAAGAGCTTTAATAAAGTCCCTTGCTTCCTGCTTTGATGATATGTTGTAGCCATCTCTTTTTGTATAATGATATTGGCCTTCTTTGGTTGAAATCCAATAAGTAAAATATCCTCACCTTTGGTTGAAATTGCATTGTAAGTTTAGTAAATTCCCAGAGAATTCATCTAAGTTTTCACAACCATTGGGTACCCAAAACTACATCATAAGCCCCTAACTCGATCCCAGAAGAAATCCACTTCAAATTCTTGTTATTAAAGCCTAACTGTGAGCCCAAGTATTCTTTCCTATGCATTTCAATTGTCTTTCATTAGCCACAGCTACTCTAAATTGCCCTCTTTAAATTGGAGTGAGCCCAAATTTTTGAATTAGTAATTGACATACGAAATTATGCAATGTTGCCTGAATCAATGAGTATTATGAGTGGTCATCTTTTAATCTCTACAAATACATGTATGATTTTGTTGTTGTCTACTTCTGTAAGTCAAAAAAGGAGGCAGAAAGTTGCTTATAGACAGGCAGAAAAAGAAAGAAGACTGCGTGAAAGTCAAAGATAGCATGAAGAAAAAAAGAAGATGGTAGTTATGGACAATCTGTCCATAACTGTAATCGCATTTGTGAGGCTTATAAATAAGCCCTAGAAGATTATAACCCTTCTCATAAAATCCATAATCCCCTCAAAGAGTGTTACTCCTATTTTGTGAGACAGTTAAGTGTTTTTCCTTGTAAAACAGAGAGAGGTTGTAACTATTATTTTTTCGTAGTGAAGTTTCTTTTGCTTACTCATGATTTTTACCCTAATTATGTAGGGTTGTTTACATAAAATCTGTGTTCATTGCTATTCTTTTCAATCCTATTTAGCTACAAACTTGCTCTAATTTGGTCACTTTTCTTAACAAGTGGTATTAGAGCCTGGTGAGATACTGTTCACATATGTAGTACTATTCACATATACAGTACTATTCATACATACAAGTACGATACTATTTATACGTTCGAGTATGGTACTATTCATCCATACAAGTACTATTCATGTAAAATAATGGGAATAAAGTTCTATTCATGATTGAAGCAATGGCCGTAAAATTTGAGATTGAGAAGTTCAATAGGAGTAATTTCTCATTGTGGAAGTTAAAGATGAAGGCCACTTGAGAAAAGATAATTGTTTAGTGGCGATAGGTGAAAAGGTCCGTAACATTCACATATGATTATAAGTGGAATGAGATGGACGAGAATGTTATTGCAAATCTTCATCTGGCACTAGTAGATGAGGTGTTGTCAAGCATAGAAGAGTAAAAGATAGCAAAGGAGATTTGGGATCATCTCAAAAAATTGTACGAGGTCAAATCAATGCATAACAAAATTTTCCTTAAGAGGAAACTCTATACTCTTCGTATGGGGGAATCTACTTCAATGACAGAGTACATCAATACCTTGAATACTCTATTGTTGGGCCCCAAAATTTCCTTTATTAATGTTATTATGCATGAATTATGTTGATAGTATGATTTGTTACAAATTTTGATTTATTGGAAGTGTTAATGGAAAATTAAGCATTATTTGAGATTAGTGTGGAATAAGTGGAAACGAAAGGGTAATAATATATGAGGGAATTATAGGAAGTTCACTTAAGTTGGTTTGATTTGGGCTTAACAAGGAGGGGCATTCTAGTCTTTGTACCCTCATTTGGAGTTTAAGGAATTAGAAAAGAAAGGAAAGAAAGGAAAAGAAGAGAGAAAGAGAAGAGAGTTATGGGGGAAGAGAGGAAGAAGAAAGGGTAGAAAAGAGGGAAGCTTGATCAGGAGGATTTTTTATCAGATTGAAGCTTCAACAAGTAAGTGTGAGTTGATTTCTTCTTGTTTGAGATGGAATAAACCTTAGATATGCTTGGAATGAGGTAGAACCGATGGTTTTAGGGTTTTCGGGAACTTGATAGGAATTCTTTGGGTTGTTGTGTTTATGCTTGATTTTGAGTTAGAATGAGTATAGAACTGAAGTTTAGTACATGAATCAAGACCTAAGTGTGTTGCATGTGCAAAAGGGAAGGATTGAGGTTGGAAAAATGCTGGAAATCGAGTTCGGAGATGTTCTCCAAACCCGCACGTCGCGACGTTTGACTATGAACATGCCGCGACGTGCGAGGAATTGGTGTTTGTCGCGGCGTGTGAATTAATATTCGCCGCGACGAGCCTGGAAAGTTATGTACGCCGCGGTGCACGCTTGCGTGCACGCCACGGCGAGCACGCCCGTTCGTCGCGACAAGCGGGGCCTCGCCGCAATGAGCCCTCAGTTTCCAACAAAGATGAATTATGATGTTTTGGGCATATCTTGTGTTTTAGAAGCCCAATTGAAGTGATTTCAGCATGAGTTATTGAATGGGATTTTGGTTCTTGTTTTAGGAAATCAAGTGAGGCAAGAGGATCAAGAGGAAACTCATTCCTGAGCAAGTATAAGCAAGGAATTCAAGGTGGGTTCATATTTATAATAGAGTAAATAAGTCACTCGTTGTTTTGTTCAAATCAAGAAAAGTTGAATAATTTGAAATTTCATCATTTATGTTTGCTTTAATTGCTATTGTGAAATGATTATACGCTGCCACAAGATTTGCATTCATGATTCTTTAAAAAAAAAAAGACTTCAAAAAAGGGTGTTCTCCTTTCAAGAATACATGCACATGAAATCATGATTTCCAAAAGATAAGAAAAGTAAATTTCTAAGCAAGTGTCAGTTTGGCAATCAAGTTTACAAGACCTTGAATCATGCATGATATGTGGGTTTGCGGTATGTCCCAAAAACTATCACGTGCACATTGACCATGAAAAGACTTCGCCCTCCTGCCCACAAGTGGCACAGGGATCCCCACAAGGACTCCCTCAGGAAACTACGCCTGCACAGGACCCTTTGATGGGAATGTGTAGTGCGTCATGAACCCGGACTAACCCAAACCATTATGCTATGCTTATGTGTATATGATTGTTATCATGTTTCACGCATTCAAATTTGGAATTTTACTCATGAACTGTTACCAATCAAGCATTTTTGAGATGACAATTCACATATGCTCAATTACTACGATTTCAAAGTATATCATGGCAATGAGTTATCTTTTGAATAGTTTTGCTTATTTTAATATTATAAATGTGTTCCCACGAGCTTTATAGCTCACCCCCACTTTACTCTCCCCATTCAGGTGACGAGCAAGAGACCGAGTAAGTCAAGGGTCATGGCTACACTCCATTTTGTTATGTTTGTGTATTTTCAAGATGTACTTTTGGAAGACAAGGCTTTAGTTTCATTTGGAGTTTGATTAGTTCAAGTGTATTTTTTTACTTTTGACACTTGAACTCAAAGTTTGTAATTTGGTTCGAAATGTTATTAAAACTTTGTAAAACTCATCTTTTGGATATTAATGAGGTATGCATGTTTATGTTTCAAATCTTACGTATTGAATCATTTAGAAATTTGCTCGAGTGCATGTTGATAAGGTTGGGAGGCCCAGCCCACGCATCAAGCACCACGCTTTTATGTCCGATGTTGGGCTTCGAAAACGGGGTCCAACATGTTGTGGTATCAGAGCGCCTAGGTTTAGGTCCATGGTTGCATGGCATTGCTTTCAAGAAATAACTTGCATTGTTTTACATGATTTGAACTGTTTTTACATGCTTTGAAAATTGTTTTGTTTGAACTAAAGTTTTCAATGGTTTTATATTGACGGATTGAAAATGTCACCTCGAAAGAGAACTCGAAGAGCTATGACTCGGTCTCATTCTCGTCAAGGGAGCACGGATGAATCCCATGTCCTGCAAGTTGTGGGGACACATTCTGCTCCGATTTCTGAGGCAACTAGTTTGCAACAAGAAGTGCCTCCTCCTATGCCTCAAATGAATCCCATAGATCCGAGTTTCTTTCAGGCCTTTGCTCAGGCCTTCACGTATGCCATGGGACAAAGATCTCAGATTTTGATGCCAGCTCCAGTAGACAGGAGTGGGCAGTATGACAAGCTCCGTAAGTTTGGGGCTGTAGATTTCAGTGGGACGACGAATCCAAAAGAGGCAGAAGCCTGGTTAAAGAGGACCGAGAGGGTTCTAGAACAGATGAAATGCTCAGATGGGGAGAAGTTAGAGTATGCGGTCAGTCTGTTACAGGGAGACGCACTGCATTGGTGGGAATCAGTGCCTCACAGTCAGGTTGTGCCACTAATATTGACATGGAGAGATTTTGGGGAAGTGTTCAGAAAGAAGTATCTCTCCAGAGTGTATGTACAGGAGAAGGCCAGGGAGTTTCTGAACCTCACTCAGAGGAACATAAGTGTGAGCGAGTATGAGCTGAAGTTCACACAGCTTTCTTATTATGCAGCTAACATTGTGGCATCTAAGGAAGACAAGTGTCGTAAGTTTGAGGGAGGTCTTCACCTGGGGATCCGGGAGAAAGTCTTGATCCACAATTTTTGTGACTACCAGCAATTGGTGGATGCTGCACTCAAGGCCGAAAAACTGGAGAATATCATAAATGAAGTGAGCAGGAAAAGGAGGAACAGGGACCAGTCTTTTAAGAAGCGATCAAGTGCACCGATGCCTGAGAGGAGCATGAGAAGCTTTCACACTCAGAGTGAAGTGGGTAGCAGTGGCTCTACCAGAATGCATGATAAAAAAGCGTGTCGGGCAAGCCTCTAATGTGGGAGGCACAGGAAGAGCAGGAAAGAGCTGGTTCACCAATCCCCTATGTGATCAGTGTGGGAAACATCACCAAGGAGTGTGCCTCAAGTCTCTTGGAGTCTGTTTTAGATGTGGAGAGAAGGGGCATATGGTCAAGGATTGTCCACAGGTACCGAGACAGCAGGGGTCACAGTTTCAAGCTCCAAGGCATGCAAAAACAGTAGGAACCAGGCTAGTTACTAAGGTAGGCAGCTCTGGAACTGCAAGGAAGGCTATTCCTCCAGGAAGGCCAAGGGGTCAGGATCAGGCAAGGGTGTTTTTCATAACTAGGGAGGAAGCTGCAGCCGCACCTGAAGTTGTCACGGGTATGGCTCAATTGCTTGACTCAGCAGTATTTGTTTTAATTGATTCTGGTTCCACGCATTCATTTGTTTCTGCAAGCATAGTATTGTATGGTGTGAATTCTGTGCCTTTGGATAAGCCTTTGCTTGTTACTACTCCTCTAGGGAGGAATGTGGTGATCAGTCAGGTTTATGAGCAGTGTGAGCTTTTCATTGATGGTGCTAGGTTGGTAGTGGACTTACTACCTCTACACCTAAGAGGGTTAGATGTTATTCTGGGAATGGATGTTATGGAGAAATATCTGGCAAAGTTGAATTGTGGTCGGAAAGAGGTGGAATTTGATCTGGGCAATGGTGAGAAGGTGATTTTCAGAGGGGACAGGAAAACACCTTCGCCAAGACTGATTTTAGCTATGCTAGCTGAAAGAATGATGGGCCAGGGGTGTGAAGCCTTCTTGGAACATGTTGTAGATGTTGATGTGAATGAAGGGAAGTTGGAGAATTTTCCGATTGTGAGGGAGTTTCCAGATGTGTTTCCAGAGGAATTACCAGGTTTGCCGCCGGTGAGGGAAATCGAGTTTGCCTTTGACTTGATTCCTGGAACCGCACCTATTTTAATACCGCCGTACAGGATGGCTCCAGCTGAGTTGAGGGAGCTTAAGGAACAGTTGGAGGAACTGTTAGAGAAGGGGTATGTCAGGCCGAGTTCGTCTCCTTGGGGAGCACCGGTTCTGTTTGTCAAGAAGAAGGATGGATCATGGCGGATGTGTATTGACTATCGGAGACTCAACAAGGTGACAATTAAGAACAAGTATTCTTTGCCACAGATAGATGATCTGTTTGACCAGCTGCAGGGAGCAAGGGTTTTCTCCAAGATTGATCTCAGGTCAGGCTATCATCAGCTCAGAATCAAGGAGTCTGATGTAAGCAAGATAGCCTTCAGGACTCGATATGGGCATTACGAGTTTTTAGTCATGCCATTTGGTTTGACCAATGCTCCAGCTGCTTTTATGGATCTTATGAATATGGTCTTCAAGGAATATCTAGATCAGTTTGTCATAGTATTTATAGATGAAATTTTGGTTTATTCTAAGAGTGAAGAAGAGCATGAGGAGCATCTCAGGATTGTATTGCAGACTTTGAGGGAAAGAGAGCTCTATGCTAAGTTCAGCAAGTGTTAATTTTGGCTTCATGAGGTGACATTCCTTGTAGCATCCCACTCCCGCAAGACCCGAACTCGACATCGAGGGTGATATCCGAGCTCGTGCCTCACGAGGGTGGTATGCTAGGGTAGTCAATTGCGGTTCAAAACCTTAGTATGTCATTTTTCTTTTGAAAAATATTGTATGCACGGAAATCAATAAACAGTTTGGGCCCACTTCAATACAAAAGCATTTTGATCAAAACACAATTTCATTAATCAAATTACAATACAGCAATAATCAATTGGGGCCCTCTGAAATAACAGTACTGTTATGTGGAATACAAATTTACATATAAATCAGAATAACACTAATGCAGACGTGAACTGATCCCGACCTCGAACTCTGACTAGCTTGCAGTAATCATACTCCCATTTCTCTAACGGGGTACTCTTCAAGTCCTGAAAAATATTTGCAATGCTAGGTGAGTTTGCGAACTCAATGAGAAACCATCATCGATGGTTCACTCAACTCATGCATATACAAACAATTCACAGAATATCACACCATATCATATACAGAGATATCACATGCACTATCATTTTATAATTATGAGTCGTTCTGCCTTTCATATAGTCATTTTTAATCGTATGGTTATGCAATGCACATGTGACACTTTCCATTTTGTTACGGTGTTGTGACCGTGCGCCTGAACTGTCCCAGTGACGGGCACATTATCGGTGAGCCGATGGCTCTGAAATACGTTGGGCTTGAATGCCCTGATATGGTGAGCCTGTGGCTCTGAATTATGTTGGGCTTGAAGCCCTGTTGCGTTGAGCTTTAAGCTCTGAAATACGTTGGTTGCACTGGTCACAACTATCATTATCTGATCATACTTTTATGCATGGATGCATATGTCCCAATTTACATTTACAGCCAGTTTACATTTCAATGTCCAATTCCCATTCCTTTGGACCTTCAGTCCGGTATTTTAGTCATAACAGTTTTCACAATTTATTTCATTGAAGCATTCACAAACAGTACACACAAATAGCACTTCGATATTAAATTCCCAATACTTCGGACACCTATGGTCCGAAATCAATCAAAGGCAAACACACAAAACCCTCCATTCATCTCCACATGGTATAAGTGCATAATATTAAACACATATAGATTGAGAAACCAACTAGGTTACTCACTTGTACTTCCGAGCTACCGCCTGGAAGTCCCAGCAATATCCGTGGAAATGTTGTTCCAACGGTACCTCTAGAACAGTCAAATAGTCATTTATTACTAAATGCATAATCAGAAAGATTCAATGATGCACATGTCTTAAATAAAAGATGTACTATGCCTATTAATGACCTTCCCGGCGCTCTTTCCCAATTTTCACTTTCTTTTGTCAAATTCTAACTTTTCACTCGATTGATCAATATCGACTCATTTCATTTCAATGACATATTACGGAACTCCACCAATTTCAATTTTAACACTCAGTCAATTTACCAAGTTATACCCATTAGGATATTCTCAAGAAAGACCTCAAAACCAGTGTGACTATTCTCTAGATCAAAATTCACTCTTTATGCTCAGTTTCTAAAACTCTCAATAACATTTCCTTACATTCAGAAATCTCATAATTAAACCCCAATTATCATGGAACAACCCTTGGGTTGTAATAGGAAACCATATTCAATTTTCTTTCTATATTTAAAATGTCACTCATTTGATTTCAAATTTTCTTTCTTCATATCAATTGTAGACCTCTTTCTCTAGATTATAACGAATCAAACATCACTTCAATTGGAGATCTACATCTTTAGTTATGTCCCAAAAATCAAACTAAATCAAATCAGAAAATTATCCCTCGCCGCGACCTAAGACCTCTCGCCGCGGCGTCCTGGAATCACTCGCCACGGCGCACGAGAAGACTCGCCGCGGTGCGGATTATTTTGACGCTCGCCGCGACGTCCAATTATGCTCGTCGCGACGTATCAATTCTCGCTCGTCGAGACGTCTAAATTATTGCTCGTCGCGACGTTCAGCTCGTCGCGGCGTATGCTCGTCACGACGTCTAATTCATTCTCTCGTCGCGACGTGCGGTCGCCTTCTCCGATTCTCTTTTTCATTTCTCTCTCTAAAACCAGTCATAACTCATCCATAACTACCCCAATCTTTCACAATTTAACCCATGTATGCATTTAACTAATAAATAACCAACATACAATCAATTTACTTACCAAATCAAGCTCACATCTCTAAAATACCAAAAATCCTTCAACCCTTTCCTCTTTTCTCTAACACCCACGGTGAGCTCTCAAAACTTCAACAAATCTTCATCTTCTCTCAAGGTTAAGACTGGCTTGCACAAAGAAGAAGAAGCAAGCAAGAAAACCACAAGAAATCACACAAGGAGGAAGAAGGAGAATCGATCGATGGAGAAGGATCAAGCCCTAGGTGGAGGAGAAAGTTTTCTGCTAGGAATTTTCATAACCTTCAAAGGAAATAATTGAAACTTAAGGCTTTTAAGGGTTGTTCTTATAACAATTCAAAGCCTAGGGCTAAAAGGCATAAAACTCAACTTTCCTCAGACAAAGTTAAAGTTTCTCCTCTCTTTTTTCCAAATCATTTTTAATCCAAGTTGTCCCCAAATTCCAATGGCTCGACATGCAATTTCTAAAACCAAATATCTAATATTCCCAATGCCATTTGAAAGTTATTCTAGTACTATAAAATCCATCAGTCCGTCACCTAGAAAATCTCCGGTCCGGACTTTTCTCTCAATTTTCCAGAAAAATTTCTAAGGGTTACTAACAATTGAAATCACCCTAAAACAGTTCCAGTTTCAATTCCCAAGCACAATAATCTTAGAGATTACAAAACATATCATATTCACAAATAAATGCCGGAAAATGCCATGAATGCATGTACATATATGTGCATGTGCCGAAAGACTCATTCCTCTAAAATTAGAGGCCAAATGAATGCTCATATCAAAATATGCAATGCAAACTTCTAGTCTGTCCTAATTTACCAATTTACCCCTCCCATCGGGGATGGGATGTTACAATTCTCCCCTCCTAATAAAAATTTCGTCCTCGAAATTTCATACATGATAGATCAGAAAGGCAGGGGAATCGATCGTTCATTTATAATATGTTTCCCACTTGTTTCACTACATGAGCAATTTCTGCCAATTCACTGAAATCACTACAATCGATCACCTCTTTTTCCTTTCTTAACTCCACACTGTCTTAACTGTTTGCTCATGATTACTCGCAATTCTTCACTTTCGGTATCAATAACTCATATATCATATCATAGCAACATTTCCTGATTCTGTCCATGTGGCACTTTATAAATCCGAATCATCTCTTAGATTTTAGACTGACTTACCAAACCATAATTCTATTCACATCACAGTCACATAAAGGCCACTTTACACAAATTTAGTTTCTTCGGTTTACATCCTTATCTTCATCTAAATGCATCAAGGCCGAAGTGTTACACTTTAAAACATTTCGTTTATCGCTTATCAGATTACATCTCTGTAGTGTTAAATCACTAATCTCGTAAGATTTCATAGCCTCCACATTAATCAGCTCGACTCATTGTCATTAACCTGGATTACTTAACCCCCTTTACAGATTCGTTTCACTTATCAATATTATCTCAAAACAATCATGGCCTTCTACTATTCTTAGGCCCTGTTCACTTTAATATAGGGGTGAACGACTCTTTATGACTGTAAGACCCCTTATACCCTATTCAAATGGTGTCACCAATATAACGATCATTATGCCCACAATCAATCTGAACTATACAGCAATCTCATGTCTCACTAGATTCCAAAAGCATCAATTTTACATTTGTCTATAGCAGTCAAATCTATTGCTCATTCACATATATAATCATTCAATCTTACATTCTAAACCATCAATTACTCTTTCAATGTACTCTTACTAACCCATGAAGCTTCGATTGTTCCTTGTGTTTTCTCTAACAGTTTCTTTGGTGGGTATTACCCATACTTCTTAATCCATTCATAATTCTTGTTTTCTCAAAAGTTGGATTCATTATCAATTCCTTCATAAAGATCACAAATTCTAAGTCCTCAATTCGAGTTTTGCCAAACCTTTCTATACACATCTGATTTGGAATTCCAATAGCTATTAATACTTTCCTTTTAACCCCTTGGTAGCTTGACAATTGCACTCAGAATTACACTAGATTTTATAACTTTATCGCCCAAACAGTGATCTTCAGTCATTAAATTTTTTCTGTTCAATCCATTTAATAACATCACTAACTTAATTTTGAAATCCTCAAACACATAATCCTTTCCAATTCTTTCAAATTCCCAAAATATCTTAACTGCTATCGATTATCGATTTACATATTCATAGATATATTCACAAATATTTCTGTACGAATAGAATCTCCAAATGTCTCTTTTACATTCATCAGTCACAAGATTCACACGTTTTTCCTCAAACATTTTTGTCAATTAGCTAAGACCAGAAAACCTTTAACAACGTTCGAACGTATCCAACATACAACTAGTTCTAAATAACTGAAAATTCTGTATACATATGTCCCTTGCAATTTCGCATTTCAACATCACTTCTATCATCATTAAGTCTCCCAAAGTGCCAAATTCGAATACTAATTCATCTCCAATTTATTCAATCAAGCAAAGGTTCATTCTTATGAAGCTTTCATGATATGAAATTTCCTCAACTATGCCAACTATTTTTCTTCACTTTTCAAATGCATTTGATATATCATTTACGGTCATAGTCACTATCCACATTTAACACAATTGAGACACTTTACTCTTCAATAATATAATACTGCCAGGGGCATTGATATCTCTAACAATTACAACCCAAAACTCCTTATACCCATGATTGATTCTCCTAACTCTTTAGGCATCTGATTTCCTTAATGAGGAAAAATTTTCTTATGATTCTCTCAGATTCACAATGACATATTCTGACATATGTTCCTGTACACTAGGTTATCCACATACTCCAATTTATTACCATCGTTACTGTAACACCCCACTCCCACAAGACCCGAACCCGACATCGATGGTGATATCTGAGTCCATGCCCCGCGAGGGTGGTGTGCTACATCCCTCAGTCAAAACTCAGTATAAATTTCTTTTTTTAACACACATACATACACATCACATGTTATGCGGAAAATAATTTATATAAACAATTCACTGGCCTCGAGGCCCTTTTCATAAACACAATTTATTTTAGTCGGTTAACCTTACAAACTGACCTCATCAGTAATATAAAAATTTAGAAAATTAAAAAATACAATAATGCGAGGCCTTGGATCCCGACCTCTTCTACTTGATAACCAACAGATGTCATACGCCTGGTTGCTAACGGGTATTCTTCGAGTCTGAAAAATAATTGCAAATTTTGGGTGAGTTTTGCAAACTCAATGAGAAACCATCATCGATGGTTCACCCAACTCATGCATATACACAATACACATCATATCATATATATTAACACATTCATATAATCACAAGCATTCAATTTCCCATTTATAGGCGTTTAGCCTTTAACACAATTCATGTTCAATTGTTTGTATATACAATGCACATGTGACACTTTTCATTTTCATTTCGTTGTTGTGACCGTGCTTTGGCTTCGTCCCATGACGGGCACATTGCGTTGAGCGGTGGCTCGAAAACATGGGCTTGAAGCCACGATACATTGAGCTTGAGGCTCAATCGTTGGACCCGAGGTCACATGCGTTGGTGAAAGCTCTCATATCGTTAGGCGTGATATGCCACGATACGGTGCTACTCGGTCACAATCGCTTTTATCTCGATCATGCCATCATGCATGGATGCATATGCTCAATTCCCATTTACATCGATTATAGTTCGATGACCAATTTACATTTCTTGGACCTTGATTAGGTGTTTCGATCATATACATTTACAATTTATTGCATCCTACCATATTATATTAAAAGTCACATCAATGTATCAAAAGCAGACAATTAACACTTCAATATTAATTTCCCATTCCTCGGACCTTTGGTCCGAGATCTCAATGTAATTATTCACAAACGATCACACACAAATAGCACTTTGATAACAAGTTTCAATACTTGGACACCTATGGTCCGAAATCAATCAAAATAAACACACATAATCCTCCATTATCTCCACATGGCATCAATCGTCATATTAAACACACATAGATTGAGAAACTAACTAGGTTACTCACCCGTACTTAGAGCTAATATCAGGAAGTCTCGATAACGCTCGAGAGATCGACGCTCCAAATGTGCCTCTATAATAATCAAAAAATATAATCATTACCTCTTGTCCAATCAGAACTATTTAATAATGCATATGAAGCAATTTGTAGGTGCACAATGCATGTTCATGATATTCCCGACCCTAATCCCATTTTTTCCTATTAGAAAAATCCGTCTAAAAATTAGAAACCTATTGGCGCTGACGGTGCGCAATTCGGACCTCTATAGGTCCCCAATTAAACAAAATAGTGATTAAAGGCTCCGTTACTCGGGGTCACGTCAATTTCCCATCCAAAAATTCCCAATTTCTCAAAAAAATAAAATTTAATAATCAATGAATCCGATGCCTCAAGAATCAGGTCAATCGGACGTTGGACATAAACGAAATTGACAAAAGAATCACCAAATACCAAATACCAAATACCAAATAATCAAATAATAATAAAAATAATATATACATATTGCACCTGCCTCGCGGGGACGAGACGTCGCCCTCGCGAGGCCGACTCATCTTGCCTCGTCGCGAGGGTGAGGCGTCGCCCTCGCGATCTGGCGAGGTTCTACCTCACTTCCTTCCCTTTTTTCCTATTTCCAATCCGAATTTCCAACAACAATAATTCTTAGCACACAAATCGGAAAAATACAAACCATAGCTTGTTGGAAATATCATGAAAAGCTCTACCATTCTCATGAAGACCATAAAAATCAAGTTCACCCCTAAGGGTGTCAAATATCCCATCAAAACTACTGTCTACTCAAAACCTCTCAAAACAGTGCAGTAGAGTTCCTAACCAGTGCAGTCTTTTGTAAATTCAATAACTTCTCATTTACTTAGTCAAAAATTACAGAATAAATATGTTCATCAATATCACAATGTGATCTACAACTTTCATGAACAATATAAATTCAAATTCAATAGCTAACTAGGTTAAACAATTCAGTGAAGGCTACTGCCCCTGAAAGTACTCAAATTGGACAGTGATTTTTCAAACAGTATAACTCCTTGTACAAATGTCGAAAAATTGCATACTTTATACCCATGAAAAGATAAAACACAGTAATACACTTCTCATGAAGGGCTCAGAATCAAATTCCATCATTAACCAATTTAAAACAGTCCTGCAAGTTACTGCCCTGATCAGCAGCCCATGACCTAATGCAGGTTCAGTGTTTGAAAATTCATAACTCCCAAATATGATTTCAAAAAATAGCATGCTAAATACCATTTTCAAGATCAATGTTTCCTCTACAACTCTTCAGAAGATCACCAATTCCAAATCAAGTCACAGAAATTGCTAAAATTTCTTCCAATCAGAAAGCTCACAAAATCGACACTTTGGCTAGGTTTCACCAAAATGCACAAAATCAGGCAATCGTAAACAGTTCATATCTCCCAACGTACATATTGAAAAATTGCAAAATCAGTGGCACTGGAAAACTAACACTATATGCTTCAACTTTAATTTAGATCATTTGTTCTAATTCCTTCTCAATTAATTTATAAAAATTAGCAAAACTCGAGGTTATGGTTTCAGGTACTATTCATTCCAGTCAATAGCAGTAACCTTCCATGCAAAAATTCACCATCTTAAAGCTAATATTGGACAACACCTATTTCACACAAACATGTAGCTAACATCCCAAAGTTTAAGTGCCCACAAACCTCACCTCATTTTCATAACTACACAATTAGTTATGCTCAAATCAGTACAGTAGATCAAAAATCCATTTTCCAGCTTTCATCTTCAACTTACATAATATCACTTCTAACACCAATTCCACATGCATAAGCATCCTAATAACACAAGAATTGAGCCAATAGGTCATCAAGACCTTCATGTCAATATATATCCATAAATTTCAGTACCTATTTTCAATCATTTTCTTATGAATTCATGCATTAAAACCATAAGTAAAACATAAACATAAACATCATCTTACCTAAAGTTTCCAACTCCACCTCTTCAAGCCTTTAATTTTCCAACTACCCTACTTCTTCTCCATCCCATGCATGGGTATCTTCAAGGTAAGAAGGTAGCAAGAAGAAGCTCTTAAGGTTGGGAGGAAGGATTGCTTTGATGAGAAAAAAATCCATGGAGAGGCAAAGTGGAGAAGGGTTTCAGATGAGTTTAAGAAATAAGCAAGTCCATCCACTTTTTATCCCATTCCTTCCTCTCTTAAAGCAATAACCGAATAGGAAAACAAAGGAATACTAGAGTTAGGCATTAAATGAAGTGAAATGTTGGCAAAATGTGATTGGTTTGTGGTTTTAAAGAAAAGTCAAAATAATAATTCTTTAATCCAGATCAAAAACTAACCCAATCAACTCAAATGATCCTAATTTCAATTCCATAATAATATACTCAATATTACAGTGCCATTGGGTAGAAATTTTCGCTACCGAAAATCGACCGGTTCGTCAATTGGTGATTTTTTTGGTCCAGGAATTTTCTCCGGAAAAATCCAGAAAAATTCCTAAAAATCCCTTAAAATAGAAAACAATTTATGGCGCACTCAGAATAATTTTTCAAACCCATTAACCACATTAATTCCAATAAAATTGTCTTAGGCACGCAAACCGGGAATATCATGTATGCATGCACAGTAATTTCATGTGCACAAATGTGACTGTGGACCAATCCTATTATGCATGAACAGTCCTATACACTCCAAATCTATTCCATCCTATTTCAAATTTACTAATTTACCCTTCCAATTGAGGGTGGGATGTTACAGTTACAACCTGAGTTGATAACACATTCATCACATCAACTTTGTACTTCCCAAATATTTTTACACAAAATATATATATATATATATGAATCTATATTCTCCTCATATTCACAATGAATGTCTCCTTAATGTTCAATAATCCTATTACATAATCGGATTCTTTACATTGACATAGTACATACCTACTCTGTAGCAGATTCTATCTTTTACGCTTGAGTCTCCACTAAGATTAGGACTCCCAAAATAACTTTTAATTCATTTCAGATTTATCTCAGAGTTGTCTTTTCATTAATAATTCTTTCAATTGAATCATTTGATCGACTTAACTCAAGTCAGGTAAATTCTTCTTTGAAAGAAGATTTCTTACTACTCTCATCAATACTGTTCACGAAATTCCTACTCATCAACAGTCATCACATTTCTTGTCAGCCAATCTCAATGCCTCAGGAAATTAAATTTATCTAAAACTCATAATATCCCATGAAGATCAATCCATGTCATAACTCATACAATCAGAACATCATTTTAAATAAAATTCAGCGAAGTATATACCACAAAAATCATTTCATCTTATCGAGAGACAGATGTAGGACAACTCACCAATAAGTCACTCACGCTAAGGATACCTTGATCTCATTTGATTTTTGACAACACTCTCCCTTTTTGCACCTATCCTCGCTCGTGAGGATTATGCCATGATCGCGTCCTTTTCTATTTAAACAGATAACAATCTCAATTTATTCCCAATTGATCATTATAAGCACTTTCATTTCTTATTCTAACTCATATTGAACTTTAAACTTTAAGAATTATGATTGGCGGTTATCTGCTAACTCACCGATTGATTTCGATATCATCTCTATTCATATGATACATATACTCTTCATATTTTCACTTGCTATGGTGCTCCCATTATCAGGTGTGCATTCACATAGGCAAATCAACTAAACCTTAAAAACTTTTTCATCTACCAATTATCATTGTCTTACATTTCAATTTCTCATTATTTCATCATACCCATGTATGTTCACAGTCAAATCAGAATCATAGAGGTATAATCAGTCTTGATTTCCCACTACATATTTTGACTCTAAGTCATAAACCCTTATTTATAACTCTCATCACGACAATCAAACCCAATTGTAGCCTCTCTAGATCATAGAACATTTTATTTCCATCCACTAGATTATACACTTTCAATCTTGCCATTTTTAACATATCGCTATTTTCCTCGATCAATCTACAAGTATATATATCTATCCCACATTCAAAGATATGTCCTGGTATAACATGGATGTCGTATTTCATAATATATCCACTAATACCAATACACTTAATCTTCTTTTATCAAATCGAACCATACACTTTTTCTTATTCCACGATATCCACAACTTCCATTTATCACGATCTCACATATCATCGTTTTCCTCACTATTTCTAACCGCTTAAATAATTAATACATGCTCATGCATGTGACTCATATGCTAGACTGGGGATCAGTTGTCACTGTCTACCGTACCATGACTTAAATGCATGTAACTTGACCCATATTTCAAAAACAACCCATATAAGATAGTACTTCTGGGCTCTAATACCACAAATGTAGCATCCCACTCCCGCAAGACCCGAACTCGACATCGAGGGTGATATCCGAGCTCGTGCCTCACGAGGGTGGCATGCTAGGCTAGTCAATTGCGGTTCAAAAACTTAGTATGTCATTTTTCTTTTGAAAAACATTGTATGCGCGGAAATCAATAAACAGTTTGGGCCCACTTTAATACGAAAGCATTTCGATCAAAACACAATTTCATTAATCAAATTACAATACAACAATAATCAATTGGGGCCCTTTGAAATAAAATTACTGTTATGCGAAATACAAATTTACATATAAATCAGAATAACACTAATGCAGACGTGAACTGATCCCGACCTCGAACTCTTACTAGCTTGCAGTAATCATACTCCCGTTTCTCTAACGGGGTACTCTTCAAGTCCTGAAAAATATTTGCAATGTTGGGTGAGTTTGCGAACTCAATGAGAAACCATCATCGATGGTTCACTCAACTCATGCATATACAAACAATTCGCAGAATATCACACCATATCATATACAGAGATATCACATGCACTATCATTTTACAATTATGAGGCGTTCTGCCTTTCATACAGTCATTTTTAATCGTATGGTTATGCAATGCACATGTGACACTTTCCATTTTGTTACGGTGTTGTGACCGTGCGCCTGAACTGTCCCAGTGATGGGCACATTTTCGGTGAGTCGATGGCTCTGAAATACGTTGGGTTTGAATGCCCTGATATGGTGAGCCTGTGGCTCTAAATTACATTGGGCTTGAGGCCCTGCACCGGTCACAACTATCATTATCTGATCATACTTTTATGCATGGATGCATATGTCCTAATTTACATTTACTGTCAGTTTACATTTCAATGTCCAATTCCCATTCCTTCGGACCTTCAATCCGGTATTTTAGTCATAACAGTTTTCACAATTTATTTCATTGAAGCATTCACAAACAGTACACACAAATAGCACTTTGATATCAAATTCCCAATACTTCGGACACCTATGGTCCGAAATCAATCAAAGGTAAACACACAAAACCCTCCATTCATCTCCACATGGTATAAGTGCATAATATTAAACACATATAGATTGAGAAACCAACTAGGTTACTCACCTGTACTTCCGAGCTACCGCCTGGAAGTACCAGCAATATCCATGGAAATGTTGTTCCAACGGTGCCTCTAGAACAGTCAAATAGTCATTCATTACTAAATGCATAATCAGAAAGATTCAATGATGCACATGTCTTAAATAAAAGATGTACTATGCCTATTCATGACCTTCCCGACGCTCTTTCCCAATTTCCACTTTCTTTTGTCAAATTCTAACTTTTCACTCGATTGATCAATAACGACTCATTTCATTTCAATGAAATATTACGAAACTCCACCAATTTCAATTATAACACTCAGTCACTTTACCAAGTCATACCCATTAGGATATTCTCAAGAAAGACCTCAAAATCAGTGTGACTATTGTTAGAGTAGTGCCCTGAAGGCAATCGCCTTTAGCGCATTTTGTACAAATTTATTATACGCTTTTATAAATAAATAAAGAAAGGCATTTTTATTACATTCTTTGTTCATTATTTATGAACCGATATTGATCAATAAGCAAATTAATGAAGTCCATGATATATGACATAGCATGAAGGAAATTATGATGTGATCATACTCTTGAGATTCCTATCATGTGCAATTATGTCAAGATCTAAATTATCCTAGTCATAGGATTCTTGAGGCTGGACATCGGTGTCCGGAAAGACTAGCACATCTCAAGCTCCTTGATTTGATCAGCGGTGGATCTCGAAACCGTATATATGAGATATTTAGGGTTGAGATGTGGATGCTTACTAGAGGTAGTAAGTACATTGGTTGACTGCTATGAGATCATCACATGGATGTACTATTCTAATGTCGTGATAATCTCATCATAGCAATGGTGCAAGTATCCTTAGACTTGAGGTACTCGAGGATATCTTGGATCTTGATTACGTGCTTTGACTCCATTCCTTGTTGCCTCGCGAGGTCGCTCATAGGGTGATGATTGGGTGCAGTTTGAGGTATTGAAGGTAATTGAGTAGCCAATAGAGGATTCACCACTTCTGTGATAACAGAAGATGATACCCATGGCCTCTTATCAGGGTCATTACTTGGAAATCTCTGATCAGAGTACATAGGTCATGAAGAGTGTCTTCATTGACATATTAAGTATTAAGTAATGAGTCCCAGGACAAGAACTGAAATCACTTGGACTAGATTTGGCGTAGTCGATCTAGTAAATTGACACTTGCCCATACTCATAACCAAGTGGGGTATAGCATGGTGAAAGGACGAATTGCACGGTAATTGTCTATGGAAAGGTTCGTGATATGGTCCATGATGAATATATGTTTATTCGTCAAACCAATTACTTTCCAGTCAATTGGGGGTCATGATGTGTTGCTAGATACCGCTCATGACTTGCTTAGATTAAGTGTTGATCTAAGTGGCCAACATAACCGGGAACCCAATGGGTCACACGCATAAGAGTGTCTCGGAGAACTCGTAAAATAGTTTTGGATAGAGATCCAATATATGGAGAGCAAAAGGACTAAATGGATCCCGATGAGATCGAGATATGTCCTGATGAGATCGCGACATCGATATTGCTGAAAAATGTTTCCGGAGGTTTTTCCCATATCGGGACCCGGTAGGTCGGTAGGACCGACCCCAGTGTGACTGGACGCATTTTGTACAAAATTGTGTACAGTCTTTATGAATAAATAAAGAAATGCATTTTTCATTACGTTGCTGTTCATTATTTATGAACTGATATTGATCAATAAGCAAATTAATGAAGTCCATGATATATGACATAGCATGAAGGAAATTATGATGTGATCATACTATCGAGATTCCTATCATGTGCAATTATGTCAAGATCTTAATTATCCCTAGTCGTAGGATTCTTGAGGCTGGACATGAGTAATCCGGAAAGACTAGCACATCTCAAGCTCCTTGATTTGATCAGCGGTGGATCTCGAAGCTGTACATATGAGATATTTAGGGTTGAGATGTGGATGCTTACTAGAGGTAGTAAGTACATTGGATGACTGCTATGAGATCATCACATGGATGTACTATTCTAATGTCGGTGATAATCTCATCATAGCAATGGTGCAGTATCCTTAGACTTGAGATACTCGAGGATATCTTGATCTTGATTATGTGCTGACTCCATTCCTTGTTGCCTTCGAGGTCGCTCATAGGGTGATGCTTGGAGTGCAGTTTGAGGTATTCGAAGGTAATTGAGTAGCGAATAGAGGATTCACTACTTCTGTGATAGCAGAAGATGATACCCATGGCCTCTTGTCAGGGTCAATACTTGGAAATCTCTGATCAGAGTACATATGTCATGAAGAGTGTCTTCATTGACATATTAAGTATTAAGTAATGAGTCCTAGGACAAGAACTGAAATCACTTGGACTAGATTTGACATAGTCAGTCTAGTGAGAGTTGACACATTGCCCATACTCATAACCAAGTGGGGTATAGCATGGTGAAAGGACGAATTGCACGGTAATTGTTTATGGAAAGGTTCGTGATATGGTCCATGATGAATATATGTTTATTAAATCAAACCAATTACTTTCGGTCAATTGGGGTCATGATGTGTTGCTAGATACCGCTCATAACTTGCTTAGATTAAGTGTTGATCTAAGTGGCCAACATAACCGGGAACCTAATGGGTCACACGCATAAGAGTGTCTCGGAGAACTCGTAAAATAGTTTTGGACAGAGTTCCAATATATGGAGAGCAGACGGATTAAATGGATCCCGAGGAGATCGAGATATGTTCCGATGAGATCGCGACATCGATATTGCTGAAAAACGTTTCCGGGGGTTTTTTCCATACCGGGACCCGGTAGGTCGGTAAGACCGACTCCAGTGTGACTGGACCACTTCAGCATTTAATTATATATATATATATATAATTAATTAAAGAATTAATTAATATATATATATATATGGTGTATCACGTGGAGGAAGGAGGAGAAGACATCATTTTGCCTTTATATATATATATATATATATAAAGGATTAGGTGGATGGATAACTCACCATTAGCATTTATTATGTCTTGAAAGTGTTAAAAGACATATGAAGAGTGAGTTAGAAGGGAGATGATCGTGGATTGAAAAATAAGAAGTAAGGTTTTTAAGAAAAACCAAAGTCTTCATCTTCTCCATCGATTCTTCATCTTCTCCATCGATTCTTCATCTTCTCCTCCAAGTTTTTCATCTTCCTCCATCATTGAATCAAGCTCTCCATAGAACAAAGGTAAGATCTAGCAGTCTTTAATTTGTTCTAGCTGTTTCCGGGTCAAAGGGTTTGTCCCGGTTAGGTTTTCCGATCTCTGCGTGGATACCGTTAGAGACAGTCTCCTTTGGTCTTTTTGGTTTGACTTTGTTATATAGTCACATGGATCCTGGCTTTCGAAAAGGTCTCAGAACAAAAATTTTTGTTTTCCGCACTGTGGGCATGTGATGCTCACACCGGGATTTTCCTACAGTGGTATCAGAGCCACTTGTGTCATATATAACGAAGAAACCATGACTAGGTCGGAGTTCCTTATTGCTTGTGACGATGATGCATGTTGATTGAGTGAATTTCGAATTCAGTATAGAAATATATTTTTCGAAATTTTCTTGCCAGATATGTTCACAAGATGTTGTTGCATATGTCTGTGGAAGCTCGGGATTTATCGATGTGATTTGATATGGTTTTGCTAATTTATTCCCTAATATTCTGGTTGCTGTCTTTGTGCACATTCCTTGAACAGGCATGCTTATAAATTCAAGAATAAATTTTATAAAAATTTTTTTTCTGATTTTCTTTCACCAAAATGTCTCTAAGATGTTTATTAATGTCTATGAGAACGGAAAAATGTTTTCTAGGTGATTTATTATTTATTTGAGAATTTATTGTGTGCTGCTGGGAATAACTGTGTTGAGAAACACAGATTCTACATTGGCTTAGTTGCTGAGGTTGAATGATGTTTTGATGGAAATAAATTCTGAAAAATTTCATGAAACATGTTGTGAACATTTTGTAACCTCTGTAATTTTCTCACAATTTATTGAAATTGTTTCAATGAGTTTTTCAAGCAAAACACAGAGCTTGGCGGTTTTGAGAAAGTTGCTGGAGCTGTTTTGTTTGGAATGATAAATTGTGTATTTCTCAATTCCAATGCCTTGGATCATTTTTAATGTGATTAAAAATGTGTTATATTGATTTTGTATGCTTTCCAAATTGAATTTCTTGAAATTGGGTTTCCAAATATTTTTTGGATGTCAAATGTGTCACATTAGCGTCTCGTTAGTATATTCCCTTATCTTGATTGTTTTGGCCGTCACAAATTTTGTGACCAGTGCCGAAGTAGTCTTGATAAAGTGTAGACTACCTAGAGATACTTAGGGTGATAGTTTGATATTCATAAATTATTTGGAAATCTAAATGAATAAGAGTGTATTCATCGATTTCAAGTTTTTCATGTATAGTTTGACTATATATGGTAAGCAACAATGAAAGTGTTTCATTGGTACATCATAATAAAGGATATTACACTTGGTATTGTGAATTGAAACTGCACGGATTGAGAAATTAGCCGAGTAGATAGCCATTCTACATGGATAAGTCGACTAATAAAGATACAAGTCGACTCGTCCGTGCACTGTAGACGCATAAGTCGACTTGCACAATGGTACAAGTCGACTTGTTAGGTACATACACTGCATAATTCGACTTACACATGCATAAGTCGACTTACACACTAGCATAAGTCGACTTACACATGCATAAGTCGACTTACACAAAGGTATAAGTCGACTTATACATACACAAGTCGACTTACAACATGCAAAGGTGGGATGATGGATGATTTTAGGTATAGACTCAATGTGATTGATGAATTGCCCTAAATCATTCCATATAGTCATGGTGACTATAATCCTACGACTTGGAGGAGAAGAAGATGAGACCTGAAAACCCTCACACATCATATGAAAACTAACGCCTTCCATTAATATGGGGAGAACCAGAGTTCTTATAGAGTTGGGTTGTTGGGTAAACCTAAGCTCACTCTATATGAATATGTTCGAACCATGAAAATCAGATTTTCGGATTAATGGGTCGGTTTTCACTACAAGCGTTGATTTGTTGAGTAAACTCAAGGTCAACGTGGACAGAGGCGAAATTGGGTAGTGTACATCAGATGTACACGCATCAAGAATTGATAACCCAATGAGTGTGCATACATCACGAGTTGATAGCACTAGTCGATAGTTGCATCTATAAAGTAATTGGTATGACCGATACCTACCGATAGATCTAAGGTGGCTTGTTGGGTAAACCCAAGGTCATTGTTAGTAATATCGGATATCGACCCACTAGGACATTTTGTCATAATGTTTCTTGGATTCGTACTGAGGGTTATGGATTCTTTGAAACTAGTGGCAGCCATATGCATGTCATGTAAGTCCTTATGATCATGCATTTAATTCTATTCTAACAGTCTTTCTCTCTTTCTCTTTAGGTTGATTGAAGATGACTTCCAGTGTGAACTTGCGCTCGCTTATGGACTCAAACAAATTAACTGGACCAAATTTTCTCGATTGGCTGAGAAATTTGAGAATTGTTCTCAAATCTGAGGAACTGAGATATGTCCTTGATGTTCCACTTCCTGATCCACCTGCTGTTGATGTTTCTGATGAGGATCAGAAAGTTTATCGAAAGCATCTCAAAGACAGTGACATAGCAACCTGTATTATGCTTGCCTCGATGTCACCAGAGCTGCAGAAGCAGCATGAGTCTATGGATGCTCATACCATAGTGTTTCATCTTAGGGAGTCGTTTGATGAGCAAGCTCGGTGCGAAAGGTTCGAGACCTCGAGGTTACTCTTCACTACTAAGATGACTCGGAGTTCATCTGCGGTCGGTATGCACCAAGATGAATGGGTATATTGAGAGGTTGGTTGTCTTAGGTTTTGTCATGGATTATGAATTAAGTGTTGACTTAATTCTAGTTGGATTATCGATAGTTATTCACGGTTTGTGTTAAACTATCGGATGAATCAAATATCCACGACAATTCTGAGTTGATCAATCTGCTTTCGAGCAGAAAGCAAGCTATCAAGAAGGATAGCAAGCAAGTGCTTATGGTGGACTCTTCTTACGGTTCCAAGAAAAAGAAACTGAAGAAGAAGAGGTCTAAGAAACCAAAGGAAGTATAGCCAAGAAGAAAACCAAAAGATCGCACCAAAGGAACTTGCTTCCATTGTGGCAAGACCGCCACCTTTGGAAGAGGAACCAGAAAGTCTATCTGGAGGAACTGAAGCGAAGAAGGCATCGGATGCCTCGACTTCTTCGGTATGTTTGTCATTGAAATGAATATCGCTTTCGACCATAATATATGGGTATTAGATACGGTTGTGGCTCACATATGCAATGATATCAGGGGCCTCGTGGGACGATGAGCGACTCATGAAGGAGAACTAGACTTGCGTGTGGGAAATGGAGCAAGAGTTGTTGCATTAGCCGTAGGCACTTACTTTTTGTCACTCCCCACTGGGCTTGTAATTAAATTGGATGAATGTTATTTTGTACCTGTATTAACAAAGAACATATTGTCTATTTCTTGTTTAAATAGAGCTGGTTTCCATTTGACTTTTAGTAACAATGGTTGTTCTATTAGTTTGAATGGAATGCTTTATGGTACTGGTACATTATGCAATGGAATTTACATATTAGATATGTCACATTCAATAATGAATGTCAATGACACGAAAAGACATAAACGAGATAATTTAAAATCAACTTACTTATGGCATTGTCGCTTGGCCATATAAATGAGAGACGATAGCTAAGCTCCATAAGAGTGGTAGTTTAGGGTCATTTGATTATGAATCATATGACACATGCAAATCTTGTTTATTAGGCAAGATGACTAAGTTACCCTTTAAGGAAAGGGTGAGCAATGATCGGAGTATTAGACCTAATACATTCGGATGTATGTGGTCCGATGTCCATCCATGCTAGAAGTGGTTCTCTTTACTTCATTACCTTTATCGATGATTATTCTCGATATGGGTACCGTGATCGATGAGATACAAATCAAGCATTTGAAAAGTTCAAACAATTGTAAATGAAGTAGAAAACCAACTTGGGAAAAGTATCAAGACATTACGATCGATCGTGGTGGGAATACTTAGACCAAGAGTTTTTGGATTATCTCAGAGATAATGGGATTTTATCTCAATGGACTCCTCCGTACACACCACAGCACAACGGTGTGGCTGAAAGGAGAAATCGCACCTTGTTAGACATGGTACGATCCATGATGGGTTTTGCAAAGTTACCTAAATCCTTTTGGGGGTAAGCAATCGAGACAGCTGTTTACTTATTAAACAGAGTTCCATCAAAGACAGTTGATGTTACTCCATATGAGATGTGGACTAACAAAAGACCCTATCTTACTCAATTGAAAGTTTGGGGCTGTCCAGCTTATGTGAAGCGGACACAGTCAGATAAACTTGATGCAAAATTTGACAAATGTTTGTTCGTAGGATATCCTAAAGAAACAATGGGATATCGCTTCTACCTTCTTTGAGGAACAAAGGTGTTTGTTTCAAAGTATGCTGTCTTTTTAGAGAAAGAGTTTCTTTTACAAGAAGACAGTGGGAGCATAATAGAACTTGAAGAAGTTCAAGATGCGCGAACAGACGCAGATCAACTGCCTGAACCTGAAACTGTGGCTCATATAGATGAAGTAACAGTTCAACCTTCTGTAATACACGAAATTCGTAGGTCACGTAGGATACGCTCTGTTCCCGAGAGATATGGATTTCTCGTGAGTGAACAGAATGACGTATTGCTCATAGAAGATGATGAGCCTACCACCTATGAAGAGGTTCTGAAGAGTTCAGAGTCTGAAAAATGGCTTCAAGCCATGAAAGATGAAATGGATTCCATGTATGAAAACCAAGTATGGACTTTGGTTGAGGCACCCGAAGGAATCAAACCCATAGGGTGCAAATGGGTTTTCAAAAAGAAAACCGACATGGATGGTAATGTAATTACCTATAAAGCAAGGCTTGTGGCTAAAGGTTTTCGTCAAAGACAAGGAGTTGACTACGACGAGACCTTCAGCCCAGTAGCAATGCTTAAATCCATTAGGATACTCCTAGCCATTGCCACTCATTATGATTATGAGATATGGCAAATGGATGTGAAGACAGCTTTCCTAAATGGAAATCTAACTGAGGATGTGTATATGACACAACCTGATGGCTTCATCTCCTATGATGGCGAAAAGGTATGCAAACTTCAGAAATCCATTTATGGATTGAAGCAAGCATCCAGGAGTTGGAATATCCGATTTGATGAGGTAATCAAAGAGTTTGGTTTCTCACAAAATCCGGATGAATACTGTGTGTATAAGAAGGTTAGTGGGACTGCAATCGTATTCCTTGTGCTGTATGTAGATGACATATTATTGCTAGGAAACGATATCTCGATGCTACAATCAGTCAAGATTTGGTTGTCCAAACAATTTTCCATGAAAGACCTTGGTGAAGCAACTTATATCCTTGGGATAAGGATCTATAGAGATAGATCACAAAGATTGCTTGGTCTTTCACAATCAACGTACATAGACAAGATGCTAAAGAGGTTTAGTATGGAGCAATCCAAGAGAGGATACCTTACCGTGACTCATGGGATAACACTCTCGAAGTCTACGTATCCTAAGACACAAGATGAGAGGATACGCATGAATATGATCCCGTATGCATCTGCAGTAGGATCTATCATGTATGCTATGCTTTGTACGAGATCCGATGTATCATATGCTCTAAGTGTTACGAGCAGATACCAATCGGATCCTGGTGAGGGTCACTGGGTGGCTGTCAAGAATATCCTAAAGTACTTGCGAAGAACTAAGGATGTTTTCTTGATATATGGGATGGAGATCTCGGTGAGCGGGTATCTGATGCCGCCTAAATCGATAAGGATGATTCCAAATCCCAATCAAAGTTACATATTCACAATTGAACGGCAGGCGTCGGTTGGAAGAGTTCCAAAAGAGACGATCGCGATTCAACGATCGAGGCGAGTACATTACCGCTTCAGACACAGCAAAGGAAGCAGTTTGGATCAGAAAGTTCATTACTGAACTTGGTGTGGTTCCTAGCAGTGATGGGCCCATACAGTTGTATTGTGACAACAATGGGGCTATTGCGCAGGCGAAGGAACCAAGGTCTCATCAACGATCCAAACACGTACTCCGCAGATATCACCTGATTAGGGAGATCATTGGTCGAGGTGATGTGCAGGTAGAGAGAATTCCTGAGCGAATATTGTCGATCCGCTGACAAAGCCATTGTCATAGAAGAGTTTTGATTCTCATGTACTACTTTATGGTATTAGATATCAAGGCGATTGGCTTTAGGTCAAATGGGAGATTGTTAGAGTAGTGCCACAAGGCAATCGCCTTTAGCGCATTTTTTGTACAAATTTGTGTACAGTTTTTATAAATAAATAAAGAAAGGCATTTTTTATTACATTGCTGCTCATTATTTATGAACCGATATTGATCAATAAGCAAATTAATGAAGTCCATGATATATGACATAGCATGAAGGAAATTATGATGTGATCATACTACCGAGATTCCTATCATGTGCAATTATGTCAAGATCTAAATTATCCCTAGTCATAGGATTATCGAGATCGACATCAGTAATCCAAAAGACTAGCACATCTCAAGCTCCTTGATTCGATCAAGCAGTGGATCTCAGAAACTGTACATATGAGATATTTAGGGTTGAGATGTGGATGCTTACTAGAGGTAGTAAGTACATTGGTTGACCTGCTATGAGATCATCACATGGATGTACTATTCTAATGTCAGTGATAATCTCATCATAGCAATGGTGCAAGTATCCTTAGACTTGAGGTACTCAAGGATATCTTAAATGCTGATTCTGTGCTTTGAATCCATTCCTTGTTGCCTCACAGAGGTCGCTCATAGGGTGGTGATTGGGTACAGTTTGAGGTATTCGAAGGTAATTGAGTAGCCAATAGAGGATTGACCACTTCTGTGATAGCAGAAGATGATACCTATGGCCTCTTGTCAGGGTCATTACTTGGAAATCTCTGATCAGAGTACATATGTCATGAAGAGTGTCTTCATTGACATATTAAATATTAAGTAATGAGTCCCAGGACAAGAACTGAAATCACTTGGACTAGATTTGATGTAGTCAGTCTAGTAAGAGTTGACACTTTGCCCATACTCATAACCAAGTGGGGTATAGCATGGTGAAAGGACGAATTGCACGGTAATTGTCTATGGTCCATGATGAATATATGTTTATTCGTCAAACCAATTACTTTCCGGTCAATTGGGGGTCATGATGTGTTGCTAGATACCGCTCATGACTTGCTTAGATTAAGTGTTGATCTAAGTGGCCAACATAACCGGGAACCCAATGGGTCACACGCATAAGAGTGTCTCGGAGAACTCGTAAAATAGTTTTGGATAGAGATCCAATATATGGAGAGCAAAATGACTAAATGGATCCCGATGAGATCGAGATATGTCTCGATGAGATCGCGACATCGATATTGCTGAAAAACGTTTCCGGAGGTTTTTCCCATATCGGGACCCTGTAGGCCGGTAGGACCGACCCCAGTGTGACTGGACCACTTCAACATTTATTTATATATATATATAATTAATTAATTAATTAAAGAATTTATTAATATATATATATATATATATATATATATATATATATGAAAAACGTGGAAGGAGGAGAGTTAGCCTTATTATCTTTTAACTTTATATATATATATATATATATAAGGTGGCTAACGTGGAAAGGGAGAAGAAGCTTCTCCTTATGCTTAGTCATTCATGCATTAAATGATAAAAAAGGCTTAAGAAGAAAGTATAGATGATGGTCGTAGAGAGTGAAAGAGTTAGTTGAAAAATAGGTTTTTCAAGCTTCCTCTTAAAGTCATACGAGCATCATCTTTTCTCCTCTCCAAGCATTCTCCATCGTTATTCTCCAAGCTCTCCAAGAATAAGGTAAGATCTAGCAGTCTTCTCCTTATTCTAGCTATTCCCGGGTCAAAGGGTTTGTCCCAGTTAGGTTCTCCGATCTCTGCGTGGATACCGTTAGAGACGGTCTCCTTTGGACGTTTTGGTTTGAGTTTGTTATATAGTCACATGGATCCTGGATTTTGGAAAGGTCCCGAAACAAAAATTTTTGTTTTCCGCACCGTGGGCATGTGATGCTCACACCGGGATTTTCCTACAACTATTCTCTAGATCAAAATTCACTCTTTATGATCAGTTTCTAAAACTCTCAATAGCATTTCCTTACATTCAGAAATCTTATAATTAAACCCCAATTATCATGGAACAACCCTTGGGTTGTAATAGGAAACCATATTCAATTTTCTTTCTATATTTAAAATGTCACTCATTTGATTTAAAATTTTCTTTCTTCATATCAATTGTAGACCTCTTTCTCTAGATTATAACGAATCAAAGATCACTTCAATTGGAGATCTACATCTTTAGTTATGTCGCAAAAATGAAACTAAATCAAATCAGAAAATTATCCCTCGTCGCGATCTCAAACTTCTCGTCGCGGCGTCCTAGAATCACTCGCCACGGCGCACGAGAAGACTCGCCGCAGCGCGGATTATTTTCACGCTCGCCGCGACGTCTAACTATGCTCTTCGTGACGTATCAATTCTCGCTCGTCGAGACGTCTAAATTATTACTCGTCGCGACGGCCAGCTCGTCGCGGCGTACGCTCGTCACGACGTCTAATTCATTCTCTCGTCGCGACGTGCGGTCGCCTTCTCCGATTCTCTTTTTCATTTCTCTCTCTAAAACCAGTCATAACTCATCCATAACTACCCCAATCTTTCACAATTTAACCCATGTATGCATTTAACTAATAAATAACCAACATACAATCAATTTACTTACCAAATCAAGCTCACATCTCTAAAGTACCGAAAATCCTTCAACCCTTTCCTCTTTTCTCTAAAACTCACGGTGAGCTCTCAAAGCTTCAACAAATCTTCATCTTCTCTCAAGGTTAAGACTGGCTTGCACAAAGAAGAAGAAGCAAGCAAGAAAACCACAAGAAATCACACAAGGAGGAAGAAGGAGAATCGATCGATGGAGAAGGATCAAGCCCTAGGTGGAGGAGAAAGTTTTCTGCTAGGAATTTTCGTAACCTTCAAAGGAAATAATTGAAACTTAAGGCTTTTAAGGGTTGTTCTTATAACAATTCAAAGCCTAGGGCTAAAAGGCATAAAACTCAACTTTCCTCAGACAAAGTTAAAGTTTCTCCTCTTTTTTTTCCAAATCATTTTTAATCCAAGTTGTCCCCAAATTCCAATGGCTCGACATGCAATTTCTAAAACCAAATATCTAATATTCCCAATGCCATTTGACATTTATTCTAGTACTATAAAATCCATCAGTCCGTCACCTAGAAAATCTCCGGTCTGGACTTTTCTCTCAATTTTCCAGAAAAATTTCTAAGGGTTACTAACAATTGAAATCACCCTAAAACAGTTCCAGTTTCAATTCCCAAGCACAATAATCTTAGAGATTACAAAACATATCATATTCAAAAATAAATGCCGGGAAATGCCATGAATGCATGTACATATATGTGCATGTGCCGAAAGACTCATTCCTCTAAAATTAGAGGCCAAATGAATGCTCATATCAAAATATGCAATGCAAACTTCTAGTCTGTCCTAATTTACCAATTTACCCCTCCCATCGGGGATGGGATGTTACATTCCTTGGACATGTGATTTCACAGGATGGTGTCCATGTTGATCCGAGGAAAGTTGAAGCAGTGGTGAATTGGCATGCACCCAAGACAAGGATGAGGTGAGGAGTTTTCGGGTCCGCAAAGTTACTACAGGAGGTTTGTAGAAGGATTCTCCATGATAGCTGCTCTGATGACTAAGCTATTGAGGAAGAATCAGAAGTTTATCTGGACTAATGAATGTTAGAAGAGCTTTGAGGACCTTAAGCACAGGCTGACAAGTGCTCCGGTCTTGATTCTGCCTTCTGGTGATGATGGCTATACCGTGTACAGTGATGCGCCGAGGAAGGGTCTAGGTTGTGTATTGATGCAGGGAGACAGAGTGATAGCTTATGCTTCAAGGTAACTGAAGCCATATGAGTTAAATTATCCGACTCATGATTTGGAGTTGGCAGCAGTGATTTTTGCCTTGAAAATTTTGGAGGCATTATCTTTATGGGGTTCAGACGAGAATCTTTACTGATCACAAGAGTCTTAAGTATTTACTGAGTCAGAAGGAGCTGAATTTGAGACAGAGAAGGTGGATTGAGTTGCTTAAGGATTATAATCTGCTGATTGAGTATCACCCAGGCAAGGCAAATGTCGTAGCAGATGCTTTGAGCAGGAAGTCTTCCATTGCCCATGTTCAGACAGTTTATCTTCCTTTGTTGGAAGAGATGGCCAAGCTTAAGATAAGTTTGAAGCAGGAGGAACCAAATTGCCTTCTAGCTAATTTCATAGTAAGGCCAATTCTCCGGGAGAAGGTTAAGGAGTTGCAGGTACAGGATGCAGATTTGAGCAAGCTCCGGAAGAAAATTCAGAATGGTAAGATTTCTGAAGTTATAGTGAGAGATGATGGACTCATGACAGTGGGGGATAGGCTTTGCATTCCAGATAGCAGGGAGGTTAAGGATGAGATATTGGATGAGGCACACAATGCGCCTTATGCCATGCACCTAGGTAGTACCCGGATGTACAGGGATTTGAGAGAGCATTTCTGGTGGAAGGGCATGAAGAGAGAGGTAGCAGAGTATGTCAGCAAGTGTCTCGTGTGTCAGCAAGTCAAGGCTGAACACCAGGCACCTTCAGGCAAGTTAAGGCCACTTTCCATTCCTGAGTGGAAGTGGCAAAGAGTGACCATGGATTTCCTGATGGGTTTGCCCAAGACCAGTAGGAAGCATGATGCCATTTGGGTTATTATGGATCGGTTGACGAAGTCAGCCCATTTCCTGGCAATCAAGCAGACTGATTCTTTGCATATGTTAGCAAAGAAGTACATTGATGAGATAGTGAGATTGCATGGGATTCCAGATTCCATAGTTTCTGACAGGGATCCTCGGTTTACTTTGAGATTCAGGGGAAGCTTGCAGGAAGCTTTAGGTACTAAGCTAAATTTTAGTACAACTTTTCACCCTCAGATAGATGGTCAATCTGAGAGGACCATTCGGACACTTGAGTGAATGCTTAGGGCATGTGTGTTGGATTTCAAGGGAGCTTGGGATGAACATTTGCCATTGGTCGAATTTGTTTATAACAATTCATATCATTCAAGCATTCAGATGGCTCCATATGAGGTTTTGTATGGAAGGAGGTGCAGAACCCCAATATGTTGGGATGAAGAAGGAGAGAGGAAACTGATAGGACCAGAATTGATTCAGATGACAGTGGATAAAGTCAATATGGTTAGACAGCAGCTTAAGGCAGCTCAGGATAGGATGAAGAGCTATACTGATGCATACTGAAAGGAGATGGAGTATGAAGTCGGTGAGAAGGTGTTCCTTAAGACGTCTCCTTGTAAAGGAGTAATGAGGTTTGGCAAGAAAGGCAAGTTGAGTCCAAGATATGTGGGTCCTTATGAGATTCTTGAGAGGATCGAACCACTAGCCTACAGATTGGCGTTACCGCCGGAGTTGTCTCAGATTCATGATGTCTTTCATGTCTCCATGTTGAGGAGGTATAGATCAGATCCTTCTCATATCATTCGAGCTTGGAGGTTCGATTGAGAGATGATTTGAGTTATGAAGAGATTCCAGTGGAGATTTTAGATACCAAGGAAAAGGTTCTCAGGAACAAGACGGTCCAGCTAGTGAAAGTCTTGTGGAGGAACCATTCAGTGGAAAAGGCCACGTGGGAGCCTATGGACGCCATGAAGGAGAAGTATCCTCAACTTTTCGATGATTCAGGTAAATTTCGAGGACGAAATTTCTTTTAAAAGGGGGAGAAATGTTGGGCCCCAAATTTTCCTTTATTGATGTTATTAAGCATGAATTATGTTGATAGTATGATTTGTTGCAAATTTTGATTTATTGGAAGTGTTAATGGAAAATTAAGCATTATTTGAGATTAGTGTGGAATAAGTGGAAATGAAAGGGTAATAATATATGAGGGCATTATAGGAAGTTCACTTAAGTTGGTTTGATTTGGGCTTAACAAGGAGGGGCATTCTAGTCTTTGTACCCTCATTTGGAGTTTAAGGAATTAGAAAAGAAGGGAAAGAAAGGAAAAGAAGAGAGAAAGAGAAGAGAGTTACGGGGGAAGAGAGGAAGAAGAAAGGGTAGAAAAGAGGGAAGCTTGATCAGGAGGATTTTCGATCAAATTGAAGCTTCAACAAGTAAGTGTGAGTTAATTTCTTCTTGTTTGAGATGGAATAAACCTTAGATATGCTTGGAATGAGGTAGAACCGATGGTTTTAGGGTTTTCGGGAACTTGATAGGAATTCTTTGGGTTGTTGTGTTTATGCTTGATTTTGAGTTAGAATGAGTATAGAACTGAAGTTTAGTACATGAATCAAGACCTAAGTGTGTTGCATGTGCAAAAGGGAAGGATTGAGGTTGGAAAAATGCTGGAAATTGAGTTCGGAGATGTTCTCCAAACCCGCACGTCGTGACGTGCGACTATAAACACTTCTCGACGTGCGAGGAACTGGTGTTCGTCGCGGCGTGCGAATTACTATTCGCCGCGACGAGCCAGGAAAGTTATGTACGCCGCGGCGCACGCTTGCGTGCACGCCACGGCGAGCACGCCCGTTCGTCGCAACGAGCGGGGCCTCGCCGCGATGAGCCCTCAGTTTCCAGCAAAGATGAATTATGATGTTTTGGGCATATCTTGTTTTTTAGAAGCCCAATTGAAGTGATTTCAGCATGAGTTATTGAATGGGATTTTGTTTTTTGTTTTAGGAAATCAAGTGAGGCAAGAGGAGCAAGAGGATCAAGAGGAAACTCATTCCTGAGCAAGTATAAGAAAGGAATTCAAGGTGGGTTCATATTTATAATAGAGTAAATAAGTCACTTGTTGTTTTGTTCAAATCAAGAAAAGTTGAATAATTTGAAATTTCATCATTTATGTTTGCTTTAATTGCTATTGTGAAATGATTATATACTGCCACATGATTTGCATTCACGATTCTTTTTTTTTTTAAGACTTCAAAAAAGGGTGTTCTCCTTTCAAGAATACATGCACATGAAATCATGATTTCCAAAAGATAAGAAAAGTAAATTTCTAAACAAGTTCCAGTTTGGCAATTAAGTTTACAAGACCTTGAACCATGCATGATATGTGGGTTTGCGGTATGTCCCAAGAATTGTCACGTGTACGTTGATCATGAAAAGACTTCGCCCGCCTGCCCGCAAGTGGCACAGGGATCCCCACAAGGACTCCCTCAGGAAACTACGCCTGCACAGGACCCTTTGATGGGAATGTGTAGTGCGTCATGAACCCGGACTAACCCAAACCATTATGCTATGGTTATGTGTATATGATTGTTATCATGTTTCACGCATTCAAATTTGGAATTTTACTCATGAACTATTACCAATCAAGCATTTTTGAGATGACAATTCACATATGCTCAATTACTACGATTTCAAAATATATCATGGCAATGAGTTATCTTTTGAATAGTTTTGCTTATTTCTATATTATAAATGTGTTCCCACGAGCTTTATAGCTCACCCCCACTTTACTCTCCCCATTCAGGTGATGAGCAAGAGACCGAGTAAGTTAAGGGTCATGGCTACACTCCATTTTGTTATGTTTGTGTTTTTTCAAGATGTACTTTTGGAAGACAAGGCTTTAGTTTCATTTGGAGTTTGATTAGTTCAAGTGTATTTTTGTACTTTTGACACTTGAACTCAAAGTTTGTAAATTGGTTTGAAATGTTATTAAAGCTTTGTAAAACTCATCTTTTGGATATTAATGAGGTATGCATGTTTATGTTTCAAATCTTACGTATTGAATCATTTAGAAATTTGCTCGAGTGCATGTTGATAAGGTTGGGAGGCCCAGCCCACGCATCAAGCACCACGCTTTTATGTCCGATGTTGGGCTTCGGAAATGGGGTCCAACATCTATTCTCTCAATTGACTTCTTTGGGATGTAAAATAGAGCCAAATGAATGTACTAAGCTTCTACTTCCAAGTTTACTTAAGTCGTATGATCAACTCATCATCAACTTAAAAAATAATATCCTTACGGATGTTCTAGTCGTCTATGATGTTGTAGCTATTGTCCTAGAAGAGGAAAATTAGTGTAAGAACAAGGAAGACAGACAAGCAAGTTCACAACATATGGAGGTCTTAATGTGATGAGCGGGAGATGAATAGAACGAGGTCAAATTACACGCCAAAATCATGGTAAATAAAAATCAAGAAGTAAGAAGAATTTAAAATGCTACAATTGTGGAAAAAAAAGGTCACCTGAAGAAAGATTGTTGGAATTTAAAGAAAAATTCCAATCCTCGAGGATATATGACAAGTTGTTCCAATGATGGAGATGCTCTATATTATAAAGCAGTGATGATTAATAAAGGCAAGAAAAGATTTACTGAAGTATGGCTTCTTGAATCAGGAGCTACGTTCTATATAAACTCTCAAAGAGAATGGTTCGATCATTATGAAACTATCTTTGGAGGATCTGTGTACATATGCACTAACCATACCTTAAAAATCGTTAGCGTTGGAACTATCAAGATGAAAATATATGATGGTACAATTCATATTATTCAAGACGTGCAACATGTGGAGGGTCTTAAGAAGAACCTATTATGTGCAGGACAACTGGATGATCTTAGGTGCCAGATCAATAATAAGAATGGGATCACTAAAATAATAAAAAGGAGCACTTGTACTTATGAAGGGAAAGAAGATAGCTACAAATTTATACATGGTAAAAGGAGAGACTTTGTAGGAAGTTGAAGCATCAATTGTCTCAAGTAGTTCAAGTGAAAGATTAGCAATGATGTGGCATCAGAAATTTGGACATATGTTTGAACATGAAATGAATATTCTTACCGAGCAAAAGTTACTTCCAAGGTTCACAAAGGTATCTCTACCTTTTTGTGAGCATTGTGTTATAAGCAAGCAGCATCGATTGAAGCAAATTAAATCTAAAATTGGTGCTCTCTAATGTATGACAAGACCCAATTCCATCCTTAGGAGGAGCAAAGTACTTTATCTCCTTCATTGATGATTATTTCAGAAGATGTTGGGTGTATCCAATTAAGAGGAAGACATATATGTTTCCAGTCTTCAAAGTTTACAAAGCGCAAGTAAAACTTGAATCTAAAAAGAAGATCAAGTGTTTGAGGACAGATAATGAGGAGAATACATTGATAGTGAGTTTGATCAATTTTACAAGTAAGAAGGCAACAATAGGTAATTCAAAATGACATATATTGTAACATCCCGTTACTGACAGCAAGGGCATTATGGCAATATTGGGTCGAACTGATAGGTTTCATTGCATTCACTGATTGAGCACGTTACTGATCTCTAATTATAGAGGACCAGGTTTATTGCATATGCATTTATTCATAGGTACATGCATTCATGATTTTTCGGCATCTTAATTGTGAGTATGAGTGTTAGCCCCAAAATTTTTATGTAATTAAGCATGATTAGAGTAATTAAGTAAATTATGTTAACATTAATTAACTTGACATTGAGTAATATGAGTTGGCATTAAAGATGTTAGGTAATGAGTTAATGGAATTAAATGAATTAGTTGGGTTTTAATGAGGTAGGAAAGAAAAGAAGGATAAAATGGGCTTAAAGATAATTGGGCCTAAGTAAGTTGTAGGATAAAGAGGAAGTAAGGAGGATGTAGGAAAAATGAAAGAAGAAGGAATTAAATGAAGGCTTGGGCCTTTTGGGCTTAAGTGGATTAGAGAAGAAGTATAAAAGGAGGAGTTTAAGTGAGTTAGTGTAGGAAGAAGTGAGACTTACGAAATTTAAAGGAGAAGAGGGAGAAGTTTACGTAGAAGAGGAAAGAAAGGAGAAGAAGAAAGGAGCTTGCTAGGGTTTTGGCATTTCCATGAAAGTGAGTGAGTTTTGAAGAAAAGCAAGAAGAAAAGTGAAGAGGAGAGTCTAAGCTTTATTTTGATACAAGAAACCCTTGGGTTGAGTAAAGATTCAAGGTAAGTTATGAAATGTAGTTTGAGTTTGGCTTGATTTTATGGTTTAGAAAGCTTAGAAAGAAGATGGGTTTAGTGACTCTAGGGTTGATTTCATGATTAAGGTTCATTAGGTTTTCAATTTTAGAAACCCTAAATGATGTGAGGTTCTTTCCTTGCCATGAATGAAGGAGGACAAGAAAGAAGAGGAGAACAAGAAGAGGAACTTCCTTAGGCAAGCTTAAGCAAGGATATAAGGTGGGTTTCACTTTTATCTTTATGTTAGTAATGCTTAAATATTATCTTAACTAAGGAAAATTAATGTTTTTCCAACTAATTTAGAATGAGCATTGATTGAATTTTGATTGTGTATAAATTGATGGATGATTGCCATTAGGTGAGAAATTGATTAGTGCATGACATTGCTTGAAATTGCCATAAATTGGATGAGCATGAATGAGATCATGAAATGTGAGCTAAGCATGAAATGTGCTTTAAGCATGATCAGCTTTATGGATGCTTGAATATCCATTTTCAGAAAATTAGTCAGCGGACAAGACAAGTCCAGCTTTTATGCATGAAATTAAGTGTTATGTGGGTTAGTTAAGTCCACCAAAGAGAGTCACGCATAGACTTCGCCTTTGCTCGATTGTGGCATAGGATGTTCCTTTTAGACTCCTCAGACATATGACTACACTTGTGTAGCTCATCAAGAACTCGTGGACTTTTCGAACCATCAGTATGTGTTTACATGTTAGCGATATTTTGCAAGAATGAAAATGATATGAACCATGAACATTATGTTTCGAGATTGATAAATTTCATGAATTGCATGATTGCATGATTTCTATGCAAGTTGCTAAAAGTATGATTAATGAAGCAATGTAGCTTATTAGCCTAAATATAAATGTGTCACCCACAGATGAAAGCTCACCCCCACCTTCCCATCCCATCTCCGTAAAGATCGGATCATGAAGAATGAGCTCAAGGCATACCCAAGAATTATGTTTTGATGTATTTCAAGCAAATTGTTGTAAACAATGCTTTAGATGCATTTTAAGAAATGTGTAGTATTTTGGAAGTGTATTTCGAACTATGTTGTAAAAAAGGGCTTGAAATGCCCACTAAAGCATTGTAAACTACTCACTTTGAACGTAAATGAAATGCAAGAACTCTAAGTTCAAATGTATTTTGAGAAATCCATGCATGTTTAAGCCAATTGCATCATTATTATAGTTTGGATATGATAGATGATTAAGAGTGTAGCTGTTGCTTCGAATAGTGTTTGAAGATACCTTAGGGTTTAATCATGTTATATGAGGTTGTATGATGAGTCTTACGCAGGTGGAAGTATTAGGATTGAAAAATTGGATAGATGTACTTTCAAGGGAAGAGCTGTCAAATTTCCCAAAATTGACAGAACTTCACCTCAGATTTTGACCTTCGTAGACTTGAATTAGATAAATGAGCCTTCATGAATATTGTAGTAGAAGGTTAGAGCTTTCCAAGGTATATCGCTTGCTAAATTTGGAGTTCTGATTTAAAAGATATGAGCCTTACAAGGAAATCAGAAGATAAAAATCAAAAGGAAGGAAATCAGAAGATAGAAAAGGTAGGAAGGAAAGCAGAAGATAGAAATCAAAAGGAAGGAAATCAAGATAGAAAAGGTAAGGAAGGAAAGCGTAAGATAGAAATCAAGATAGAAAAGCGAAGATAGAAATCAAGATAGAAAAGCGAAGATAGAAATCAAGATAGAAAAGGTAAGATAGAAAAGCGTAAGATAGAAATCGGTTAGAAAAGCGTAAGATAGAAAGCGAAGATAGAAAAGCGTAAGATAGAAATCAAGGTATAAAAGCAAAAGATAGAAATCAAGGTAGAAAAGCGTAAGATAGAAAGCGAAGATAGAAATCAAGATAGAAAAGCGTAAGATAGAAAAGGTAAGATAGAAATCGGAAGATAGAAAAGCGTAAGATAGAAAGCGTAAGATAGAAAAGAAAAGATAGAAATTAGAAGATAGAAAAGGTAAGATAAAAAGCGAAGTTAGAAAAGCGTAAGATAGAAATCGGAAGGTAGAAAAGGTAAGATAGAAAAGCGTAAGATAGAAATCAAGATAGAAAAGAAGAAGATATAAAGCGAAGAAGGAAATCAAGATAGAAATCAAGGAAGGAAATCAAGATAAAAAGGTAAGGAAGGAAATCAAGATAAAAAAAGGTAGGAAGGAAAGCGTGAGATAGAAATCAAGATTGAAAAGAAGAAGGAAGGAAATCGGAAGATAGAAAAGCAGAAGGAAGGAAAAGCGAAGATAGAAAAGGTAAGGAAGGAAATCAAGATAGAAATCAAGGAAGGAAATCAAGATACAAAGCGAAGGAAGGAAATCAAGATAGAAATCGAAGGAAGGAAATCAAGATAAAAAGCGAAGGAAGGAAATCAAGATAGAAATCAAGGAAGGAAATCAAAGATAGAAAAGGTAAGATAGAAATCAAGATAAAAAGCGTATGAAGGAAATCGGATAGAAAAGGTAAGGAAGGAAACCAGATGATAGAAATCAGACGATAGAAAACCAGATGATAGAAATCAGACGATAGAAAACCAAATGATAGAAATCATATGATAGAAAACCATATGATAGAAATCAGACGATAGAAAACCAGATGATAGAAAACCTGATGATAGAAATCAGAAGATAGAAAACCAGATGATAGAAATCAGACGATAGAAAACCAGATGATAGAAATCAGACGATAGAAAACCGCATTTATGTAAACCGACGATGGAAAAAATAGGACGACTGCAGAATGTAGGAGATAGAATCAGCCTTTGTAGTCTTCATGAAAGTTGTAGATCTAGATGTCTACTTTCGTATGGTGAAAGAACGAAAGCATTTGGAGCTATAGATTAAAATTTATAGCAAATCGCGCCAAAAGAGTTTTCAATCCGATTTCAGAAGTGAGCATGGTCCAATGTTTTGGGCATAATTCTCTCATACGACCTCCAAATGAGGTGGGGCTTAAACCATTGGATTTATAAGACACATATCTTTCACTCCATAAAATTCGGTATCAATTGGAGTTAAATTGAGAAGTGTTGTCCTAAAACAAGTGAAAGGTCAGTTAAGAGGGCATGTTTCGGGTATGAACTCTCTTAGATTTTTGGAGTGTATCTTGAGTTATATGACTCCGATTAAGGTGATTCTTGCCTCTGTGTGAATGTGAGGCCTTAAGCTACATTGATATGAATAATTCTAAATGTGATTTTGATGATTAGGTAGTGTACGCTCATCACCCTTATGGAACCATAGCATCAAACGCTGCAAAGTAGGGAGCGCAAGCTTTAGGGCTCCGAAATTTTGGGCTCTGGAAACGGGTCTAATAGGTGTGAAATGTAAGCAAGAGCATGAGCGTTAATGTTAAGGTATAAATAGTTGGAGTTGGGATTCGGTCTCAGGATCAGGTCTTAACATCTGTGGTATCAGAGCAGCTCTAGGTTTATGATTTCCTAGGAACCCTAGTGGGTAGCCTCAAGAGTAGAGTCAGCATACATCATATTACATGAGCTTTAAACTTATTTTAAATACAGTACATGCATCATTGATTTTGAATTGTTTTACATGATTTGAACTTGTCTTACAAACATGAGCTAAAGATTTGAAATGTTTTCACTAAAAGGAGAAATATGTCACCAAGAAGAACTCGAGGAGCTCAAGCTCGATCAGCTCTCGGAGGGAGGTACGGATGAATCCCACATTCCCGTGATGCGGGGACCATCCCTGTTTGATTCAGAGGCACCGAGTGTGCAGCATGAAGTGCCTCTCTAGCCCCCTCCTATGCCTCAAGTAGATCCCCAGCTCTTTCAAGCCTTCGCCCAGGCTTTCATCCATGCCATGGGCCAAGGACCACAAGCTCAGATGCCGGCTCCAGCAGACGGAGTGGGCGATGACAAGCTCCGGAAGTATGGGGTCATCGATTTCAATGGGACTACTAATCCCGAGGAGGCGAAGCATGGTCAAGGGGACCGAGAGGGTCCCGAGTCGATGAAGTGCTTAGATGGGGAGAGGGTAGAGTATGCAGCTAGTTTATTGCAGGGGGATGCGTTGCACTTTGGTGGGAGGCAAGGCCTGCGCAATGTAGTACCTCCAGAGCTGACATGGAAGGAGTTTCTAGAGGTTTTCAGAAGAAGTACTTCTCGAGGGTTTACATCCAAGAGAAGGCCAGGAGTTCTCGAGCCTCACAGAGGGAGCAAAGCGTGAGTGAATATGAATGAAGTTCACTCAACTGTCTCGATATGCAGCAAATATTGTGGCGATAGAAGAGGATAAGTGCCGCAAGTTTGAGAGCGGACTACACCTAGGGATCAGGGAGAAGGTGCTAATCCATAATTTCCATGACTATCAGCAGTTGGTAGATGCTGAGCGCCCAGCCGAGAAGTCGGAGAATATTAAGGCTGAAGTGAGTAGAAAAAAGGAAGAACAGAGAGCAATCTTCCAGGAAGGGAGTGAGTGCTCCAGCACCTGGGAGGAGCACCAGGACCCATCATACTCAGAGTGGCATGGGAAGTAGTGGTCCTGCCAAGAGTCAACAGTCCAGGGCAATTTCTGAATAGGTCTCTAGTGTGGGAGGCTCAGGGAAGTCATGGAAGGGCAAGTATCCTCAGTGTGATCAATGCGGGAAGTTTCATCCCGGGAGGTGTCTCAAGGGCTTTGGTGGTTGTTTCCAGTGTGGAGAGAAGGGGCATATGATGAGAGATTGTCCCCAGAGGCTGAGACAGGAGGGTTCCCAAGCTCAAGCTCAGAGGCGACAGAGACAGGGGAACCAGGGCCGATTCATGATAGGCGCCTCTGAGCGACAAGAGGGCTAATCCTGCAGGGAGACCAAGGGCACAGGTCAGCGCCACCAGAGTATTTTCCATGACCAGAGAGGAAGCCGCACTGCTCTGAAGTTGTGGACTGTATGGCTCGCTTATTTGACTCTCCTGCTTATGTGTTAATTGATACCGCTCCACACACTCATTTGTTTCCTCAAGTATGAATATGCTTGTGTGTCCCGAGATTATGGACAATTTTTGGTTGTTAGTACTCCTTTAGGGAGTAAGGTGGTGATCAGTTTGATTTACAAGGATTGTGAGCTCAGCATCGGTGGTGCTAGACTGGTAGTAGACCTACTACCTCTAGACCTTCAAGGATTGGATGTGATATTGGGGATGGATGTTATGGAGAAGTATAAGGCGAAGCTAGATTGTAGTCTCAAGGAAGTAGAATTTGATTTGGGAGATGGTCAGAAAGTGGTCTTTAAGGGGACAGAAGTCACATCGGTCGAGGATCATTTCGGCTATGTTAGCTGACAATATGATGAGTCAAGGTGTGAGGCCTTTTTGGCGCATGTAGTGGATTGAAGTGAATGTGGGCGATTAGAAGATTATCGAGGTTGTGAGGAGTTTCGATGTATTCCCGGAAGAATTACGGTGGTTGCCGCGGTGAGGGAAATTGAGTTCAAATTGACTTGATTCCTAACCGCCAATCTCGATACCACCATACAGATGGCTCCAAATGAGTTAAGGGAGCTTAAGGAGCAGTTAGAGGAGTTATTGGAGAAGCGCTTCATCGTGCCGTGTTCTTCACCTTGGGAGCTCCAAATCTGTTTGTTAAGAAGAAGGATGGAACGTGGAGGATGTGCATAGACTATAGAAGGCTTAACAAGATGACGATTCAGAATAAGTATCCGCTTGCCACGGATAGATGATTTATTTGATCATTCATGGAGCAAGGGTCTTTTGAAGATTGACTTAAGATCGAGTTATCATCAACTCCAATCGTGGAGTCCGATGTTAACAAGACAGCCAGACCCGCCACGGCACTATGAGTTCGTGGTCATGCCATTCGGATGACCAATGCTCCACCGCATTCATGGACCTTATGAATAGAGTTTTCAGAGTTCTTAGATCAGTTTGTCATAGTGTTCATTGATGACATTCTGGTCTATTTTAAGGATGAAGGAGAGCATGAACAACATCTCGTGGATAGTATTGCAGAGATTGAGAGAGCGGAGTCGATGCCAAATTTAGCAAGTGTGAATTTTGGTCAGATGAAGTAGTTTTCCTCGGACATGTGATTTCCAGCAAAGGAATTCATGTTGATCCAAGAAAAGTGGAAGCAGTAGTGAATTGGCAAGAGCCTAAGACGGTAAAAGAGGTACGGAGTTTTCTGGGCCTGGCAGGATATTACAGAAGGTTTGTGAAAGGATTCTCAATAATAGTTGCCCCTATGACTAAGCTGTTAAGGAAGAATCAGCAGTTTATCTGGAATGAGGATTGCCAGCAGAGTTTTGAGGAGCTTAAGCAACGGTTAACTAGTGCTCCCATTTTAATCCTGCCCAATGGAGATCAGGGGTATACAGTATACAGTGATGCTTCGAGAAGAGGCTTAGGTTGTGTGTTAATGCATAATGACAAAGTGATGGCCTATGCTTCACTAGCAGTTGAAGCCATATCGCTTGAATTATCCGACTCATGATCCGAATTGGCAGCAGTGATTTTTGCCTTAAAGATATGGAGACACTATCTGTATGGGGTTCGCATAAGGGTTTTCACGGATGACAAAAGTCTTAAGTACATCATGAGCCGAAAAGAACTGAACTGAAGGAGAAGATGGTTAGAGTTGCTCAGGACTATGACACGATGATAGAGTATCATCCGAGCAAGGCTAATGTAAGGCGGATGCATCGAGTAGGAAGTCATCGATAGCTTATGTTCAGGCAGTTTACTTGCCTCTATTGGAGCAAATGGCCAAGCTTAAGATAAGTCTAAAACAGGATCAGTCAGATTGTATTCTTGCTCAATTCAGGGTGAGGCCGATACTTAGAGAGAAAGTTAAGGAGTTGCAGGAGCAGGATGCAGAACTGAGTAAGCTTCGTGAGGAAATACAGAATGGTAAGCAGTCTGAAGTGGTAGTGAGAGATGATGGGCTAATGGTAGTCGGAAACAGGTTATGTATCCCGAATGATAAATTAGTTAAGGATGAGATCATGGATGAGGCACATAATGCGCCTTATTCCATGCACCCAGGCAGCACCAGAATGTACAGAGACTTGAAGGAACATTTCTGGTGGAAAGGCATGAAGAGGGATGTAGCAGAGTATGTGAGCAGATGTCTAGTGTGTCAGCAAGTCAAGGCTGAACACCAGGCACCTTCAGGCATGTTGCAGCCATTGTCCATTCCTGAAGGAAAGTGACAAAGGATCACAATGGATTTTCTGATGAGTTTGCCGAGGACCAGCAAGAAGCATGATGCCATTTGGGTTATTGTTGATCGGTTGACCAAGTCAGCCCATTTTCTGGCAATTAGGCAAATAGATTCCTTGCAAGTCTTAGCAAAGAAATACATTGATGAAGTGGTAAGGTTGCATGGAGTTCCGGATTCTATAGTATCCGACAGGGATCCTCGATTCACCTCGAGATTTTGGGGAAGTCTGCAGGAAGCATTAGGAACTAAATTGAAGTTCAAGACAAGATTTCATCCTCGTAAGGATGGTCACCGAGAGGACAATCCGCACTCTAGAGGGGATGCTTAGAGCATGTGTCATGGACTTCATAGAGCATGGGATGATCATTTGCCGTTGGTCGAATTTGCTTACAACAATTGCACTATTCGAGCATACAGATGGCTCCTTATGAAGCCCTTTATGACAGAAGATGCAGGACTCCGATATGCTGGGATGAGGAAGGTGAGAGGAAGCTAGTGGGACCAGAGTTGGTTCAGATGACAGTTGAGAAAGTGGAGGTAATCAAACAACGACTTAAGGCCGCCCAGGACAGAATGAAAAGCTATGCCGATGCTAACAGAAAAGAAATGGATTATGCAGTGGGTGACAAGGTGTTCCTCAAGACGTCTCCATGGAAGGGAGTTATGAGATTCGGCAAGAAAGGGAAGTTAAGTCCTCGATATGTGGGTCCGTATGAAATTCTAGAGAGGATCGGGCCGTTAGCTTACAGATTAGCATTGCCTCCAGAGTTGTCTCAGATCCACGACGTTTTTCATGTTTCTATGTTGAGAAGGTACAGATCAGATCCTTCTCACATAATTCAGACCTCAGAGGTTCAGCTGAGTGATGATCTGAGCTATGAGGAGATGCCAGTAGCAGTTCTAGATAGCAAGGAGAAAGTTCTCAGAAACAAGACGATTCAGCTAGTTAAAGTCCTTTGGAGAAATCATGCAGTTGAAGAGGCGACGTGGGAACCCTTGGATGCAATGAAGGAGAAGTATCCACACCTCTTCAATGAGTCAGGTAAGAATTTCAAGGACAAAATTTCTTAAGGGGGAGAAATGTTAGCCCCAAAATTTTTATGTAATTAAGCATGATTAGAGTAATTAAGTAAATTATGTTAACATTAATTAACTTGACATTGAGTAATATGAGTTGGCATTAAAGATGTTAGGTAATGAGTTAATGGAATTAAATGAATTAGTTGGGTTTTAATGAGGTAGGAAAGAAAAGAAAGATAAAATGGGCTTAAAGATAATTGGGCCTAAGTAAGTTGTAGGATAAAGAGGAAGTAAGGAGGATGTAGGAAAAATGAAAGAAGAAGGAATTAAATGAAGGCTTGGGCCTTTTGGGCTTAAGTGGATTAGAGAAGAAGTATAAAAGGAGGAGTTTAAGTGAGTTAGTGTAGGAAGAAGTGAGACTTACGAAATTTAAAGGAGAAGAGGGAGAAGTTTACGTAGAAGAGGAAAGAAAGGAGAAGAAGAAAGGAGCTTGCTAGGGTTTTGGCATTTCCATGAAAGTGAGGGAGTTTTCAAGAAAGAGCAAGAAGAAAAGTGAAGAGGAGAGTCTAAGCTTTATTTTGATACAAGAAACTTGGGTCGAGTAAAGATTCAAGGTAAGTTATGAAATGTAGTTTGAGTTTGGCTTGATTTTATGGTTTAGAAAGCTTAGAAAGAAGATGGGTTTAGTGATTCTAGGGTTGATTTCATGATTAAGGTTCATTAGGTTTTCAATTTTAGAAACCCTAAATGATGTGAGGTTCTTTCCTTGCCATGAATGAAGGAGGACAAGAAAGAAGAGGAGAACAAGAAGAGGAACTTCCTTAGGCAAGCTTAAGCAAGGATATAAGGTGGGTTTCACTTTTATCTTTATGTTAGTAATGCTTAAATATTATCTTAACTAAGGAAAATTAATGTTTTTCCAACTAATTTAGAATGATCATTGATTGACTTTTGATTGTGTATAAATTGATGGATGATTGCCATTAGGTGAGAAATTGATTAGTGCATGACATTGCTTGAAATTGCCATAAATTGGATGAGCATGAATGAGATCATGAAATGTGAGCTAAGCATGAAATGTGCTTTAAGCATGATCAGCTTTATGGATGCTTGAATATCCATTTTCAGAAAATTAGTCAGCGGACAAGAGAAGTCCAATTTTTATGCATGAAATTAAGTGTTATGTGGGTTAGTTAAGTCCACCAGCAGAGTCACGTGCACGTCGACCAAGATAGCCTTCACCTGGCTGCCTGATTGTGGCATAGGATGCTCCTTTTAGGACTCTCAAAGATATGACTACACTTGTGTAGCTCATCAAGAACCCGTGGACTTTTCAACCATCAGTATGTGTTTACATGTTAGCGATATTTTGCAAGAATGAGAATGACATGAAGCATGAACATTATGTTTTGAGATTGATAAATTTCATGAATTGCATGATTGCATGATTTCTATGCAAGTTGTTAAAAGTATGATTAATGAAGCAATGTAGCTTATTAGCCTAAATATAAATGTGTCACCCACTTTAACTAAAGCTCACCCCACCTTCCCGTCCCATCTCCTGTAAAGATCGGATCATGAAGAATGAGCTCAAGGCATACTCCAAGAATTATGTTTTTGATGTATTTCAAGCAAATTGTTGTAAACAATGCTTTAGATGCATTTTAAGAAAAGTGTAGTATTTTGGAAGTGTATTTCGAACTATGTTGTAAAAAAGGGCTTGAAATGCCCACTAAAGCATTGTAAGCTACTCACTTTGAACGTAAATGAAATGCAAGAACGCTAAGTTCAAATGTATTTTGAGAAATCCATGCATGTTTAAGCTAATTGCATCATTATTATAGTTTGGATATGATAGATGATTAAGAGTGTCAGGACTCGACCCGGAGATCGGACCCCGACTGTTGGATCCCGTTACCGGAACCCAACTCTCTTGCTTAAGATCGTGAAACCTGCGCGTGCGTATTACTTTGAAGGGTTTTAATTTTTTTTTCATTCTTAATCCCTTGAACCCTTAAAGACATCATGAATTCATTCTCATGCTCAAAACGCTCCCAAAATTCACTTACCAAAGTTCCGTAATGTGCCCATGTAGCTAATCATCTTACTTGAACTTCTTTTCTCTACGCGTTCACCGAATTTGAAAAACATAAAATCTTAAGTTCATTTGAAATTTTCTTGTAAATCATAGCCTTATGACTCTTGTTTAATTTAAGACAAGAATTGCTTCAATCGGAGTTATATAACTCTAGATATACTCCAATAACCTGAAAGAGTTCATACCGGAAACATGTTCTCTTAACCGGCCTTTCACTTTCTTTAATGAGAACTTCCTCAATTTAACTCCAAATGATACCAATTTCTGTAGTAAGAAATATATATGTCTTATAAATCCAATGGTTTAAGCCTCACCTCATTTGGAGGTCGTATGAGGGATTTGTACCCAAAACAATCGACCATGCTCACTTCAAAAATCCAATTGAGACTCTTTTGGCGCGATTGCCTTAACTTTTAATCTGGAGGTCGGATCATGTTCGTTCTTTCACCATTTGAAAGTATATATCTAGATCTACAACTCTCATGAAGACCACAAAACCAAATTCGGCCTCTAACAATGTCCAATATGCCATTTTTCCCGTAACTCGAGGTCTGCTGATGGATAACTCGACTTATCACAAACAAGTCGACTTATCGAGACAAATAACTCGACTTATCACTAACAAGTCGACTTATCGAGACAAATAACTCGACTTATCACTAACAAGTCGACTTATTATTCAACTGTGCTTCACAAGTCGAGTTATGGAGACAATAACTCGAGCTATGTCTATTATTAGCCTCGCTCCAACCCTCTATACGCTCTCTTGACCTAATCCAAACACCATGAACACTCCTAACCTTTTTAAACTCACCCATTTCTATGCCAAACTCATTCATTCAATAATTTAACACCTCAACATGACTTTGCCCAATCAACCTCACACAAGCCTCATTCTCACCTTCATTACACATGCATGACCATCAATCCCAACCTCATAACATTTACCTATCTATATGATATTCATGCCTCTCATGCTAACATACTTTATAACGACTCAAACATCACACTTATTTTATCATTCTATAAATTCTTGATTCAATTTGCTCATCAAACCCTAAATTCCTAGGCAACCATCAAAGCTATCCTCATCAACAAGACTTAGGCATCATGCTAACTTTCAACCATCGCCCATATTCGCCTATATGCAATTTTACATTCACAACCATACTCAAATCCATATTGCATTAATCATCATACATAAGAGTTTTACAATTTCATTGGCATTTCCTAGCCAAAATCCAAAACCAATAACAATATCTCATTTACCTTATTCAATTGATCATATGAATTACAACTATACATTTACATAACCAAACTTCAAATACACAATAAAACAAGCACAAGATGTCTTGATCCACTTCCTCTTGACTTCTTGCTAAAACACCGAAATTGGGAAAATAGGGGGTGAGCTTGGGAGCCCAATAGTTCTATGCTTATAACCAAATAATGAACAAAACAGTTTTAGAAGTCCATTTCCATATAAATTTCCTTTGGATCATAAAACATTGTTTTCTTCAAAACTCTTGTCATTTTCTTGAAATCACAAATCGCTCATTTTTTTAAGTTTCATAAAATCATAAACTAAGAACTCTTGTCATTTTCTTGAAATCACAATTCATTCATTTTCAAAGGTTTATAAAATCATAAACGCAATTCATGCATTTTCAAACTTTCATGAAATCATGAATGCAATTCAACTTATCACAATTCACATCATATAACACATACCACCTAACACATCATAATGGTTTGGCAAGTCCACACTTGGCAACCATATAATCTCATTTAATGATCTTATATGGGCAAATCTTGAGGAGTCCAAATATTGGATCATCCTATGCCACATCAGGCAAATTGCGAAGGCTTTTCATGGTCATCGTGCACGAGACATTTCGGTGGACTTAACCTAACCCACTTAACATATAATCATGACTTGAAACTTGATTGCCCTATGGCAAAAATCTTGGAAATCTTAGAAGTCTTATTTTTGCATAAATCATGCAAATTTTCATAAATCATTTCATGAACATAAAGCATTTCATATGCAATGCATCATCATTCCTCAAGCAAAATCACATAACATCCACATTCACATATCAAATCATCAATCATCCAATTCACATAACATTTTCAAATCATTCATACCATTATATATCAATGATAGCAATTTTTCAAAGCATTTTAAAACAATGAATTTGAAAGCATTTTAGATTCATAATTCTTTTGAAAATATATTAGGGCCCATCATTTAACTATAAACATAAAACCTACCTTATAACTTGCTAAATCCTTGGTTTCTTTGCTACAACTCTTGTTCCTCTTCTCTTCCTTCTTTCCTTCATTAAAATCGAAAACCTATAATAAACACAAATTCTAATGAAATTCTATAAAACCCTTTCATGAAATTAGCTTGAGAATCACTATACCCATTCCATTCTTAGTCTTTCTAAACCATAAAACCAACAAAACTTAAACTTAACTTCATGACTTACCTTAAATCCTTGCTCAAATAAGAAGTTCCTTGGCTTAGATTGTAGCTTGACTCTTCCTACACCTTTTATCTCTTGACTTTCTTCCAACTCTTCTTAAATCTCTTGGAAAATCACAAACCCTAGCAAGCTTCTTTCTTTTCTCCTTCTCCTTCCATGGTCAAACTCTCTCCTCTCCCTTTCAATTTCGTTTTTCCTCTTCTTTCCCTACAACTCACTTAACTCTTCCTCTTTATACTCCTTCTTCATTTAACTTAAGCCCATCTTCACTTAAGCCCAAAATCCAACTCCTTCTTCTTCTTCCTTCTTATTTCCTCTCTTTATACTCTTTACTTAAGTCACTTAAGCCCAAAGCCCATTTACTTCCTCTTCTTTCTTTCTTCTTTCCTTCTTCCTTCCTTCTTCATTTAACTCATACTACAACTTAAGCCCAAGTCCACTTCATTTCCTTAATTCCTTCTTCTTCTTATTTTCCTCTTATACTACTCAAGCCCACTAATTCTTAAGCCCAACTTATTTTCTTTTCTTTTCCTACTTCATTAAAGCCCATTTCATATATATCCTCTCTTTATTCATTTCATTTGACCTAAAGCCCAATTATTCTTTCTTCTTTCTTCTCATCCTACTAAATCTCTTAAGTCCAAACCATTTCTTCTTCTTTTCATTTAATTTAGGCCCATTATTCTCTTAGGCCCAATTAAACTCTAAACTTTTAAATTCAACTAACACATTTAATTGTATTTATTCATGCCACCTAACTCGTTACTCTTGTTTTAATCCTCTTCTTTTATATCACCACTTAAGCCCAACTTGAGTCCAAGGCCCATTTAACTCTTAATACATTTATAACCTTCATAACACCTTAATACACTTAATCCATGTCATATAGTCTTAGTCTAATCAACATGTTAATTAAATTTCCTTAACATGCTAATTAAGTACACAGAATACAATAATTGAATCCCATTAAATCATGCCACCTAATTTCATGACACCTTACCTTAAGCATATTAACATGTCAATTAATTCCACATTAATCCATCTCATATTTATACCATATCTTCTATTTCATTTCAATTTCAAAAATTCTTAACTTCTTCACTCATGAATAATCATTCAAAAATCCTTATTTAATCATCCTAACTTACCAAAAGATTCGGGGTCCAATAAAGAGTGTGGCTGTTGCTACGAATGGTGTTTGAAGATACCTTAGGTTTTAATCATTTTATATGAGGTTGTATGATGAGTCTTACGCAGGTGGAAGTATTAGGATTGAAAAATTGGATAGATGTACTTTCAGGGAAGAGCTCATCAAATTTCCCAAAATTGATGTAACTTCGCCTCAATTTTGACCTTCGTAGACTTGAATTACATAAATGAGCCTTCATGAATATTGTAGTAGAAGGTTAGAGCTTCAAGGTATATCGTTAGCTAAATTTGGAGTTCGAGTTAAAAGATATGAGCCTTACAAGGAAATCAAGATAGAAATCAAGGAAGGAAATCAAGATAGAAAAGGTAAGGAAGGAAAGGAAGATAGAAATCAAGGAAGGAAATTAGAAGATAGAAAAGGTATGAAGGAAAGGTAAGATAGAAATCAAGATAGAAAAGCGTAAGATAGAAATCGAAGATAGAAAAGCGTAAGATAGAAATCAAGATAGAAAAGGTAAGATAGAAAAGGTAAGATAGAAATCAAGATAGAAAAGGTAAGATAGAAAGCGAAGATAGAAAAGCGTAAGATAGAAATCAAGGTAGAAAAGCGTAAGATAGAAAAGGTAAGATAGAAAGAAGAAGATAGAAAAGCGTAAGATAGAAATCGGAAGGTAGAAAAGGTAAGATAGAAATCAAGGTAGAAAAGGTAAGATAGAAAGCGTAAGATAGAAATCAAGATAGAAAAGCGTAAGATAGAAAAGCGTAAGATAGAAATCGGAAGATAGAAAAGGTAAGATAGAAAGCGTAAGATAGAAAAGGTAAGATAGAAATCAAGATAGAAAAGGTAAGATAGAAAGCGTAAGATAGAAAAGGTAAGATAGAAATCAAGGTAGAAAAGAAGAAGATAGAAAGAAGAAGATAGAAATCGGAAGATAGAAAAGAAGAAGATAAAAGCGTAGGAAGGAAATCAAGATAGAAATCGAAGGAAGGAAATCAAGATAGAAAAGCGTATGAAGGAAAGCAAAAGATAGAAATCAAGATCGAAAAGCGTATGAAGGAAATCAAGATAGAAAAATAGAAGGAAGGAAAATAGAAGATAGAAATCGAAGCAAGGAAATCAAGATAAAAGCGAAGGAAGGAAATCAAGGAAGGAAATCAAGATAAAAGCGTATGAAGGAAATCAAGATAAAAGCGTAGGAAGGAAATCAAGATAGAAATCGAAGGAAGGAAATCAAGATAGAAAAGGTAAGATAGAAATCGTAAGACGAAAAGCGAAAGGAAGGAAATCAAGATAGAAAAGAAGAAGGAAGGAAACCAGATGATAGAAATCGACGATAGAAAACCGGATGATAGAAATCGACGATAGAAAACCAGATGATAGAAATCGACGATAGAAAACCAGATGATAGAAATCGACGATAGAAAACCGATGATAGAAATCAAGATAGAAAACAAGATGATAGAAATCAGACGATTTATAGAAAACCAAATGATAGAAACCGGACGATGGAAAAAAATAGGACGCTGCAGAATGTAGGAGATAGAATCAGCCTTTGTAGTCTTCATGAGAGTTGTAGATCTAGATGTCTACTTTCGTATGGTGAAAGAACGAAAGCATTTGGAGCTATAGATTAAAATTTATAGCAAATCGCGCCAAAAGAGTTTTCAATCCGATTTCAGAAGTGAGCTTGGTCCATGTTTCGGGCATAATTCTCTCATACGACCTCCAAATGAGGTGGGGCTTGAACCATTGGATTTATAAGACACATATCTTTCACTCCATAAAATTCGGTATCAGTTAGAGTTAAATTGAGAAGGGTTGTCCTAAAACAAGTGAAATGTCAGTTGAGAGGGCATGTTTCAGGTATGAACTCTCTTAGATTTTTGGAGTGTATCTTGAGTTATATGACTTCGATTAAGGTGATTCTTGCCTCTGTGTGAACGTGAGGCCTTAAGCTACATTGATATGAACAAGTCTAAATGTGATTTTGATGATTAGGTAGTGTACGCCATCACCCTTATGGAACCACAAAGATCAAACGCCGCAAGTAGGGAGCGCAAGCTTTAGGGCTCCGAAATTTTGGGCTCTGAAAACGGGTCCAATAGGTGTGGAATGTAAGCAAGAGCATGAGCGTTAATGTTGAGGTATAAATAGTTGGAGTTGGGATCCGGTCTCGGGATCGGGTCTTAACAATGAGTTAATTGGATTGTGAACTGGAAACTGACTGAACTGACTGGATTATGACTGATTGAGAAATTAGGAGTAAGTGGGCTTGAATGACTGATCTAGAATAGTCTAAGAGTGATTGGTTATTGATAGCGGTTTATAGGAAATTTTTGAAAAATTCGGGAGAAAATGCCCGGACCGAAAATTTTGGAGTGATGAATCGATCGATCAGATAAGATCGAAAGAATTGTCCAATGGCAATGGAAAAATTAGAGTTATAGTGTTAGGAGATAAAAATGTTGAGCCATTGAAATTTAGAGATTGAAATTTGAACTGATTTGGAGACCTATGTCTATAAATAGCTTAGGTTTGAAATTGGGGGATTTTACCCTAAGGCTTACCGTTTCTTCTCTTCCTCTTCTCCACGGTGTTCTTCGATTTTTCCTTTGGTGAGGATTCTTCGATCTTTCTCTATGGTTTTCTTCTTATTGTGCTAGGCTAACTGGTTTATTGTGATTGATGAAGGTTGAGAAGGATTTGGAGTGGGTTATCGTTGAGTTTGAAAGAATTTAGGGTTACGGTGATTTTAAGAGAGTTGTGGATTTGATCTTCGATTGGTAAGGTTCTATGGCTTTAATGTTGTTAGTGGTTGTTTCTAGCATTTATGGCATTTATTGGGTTAGATTGAGTAGTTAGGGTGTTAAATGTTGAGCTTAAAGAGCATTAATGGCGGAAATCGATCGGAGAAGACGGAGGCGCGACAGTAAGTCGCGACGTCTGGCGCAGCCTTGCCGCGACGAATAAATTAAGTGCTCGCCACGACGAGCGCAGCGAGACGCGGCGGCGAGCGCCTGGATTTACGTCGCGACGAGCCTTTTGGCTTTACGTCACGACGAGCCACATAATTTTTGTGCTTAAGTGATTATGCACTTGTTGACTCCTAATTCATGATTTTTGTGCTTAAATTGGTTCCTCATATCGAGCTTTTATAATTTGCACATTGTCAGTATTTTGTTTTCATTTGATATTAATTTCTGCATAACTTTTATTGGGACAATTGATACCGCAAATGTGTTGTATTTTTAGGAACAATGGAGTCAACAAGAGAAAGTCAATATGCCGTGAGAAGCCATCCATTCGCTTGAGCAAACTAACGCAGCCATTCGCCGCATTTAATTTATTAGTGTAAATTAATTAAATCATGACGAGTGACTATTCTTCATTCGCCGCAATGAATCGCCCCATTAGTCATGATTTAATGTCTGATACCCGACCCTAAAATAACAAAATTATCCATTTGTTTCGACCCGACCAGCAGACTTCCTATAAAACCTTCTATTTTGGTTAAATGAGGAAGGCCGCATTCCCGAGGTAGCTCTCCATCTTTTGTCTTCTATTTTTTCGATAGGTTTTGTTTCTCTGCTTTTGCAGATTCGCGCCACCTCCGCATTTACGCCCACCATCACCATCTTTATCTCTTCCATCGCTCGTTGCACTCACTCTCAACTGCTCGTCGTTGGAGTCATGGCCCGAGGTGATATTCCAAAAGATGATGGACTCACCCGCATCATGCGTGGCTAAGGCGTTGGATCTCCTCAAGATGTAGCAACGGTCCGAGTTCCATGAGCTTCAAGGGTAATCGATCATTGCTTTTGAATTTCATCATGGTTTTGTAACAACTCCGAGTTGGAGATTGCATTGTATGACCGAATGAATCTTGCTATAGTTTAGTAGGATGTTAAACTTTGATCTATGTTAAGGATTGGTTTGTGTTGAATATTATGCCTGAATACATGAAATCTCATGTATATCAGTCAGATCTTGCATTAATTAACCTAATCGCCTAGTTGTGTTTGGTTGTTGGTTATGTTATTATCGATTGATTTATTGCATAAATCATTTCATACCATACACTAAGGGTTTTAACAAGTTTTAATTTATCGAGTTGATCAATTAAATCTTGGACTTAACGAGTTGTTAAGGTTGTGTTTTCGAAACTTAGTGGATTTCAAACCCCGACATTTATTTTGAACGATGATGACTCGAGCTGTATTTTCAGGAGAACTTTAGTTAATTGTTTTCAATCTTAATTATTTCAAATTGTCTGGTTTATTCTAAAAGCCCAAAAAAATATTTGATTCAGCTTTGCTTTCTTTAGTTTAAAAGATCAAGCCAAAACCCCCTTTAATTGCTTTAATTGCATGCATCATTAGACTAGGCTAGTCTTAAGATCAATTCTACACTGGTTCCTTGAGAGTCGACCAGAGGTTGCACCCTGTGTTGCAATTCTTGGTATAAATTGATTTTGACCGGTTTCCAAGGATCAATCTTAGGATTGAAAGATAAGCCGCGATCAAATTGGCGCCGTTGCCGGGGAGCCAAAGTAATTGGTTTTCTAGGTTAGCCAAGTCATTTTTTTTTTGCATCTTATTTGTTTTAGTTTACATGTTAATTTTCATTGTTTGCATCTCTTAAGTGTTGGTTTATTCGCTTGTGTTTTGTGATTTCGATTCTGTTTTGCTTTAAGTGTTTAGTTCGATTGTTTCGGTTTATTGTTCTTAATTTCGAGTGATTGTGCTTTGCTGTGATTCTTGGCTGCGACGAGTTCATCATTCGTCGCAACGAGTTCATATATTCGTCGCGATGACTTTTCGAATTTTGCTCTATTCGCCGCAGCGAGTTCCTACGAGTCGCGACGAACTGTGTGAATTTTAGCCTCGTTTTATCCGCTGTCGTTTTAGTGAGCTAATTTAGGAGAACTTCTTTTGTGCATGCCCCGTAGACTTAGGTTAGTTCATTTTCAACCTGAAATCGAGCGATACTTAAGGAAGCGTAGGAAGGACAGAAGAGAGCAAGCAACCCTTAGCACACTAGAACATCAAGTAGGAGAAATGGTCGAAGTCCAAGAATTTCCCGGTCACCAACCTAGGAACGGAGATCATGGATTAAATGGTGATCGGGAAAGAGTCGATGAGAACATAGGAACAACAGACGAGAACGATCGAGAAGCTACGATCTCGGATGTCAATTATGACCCCTTCATCATGACTTTGCCCAACTTGACGTGAATTTCGAAGTTAAGGGCTATTGATCAATTCTCTCCTAAATTTCACGGTTTGGGGAGAAGATCCTACATGCATTTACAAGCGTGACAATGATTTGTCAAAGCATGAAACCCGTAGGAGCTCCCCTAGATCATGTGCTGTGGAAGGTGTTTCACTTATCCCTAGAAGGAAAGGCCCGGGAGTGGTACATGAGCCTCCCAAGGCATGTCGCGAATGCCTACCATAATTGGGCTAACTTGAGAAAAGCTTTCCTGGAAAAGTATTTTCCAGCCTCGAGGACGTCGTCAATGAGGAAAGAAATCTATTCTGCCAAGCAAGACTATGACGAGTCCTTGTATGATTTTTGGAACAGATTTCAGGATCTGTTGTCTCGGTGCCCCCATCATCAAATTCCTGATGAATGCTTTGTTCAATACTTCTATAATGGGGTGAAGAATCGTGAAAAGGGAATGTTAGATGTTTGCCGGAGGATCGCTGATCGACCTCACCGCACTTTGAAAGCGTGGGCCTTGATCAAGAGGATGGCCTCAACCATCGCAGATAGTGTTCGTGATGCCGGGAATGTTCATGAAGTAGGAGCCATGTCGGCTCGCACAAAAAGATGGAAAGCACGGAATCAAAGGTGGATTCCTAGAGCATAGGATAACTTCACGGTTGTCCTCGATTACGGCTGAGCTGAAGAATTTGAATGTGCATCGCCCTTCATCTTCCACTGAATTGACCGCATCCAGTTGCGAATCTTGTGAGTCGGTGATGCACATTTCTAGTGTCTCGCCGGAAGGTATGAAGAAGTTTCATTGCTCTACCCGGAAGACAAAATCCTAAGTGGGACCGTGCTCCAAAGACGTCAATGAGGGATGGAGATCCCATCCAATTTCAGCTTAGAGGAATAATGAGGAAGAGCACCCAACCGCTTTCAACAAGGAGGTGGAGCCGACCATCCACAAACCAGTTCCCGGATCAAGAAGCATTGACGGTGCAACCACAACCACCAAAGGAGGACACCAACCACTTCGCATGGTATGATGATGTTGATGAAGGAAGAAAGAGCCTCTACAGACTAATCGCCTCAACGCCATCGCAAACTTAATCCAAAGAGACTCCTCGAAGAATCTGCGCATTTTACTGCCTTGGAAAAACGAATGGATCAATGGGAAACCAAGGCAGAAAACCTGAACTCATACGTCACTCAGTTATCCAACAACTTGAGTGAAAATCAAGCGAGTAGTAACGGATCAATTCCCTCCAACACGGTCATAAATCTAAAAAGCCTGAACGCAATTGAATTAAGGAGTGGAAAGAAAGTGCAATTTAGCATCCCTGAAGAAGAAGAATGCGCCGAAGAAATTGAGGTTGAAGAGACACCTCAAGTAAGAGAAAAGAAGGCTGTGCGATCAAAGAGTGATCACGAAGAAGAATTGCTGAAGAGAAAGAAGAAATCAACCATTGAGGAAACAGAGTAACCATCAAGCGATCCAATGAAAGTCTTTGAAGGAAAAATCTAGTAGAAGTGAAGTAACCAGTAAGGAAGTGAACTTAAAGGATCTCCCTTTTCCAAATTCTTACTTGATGAGTAAGAAGGTCAACGAGCTCAAACATGAAAAAAAATTTATTGACCTGTTTGGAAAGGTGAAAGTGAATGTTCCCCTGCTGGACCTGGTGAAGAGGATTCCGGCCTACGCTAAATATTTGAAGGACTTGTGCACAAACAAGCGTAAGTTTAGGCCGAATGAGAGAGTCTAGGTGAGCTCAAACATGTCAGCCTTGTTTAAGCCCCAAATCTCGGTAAAATGTCAAGACCCAGGATCGTTCACCATTCCTTGTGTCATAGGAAAGGTGACAATTGGAAGAGCGTTGCTGGATTTGGGAGCGGCAATCAATGTGATGCCAAAATCTGTTTATGAAGCCCTGGGAGTTAATAGCGTAAAACCTACTTCGATAGTGTTACAGTTGGCTGACAGATCCTTCCGACATCCTGTGGGCATCATCGAGGACATTCTGGTCCAAGTGAAAGGATTAGTGTTCCTACGCCGATTTTACGTCTTTGGATATGTCTCTGAAGTGGTGCAGACACTTCTCTAATCTCGACGACCCTTCCTTCTGGACGGCAAGTACAATGATCAAGATGAAGGAAGGAAGATCACCATCGAGGTTGGTGATCAACACGTTAGCTTCAACATGTATGAAGCTATGAAGCACCCTAACGAGGATTACTCCTTGCTTGGGGTGAATATGCTTGATGTTGTGATTGATGATGCTTGTTCGAATTTGCGTAAACTCTAACCCCGACCACTAATGATCTCTTTGAGGCGCTTTCTATTTTGATGATAGTGCAGGTGCTTATTCGGATACGGAATGGACATGGAGCTGCCCAGACCCAAGTCGTTGACATGGAGCTTGGATATCAACCGCACGTCCATCCCGAGCTACAAGATCCACCGTGAGCACCAGTGTTTCTTTTCCTGCATTTTCAATATATTTGTGCACATTATTTGATTTGACTTGAAATGTTGTGTTGCATGAATGTGATGATTAAGTGTGGGGAGAGCAACCCATCCAGTAGGAATAGCTGTAGTTAAGTAGGATTTTCATTTCTGTTTTAATAAATTGATTCCCTCTTGTTAGCTCTGCATGTTCCTTGTTCGACGAAGCATGAAATAGATTAATGAGATTGAGTGATATGTGGATTGATAAATTGAATGTTTGTGCAATTTTTGTAGGATTTCGTTTGTATTTTGTGTTTGCTGAATTTCTCTTTTCTTTTCCTTGCTGTAATTTTTAGCTAGTTCTTCGGATCCTTCCTTTTGTCCACTTACGTTTTGAGCTTAATGATATATCCCCATTTCTCTTTTGTCAATTCTTGTTTCATGCTTTTTTGTGTGCCTTGCTACTTCTGCCATTGTGGACAATGCCATGTTTAAGTGTGGGGGAGCTAGTTCCCTATTATATTTTGCATTGCATACCTATTAGAATTTGTGCATAATTTTATGGGCCCACTTCTTTTACTGATAAATTTGAAACTCAATCAGACATTTTCTGCACCTGTTCTTTTGTGCCCTTGCATGCAAATCATTTACAAGTTTCAAAAACTGATACTTGAGTTTTTGAAAATACTCTCCATTCTTCGAACGATAATTGGATCTGGCAAAATTTTAACTTTTGAAGTTTTCAAAACAAAGTGAATGGGAGCATGCTAACAAGGTAGCATTTTTAGTTTTTAAGACTTGAGATTGATCATTGGGACAAATCCCTTGTTGGAATGATATTCGAGCCAAAATTTTCTTCTATATCTTTGTGTGCATCTGCTTAGTTCATACTTCTCCAGAACTTGTGTCAATTTTTACTCAAAGCTTGATGGACTAGAATTTTGTTGATATGATAGAGGCGTTCCTTCTTTCAGCCCTTTCCCCAAACACCAACCCTTAAACACTTTTCCCTTTGCTAGCCCCTTGAGCCTTTATTCTATGAGCATTTGCATACATATTAAGATGATGTCGGTAGTCTGTGTTTTGTTATTAGATAAAAAAAATGTTGGAAAATGGAAAAGTGTTAGTCTTGTGTATCCCAAAAAGGGATAATAATGTGTTGTATCCAAAAAAGGGATTAGCATCTCAAAATGTGATAGCCAAAATGTGAAAAAAAAGTGTGTATTCAATTTATTTCAATGTTTAGTTTTATTTTGGCTGTTGACATCAATTCCTCATTTAGTGCGCATGCTCATATTTTTCTTCTTTCACTTCATCCATTCATCTAGCCCTCCGCTCATTACAACCCTGAAAGACCTCTTGATCTTCAAAATGATAGTCCTTGTAGTGGAGAAATAGAATTGATACAAGCCTATGGTAGGAGATGCATTAAGCAGATTGAGAGAAAATATCCTTAAACACAAGTGAGTTGAGCGTAAACACCATATCCCGAGTGATTCTCTGTTGTTCAATCTCATGTGCTTAAATTCTTTCAGTGTTTGTTTTATTAGCACTTGTTAAGACTCGATCCCGAGACCGGATCCCAACTCCAACTATTTATACCTTAACATTAACGCTCATGCTCTTGCTTACATTCCACACCTATTGGACCAGTTTCCAGAGCCCAAAATTTTGGAGCCCTAAAGCTTGCTCTCCCTACTTTGCAGCGTTTGATATTGTGGTTCCATAAGGGTGATGAGCGTACACTACCTAATCATCAAAATCACATTTAGACTTGTTCATATCAATGTAGCTTAAGGCCTCACGTTCACACAGAGGCAAGAATCAACTTAATCGGAGTCATATAACTCAAGATACACTAAAAAAAAAACTAAGAGAGTTCATACCCGAAACATGCTCTCTTAACTGACCTTTCACTTGTTTTAGAACAAACTTTCTCAATTTAACTCCAATTGATACTGGATTTTTATGGAGTGAAAGATATGTGTCTTATAAATCCAATGGTTCAAGCCTCACCTCATTTGGAGGTCGTATGAGGGAAATATGCCCAAAACAACGGACCATGCTCACTTCCGAAATCGAATCGAAACTCTTTTGGCACAATTTGCTATAACTTTTAATCTATAGCTCCAAATGCTTTCGTTCTTTCACCATACGAAAGTAGACATCTAGATCTACAACTCTCATGAAGACTACAAAGGCTGATTCTATCTCCTACATTCTGCAGCGTCCAATTTTTCCCATCATCTGATTTCTATCATCTGGTTTTCTATCGTCTGATTTCTATCATCTGGTTTTCTATCGTCTGATTTTTATCATCTGGTTCTCTATCGTCTGATTTCTATCATCTGGTTTTCTATCATCTGATTTCTATCATCTGGTTTTTTATCATCTGATTTCTATCATCTGGTTTTCTATCGTCTGATTTCTATCATCCGGTTTTTATCGTCCGATTTACGTAAATCGGTTTTCTATCGTCGATTTCTATCATCCGGTTTTCTATCGTCTGATTTCTATCATCCGGTTTTCTATCTTCCTTTCCTTCCTTACCTTTTCTATCTTCGATTTCTATCTTCGCTTTCCTTCCTACGCTTTTCTATCTTTTGATTTCCTTCCTTGATTTCTATCTTGATTTCTATCTTCCTTTCCTTCCTTCCTTTTCTATCTTCCGATTTCTATCTTCCTTTCCTTCCTTCCTTTTCTACCTTGATTTCTATCTTCTTCTTTCCTTCCTTCTACTTTTCTATCTTCCGATTTCTATCTTCGCTTTCCTTCATACCTTTTCTATCTTGATTTCTATCTTCGCTTTCCTTCCTTCCTTTTCTATCTTCGATTTCTATGTTCTTCTTTCCTTCCTTCGCTTTTCTATCTTGATTTCCATCTTCCTTTCCTTCCTTCTTCTTTTCTATCTTCTGATTTCTATCTTACGCTTCCCTTCCTTCCTTTTTCTATCTTCTGCTTTCCTTCCTTCTGCTTTTCTATCTTCTGATTTCCTTGTAAGGCTCATATGTTGGACCCCGAACCTTGAGTGACAATTTAACTATGATCAAGTGGATGAGTTGATTGAAATTAAGTTGAAGATCATGAAATAAAGAGAGAAAGTATGAAAATATGAAAAATTGTGTAATAGTTGACTTTCTGGCCTTTGAAAGTTGACTTTTGTTTGAGGCAAAATTTGATAAAATGGTCTTCTGAAAACTTGTAGATTATGTTGAGACATTTTTGTGGACATAAAGTTTGTAATTTTTCGATATCGGGAGTGAAAGTTATGATCAGTCAAAGTTTATGTTTGATTGGATTTGACTTTTATATTGGTTAGAACTTTGACTGAGAACTTAACCTAGTTAGAGGTTAATTGAGCTTTGATGTTCATCATGAAAATTGAAGGATTTATTTTGATCTTTATTTCGATATAAAGTATGCAATTTTTCGATCTCGAAAAATTAAGTTATAATTTTTACAAGTTTGTATAGAGGATAGTATCTTTGACCAGAAAATGGACTCCCGTAGGAGTCGAATTGAGTTTTATGTTCTTCTTGGAAGATTTAGAGCTTTCTTTAAGCTTTCTATAGAGACTAAGTTTGTCAAAATCGGAGTTCGGGAGTAAAAGTTATAAATTTTGGAAGTTTAGAGGGAAAAAAAAAAAAAAGTTTTAGCGCCCTCGCTAGGGCGACGCCTCGCCCTAGCGAGGCGGGCGCTGCGCTCTCCCTCGCCAGGGCGACGCCTCGCCCTCGCGAGCGGGCGCCTCGCCCTCGCGAGTTGGGCGTCTCAAGCCTGCTTTTTGCTTCTTAAATTTTGATTTCTTTGTTTTAATCCCACCTTTGCTCACTATTTTGCCTATATCTTTTCCGTCCGACATCCGATTGAGTTGATTCTTTTTGCGTTGGATTCCTAAGACAATGAATTTCATTTTATAAGAAATTTGTGAACTTTTGAGATTAAATTAATGGTGATTAATTTAATCAAAGCGAGTCGGGAAATTTTCAGAACATGATTCAGTGTTTTGTGAAATTCGGGATCTGTAGAGATCCGATTGAAGCAATTCTTGAGGCGAAATAAAGATAAGACAAGGGGCTACAAATCATATGAAGACATGAAATGTCAATTTTGCCCTTAGGACTGTTAATTTTTGAATTTAATTTCGGATTAGGGTTTAATTTTTGGATTGGGAACACCTGTGAGTAATTTGAGCATAACTTTTGATCTGGGAATCGAAATGAGGAGATTCTTGTTTTGAATTAAACTAGAGACATAAGGCTACAATTGTTATGAAGACATCGCATTTCAATTCTGGGATTAAGAATGTGAAATTTTGGACGGAAATAATCGTACATGGAAAATATGTTAGAATATGGATTTTTCCGCACTGTTTCGCACATAACTTTTGATGTGGTACTCGGAATTGAGCGCGGTCAGTGGCGTTGGATTCGTATGATTGAGAGGAACATTTCTCCTGAAGGAAGTTTGGACAAATTCCTTCAGCTTGATAGTGCGAATCAAACCGCAAGTAAGCGTAACTTTAAGTTTTGAATGGAGGCAATTTGGTCATTTGACCATTATTTAATGAAACACTTGATGAGTTGTCGTTTTGGCTATTAAAAGCCACGAAAGTGGCTGGAAATTTCAGAGAAAGGAGAAGAGAAATAAGAAGAAAGAAGAAGAATGGAGAAGAGTTCAGTATGGAGAAAGAAGAGGAGAAGTTTAGTTTTAATTTTCTACTCAATTCTTCAAACTTTTGGGATTTTTCCAAGAAGGAAAAGAGTGGAGAATGAAGAGCTTCTTCATGAGCCAAGAAAATTCAATTTGGAAGAGAAAGAGGTAAGAGAAATTTTCTACTTTGAGATTTTGATTAATTTTCGGTTTAGAATTATGGCATATAAGATGGGTTTATGATTTATGAAGTTAATTTTGAAATATATGCTTTAAGTGGGTTTAATTTTGGATGGAAAATTGATTAAGGTTTAGGCTAAATTTTATGATTGAGAATTTTGAGATATTTTGGTATAGAATTATAGGAAATATGATGAATTGATGATATATAAAATCAATTTCAAAGAATTTGTATTTTATGGTATTGAATTGGGATAAATTGGTTTAGGCCAATTTTAAGATTTGGGGATTTTTGAAATTGAGGATTTAAATAGTTTGGAATTAATGTGAATTGAGGAATTGTGAGATTAATTTTGAAGAACTTATGTTTTATGAGATTGAATTCGAGTGTCTTGGTTTAGGCCAATTTTGAAAATTGGGGATTTTCAAAATTGGAGATTGAAATAGCTTGAATGTAAATGGAATTGGTGAATTCCTAAGTTGATTGTGAAAATTAAGTATTTTCTGATGTGAAATTTGGATGATTATGGTTTAGGTTTTGGTATTTTGGAAGAGAGAAAAGCAAGGATCAATTGGAGCTTGAAATCAAGTTTCCTAATAATGCGAGGTGGGTAGCATATTTATATTTTGATTTGTGAGCAATATGCAATTTTGAAAAATTAAAGAAAGCAATTTTGAAAAATAAAGAAAGCAAAATGTGAAAATTTTGACAAATTATTGTTTTGTAAAGGTTTGAAATTCGATTTCAATGTTTTACGAAGATTATTATAAGTTTGAATTCATTGCTTTCAATGATTCGATAAACCGATAGAAATTTCGAAAATGCATTTGTTGTGTATGCATTATTCAATTGTTGAAATTATTGTTTGATTGAATGTTTTGATTATTGAATTTAGTGAATGATAGATGAATAAATTGAGTGGTATGCATTTTGGGGAAAATTTTAAGAAAATTAAGAAATTGAAAAGTGCCTTGAACAATCCGACTTTTCGTTTTCGATTATGTGTTATGTGGGTTTGGTAGGTCCCTTGGTGAGTCATATTGTCTCTATGTGTATAGCCTTCTCCAGTGCTGCTCGCTAGTGTACGGAGTCCGATTCGGACTCCTTCACGGCTACAATTGGACCGCAATGCGGAAAGTGTAATGCGTTTCGTTCACGATCGCAGGACCGCTTATGGATCGGCAAGACGCTGCTTGGATCTAGCCAGACCATTCTAATGTGTAATATGTTTTGATTTGTTTATGTGTTCTGCATTCATATTTATGAAAAATTCAAGAAGTTTTGAAAAATGAGAAAAAAGTGAGATTATTATGAAAAGTTTGAAAAATATGAAAAAAAAATGGGTTTGAGGAAATTGTTTGAAAAATTATAAAGTTTGAAGAAAAATTCGCCCTTTTTGGCAAAAAGAGTATTAAAAATGATTTCGGCTTATTTGTCAGTTTATAAATGTGTTATCCACGAGCTTTCGAGCTCACCCCCCTTTCATCCCCATCTCCAGGTTTCGAGCAGGAGATTGGATGAAAGAATGTGAAGACATCGGTTTCGACATTTCTGTCAGTTAGATTTTGTGTAATTTGAATCTTTAGTATGAATATATTCATGACTTGAGATAAGTTTGGGAAAAATGTATTTGTGTATAAAGTTGAGTATTGTGAATGAATGAGAAATTTGTATATGAAATTATGAATGGTTTGGGAATCTATATGTATGATATATTTGGGAATGAGATTGAACTATGAGAATGGTAGATTGAATGACAAATATGAGAATGTTTAGAAATAGGTTTGTGGTTATCTGTGATATCCGGACGAGGGTCCGTGGATTCGATGTTTGTGTAATTGATTTGGAAATTTTAGAAGTGTTGTTTTGAACACTTTGTAGGTTTGTTAGGATAAAGGCGATCGTTATCTTTGCGAAATTTTAGTAAAACTTTGGATAAAAGTGAGATTTTGATATGTATAAGTGTATCTAAGAGTTTGAGAAATTTGAGATTGGTATGGATTTATATCGATTCTATCGATCGTATCGATTTAAGATGATTGGTATATGTTTGAGTAACGAGAAAAGAAATGAGAATAAGAAAGAAAAAAAAAATTATATCAGATTTTGGAACGTCTTAGAATTCCCAACGCGATTACATTTCTGTTCTTTGCTTAGTCACGGTACCGTCGGAAAGTGTTTCAGTTTACATTGATTTGTTTGCTTACTTTGTTTTCTATCCGTATTCGATTTGCATTCGATTCGATCCCGTTTTCGCTTATTCGTTCCGCTTTGTGATTCGTATTCGATTATTTCGCTTCGCTATATTCGATTGAATCTGTTCGTTTGATTCGATTAGTTCTTGCTTCCGCTTGCATTTGCTTCCGCATTTCGCAATTTCGATCCGAAATTTCTGTCTCCTTTCGCTTCCGTTTCCATTGATTCCGTCATTCGTTCTTTTTGTTAAGGTTATTCGGTTGGGATCCGGTTCCCGGATCGGGTCCCAACATAGATGGTATCAGAGCATAGAGTGAAAGTGTTAAGTTGATTCGGTTGGGATCCGGTTCCCGGATCGGGTCCCAACATTTATGGTATCAGAGCCCAGTAATATGATCTTACTTGGGCGTATGAGTATGAATAAGGAATTGATACGAGTTTGTAAAGATAAAAGTGAATTTGTGAGAGTGTGCTAGGTGGTCATTTGATTTTGATGAAAGAAATATGATGGTCTTTAGGAATGTGAAATTGATGTGCATGACTATTTGACGAATTCATGTGATTGGTTTGATTTGAGTGTTCAGAATATGTTTGAATTTCGAAATGTGTTGAGGAAATTAAGATTAGAACTTCTTGAGAAATTGTGATGAATTGATATAGATGAAAGAATGATGACATAATGATGATTGAACCATATTAGGATTCTTTAAGAAATGGACCATTGACTTGTGTCCATATATAAAGAAATAATGAGTTATAGATATAGTGTTTTGATATGATACGAGTGATATATGATTTAAGGAAGTGAAAATTTTGAAGAGATTGAGAATATGTATGAAGAGTAAAAAGTGATGAAAAAAAGAAATTGATTATGAGTTGTGGAAAGAAATTAGTAAGAAAGTGCTTGATGATCATTGTTTAGAAAGAAATTTATGCAAGAATGAGTTACTTGAAGTTAAGTAAATATGAATTTCGAGGATCTAAATTCTTTTAAGAGGGGAGAAATGTTGGACCCAACCTTGAGTGACAATTTGACTATGATCAAGTGGATGAGTTGATTGAAATTAAGTTGAAGATCATGAAATAAAGAGAGAAAGTATGAAAATATGAAAAATTGTGTAATAGTTGACTTTCTGGCCTTTGAAAGTTGACTTTTGTTTGAGGCAAAATTTGATAAAATGGTCTTCTGGAAACTTGTAGATTATGTTGAGACATTTTTGTGGACATAAAGTTTGTAATTTTTCGATATCGGGAGTGAAAGTTATGATCAGTCAAAGTTTATGTTTGATTGGATTTGACTTTTATATTGGTTAGAACTTTGACTGAGAACTTAACCTAGTTAGAGGTTAATTGAGCTTTGATGTTCTTCATGAAAATTGAAGGATTTGTTTTGATCTTTATTTCGATATAAAGTATGCAATTTTTCGATCTCGGAAAATTAAGTTATGATTTTTACAAGTTTGTATAGAGGATAGTATCTTTGACCGGAAAATGGACTCCCGTAGGAGTCGAATTGAGTTTTATGTTCTTCTTGGAAGATTTAGAGCTTTCTTTAAGATTTCTATAGAGACTAAGTTTGTCAAAATCGGAGTTCGGGAGTAAAAGTTATGAATTTTGGAAGTTTAGAGGGAAAAAAAAAAAAAAAGTTTTAAGCGCCTCGCTAGAGACGACGGCTCGCCTAGCGAGGCGGGCGCCAGATGCCTCTCGCTAGCTACGCCTCGCCCTAGCGAGGCGGGCGCTCTTCGCCCTCGCCAGGCGACGCCTCGCCCTAGCGAAGGGCGCCTCGCCCTCATGAGTTGGGCGTCTCCGACAACTTTTTTTCTTAAATTTTGATTTCTTTGTTTTAATCCGACCTTTGCTCACTATTTTGCCTATATCTTTCCGTCCGACATCCGATTGAGTTGATTCTTTTGCGTTGGATTCCTAAGACAATGAATTTCATTTTATAAGAAATTTGTGAACTTTTGAGATTAAATTAATGGTGATTAATTTAATCAAAGCGAGTCGGGAAATTTTCAGAACATGATTCAGTGTTTTGTGAAATTTGGGATCTGTAGAGATCCGATTGAAGCGATTCTTGAGGCGAAATAAAGACAAGACAAGGGGCTACAAATCATATGAAGACATGAAATGTCAATTTTGCCCTTAGGACTGTTAATTTTTGAATTTAAGTTCGGATTAGGGTTTAATTTTTGGATTGGGAACACCTGTGAGTAATTTGAGCATAACTTTTGATCTGGGAATCGAAATGAGGAGATTCTTGTTTTGAATTAAACTAGAGACATAAGGCTACAATTGTTATGAAGACATCGCGTTTCAATTCTGGGATTAAGAATGTGAAATTGTGGACGGAAATAATCGTACATGGAAAATATGTTAGAATATGGATTTTTCCGCACTGTTTCGCACATAACTTTTGATGTGGTGCTCGGAATTGAGCGCGGTCAGTGGCGTTGGATTCGTATGATTGAGAGGAACATTTCTCCTGAAGGAAGTTTGGACAAATTCCTTCAGCTTGATAGTGCGAATCAAACCGCAAGTAAGCGTAACTTTAAGTTTTGAATGGAGGGCAATTTGGTCATTTGACCATTATTTAATGAAACACTTGATGAGTTGTCGTTTTTGGCTATTAAAAGCCACGAAAGTGGCTGGAAATTTCCAGAGAAAAGGAGAAGAGAAATAAGAAGAAAGAAGAAGAATGGAGAAGAGTTCGTATGGAGAAAGAAGAGGGAGAAGTTTAGTTTTAATTTTTCTACTCAATTCTTCAAGCTTTTGGGATTTTTCCAAGAAGGAAAAGAGTGGAGAATGAAGAGAGCTTCTTCATGAGCCAAGAAAATTCGAATTTGGAAGAGAAAGAGGTAAGAGAAATTTTTCTACTTTGAGATTTTGATTAATTTTCGGTTTAGAATTATGGCATATAAGATGGGTTTATGATTTATGAAGTTAATTTTGAAATATATGCTTTAGGCTGGGTTTAATTTTGGATGGAAAATTGATTAAGGTTTAGGCTAAATTTTATGATTGAGAATTTTGAGATATTTTGGTGTAGAATTATAGGAAATATGATGAATTGATGATATATAAAATCAATTTCAAAGAATTTGTATTTTATGGTATTGAATTGGGATAAATTGGTTTAGGCCAATTTTAAGATTTGGGGATTTTTGAAATTGAGGATTTAAATAGTTTGGAATTAATGTGAATTGAGGAATTGTGAGATTAATTTTGAAGAACTTATGTTTTATGAGATTGAATTCGAGTGTCTTGGTTTAGGCCAATTTTGAAAATTGGGGATTTTCAAAATTGGAGATTGAAATAACTTGAATGTAAATGGAATTGGTGAATTCTAAGTTGATTGTAAAATTAAGTATTTTCGATGTGAAATTTGGATGATTATGGTTTAGGTTTTGGTATTTTGGAAGAGAGAAAAGCGAGGATCAATTGGAGCTTGAAATCAAGTTTCCTAATAATGCGAGGTGGGTAGCATATTTATATTTTGATTTGTGAGCAATATGCAATTTTGAAAAATTAAAGAAAGCAATTTTGAAAAATAAAGAAAGCAAAATGTGAAAATTTTGACAAATTATTGTTTTGTAAAGGTTTGAAATTCGATTTACAATGTTTTCGAAAGATTATTATAAGTTTGAATTCATTGCTTTCAATGATTCGATAAACCGATAGAAATTTCGAAAATGCATTTGTTGTGTATGCATTATTCAATTGTTGAAATTATTGTTTGATTGAATGTTTTGATTGTTGAATTTAGTGAATGATAGATGAATAAATTGAGTGGTATGCATTTTGGGGAAAATTTTGAAGAAAATTAAGAAATTGAAAAGTGCCTTGAGCAATCCGACTTTTCGTTTTCGATTATGTGTTATGTGGGTTTGGTAGGTCCTTGGTGAGTCGTATTGTCTCTATGTGTATAGCCTTCTCCAGGCTGCCGCTAGTGGCACGGAGTCCGATTCGGACTCCTTCACGGCTTACACTGGACCGCAATGCGGAAAGTGTAATACGTTCGTTTCACGATCTGCAGGACCGCTATCGGGATCATGCGAGACGCTCTGCTTGGACCTAGCTGCACCATTCGATGTGTAATATGTTTTGATTTGTTTATGTGTTCGCATTCATATTTATGAAAAATTCAAGAAGTTTTGAAAATGAGAAAAAGTGAGATTATTATGAAAAGTTTGAAAATATGAAAAAAAAATGGGTTTGAGGAAATTGTTTGAAAAATTATAAAGTTTGAAAAAAATTCGCCCTTTTTGGCAAAAAGAGTATTAAAAATGATTTCGGCTTATTTGTCAGTTTATAAATGTGTTATCCACGAGCTTTCGAGCTCACCCCCCTTTCATCCCCATCTCCAGGTTTCGAGCAGGAGATTGGATGAAAGAATGTGAAGACATCGGTTTCGACATTTCTGTCAGTTAGATTTTGTGTAATTTGAATCTTTAGTATGAATATATTCATGACTTGAGATAAGTTTGGGAAAAATGTATTTGTGTATAAAGTTGAGTATTGTGAATGAATGAGAAATTTGTATATGAAATTATGAATGGTTTGGGAATCTATATGTATGATTGATTTGGGAATGAGATTGAACTATGAGAATGGTAGATTGAATGACAAATATGAGAATGTTTTAGAAATAGGTTTGTGGTTATCTGCTGATATCCCGGACGGAGGGTCCGGTGGATTCTGATGTTTGTGTAATTGATTTGGAAATTTTAGAAGTGTTGTTTTGAACACTTTGCGGGTTTGGAGTTAGGATAAAGGCGTCGTTATCTTTCATTAAATTTTAGTAAAACTTTGGATAAAAGTGAGATTTTGGATATGTATAAGTGTATCTAAGAGTTTGAGAAATTTGAGATTGGTATGGATTTATATCAGATTTTGTACGACTGTATCGATTTAAGATGATTGGTATATGTTTGAGTAACGAGAAAAGAAATGAGAATAAGAAAGAAAAAAAAAATTATATCAGATTTTGGAACGTCTTAGAATTCCCAACGCGATTCTGTTTCCTGTTCTTTGCTTAGTCACGGCTGTCGGAAAGTGTTTCAGTTTACATTGATTTGTTTGCTTACTTTGTTTTCTATCCGTATTCGATTTGCATTCGATTCGATCCGTTTTAAACTTATTCGTTCGCTTTGTGATTCAGTATTCGATTATTTAACTTCGCTATATTCGATTGAATCTGCTCGTTTGATTCGATTAGTTCTTGCTTCGCTTGCATTTGCTTCCGCTTCGCTACTTTGGTTTGTTAAGCTTCGCATTTTGTTTTCGATCCGAAATTTCCGCTTCCTTCGTTTCCGTTTGCTTGGTTTCGTTCGCTTATGTAGTTGGGTTCGATGAACGGATCCAACATCATATCTTTAACTCCGAACTCCAAATTTAGCAAACGATATACCCTTGAAAGCTCTAACCTTCTACTACAATATTCATGAAGGCTCATTTATCTAATTCAAGTCTACGAAGGTCAAAATCGAGGCGAAGTTCTGTCAAATTTTGGGAAATTTGACAGCTCTTCCTGAAAGTACATCTATCAATTTTCAATCCTAATACTTCCACCTGCGTAAGACTCATCATACAACCTCATATAACATGATTAAACCCTAAGGTATCTTCAAACACCATTCGAAGCAACAGCCACACTCTTAATCATCTATCATATCCAAACTATAATAATGATGCAATTGGCTTAAACATGCATGGATTTCTCAAAATACATTTGAACTTAGCATTCTTGCATTTCATTTACGTTCAAAGTGAGTAGCTTACAATGCTTTAATGCGCATTTCAAGCCCTTTTTACAACATAGTTCGAAATACACTTCCAAAATACTACACTTTTCTTAAATGCATCTAAAGCATTGTTTACAACAATTTGCTTGAAATACATCAAAACATAATTCTTGGGTATGCCTTGAGCTCATTCTTCATGATCCCGATCTTTACCGGAGATGGGACGGAAGGTGGGGTGAGCTTTAAACTCGTGGGTGACACATTTATATTTAGGCTAATAAGCTACATTTCTTCATTAATCATACTTTTAGCAACTTACATAGAAATCATGCAATCATGCAATTCATGAAATTTATCAATCTCAAAACATAATGTTCATGCTTCATATCATTCTCATTCTTGAAAATATACGCTAACATGTTAGCATTATTAACATAAAGATAAAAGTGAAACCCACCTTATATCCTTGCTTAAGCTTGCCTAAGGAAGTTCCTCTTCTTGTTCTCCTCTTCTTTCTTGTCCTCCTTCATTCATGGCAAGGAAAGAACCTCACATCATTTAGGGTTTCTAAAATTGAAAACCTAATGAACCTTAATCATAAAATCAACCCTAGAATCACTAAACCCATCTTCTTTCTAAGCTTTCTAAACCATAAAATCAAGCCAAACTCAAACTACATTTCATAACTTACCTTGAATCTTTACTCAACCCAAGGGTTTCTTGTATCAAAATAAAGCTTAGACTCTCCTCTTCACTTTTCTTCTTTCTCTTTCTTCAAAACTCACTCACTTTCATGGAAATGCCAAAACCCTAGCAAGCTCCTTTCTTCTTCTCCTTTCTTTCCTCTTCTACGTAAACTTCTCCCTCTTCTCCTTTAAATTTCGTAAATCTCACTTCTTCCTACACTAACTCACTTAAACTCCTCCTTTTATACTTCTTCTCTAATCCACTTAAGCCCAAAAGGCCCAAGCCTTCATTTAATTCCTTCTTCTTTCATTTTTCCTACATCCTCCTTACTTCCTCTTTATCCTACAACTTACTTAGGCCCAATTATCTTTAAGCCCATTTTATCTTTCTTTTCTTTCCTACCTCATTAAAACCCAACTAATTCATTTAATTCCATTAACTCATTACCTAAAATCTTTAATGCCAACTCATGTTTCTCAATGTCAAGTTAATTAATGTTAACATAATTTACTTAATTACTCTAATCATGCTTAATTACATAAAATTTTGGGGCTAACATTTCTCCCCTTAAGAAATTTAGTCCTCGAAATTCTTACGACTCATTGAAGAGGTGTGGATACTTCTCCTTCATTGCATCCAGGGTTCCCACGTCGCCTCTTCAATCGCATGATTTCTCCAAAGGACTTTAACTAGTGAATCGTCTTGTTTAGAGAACTTTCTCCTTGCTATCTAGAATCGCTCATCGGCATCTCCTCATAGCTCGGATCATCACTCAATTGAACCTCGGCGACGTTCAATTATGTGAGAAGGATCGATCTGCACCTTCTCAACATAGAAACATGAAAAACGTCGTGGATCTGAGACAACTCTGGAGGCAATGCTAATCTGTAAGCTAACGGCCCGATCTTCTCTAAAATTTCTTACGGACCCACATATCGAGGACTTAACTTTCCTTTCTTGCCGAATCTCATAACTCCCTTCCATGGAGACGTCTTGAGGAACACCTTGTCACCCACTGCATAATCCATTTCTTTTCTGTTAGCATCGGCATAGCTTTTCATTCTGTCCTGGGCGGCCTTAAGTCGCTGTTTGATTACCTCCACTTTCTCAACTGTCATCTGGACAAACTCTGGTCCCACTAGCTTCCTCTCACCTTCCTCATCCCAAAGATATCGAGTCCTGCATCTTACGCCATAAAGGGCTTCATAAGGAGCCATCTGATGCTCGAATGGTACGTGCAATTGTTGTAAGCAAATTCGACCAACGACAAATGATCATCCATGCTCCTCTGAAGTCCATGACACATGCTCTAAGCATCCCCTCTAGAGTATGGATTGTCCTCTCGGTCGACCATCCGTCGAGGATGAAATCTCAGTCTGAAATTCAATTTAGTTCTAATGCTTCTGCAGACTTCCCCAAAATCTCGAGGTGAATTGAGGATCCCTGTCGGATACTATAGAATCCGGAACTCCATGCAACCTTACCACTTCATCAACGTATTTCTTTGCTAAGACTTGCAAGGAATCTGTTTGCCTATTTGCCAGAAAATGGGCTGACTTGGTCAACCGATCTCTGATAACCCAAATGGCATCATGCTTCTTGCGGTCTTCGCAAACTCATCGAAAATCCATTGTGATCCTTTGCCACTTCCATTCAGGAATGGACAATGGCTGCAACATGTCTGAAGGTGCCTGGTGTTCAGCCTTGACTTGCTGACACACTAGACATCTGCTCACATACTCTGCTACATCCCTCTTCATGCCTTTCCACCAGAAATGTTCCTTCAAATCTCTGACATTCTGGTGTCGCTGGTGCATGGAATAAGGCGCATTGTGTGCCTCATCCATGATCTCATCCTTAACTAATTTATCATTCGGGATACATAACCTGTTTCCGACTACCATTAGCCCATCATCTCTCACTACCACTTCAGACTCCTGCTTACCATTATGTATTTCCTCACGAAGCTTACTCAGTTCGCATCCCGCCTCCTGCAACTCCTTAACTTTCTCTCTAAGTATCGGCCTCACCCTGAATTGAGCAAGAATACAATCTGACTGATCCTGTTTTAGACTTATCTTAAGCTTGGCCATTTGCTCCAATAGAGGCAAGTAAAATGCCTGAACATAAGTTATCGATGACTTCCTACTCAATGCATCCGCCACTATATTAGCCTTGCCTGGATGATACTCTATCATCAGGTCATAGTCCTTGAGCAACTCTAACCATCTTCTCTGCCTCAGATTCAGTTTCTTTTGGGCTCATGATGTACTTAAGACTTTTGTGATCCGTGAAAACCCTTGTCGAACCCCATACAGATAGTGTCTCCATATCTTTAAGGCAAAAATCACTGCTGCCAATTCCAGATCATGAGTCGGATAATTCAACTCATATGGCTTCAACTGCCGTGAAGCATAGGCTATCACTTTGTCATTCTGCATTAACACACAACCTAAGCCTCTTCTCGAAGCATCACTGTATACTGTGTATACCCCTGATCTCCATTGGGCAGGATTAAAATGGGAGCACTAGTTAACCGCTGCTTAAGCTCCTCAAAACTCTGCTGGCAATCCTCATTCCAAATAAATCTGCGATTCTTCCTTATGACTTAGTCATAGGGCGCTATTATTGAGAATCCTTCCATAAACCTTCAGAATATCCCGCCAGCCCGTAAAACTCCATACCTCTTTTCTTGTCTTAGGCTCTTGCCAATTCACTACTGCTTCCACTTTTCTCGGATCAACATGAATTCCTTTGCTGGAAATCACATCTCCAAGGAAAACTACTTCATGCAGCCAAAATTCACACTTGCTAAATGTAACATCCCATCTCTGATGGGAAGGATATTTTGGTAAATTGGGACGGGCTTGGAGTATTGATTTTTAGCTCGGCATGAGCATACAACATATAGCCTCTATGACTGATGATTGTTTTGCATATGCACATGATAACATGCATTCATGACATTTTCCAGCTTAGGTTTCAAATTGAGACCTTTGTGAAATTTATGGGATAGTTGTTTTGGAAAATTATTCTGAGAGCGTCATAAATTGTTTCCCATTTTTAGGAATTTATGTGAATTTTTCTGGAATTTTTCGGGGTTCTTGCCCGGACCGGAAAAATCGCTAAGTGGCGAACCGGTTGATTTTCGGTATCGAAAATTTTTATCCAATGGCACTACAATATTGTATATATTATTTTGGGATTGAAATTAGGGCCATTGGACTAGAATGGGTCAAATTGCATTAGAATCCTATTTACTAATTTGTTTTTTTGCCTAATTTGTCTTTTCTTAAACTGTACACTTGTCCTCACCATGTAATGCCCCACCATTTGTTCCTATCTTTTATTTACGGTTATTTCATTGTGAAAGAAGGAAAACTCATTCTTCTTGCTTACATCTTCCTTCATCCAAGCTTCTCCCCTTGGTTTCTTTCTTTGATTTCTTCATTGGTTTTAAGCAAGTTCTACTCCTTCTCCTACCTTTTGCATACCATACAAGTTTAAACTTCTACCTTCCTTTGGTGAGTATCGTGTGAGAGTGGGGTGAATGGAAAGTCATGATTTGGAGTATTAAGTGAAGGAAGAAGGAAAACTTGATTTGGTAAGTTGCTTTTTTTTTTAAAGCTTTCATTTATGCATTTAATGAATAAATTGGTTGTTAGATGCATTGATTGGTATGTATTGGTCATTAATCAAGATTTATGATAATCTATTGGCTAAATTCTTGTGTCATTAGGATGCTTATGCATGTGGTATTGGTATTGGAAGTGTTAGGAATTGAATGGAGAAGTAAAGCTGGAAAATGAATCTTTGACCCTATTGCAATGTTTTGATCATAACTAATTGTGTGGTTATGCAAATGAGGTGAGGTTTGTGCCCAAGTAAACTTTGGGATGTTGGCTTCATTTTAGTGTAAAATAGGTGTTGGTAAATTTTAATGTTAGAAGGTCGAAAATTGGCATGGAAAGTTTCTGTTTCTGGGTCTGGGAACAGTACCCGCAAATATGTCAAATGAGTTTTGCTAATTTTTCTAAATTAATTGGTATAGGATTAGGGAAAATGGTCTTCATGAAAGTTTTAGCCTATTGAGTTAGCTTTCCATTACCACTGATCTTGTTAATTTTCGAGTTGTATATTGGGAGATATGAACTGATTTCTAATGACTGTTTTATGCCTTGACTGAAACCTAGTTGAATTGGCACATTTAGTGCACATTCGGACTTGGAAGGATTTTTGTAATTTTTGTGAATTGAATTGGAGTTTGAATTGTACTGAAGAGTTCTAGATGACAGATTGATTTTGAAAATGATATATGGCTTATAATTTTTGGAAGTCAGATGTGGGAGATATGGAATTTCAAAATCTGAACTTGCATTGTGATGTTAAGTACTGATTAGGTCAGTAACTTGCATAACAGATTTGAAACTATTAGAAATCGAATTAGAGATTGAGTTCTTCATGAAACTTGAAGTTTGAGGAGTTATCTTTTCAGGGACATAAAGTTTGGATTTTTCTGACTTGTGTACAGGGAGTTATGCTTGTTATAAGTGTACTGCTCAAATTGAATGATTTTAGGGACAGCAACATTGAGTGAATTAATTGACTTGTTTAGCAATGGAATTTGATTTTGGGTTATTCATGAAAGTTGTAGAGGACATTGTGAACTTATTGCGCATATTTATGTGGTAATTTTTAGCTGAATATTCAGTGAGTTCTTGAAGTTGTAAGTTACTGTCCTGTATTGATGAGTTTTGAGTAAGCAGTATCTTGGATGGGATTTTTGACACCCTTAGAGGTGGAATTACTTTTTATGGTCTTCTTGAGAATTGTAGAGGGTTTCTTTATCTTTCCAACAAGGTATAATGTGTATTTTTCTGAATTGTGTGCTAAGATTTATGATTGTTGGAAATTTGGATTGAAAACAGGAAAAAGGGCAAGGAAGTAGAGGAACCTCGTCAGATCGCGAGGCGACGCCTCGCCCTCATGGGCGAGGTAAGTCAGCCCAGTCGCGAGGGCGACGCCTCGCCCTCGCGAGGCGAAGTCAGTCGGCCCAGTCGCGAGGGCGACGCCTCGCCCTCGCGACGAGGCCAAATGGGTCGGCCTCGCAAGGGCGACGCCTCGCCCCTGCGAGGCAATGTATTATTTTTAGTATGATTTAATTATTTGGTATTTGGTGATTCTTTTGTCAATTTCTTTTCCGTCTGACGTCCGATAGACCTGATTCTCGAGGCATCGGATTTGTAAAATATTGAATTTCATTTTGTAAAAAATTGGAAATTTTTGGACGAGAAATTGACGTGGCCCCGGGTAATTGTTCGGTAAGCGCTGTTTTGTTTAATTGGGGACCTATAAAGGTCCGAATTGCGCACCGTCAGCGCCAGTAGGTTTCTAAATTTTAGATGGAATTTTTAGTACGGGAAAAATTAGGATTTAGGGCCGGAAATCTCATGAACATGCATTATACACTTATATGTGCATTATATTAGTTCGAATTGGATAATTAGTGATGAGATTCCTCTCTGTTTGTTATAGAGGCATATTTGGAGCGTCGATCTACCGACGTTACTGAGACTTCGAGATGTTAGCTCGGAAGTGCAGGTGAGTAACCTAGTTGGTTCCTCAACCTTTATGTGTTTAAGTTTTTGCAATTATGCCATATGGAGATAATGGAGGTTTATAGTTTATGTGTATTTGAATTTGATTGATTTGGGACATAGGTGTCTGAAATATTTGGAATGAGATAACGAAGTGCTACTTGTGAGTAACTGTTTGTAAATGTTATATTGGAGATCTCGGACCAAGAGGTCCGAGGAAATGGGAAATTGATATTGAAGTGTTAATTGTCGTTTCGTTTCGATACATTGGATGGGATTGTAAATGTGATATAGTAGGATGCAATAAATTGGAGATGTAGATAATTGAAATACGGACGAAAGTCCAAGAATTGGCAAATAGTAATGATATGTAAATGGAAATTGGAATATGTACATTGCATGCATAAACATAAATGTGTGATCGATAAAAGGCAACAGGACCGAGCAGCCTTTGTATCGGGGCATATCACGCCTAACGTATGAGAGCTTTCAGCTCAACGCACGTGACCTCGTGTCCAACGTATTGAGCCTCGGGCTCAATGTATCGAGGCTTCAAGCCCAATGTTTTCAGAGCCACCGCTCAACGCAATGTGCCCGTTCTTGACAGCCAGTAGCAGTCCAACAACGAAATGAAAATGGAACAGTGTCACATGCGCATTGCATATATATATATGACTGTAAATGATTGGAAGATGTAAATGATGAAATTGTATGTGTATATGAAATTGGAACTGAAATGTGATAATCTGTGATATTACAGTTAATGCTACCATGTGCTAATATGATTGGTGAATGCATGAGTTGAGTGAACCATCGATGATGGTTTCTCACTGAGTTCGCAAACTCACCCAACATTGCAAATATTTTTTTCAGGAATTGAAGAGTACCCCGTTAGTGAGCCGGGAGTATGATTACTACAAGAGAGTCGAGTCCGATGTCGGGATCAGTTCACGTCTGCATTTGTGTTATCTTGACTTATGTGTAAATTTTATTCATGAAAATTGTCTTGAATTGATTGAGGGCCCTAATTGATAAATATTATTTTGGCATGTGATCTTTGATAAAGTGTATGGCTAAAAAGGGGTTTGCGTGTCGTGGGCCCAACGTATTTTTCTGATATTTACTTTTCGATGGTTTTAAAAAAATGGTAAAATGTATTGATCGCTTTCTAGCATACCACCTCGCTGGTCGCGAGCTCGGATATCACCGTCGATGTCGGGTTCGGGTCTCGTGGGAGTGGGATGCTACATTTAGGTATCGAGCCCGTAAGTACAATCTTACATGGGCTTTACGAAACAAATGTGTCAAGTTACGTGCATTTAAGTCATGTCACGACAGAGCGGTGACAAGCGATCCCCAGTGTAGTATCTGAGTCGTTTACATAAGTATGTCTCGATCGTTTAAGTGGTTAGAAAAAGTGAGAAAAAGGATAGTGTGTTAGAATGAGATGAAAGGAAGAAATGGATATTGCAAAATAGGAAAGAGTGTACGGTTTGATCAGACAGATGAATATTTATTGATATTGATGGGTATATTATGAAATGCAATATTGGAGTTATATTGGCAATATCCTTGAATATGAGATAGCTATAAAGATTATAGTTGTAAATTCATAGAGGAAAATAGAGATGTGACAATGATAAGATAAATGAAAATAAAGTGTTCTATGATATAGAAAGGTTACAACTAGGATTGATTACCATGTTAAGAGTTATAAATAAGGATTGGTGATTTGGAGTCAAAATATCATAAGTGCAAAAATCAAGAATGATTTCATATCTGTGATATTGATTTGAGTCTTGAAATATATGGGTATAATGCAAAATGAAAAGATTGGAATGTAAAACAATGAAATTGGTAGATGAAAAAGTTGTTCGGGTTTAATTGATCTGCTAAGTAAATGCACACCGATTATGGGAGCCCTATGTTAAGTGAAAATGTTAAGCGCAATCGATGAGTTAATGGATACTTCTAGCCGTTCTTGTCCAAAAAAAAATCCCTTTAGGAGTTAGAAGAAGAAATTAAAGTGCTTATAATGATCACTTGTGAATAAATTGAGATTGTAGATGGTCCTCACGAGTGAGGACGGGTGTAAACAGGAAGGTTGTTGAGTTCAGAATATATTGTCACTGTAAGTGTATATGTGATAGTGGGATTACCATCATGGGTGAAATGAATAATTTATGTGAATATGATATCAGAAGTAATTGGTGGCCTACTACATAAGCTTTGATTATAATGCCGGTAGCTCAAGTTTAAAATGAGTGAGAGTAAGGCATGAGAATACTTGTACTGATTAATTGAGAAAGAAGTGAGACAGTTAAAGATGCTAGCATTGGTAATGAGCTTGAGGAAATAAAATGAGGGACATGAATAGAGTAAGGTCCCCATGATTAAGAATTGGTACCAAAAAGAGAATGGTTATCGAGAATTAAATGCAATTAAGGTATTCTTAGCAGTATGATCTATTAACGGGCACATTGATGGGACTATAGAGATATATTGTCAGATAGGATGTGATGATTAGGGTGATGATGGCAAGATAGTAGAGGGAAAGAAATTGTTTAAGTGCTCTTCAGAGATTGATCTTCATGAAGTATCAAGAGTAACTGATATGTATATTTATATAGTGAAAAAAAAAAAGGTTGATTGGTAAAGTTTTATGATTTGTATTACATCTGGCAGAGACTCTAGCTTAAAAAAACTAAACTATGCTACTGAAAGAGTGTACATTATGTTAATGAGATGGTTCTGATTATGTAAGAGAATTACTGAATAGTAATTGCGCCTTTGAGGGGATTAAATGTTCGTGTATACTTTGTGTAATTATGTTCTGAAAGTACGAGATCGATATAACGATTGTTTATTCAAGTTAGTAAGTGATCTATCACGAATAAATTGAGTTATGTGGAGAAATGAAGGTAAGGAACATGTGGCAGAATATGTTATGATGAGACAAATTAAATGAAAATTGTTCCTTATTGGAGACGTTCGATAATGAAAGAGTTATATGAGTCAACTAAGGGTATAAGTTTATTGTTTTACTGAAAAGGAATATGTCTCAATTGTGTTTGGAATGGATAATGGATATAAGCATAAAAAATAGATGAATTGGTATAGTTGAGGAAATTGGTTGACATGCAAGTCTCTTAAGAGTGAATCTTAACCTGATTGAAGGAATAAAGGATGAATTAGTATGCGAACATGAGATATTGGGAGAATTAATCAAGATATAGGTACTGATAAAATGTGGAAGTTCAAAAGATATGGGTATGTGGAATTGGGAATTTATTAGACCTAACGGAATCTTTGGATGCGTTCAAAAAAAATTGTCAAAGATTTTCTGGTTTTAACAAATTGACAAGAATAATTGAGGAAAACATGTGAATGTTATGACTGATGATCATAAAGGAGACAATTGAAGAATTTACTATTTATACTGAAGTGTTCCAGTAAAGGTTATGATGTGATCTATTGACATTGTATAAAGTGATTTGATGTACCTTGGGGGTAAATATGATTCTATGGGCGGTATTATGACCGATGATTTGAAACTTGTTATACTAAGTGTGGCCTAAAAGCTTAGAGACATTAATCGTACACAAATAGTTTGGAGATGTCTATGAATATGCAAATCGATACCGATTGAGTTATTTCATGCAGTTGAATGATTTGAAAAGGATTCAACGGCTGATTAATTTAAACTAAGCCAATGGCGCACTTTAAGAGATTGAGCAAAGAAAGAAATAAATTCTATTGCAGAAGATCAAAATTTGGGTAATAAGGTTATCAAATCTAGTGTATTATTGAGTGTTAATAGTCGAATCCGACAAAAGGGTAAAAAGAAAGCATTATTAGTTATGGAATTTCAAAGTTGGTGTGCATCAAAGCGGATTGGCAAAACCCAAGTGAGGATGTAGAAATTGTAAACCGTATTGAGGAACGAGAATTAACTCAATTGTTGAGGAAAATGATAGGTATAGTTCATATTAAGAAATATGGGGATACTCATTACGGAACTATTAGTGAAAATGTAAGGAATGATCGAAGCTTTAAGTTTTAGCAAGAGTGTATTGATAGAGTAATTGAAAAGTTAAAATGGAAATCAAATGATTATAAGTGAATGGTTCAAGAAAGCACAAGAAACAATCGAAGCGTTACGGTCTAGTAAAAGTATTGTGGAAAAGAAATTGAGGGATACCAATCAAAGTGAACAATGACATGTGTGATTAACCAACAGGCTTGACTGCTAGAGACAAATGTGAAACTGATAATTTTTGGATTGGGAGATGAAATTGATATATAGTGCAAAGGGATTATGGCATGACAATTATTATATTGGTGTCACCATTCGAATAATGTATAAGGGGTCTTACTGCCAAAAAGGAGTCGTTATCCCTATACTATGTGATCAATGCAATAACAATAAGGTGGTGACAATGAGTCGAATTGATTCACACTGAGGTTATAAATCTCATGAGATTTGTGTTTTGATAATAACGGAATCTGATAAGCGATAAATGAAATATTTTGAAGGGTATGGCCTCGACCAAAAGGTACTTAGATGGAAATAAAGGTGTAATTAAGGGAAATTGAATTCGTGATGAGGGGCCTCTATGTGATTGTGGTATGAATAGAATTATGGATTGGTAAGTTAGGCTAAAATCTAAAAGATGTTTCGGATTCACAAAGTGTTTCATAGACAGAATTGGAAATATTGTTAGGATCCGATATATATGTTATTGATAGTGATGATATTGAAAGTGACAAATTGCGCGTAATCATGAGAAAGCAGTAAATTATGTAAAGTTCGAGAAAGGAAAAGAGTAATTAATTGTTTTGATCCCCGTTCATTGACCGAATTTGGTCGTGTAGTGGAAACAGTGGGAAACAGAGGGTATTAATCAAAAGACTCCCCTACCTTCCTGATAAATCGGATATGAAATTTCGAGGACGAAATTTTTATTAGGAGGGGAGAATTGTAACATCCCATCTCTGATGGGAAGGATATTTTGGTAAATTGGGACGGGCTTGGAGTATTGATTTTTAGCTCGGCATGAGCATACAACATATAGCCTCTATGACTGATGATTGTTTTGCATATGCACATGATAACATGCATTCATGACATTTTCCGGCTTAGGTTTCAAATTGAGACCTTTTGTGAAATTTATGGGATAGTTGTTTTTGGAAAATTATTCTGAGAGCGTCATAAATTGTTTCCCATTTTTAGGAATTTATGTGAATTTTTCTGGAATTTTTCGGGGTTCTTGCCCGGACCGGAAAAATCGCTAAGTGGCGAACCGTTGATTTTCAGATCGAAAATTTTTATCCAATGGCACTACAATATTGTATATATTATTTTGGGATTGAAATTAGGGCCATTGGACTAGAATGGGTCAAATTGCATTAGAATCCTATTTACTAATTTGTTTTTTTTGCCTAATTTGTCTTTTCTTAAACTGTACACTTGTCCTCACCATGTAATGCCCCCACCATTTGTTCCTATCTTTTATTTACGGTTATTTCATTGTGAAAGAAGGGAAAAACTCATTCTTCTTGCTTACATCTTCCTTCATCCGAAGCTTCTCCCCCTTGGTTTCTTTCTTTGATTTCTTCATTGGTTTTAAGCAAGTTCTACTCCTTCTCCTACCTTTTGCATACCATACAAGTTTAAACTTCTACCTTCCTTTGGTGAGTATCGTGTGTGAGAGTGGGGTGAATGGAAAGTCATGATTTGGAGTATTAAGTGAAGGAAGAAGGAAAAACTTGATTTGGTAAGTTGCTTTTTTTTTTAAAAGCTTTCATTTATGCATTTAATGAATAAATTGGTTGTTAGATGCATTGATTGGTATGTATTGGTCATTAATCAAGATTTATGATAATCTATTGGCTAAATTCTTGTGTCATTAGGATGCTTATGCATGTGGTATTGGTATTGGAAGTGTTAGGAATTGAATGGAGAAGTAAAGCTGGAAAATGAATCTTTGACCCTATTGCAATGTTTTGATCATAACTAATTGTGTGGTTATGCAAATGAGGTGAGGTTTGTGCCCAAGTAAACTTTGGGATGTTGGCTTCATTTTAGTGTAAAATAGGTGTTGGTAAATTTTAATGTTAGAAGGTCGAAAATTGGCATGGAAAGTTTCTGTTTCTGGGTCTGGGAACAGTACCCAAATATGTCAAATGAGTTTTGCTAATTTTCTAAATTAATTGGTATAGGATTAGGGAAAATGGTCTTCATGAAAGTTTTAGCCTATTGAGTTAGCTTTCCATTACCACTGATCTTGTTAATTTTCGAGTTGTATATTGGGAGATATGAACTGATTTCTAATGACTGTTTTTATGCCTTGACTGAAACCTAGTTGAATTGGCACATTTAGTGCACATTCGGACTTGGAAGGATTTTTGTAATTTTTGTGAATTGAATTGGAGTTTGAATTGTACTGAAGAGTTCTAGATGACAGATTGATTTTGAAAATGATATATGGCTTATAATTTTTGGAAGTCAGATGTGGGAGATATGGAATTTCAAAATCTGAACTTGCATTGTGATGTTAAGTACTGATTAGGTCAGTAACTTGCATAACAGATTTGAAACTGTTAGAAATCGAATTAGAGATTGAGTTCTTCATGAAACTTGAAGTTTGAGGAGTTATCTTTTCAGGGACATAAAGTTTGGATTTTTCTGACTTGTGTACAGGGATTTATGCTTGTTATAAGTGTACTGCTCAAATTGAATGATTTTAGGGACAGCAACATTGAGTGAATTAATTGACTTGTTTAGCAATGGAATTTGATTTTGGGTTATTCATGAAAGTTGTAGAGGACATTGTGAACTTATTGCGCATATTTATGTGGTAATTTTTAGCTGAATATTCAGTGAGTTCTTGAAGTTGTAAGTTACTGTCCTGTATTGATGAGTTTTGAGTAAGCAGTATCTTGGATGGGATTTTTGACACCCTTAGAGGTGGAATTACTTTTTATGGTCTTCTTGAGAATTGTAGAGGGTTTCTTTATCTTTCCAACAAGGTATAATGTGTATTTTTCTGAATTGTGTGCTAAGATTTATGATTGTTGGAAATTTGGATTGAAAACAGGAAAAAGGGCAAGGAAGTAGAGGAACCTCGTCAGATCGCGAGGCGACGCCGCCCTCATGAGGCGAGGTAAGTCAGCCAGTCGCGAGACGCCGCCTCGCCCTCATGGCGAAGTCAGTCGGCCCAATCGCGAGGCGACGCTCGCCTCGCGACGAGGCCAAATGGGTCGGCCTCGCAAGGGCGACGCCTCGCCCCTGCGAGGCAATGTATTATTTTTAGTATGATTTAATTATTTGGTATTTGGTGATTCTTTTGTCAATTTCTTTTCCGTCGACGTCCGATAGACCTGATTCTCGAGGCATCGGTTTGTAAAATATTGAATTTCATTTGTGAAAATTGGAAATTTTTGGACGAGAAATTGACGTGGCCCCGGGTAATTGTTCGGTAAGCGCTGTTTTGTTTAATTGGGGACCTATAGAGGTCCGAATTGCGCACCGTCAGCGCCAGTAGGTTTCTAAATTTTAGATGGAATTTTTAGTACGAGAAAAATTAGGATTTAGGGCCGGAAATCTCATGAACATGCATTATACACTTATATGTGCATTATATTAGTTCGAATTGGATAATTAGTGATGAGATTCCTCTCTGTTTGTTATAGAGGCATATTTGGAGCGTCGATCTACCGACGTTACTGAGACTTCGAGATGTTAGCTCGGAAGTGCAGGTGAGTAACCTAGTTGGTTCCTCAACCTTTATGTGTTTAAGTTTTTGCAATTATGCCATATGGAGATAATGGAGGGTTTATAGTTTATGTGTATTTGAATTTGATTGATTTCGGACCATAGGTGTCTGAAATATTTGGAATGAGATAACGAAGTGCTACTTGTGAGTAACTGTTTGTAAATGTTATATTGGAGATCTCGGACCAGAGGTCCGAGGAAATGGGAAATTGATATTGAAGTGTTAATTGTCCATTTGTTTCGATACATTGGATGGGATTGTAAATGTGATATAGTAGGATGCAATAAATTGGAGATGTAGATAATTGAAATACCGGACCGAAAGTCCGAAGAATTGGCAAATAGTAATGATATGTAAATGGAAATTGGAATATGTACATTGCATGCATAAACATAAATGTGTGATCGATAAAAGGCGGTTGTGACCGGAGCGAACCTTCGATCGGGGCATATCACGCCTAACGTATGTGAGAGCTTTCACCAACGCACAGACCTCGTGTCCAACGTATTGAGCCTCGGGCTCAATGTATCGAGGCTTCAAGCCCATGTTTTCGAGCCATCGGCTCAACGCAATGTGCCCGTTCTTCGGGCGATTTGCGCATGGTCCACAACAACGAAATGAAAATGGAGCAGTGTCACATGCGCATTGCATATATATATATATTGTAAATGATTGGAAGATGTAAATGATGAAATTGTATGTATATGAAATTGGGCTGAAATGTGATAATCTGTGATATTACCGTTAATGCTACCATGTGCTAATATGATTGGTGAATGCATGAGTTGAGTGAACCATCGATGATGGTTTCACCGAGTTCGCAAACTCACCCAACATTGCAAATATTTTTTCAGAATTGAAGAGTACCCGTTAGTGAGCCGGAGTATGATTACTACAAGAGAGTCGAGTCCGATGTCGGGATCGGTTCACGTCTGCATTTGTGTTATCTTGACTTATGTGTAAATTTTATTCATAAAATTGTATTGAATTGATTGAGGGCCCTAATTGATAAATATTATTTTGGCATGTGATCTTTGATAAAGTGTATGGCTAAAAAGGGGTTTGCGTGTCGTGGGCCCAACGTATTTTCTCGATATTTGCGCACTTTCGATGGTTTTAAAAAAAATGGTAAAATGTATTGATCGCTTCTAGCATACCACCATCGCGGTCGCGAGCTCGGATATCACCGTCGATGTCGGGTTCGGTCTCGTGGGAGTGGGATGCTACATTAAATTTGGCATCTGACTCTGCTCTCTCAATCTCGCAATACTATCCCGAGATCTTTGTTCATGCTCTCCTTCATCCTTAGAATAGACCGTAATGTCATCAATGAACACTATGACAAACTGATCTAAGAACTCCTGAAAACTCTATTCATAAGGTCCATGAATGCAGCTAGAGCATTGGTCAGTCCGAATGGCATGACCTCGAACTCAGTAGTGCCGTGAAGAGTCCCGAAGTCGTCTTATTAACATCGGACTCCACGATTGAGTTGATGATAACCGATCTTAATTCAATCTTGAAAAGACCTTGCTCCTGTGGTGATCAAATAAATCATCTATCCGTGGCAACGGATACTTGTTCTGAATCGTCATCTTGTTAAGCCTTCTATAGTCTATGCACATCCTCCACGTTCCATCCTTCTTCTTAACAAACAGGACCGGAGCTCCCCAAGGTGAAGAACTCGGCCTGATGAACTGCTTCTCCAACAATTCCTGCAATTGCTCCTTGAGTTCTCTCAATTCAACTGGAGCCATTCTATAAGGTGGTATGGAGATTGCCGCGGTTCCGGGAATCAAGTCAATTTCGAACTCAATTTCTCTCACCGGCGGCAACCCTGGTAATTCTTCTGGGAATACATCAGGAAACTCCCTCACAACCTGATAATCTTCTAATCTGCCCACATTCACTTCTGAATCCACTACATGCGCCAAAAAGGCCTCACACCCTTGGCTCATCATATTGTCAGCTAACATAGCCAAAAAGATCCTCGGCAGTGGCAGCTTCCTGTCCCCCTTAAAGACCACTTTCTGACCATCTCCCAGATCAAATTCTACTTCTTTCAAACTACAATCTAGCTTTGCCTTATACTTCTCCATGACATCCATCCCCAAAATGACATCCAACCCTTGAAGGTCTAGAGGTAGTAGGTCTACTACCAGTCTAGCACCACTGATGCTGAGCTCACAATCCTTGTAAATCAAACTGATCACCACCTTACTCCCTAAAGGAGTACTAACAACCAAAAAATTGTCCATAATCTCAGGACATACAGCATGCATATTCATACTTGAAGAAACAAATGAGTGTGTGGAGCCAGTATCAATTAACACATAAACAAGAGAGTCAAATAACTGAGTCATACCAGTCACAACTTCAGGAGTAGCTGCAGCTTCCTCTCTGGTCATGGCAAATACTCTAGCTGGCGCTGACCACATCCTTGGTCTCCTGCGCAGATTAGCCCTCTTGATTGCTCAGGCACCTACTTCATGGCGGCCTGGTTCCCACTGCCTCTGTCGCCTCTGAGCTTGAGCTTGGGAACCCTCCTGTCTCGACCTCAGGGACAATCTCTCATCATATGCCCTTCTCTCCACACCGAAACAACCACCAAATCCTTGAGACACCTCCCGGATGAAACTTCCCGCATTGATCACACTGAGGATACTTGCCCTTCCATGACTTCCCGAGCCTCCCACACTAGAGACACATTGAAATTGCCTGGGCTCACGACTCTTGGCGGACCACTACCGCCCATGCCACTGAGTATGATGGGTCCCGGTGCTCCTCCAGTCTTTGGAGCACTCACTCCCTTCTGGAAGATTGCTCTCTGTTCTTCCTTTTCCTACTCACTTGACCTTAATATTCTCCAACTTCTCGGCTGAGTCTTGATCTACCAACTGCGATATTCATGGAAATTATGGATCAGCACCTTCTCCTGATCCCTAGGTGCAGTCCGCTCTCAAACTTCATGGCACTTATCCTCTTCTCGTCGCCACAATATTTGCTGCATATCGAGACAGTTGAGTGAACTTGATTCATATTCACTCACGCTCTGCTCCCTCCTCAGTGAGGCTCAGAAACTCCACGGCCTTCTCTTGGATGTAAACCCTCGAGAAGTACTTCCTCCTGAAAACCTTTAGAAACTCCTTCCATGTCAGCTCTGGAGGTACTACCTGACTGCGGGGCACTGCCTACCACCAGTGCAACGCATCCCCCTGCAATAAAGTAGCTGCATACTCTACCCTCTCCCCATCTGAGCACTTCATCTGACTCAGGACCCTCTCGGTCCTCTTCAACCATGCTTCTGCCTCCTCGGGATTAGTAGTCCCATGAAATCGATGTTCCCATAGTTCTGGAGCTTGTCATACTGCCCACTTCGATCTGCTAGAGCTGGCATCTGAGCTTGTGGTCCTTGGCCCATGGCATGGATGAAAGCCTGGGCGAAGGCCTGAAAGAGCTGGGGATCTACTTGAGGCATAGGAGGGGCTGGAGGCACTTCATGCTGCACACTCGGTGCCTCTGAATCTGAAACAGGATGGTCCTGCATCCAGGGACTGTGGGATTCATCCGTACCTCCCCTCTGAGAGCCTGATCGAGCTTGAGCTCCTCGAGTTCTTCTTCGAGGCGGCATATTACTCCTTTTAGTGAAAAAATTTCAAATCTTTAGCTCATGTTTGTAAGACAAGTTCAAATCATGTAAAACAATTCAAAATCAATGATGCATGTACTGTATTTAAAACAAGTTTAAAGCTCATGTAACATGATGTATGCTGACTCTACTCTTGAGGCTACCCACTAGGGTTCCTAGGAAATCATAAACCTAGAGCTGCTCTGATACCACAGATGCTAAGACCCGATCCCGAGACCGGAACCCAAATCCAACTATTTATACCTTAACATTAACGCTCATGCTCTTGCTTACATTCCACACCTATTAGACCTGTTTCCAGAGCCCAAAATTTCGGAGCCCTAAAGCTTGCTCTCCCTACTTTGCAGCGTTTGATGTTGTGGTTCCATAAGGGTGATGAGCGTACATTACCTAATCATCAAAATCACATTTAAACTTGTTCATATCAATGTAGCTTAAGGCCTCACGTTCACACAGAGGCAAGAATCACCTTAATCGGAGTCATATAACTCAAGATACACTCCAAAAAAAAAAACTAAGAGAGTTCATACCCGAAACATGCTCTCTTAACTGACCTTTCACTTGTTTTAGAACAAACTTTCTCAATTTAACTCCAATTGATACTGGATTTTTATGGAGTGAAAGATATGTGTCTTATAAATCCAATGGTTCAAGCCTCACCTTATTTGGAGGTCGTATGAGGGAAATATGCCCAAAACAACGGACCATGCTCACTTCCGAAATCGAATCGAAACTCTTTTGGCGCGATTTGCTATAACTTTTCATCTATAGCTCCAAACGCTTTCGTTCTTTCACCATATGAAAGTAGACATCTAGATCTACAATTCTCATGAAGACTACAAAGGCTGATTCTATCTCCTACATTCCGCAGCGTCCTATTTTTCCCATCATCTGATTTCTATCATCTGGTTTTCTATCGTCTGATTTCTATCATCTGGTTTTCTATCGTCTGATTTTTATCATCTGGTTCTCTATCGTCTGATTTCTATCTTCTGGTTTTCTATCGTCTGATTTCTATCATCTGGTTTTCTATCGTCTGATTTCTATCATCTGGTTTTCTATCGTCTGATTTCTATCATCTGGTTTTCTATCGTCTAATTTCTATCATCTGGTTTTCTATCTTCTGCTTTCCTTCCTTCTTCTTTTCTATCTTCTGATTTCTATCTTCTGATTTCCTTCCTTCTGCTTTTCTATCTTCTGATTTCCTTCCTTCTGATTTCTATCTTCTGATTTCTATCTTACGCTTCCTTCCTTATGCTTTTCTATCTTCCGATTTCTATCTTACGCTTTCCTTCCTACGCTTTTCTACCTTGATTTCTATCTTCGCTTTCCTTCCTTCCTTTTCTATCTTCTCGATTTCTATCTTCCCTTTCCTTCCTTCCTTTTTATCTTCGATTTCTATCTTCGCTTTCCTTCTACCTTTTCTATCTTCTCGATTTCCTTCCTTCGATTTCTATCTTTGCTTTCCTTCCTTCCTTTTCTATCTTCCGATTTCTATCTTCCGCTTTCCTTCCTTCGCTTTTCTATCTTCCGATTTCTATCTTACGCTTTCCTTCCTACCTTTTCTATCTTCTCGATTTCTATCTTCCGCTTTCCTTCATACGCTTTTCTATCTTGATTTCCTTCCTTCCGATTTCTATCTTCGCTTTCCTTCCTTATGCTTTTCTATCTTCCGATTTCTATCTTCGCTTTCCTTCCTTCGCTTTTCTATCTTGATTTCTATCTTCGCTTCTTTCCTTCCTTACCTTTTCTATCTTGATTTCTATCTTCCTTTCCTTCCTTCCTTTTCTATCTTGATTTCCTTGTAAGGCTCATATCTTTTAACTCCGAACTCCAAATTTAGCAAACGATATACCCTTGGAAAGCTCTAACCTTCTACTACAATATTCATGAAGGCTCATTTATGTAATTCAAGTCCTACGAAGGTCAAAATCTGAGGCGAAGTTCTGTCAAATTTTGGGAAATTTGACAGCTCTTCCCTTGAAAGTACATCTATCCAATTTTTCTATCCTAATACTTCCACCTGCGTAAGACTCATCATACAACCTCATATAACATGATTAAACCCTAAGGTATCTTCAAACACCATTCGAAGCAACAGCCACACTCTTAATCATCTATCATATCCAAACTATAATAATGATGCAATTGGCTTAAACATGCATGGATTTCTCAAAATACATTTGAACTTAGCATTCTTGCATTTCATTTACGTTCAAAGTGAGTAGCTTACAATGCTTTAGTGGGCATTTCAAGCCCTTTTTACAACATAGTTCGAAATACACTTCCAAAATACTACACTTTTCTTAAATGCATCTAAAGCATTGTTTACAACAATTTGCTTGAAATACATCAAAACATAATTCTTGGGTATGCCTTGAGCTCGTTCTTCATGATCCCGATCTTTACCGGAGATGGGACGGGAAGGTGGGGTGAGCTTTAGTTAAAATGGGTGACACATTTATATTTAGGCTAATAAGCTACATTGCTTCATTAATCATACTTTTAGCAACTTGCATAGAAATCATGCAATCATGCAATTCATGAAATTTATCAATCTCAAAACATAATGTTCATGCTTCATATCATTCTCATTCTTGCAAAATATACGCTAACATGTAAACACATAGGCGATGCTTGAAAAGTCCACGGTTCTCATGAGCTACACAAGTGTAGTCATATCTTTGAGGAGTCCTAAAAGGAACATCCTATGCCACAATCAAGCAAAGGCGAAGGCTATCTTGGTCGACGTGCACGTGACTCTGCTGGTAGACTTAACTAACCCACATAACACTTAATTTCATGCATAAAAGCTGGATTTGTCTTGTCCATGACTAATTTTCTGAAAATGGATATTCAAGCATCCATAAAGTCGATCATACTTAAAGCACATTTCATGCTTAGCTCACATTTCATGATCTCATTCATGCTCATCCAATTTATGGCAATTTCAAGCAATGTCATGCACTAATCAATTTCTCACCTAATGGCAATCATCCATCAATTTATACACAATCAAAAGTCAATCAATGCTCATTCTAAATTAGTTGGAAAACATTAATTTTCCTTAGTTAAGATAATATTTAAGCATTACTAACATAAAGATAAAAGTGAAACCCACCTTATATCCTTGCTTAAGCTTGCCTAAGGAAGTTCCTCTTCTTGTTCTCCTCTTCTTTCTTGTCCTCCTTCATTCATGGCAAGGAAAGAACCTCACATCATTTAGGTTTCTAAAATTGAAAACCTAATGAACCTTAATCATAAAATCAACCCTAGAATCACTAAACCCATCTTCTTTCTAAGCTTTCTAAACCATAAAATCAAGCCAAACTCAAACTACATTTCATAACTTACCTTGAATCTTTACTCAACCCAAGGGTTTCTTGTATCAAAATAAAGCTTAGACTCTCCTCTTCACTTTTTCTTCTTGCTCTTTCTTCAAAAACTCACTCACTTTCATGAAAATGCCAAAACCCTAGCAAGCTCCTTTCTTTCCACTTCTACGTAAACTTCTCCCTCTTCTCCTTTAAATTTCGTAAATCTCACTTCTTCCTACACTAACTCACTTAAACTCCTCCTTTTATACTTCTTCTCTAATCCACTTAAGCCCAAAAGGCCCAAGCCTTCATTTAATTCCTTCTTCTTTCATTTTTCCTACATCCTCCTTACTTCCTCTTTATCCTACAACTTACTTAGGCCCAATTATCTTTAAGCCCATTTTATCTTTCTTTTCTTTCCTACCTCATTAAAACCCAACTAATTCATTTAATTCCATTAACTGATTACCTAACATCTTTAATGCCAACTCATGTTACTCAATGTCAAGTTAATTAATGTTAACATAATTTACTTAATTACTCTAATCATGCTTAATTACATAAAAATTTTGGGGCTAACATTTCTCCCCTTAAGAAATTTAGTCCTCGAAATTCTTACGACTCATTGAAGAGGTGTGGATACTTCTCCTTCATTGCATCCAGGGTTCCCATGTAAGCCTCTTCATTGCATGATTTCTCCAAAGGACTTTAACTAGTCAATCGCCTTGTTTTTGAGAACTTTCTCCTTGCTATCTAGAATCTCATCGCATCTCCTCATAGCTCGATCATCACTCAATTTGAACCTCTCGAGGTCTGAATTATGTGAGAAGGATCTGATCTGCACCTTCTCAACATAGAAATATGAAAATGTCGTGGATCCGAGACAACTCGAGGCAATGCTAATCAGAAGCTAACGCCCGATCCTCTCTAGAATTTCATACGGACCCACATATCAAGGACTTAACTTCCCTTTCTTGCCGAATCTCATAACTCCTTCCATGGAGACGTCTTGAGGAACACCTTGTCACCCATCATAATCCATTTCTTTTACATTAGCATCGGCATAGTTTTTCATTCTCGTCTCCGCGCCTTAAGTCGCCGCTTGATTACCTCCACTTTCTCAACTCGTCATCTGGACAAACTCGTCCCACTAGCTTCCTCTCACCTTCCTCATCCCAAAGATATCGAGTCTGCATCTTACGCCATAAAGGGCTTCATAAGGAGCCATCTTTATGCTCGAATGGTACGAATTGTTGTAAGCAAATTCGACCAACGGCAAATGATCATCCCATGCTCCTCTGAATTCTATGACACATGCTCTAAGCATCCCCTCTAGAGTCTGGATTGTCCTCTCAGACTGACCATCCGTCTGAGGATGAAATGCTGTGCTGAAATTCAATTTAGTTCCTAATGCTTCCTGCAGACTTCCCCAAAATCTCAAGGTGAATCGAGGATCCCTGTCGGATACTATAAAATCCGGAACTCCATGCAACCTTACCACTTCATCAACGTATTTCTTTGCTAAGACTTGCAAGGAATCTGTTTGCCTATTTGCCAGAAAATGGGCTGACTTGGTCAACTGATCTACAATAACCCAAATGGCATCATGCTTCTTCCTGGTCCTCGGCAAACTCATCGAAAATCCATTGTGATCCTTTGCCACTTCCATTCAGAATGGACAATGGCTGCAACATGCTGAAGGTGCCCGGTGTTCACCCTTGACTTGCGACACACTAGACATCCGCTCACATACTCGCTACATCCCTCTTCATGCCTTTCCACCGTAAATGTTCCTTCAAATCTCAGACATTACAGTGTCGCTGGGTGCATGGAATAAGGCGCATTGTGTGCCTCATCCATGATCTCATCCTTAACTAATTTATCATTCGGGATACATAACCTGCTTCGACTACCATTAGCCCATCATCTCTCACTACCACTTGCACTACTTACCATTATGTATTTCCTCACGGCTTACTCGATTCGCATCCCGCTCCCGCAACTCCTTAACTTTCTCTCTAAGTATCGGTCTCACCTGAATTGAGCAAGAATACAACTGACCGATCCTGCTTTTAGACTTTTCTTAAGCTTGGCCATTTGCTCCAATAGAGGCAAGTAAACCGCTCAACATAAGCTATCGATGACTTCCTACTCAATGCATCCGCCACTACATTAGCCTTGCTCGATGATACTCTATCATCGTGTCATAGTCCTCGAGCAACTCTAACCATCTTCTGCCTCAGTTCATTTCTTTCGGCTCATGATGTACTTAAGACTTTTGTGATCCGTGAAAACCCTTATCCAACCCCATACGAGATAGTGTCTCCATATCTTTATGGCAAAAATCATCGCTGCCAATTCCGGATCATGAGTCGGATAATTCAACTCATATGGCTTCAATCTAGTGAAGCATAGGCTATCACTTTGTCATTCTCGCATTAACACACAACCTAAGCCTCTTCTCAAGTATCATCAGATATCTTGATACCCTCGATCTCCATCAAGGTGATTAAAATGGGAGCACTAGTTAACCGCTTAAACTCCTCAAAACTCTGCTGGCAATCCTCATTCCGATAAACTGCGATTCTTCCTAATGACTTAGTCATAGGGCAGCTATTATTGAAAATCCTTCCACAAACCTTCAGAATATCCTGCCAGCCCGTAAAACTCCATACCTCTTTTCTTGTCTTAGGCTCTTTCCAATTCACTCTCGCTTCCACTTTTCTCGGATCAACATGAATTCCTTTTTGGAAATCACATGTCCAAGAAAACTACTTCACGCAGCCAAAATTCACACTTGCTAAATTTGGCATCTGACTCCTTCTCTCAATCTCGCAATACTATCCCGAGATGTTTTTCATGCTCTCCTTCATCCTTAGAATAGACCGTAATGTCATCAATGAACACTATGACAAACCGATCTAATAACTCCTGAAAACTCTATTCATAAGGTCCATGAATGCAATTGAGCATTGGTCATCCAATGGCATGACCTCGAACTCGTAGTGCCGTGGCGGGTCCCGAAGTCGTCTTGTTAACATCGCACTCCGATTGAGTTGATGATAACGATCTTAATTCAATCTTGAAAAGACCCTTGCTCCTCAGCTGATCAAATAAATCATCTATCCGTGGCAACGGATACTTGTTCTCAATCGTCATCTTGTTAAGCCTTCTATAGTCTATGCACATCCTCCACGCTCCATCCTTCTTCTTAACAAACAGACCGAGCTCCCCAAGGTGAAGAACTTCGGCCGATGAACCGCTTCTCTAACAATTCCTGCAATTGCTCCTTGAGTTCTCTCAATTCAACTGGAGCCATTCTATAAGGTGGTATGGAGATTGCCGGTTAGGGAATCAAGTCAATTTCAACTCAATTTCTCTCACCGCAAAACCCCGTAATTCTTCCGGGAATACATCAGAAACTCCTCACAACCCGATAATCTTCTAATCGCCCACATTCACTTCGAATCCACTACATGCGCCAAAAGGCCTCACACCTTGGCTCATCATATTGTCACCTAACATAGCCGAAATGATCCTCGGCACTGGCAGCTTCCTGTCCCACTCAAAGACCACTTTTTGACATGAGAGGTTGCAAATTGTTACATGCTACTGTGAACTGTTGCATAATACTGTAAATTGTTATTTGATACTGCAAACTGTTATAGACTACTATAAATTGTTATATAATACTGTTAATTGAATATTACTGTGCCGTGCTGTACGCAATCTGCGTAATGCATTATTTGAGTGAACCATCGATGATGGTTTCTCAATGAGTTCGCAAACTCACCCAAAATTGCATCTAATTTTTCAGGATCGATAGAGTAGACCCCTAGCTCCGGAGATAGTCTTTTCTGCTTGTGTCTTGCGTCTTTGGCAAGAGAAGTGATGGCACATGTGGTCGGTCACCGGGTTGGACTTTTGAAGATGACTTAAGATAGATGCTTGTATCAGTTTCCTTTTTGGTTTTGTTTAGGGGACAGATAGACTTGTCTATTCTGATATTGGATGACTGTATCGAGATTATTTTGGATGTTAACTCTACTGATTTCTGATATATTATGGTTTTAATTATTGCGAAGCCATGTGGATTATTAGCGAAATGTTCTGGTAGTGCACCTTTATCGTGGAATATATGTCGGAGCGACCTTCGGGCGTCTCGATGTGTACCCTACGGTGAGGGGGTGCTACATTAAGTGGTATCAGAGCATGGTTTGACATCTTTTGGGAATAGTGTAAATTAGGCTAGAATCACTGTAAGAATAGCAGAACTGATCGAAATTTCTTGTCTGTTTTAGGTCATCCATTCTTGGGGATCGAGTGGAACAACCAGCTGACCTGGAATCGGTAGGAGCTAGTAGGGAGTCTCCCGTGCCTCATTCAGAGGAGTTGCCTCCTCGAGTTCCTATGAGACGGGAACGGAGATATGATTGACTGCGTAAGCAGAGGGCTGTTGACTTCTATGGAAGCACCGACTTTGCGGAGGCTGATGGATGGCTAGAGAGGACTGAGAGAGTCCTCGATCAGATGGATTGTGACCCTGAGGAGATATTTGATTATGTCGTCTCTTTGCTACAGGGTCCTGCATATCAGTGGTGGAAGACTGTCTCGGGCAGTACCACCAGGCCTTGTACACTGACATGGGATGACTTTCTGAAGGCTTTCAAGGACAATTACATGCCCAAGATCTATCTGGAAATGAAGTTGCAAGAGTTTTTAGAGCTGAGGCAGGGACAGTTGATCGTGGCCGACTATGAGGTGCGGTTCAACGAGTTGGTGGTCTATGCTTCTTCATTGGTTGCTTCTGAGGCTGACAGGTGTCGGCGTTTTAAGGGCGGACTCAATCTGGAGATCCGTACCCTATTGGCCAGGTCTGACATGGGTAATTTCATTGAGTTGAGGGCGGCATCAGTGAGGATAGAGCAGCTACTGAGACAACGTATGAGTGAGACTGGTTAGGGGACCAGGATTAAGAGATCTAGTGATAGCCAGGGCAGTGCTGGCAGAGGGTACAACAAGCGTCAGAGTAGGCCCTTCAGATCCGCAGGAGGGGCTAGACAGACTGGTCATGGGCAGAGGGCGATTCTGCATGCATGTGTAGTGGCGGGGCAATGCAGAGGTTCAGGCGACTGCTCCAAGATATGAGCATTGTGATAAAAGACACAGTGGAGAGTGTCGATGGCTGTCTGGAGCCTGTTTGAGGTGTGGCTCGATGGACCACCTAGTAAGGAACTGCCCAGAGACTTTGGGAGCCCAGTCTACTATGACTGGAAGATCAGGCAGTAATACCACGGTACAACAGAGCCGTGGGGGTGGATCAGGATGGAGAGGCCGAGGCCGAGCAGAGGGGTCCGCAGTGAGGTCAAGGACCGAAAGCAGCATGCAGCGATCCTGAGCTGTGGTCTATGCGATGACTCGGCAGGAGGCCCAGGATTCCCCAGATGTTGTTGCGGGTATGCTTCTGATTTCTGGTTTTGAAGCATATGCATTGTTGGATCTTGGATCCACTCATTGCACCGCATTTAGCATGTAGACTGCATGGGGATAGGTAGAGGTTACAATATGGGTTAGAGGTGAGTACACCTCTAGGTAGTACGACTGTATTGGGAGAGGTCTGTATAGGGTGTCAAGTTCAGATCGATCGAGCAGTTTTGAGTGTCGATCTGATCGTTTTGCCTCTTAAGGAGATTGACGTGATATTAGGGATGGATTGGTTGATCACAAGATAGGCTATCATGGATCGTTATACCAAGGAGGTTGTATTGAGTCTCCCGTCACCCAGAGTCAGATTTCGTGGAGTTAGTCAGGCAGTGCCAGCGAGGATGATATCCTTCTTGAGTGCCCTGATATTGATGCAGGGAGGTTGTGAGGCCTATCTGGCTGACGTAGTGGATTCCAGAGTCGAGCCGAGATTGCAGGATGTTTTCGTAGTCAGGGAATTTCCTGATGTGTTTCTCGAGGAGTTACCGGGATTGCCACCAGAGCGGGAGACAGAGTTTGAGATCGATCTCGTTCCCGGTACAGCCCCTATATCGATACCTCCGTATAGGATGACACCGGTGGAACTGAGAGAGCTTAAGGCTCAGTTGCAGGAGCTACTGGATAAGGGGTTCATTAAACCGAGTGTTTCGCCATGGGGAGTTCCGGTACTGTTTGTGAAAAAGAAGGACGGGAAGCTGAGACTGTGTATTGATTATAAGCAGTTGAATCGGGTGACAGTGAAGAATAAGTATCCACTGCCTAGGATCGATGATTTATTTGATCAGTTGCAGGGAGCTCAGGTGTTCACCAAATTGGACCTGCGATCAGGTTACTATCAGTTGAGGATTGCAGAGGCCGATGTGCCTAAGAGTGCTTTCAGGAGCAGGTACGGGCATTTCGAGTTCCTAGTGATGTCGTTTGGGTTGACTAATGCCCCGACAGCCTTCATGGCGTTGATGAATAGAGTATTTCAGCCCTACCTAGATCGGTTCGTCATAGTGTTTATTGATGATATACTGGTTTACTCGAGGAGTAGACAAGAGCACGCTGAGCATCTGAGGATTGTTCTGCAGGTTATGAGAGAGAGGCAGCTGTTCGCCAAATTCACTAAGTGTGAATTCTGGCTTGATGAGATTGTATTTCTGGAGCACGTAGTGTCCGGTGAGGGTATCCAGGTGGATCCTCACAAGATAGAGGCGGTTATGAGTTGGGAGATTCTGAGGAGTGCGAGTCATGAGTTTCCTAGGATTGGCGGATATTATCGGAGGTTCATCGAGAGGTTTTCGCTGATCTCCGCCTTTGACGGGCTATTGAGGAAGAATGTGTCGCTCGATGGTCCGAGGAGTGCCAAGAGCTTTGAGGAGCTGAAACATCGGTTGACGATCGCACTGCTGTTAGGCATTCCATCTGGACCTGGAGGCTTTGTGGTTTACAGATGATGCCTCGCATCGTGGATCGGGATGTGTATTGATGCAGCATGGGAGAGTTATAGCGTATGCCTCGAGGCAGTTGAGGTCTCACGAGGTGAATTATCCAATGGCATGACTTAGAGTTGGCGCGGCTGTATTTGCTCAAGATCTGAGACATTATCGTAGATGGTGAGATGTTCCAGATCTTCACCGATCATAATTTGAGGTATCTGTTGAGTCGAGAGAGCTCAATCGAGATGAGGAGATGGATAGAGTTACTAAAGGACTATGACGCATCGATTGAGTATCATCCAGGAAGGCCAATGTGGTGGCCGATGCACCGAGTAGGAGATCGCATGGTAGTGCAAACTCGTGTTCAGTTTCGAGGTTATCTGGGACGGATTCACTTGAGAGCTCTTAATGCAGATGGATTTGGGTCGATGGAGCTCGACATACTACTCGAGGTCGAGGCCGATGTTGCATGATAGATCTGGAGAGTTGTGGATTAAGACCCAGTGTTAGTGAGACCGATTGAGAGAGTCCAGCCATGCATGTATTCGAGTTTGAGTTGAGAGATGGGACTTTATGGATGGGATGAGATCATGTGTGCGGATGTTGATGAATTGAGACGGGAGATCCTAGAGGAGGCACACGTAGCTGCCTATGCTATGCATCCTGGTACTACCAAGATGCATCGTACTCTGAGACAGCATTTCTGGTGGCCTGGTATGAAGAGGCAAGTGGCAGAGTATGTTTCCAAGTGTCTGACGTGCCAGCAGGTTAAGGCTGAGCATCAGGCTCCAGTGGGTAAGTTGCATTCATTGCCCATTCCGGAGTGGAAATGGGAGCGAATTACTATGGATTTTGTGATGGGATTGCCTAGGACACCGAGGCAGCATGATGATATCTGGGTCATAGTGGATCGATTGACTAAATCGGCTCACTTCTTTCCAGTGAGGGAGAGCAATATTCTTGATCAGTTGGCCCAGAAGTATGTAGCAGAGATTGTATGGTTGCATGGGGTTCCGTTGTCGATAGTCTCAGACAGGGATCCCAAGTTCACTTCGAGGTTCTGGAAGAGCCTACAGACTGCTATGGGTACTTGATTGAACTTCAAGATCGCATTTCATCCTCGCATGTATGGATGAGCGAGAGGATGATTAAGACTGTTGAGGACATGCTTCGGGCGTGTGTATTGGAGTTTAGAGGATCATGGAATCAGTATTTGGCACTGATCGAGTTTGCATATAATAACCAATATCAGAGTAGTATTGGCATGGCACCGTATGAGGCCTTGTATGGGAGGCCGTGTCGATCGCCACTGTATTGGGATGAAGAGGGTATGAGATCGATTGAGGGTCCCGAGCCGATTCAGGATACAGTGGATAAGGTACAGTTAATTCGGAGTCGCATCAAAGCGGTTCAGGACAGACAGAAGAGCTATATGGACCAGCATCGGCGAGAGATGGAGTACAGTGTAGGTGACAGAGTGTTTCTCCGAGTGTAACCTTGGAAAGGAGTACTGAGGTTTGGCCGTAAGGGCAAGTTGAGCCCTCGGTATATTGATCCGTATGAGATCCTTGAGAGGATAGGACCGCTTGGCTTCTGATTGGCGTACTGAGTGAAATGTCCCAGCTTGCATGACGTGTTTCATGTTAGTATGCTCCGACGGCACTGCTCGACCCGACGATGTGATTCCGGCCAGAGATTGAGGTAGCCAAAGGATCCGAGCTATGCTGAGGAGTCTGCATGATTATAGGATCACGGGTCAAGCAGCTGAGGAACAGGGTGATTCCATTGGTGAAAGTCCTTTGGAAGAACCATTCTTCTGAGGAAGCTACATGGGAGACTGAGGAGCTTATGAGGAGTCAGTGTCCTCATTTATTCGATCGGACAGGTATTAAATTTCGAGGACGAAATTTTTATTAGGAGGGGTGAATTGTAACATCCCGTTACTGACAGCAAGGGCATTATGGCAATATTGGGTCGAACTGATAGGTTTCATTGCATTCACTGATTGAGCACGTTATTGGCCTCTAATTATAGAGGAACAGGTTTATTGCATATGCATTTATTCATAGGTACATGCATTCATGATTTTTTGGCATCTTAATTGTGAGTATGAGTTGATTGGATTGTGAACTGGAAACTTACTGAACTGACTGGATTATAACTGATTGAGAAATTAGGAGTAAGTGAGCTTGAATGACTGATCTAGAATAGTCTAAGAGTGATTGGTTATTGATAGCGGCTTATAGGAAATTTTTGGGAAATTCGGGAGAAAATGCCCGGACTGGAAATTTTGGAGTGACAGACCGATTAACTGTATAGTATCGAAAGAATTGTCCAATGGCAATGGAAAAATTAGAGTTATACTGTTAGGAGATAAAAATGTTGAGCCATTGAAATTTAGAGACTGAAATTTGAACAGATTTGGAGACCTATGTCTATAAATAGCTTAGGTTTGAAATTGGGGGATTTTACCCTAAGGCTTAACGTTTCTTCTCTTCCTCTTCTCCACGGTGTTCTTCGATTTTTCCTTTGGTGAGGATTCTTCGATCTTTCTCTATGGTTTTCTTCTTATTGTGCTAGGCTAACTGGTTTATTGTGATTGATGAAGGTTGAGAAGGATTTGGAGTGGGTTATCGTTGACGTCGCGGAGAACGGACTTCTTCACGTCGCGGCGTAGAGCCGCAGGTCGCGGCGAAGGGGGGCTTTTCTGATTGGATGTTAGTTTATTAGGTGTAACTTATGGTATAGACCTCCGATTGAGGTGATTCCTGATTCATTATGAACTAGAGAAAGAGGTCTACAATTGAGGATAATTATGAAAGTTAGAATTTAATTTAAATGGAAATGATTCATAGAGAATAAGGTCAATTATGGTTCATAGTGTGACCTAAGTATTGAATTGAGACAATTAGAATTTGAATTGGGATTTTCAATGGAGGTTTTGACCCAATGGTTATGGAATTGCTATAGGGAGTATGAATTGATGAAATTGAATTGAATTTTAGGATTGGATCAATTATTGTTGATCAATTGAACGAAGAGTTAGAATTGGGCCTAAGAGTTCTAAATTGGGTGTTAACACCGAAAAATCGTGAACATGCATTGTGCATAATTCCACTGAGACATATGCATTACTGAATCATCTTATTGAGCATCTAGTAATGGGACTGTATTTTACTGTTATAGAGGCATCGTTGGATCGTCATTCCACAGACATTGCTGGAACTTCCAGGCAGTAGCTCGGAAGTAACAAGTGAGTAACCTAGTTGGTTCCTCAAATTCCTGATTGTCTAAATGCTCAATGTGAATTACTTGCCAATGTAAATTGCATGATTACTGAAATGTATATAATCGAATTGCATGTTTTACTAAATGAGATTGGACTACTGCATGACACTGAGGAATGCAATACTGGGCTTTTATAGTCATACACTGAATTACTGAACACTGCATTACATGCATAAATGCATGATCAGATAATGGATATGTGACCCAAGTTGCTATCATCACTAAAAAGAGCCTCGAGCTCTAACATCAGATCGACCGTCTCGAGCCCGAGGAGAAATCTTGACGTGTCCCCATCGAATCTTCGACCGAGCACTTGGGCACAACACTGAATAAATGGAAAAGAGTCTCATATGCATTGTATACGCATGACTGATTGAATTGCAAACTTACTGAATTGTGTGATGACATGAGAGGTTGCAAATTGTTACATGCTACTATGATCTGTTGCATAATACTGTAAATTGTTATTTGATACTGCAAACTGTTATAGACTACTGTAAATTGTTATATAATACTGTTAATTGAATATTATCGTGTCGTCAGCATTTAATCTGCGTAATGCATGATTTGAGTGAACCATCGATGATGGTTGCTCACTGAGTTTGCAAACTCACCCAAAATTGCATCTAATTTTTTAGGACTGATAGAGTAGACCCCTAGCTCCGAGGATAGTCTTTTCCTGCCGTGCGATCGTGCTGGCAAAAGAAGTGATGGCACACAGGTCGGTCAGCTGGGTTGGACTTTTGAAGATGACTTAGGATAGATGCTTGTATCAGTTTCCTTTTTGGTTTTGTTTAGGGGACTAATAGACTTGTCTATTCTGATATTGGATGACTGTATCGAGATTATTTTGGATGTTAACTCTACTGATTTATGATATATTATGGTTTTAATTATTGCGATGCCATGTGGATTATTAGCGAAATGTTCTGGTAGTGCATCTTTATCATGGGATATGTGTCGGAGCGACCTTCGGGCGTCTCAATGTGTACCCTACGGTGAGGGGGCGCTACATATATTCCTCAAGAGAATGGTCTAGTAGAGCAGATAAACAGAACTATGTTAAAGAGAATCATAGCTATGTTGGTAACTACAAGCTTAGACATGACTTTCTAGGCAGAAGCAATAAGTGTCGCTTGTTATGTGGTAAATCAGGCCCCGTTAATTGCAATTAAGTTGAAGACACTGATGGAGATGTAGATTGGTAAGCCAGTTGATTATTCAAACCTATATATATTCAGAATTCCTATTTATGTGATGTACAATCCCCATGAAACTACAAAGCTGGATCCAAAATCTAGGAATTGCTTATTCTTAGGGTATGCTGATGGAGTGAAAGGGTATTGCCTGTGAGATCTCACTACCCATAAGGTTATCATCAATAGGAATGTAATCTTAGTAGACGAGCTAAACAAGAAAAGACAAGATGATAACACATCAAGGGAAGATTCAGAGACTACTATTGTTCAAGTGGAAAAAGAATCCCAGACAGATTCTTCTGAAGCAGCATCGAAGTACGAGGTATAAGAACCAGTAGAGTGTAAAGCTTAAGAGACTCGTCAATTAAGTCACCCAAAAATGCGACCAGATTGGCATTCAGACTATATTATAGAGGGCAATATTGCATACTATCTTTTAATTAAGGATAGTGTAACATCCCGTTACCCATGCCAAGGTAAAATTTATAGATGAGAGAAAGTGCTGACGAAGTAGGAAACACGTTCCATGCTCATGCATAAGATGGCATGCATATACATATTGAATAGTAAATGTTCATGCACATAAATAATAATAATAATAATTGTACATGCATTCATTGTGAACTTCCGGGTATGATTGTTGTGAATGTGATTTTTATTGAAAATGAAAAGTAGAGTGATCTGGAAAATGTTCACTAAGTGAGCTTCAGTTTGTTAGCCATAACCAGTTCTCTCGTTATCCAAACAAGAAGATTCGTGACTAGGATTAAATTAGGAACCTATGGCTATATTTCTTATGAAGACATCAAATTTAAATTTGGTCTTTATGAATCTCAAAGGTTATCATAAAGTTGAGAATTGGGTGCAGACATTAAATGATTGTAGAAACTCCATGTTCTGTATTTGAAGGAAAGTCTGGTTTAATCTAGGCTAGATTAGAGGAATTAGTTTTCTCAGAAGTTGTATCTTTTATCTTTTTTTTACTTCTTCTGTGTTTTTGCTTCTTCTGTGATGAAGTCATTGATGACATCATCTTCATCTATCTTTTGCTCCGCTTCTTCTAAGTTTTGCTCCTTCTGTGTTACTATGCACAAAATCCTTCTGTGTTACTGTGCACAAACATCTTCTGTGTTTTGACGATACACTTTTTCTGTCTTTTGTATCATCTTTGTTTTGATAACTTCTATGTTTTGACGATACACTTCTTTTGTCTTTTGTATTGTCTATATTTTGTATATCTTCTGTGTTTTGACGATACACTTCTTCTGTCTTTTGTATCGTCTGTGTTTTGATATCTTCTGTGTTTGACGATACACTTCTGTTTTCTTTTGTATAGTCTATGTTTTGTATATCTTCTGTGTTTTGATGATACACTTCTTCTGACTTTTGTATCGTCTGTCTTTTGGTATTTTCTGTTTTTTGATGATACACTTCTTCTGTCTTTTATATCATCTGTATTTTGTATATCTTATGTGTTTTGACGATACACTTCTTCTGTCTTTTGTATCGTCTATGTTTTGATATCTTCTGTGTTTTGATGATACACTTCTTCAGTCTTTTGCATCGTCTATTTTTTGTATATCTTCTGTGTTTTGACGATACACTTCTTCTACCCTTTGTATCATCTGTGTTTTGATATCTTCTGTGTTTTGACGATACACTTCTTCAGTCTTTTGGATCGTCTGTGTTTTGTATATCTTCTAGGTTTTGATGATACACTTCTTCTATCCTTTGTATCGTCAGTGTTTTGATATCTTATATGTTTTGACAATACAGTACTTCTGTCTTTTGTATCGTCTGTGTTTTGATATCTTTTGTGTTTTGACGATACACTTCTTCTGTCTTTTGACCCGTCTGTGTTTTGTATATCTTCTGTGTTTTCACGATACCCTTCTTCTGTCTTTTGTATCGTCTTTGTTTTGCTTGGTCTGCCTTTCGCTCCTTCTGCCTTTCGTTTCTTCTAGGTTACTATTCACCTGATATCTTCAGTTCTATTTTGACTCCTCATAAGATATAATTTTTCTTCGAGGTCTCCATGAAAGTTGTAGACCTCGAAGTCCTCTTTCGAACTATTTAAAGAATATCTTAATCCGATATCTGTAGGGAAAGTTATAACAACTTTTCCCTTCCTTCTGTCTTAAGCAGTCTTCTGTATTTTTCTATCTTTTGACTTTTTCTTCTGACCAGAATTTCTTCTCTAGGAACCCAAATGAATTGATTCTTAAACCATTGGACTCGTAAGACATTACCTTACATCTCCACCTAAAAATCTTAGCCATCTGGAATGAATTGAGAAAGATTGAGTGAAAAACGTGGAACGGGTACAGTGAGTGTGCTCTCAATTTTTATGAACTGAGGTTATTCCACTAAGCAACACTTCAGTATTTTGAGTGTATGTTGGAACCCCTCCCTGGTGCGACACGAGTCCGACGTCCTGCGTGACATCTGGACGCGTGTCCCACGAGGAAGCAATTCCTCACCACGAAAGAAGCCTCAAATTGGACTTAATTTCACTTCATCCGAATAAAGTTGGATAGCTTGACCCTAAGTCTCTTCCAATATCTTTGATCTGTTTAGGGCCCATCATTGCTCCTATACCTAAGCTACTACGAAAACCTAGACCTCTAGGTCAAATAAAATCAGAAAACGCCTCAATCGGACCTTTGTAGGTAGCAAAACGACCTTTAGGGCAAAATCGACACTCATCGGCCCTAAAATCCAACTAAAACCCGACACTCTCATTTTACCGAAAAAGGATAGAAAATTGAGCTAGTTAACTAACGTTTCAAATCTCATGTGAATCGAAGGTCAAAAAACAAAGATACAAAGAAAATAGGAAAACGATTATTATAGGTTTACTTAAAATCCAACTTGATTTATTTATAACCTTTTAACCAAATCCTAATTTTCCAAATAAAATTAAACGATCAAATCTTACTTATAAACATAGAAAAGAATCATCCATGAGTTGTTTTAAAGGTTTACCAAGCTTAACTTTTCATACCTTTGCAAAAGTTGAAAAGTATGACATTTTAACCAAAAGGAGTCGAGTATGACCTATATAACTATACCGTAAAGATATAAGGTTATTTAAAATAATTAGAAGGAACAAAAGTCATATTTATCATTAAAAGAAATGGAAACTTGTTTAAGGTTGGTATTAAGCAAATTACCATATGAATAGTAACATTTACCAAATGAATAGTAATCTGAAAATTTCAAACGCCCATAACTTTTTCATCCTAATTCAAACTTAACCCTTTTTATCCTGCTTTAAAGATCTTTCCAAACTCTATCAACTTTAAGAAATACCTTTTTCCAAAATGACTCTAAGATACTCTAAAACACAATACAAGGTAGCTGCCCATTTTTTTAAAAAAAAATGGACAGCACCTCCCCTAAAATTTGATCTAGCCAAAACTTCAACGCTTACTCAAACTCGCATAAAAACGCAGCTTTAAAGGCGATCACACACTCCTATTAGTCTAACCATTTCTCAACCTAACTTCTAAACATCAAATCCAGATAGTAACGTCTTAATTTTAATCATTCTACATATTTCAAGCTAACTACTAAACATCCATTCATTTTTTTTATAATGGCATTCACAAGCTCATGCTTGCTTTTACCTTCTCACTCATGCAAGCATATATTCATACATACTTAAACATATTCAAATATACAATGAAACCTCAAAACCTTAAAAGTTTATATGAAATACACAAATACAATGCTTTAAAGAGCATTTTAGCCCTAATACATCAACTTCCAAAAGAAAGTCTAAAATGCTAGCCAAAGCATCGCTTTATAAAGTTTAACTTTAAAAGCAAAAGCATCGGAGTATGCTTTATTCCCGATCGTCGACCAGCTTTCGCTCAAGACCTGTGGAGGGAGGAAGGGGGAAACGACGCACTCCATGAATAATCTAATAATTAAGCATAAGCCAACACATGCATCAATAATGATAATTTCATGTCAATAACCATCAATTTCATTTTCTAACAAATAAAACAATTACAAAATCACCAAATGTCAGATAACAGCACAAAAGCACATATCAGGTGATCCGAGTGATCCTAACAGGACGTACTACACATGTTCGACAAGCGACCATGTGTAGCCGTGAACAGAGGGGAGTCCGATTTCGAAACTCCTATGCCACTAGCGGGCAGGCGGGCAAAGCCTATGACAAGTGCGCACTTGTTAAACAGAGGGGATCACTACAAACCCACGAAATCATACAAGATCACCTTAGGCATTCATTCAAAATTGCATACTCACTTTATCATTTTCAATCAAGGTTCCAACTCATTTTCAATTAAACAATCATCCCGAAGGATTTGCTACAATTTGCCATTTCAACAAATCACATGTATAAAATCTCCAAATTCACATATTCGACACCTTATCATTTAACAAACAATTTTTACAAACCTTTACACATATATACATCAAAAGGCACATAATACACGCTTAAACTATCACATTCGTTCAAAATTCACAAATCATAGCCCAATACTTAATGATTAAAAAGTTACCCACCTTGACTTCGATGGCTAGGAATTGGGTTAACTTGCCCCAATGGATTGTTTTGACCCTCCTCAATTTCCAAACGCCGCAATTGACCTTAATTCAATCATAATAAGGCTAATTAATTAAAAGAGTAAATTGCTGGAATTTTAAATAAAAAAGAAAAACTCACATTTAAGCTAATCTAATCTTCCTTATATCTCCAATTACGTTAATTTACCTTAACCAAGGCATACAACCCTTCATCAACACATAATTAGGCCAATTACTCAATGATGCCTATGCTGAAATTTTACGAACATAACGAAACTTAAAATTAAACCGACGTAACCTTACCTAACCCTTCTTATACCTTCCCTAGGCCATACCAACTCGAAATCCCCTTCAAATCCAATCCCAATTTCGCAAATTTTCATATCCTAGGCCATACACAAATCTGAAATTTTCCAAGCATCCATTTTCTTCTCTTTTTCCATTCTTTCCTAATCTAACCATCTTCAATCATCATATTAACCAAGAAAAAGGCAAAGTCTAACAAAATTTTTAAACAATTTCGTAAACCCTAATCCTACCCCAAATCTGAAAAAAAAAAATTTCTTTCTCCTCCAACAACATCTCCTTCTAATCTCTCTTCTAATCACCCATATGAAACAAAAAGCTAAAATCCCTTACATAAAACCAAGAATTTCGAAATCTCTCTTACCTTGTAGGAAACCCACGAAATCCTCTTTTGTTTCTAAAGGTGGAGAACCTCTTTCTTTGTCCTTCCTTCTTCTTAATTCACGTGATTCCTACTTGCCCAAGCTTGAAACACCTTCTTCTTCCCTTCTCCTTGGATGGCCGAAACTCACCACTCTCTCCTCTCTTTGTAACTTTCGAAACCTTCTCACTCTCTCCCTCTCTTTGCAAGTTTCGGATAGCCAACCAAGAAATGACCTAGTTTTTTTTCTTCATCTCACTTACTCCCTAAGCCAAAACGACTTCACTTTGGCCTCTCTCCCTCCATGCAATTTCGTTGGTCAACATGCTCTTAGGAAGCTTCCTTATTTGACTTTCATTTAAAACCCTAAGCTAAGTCTTCAAGCCCAAATTTTCAAGTCCAAATTTCCCTCTTTCAAACTTTCACCAAATTTTCACTTCCCTCTTTCCATTTCAAACTTAACTTTCATCTTTCCCTCCTTCCAAAAGACCTAATAATTTCATGGGCTCCCACTTAAAAGCCCACTTAATTAATAAACCTAAAGCCTTATAACCATTTTAACAAAGTCTAATTTATTCCTAACATGACCTAATTGAATAATTCTTATTCTTTGAAAATATAATACAAAATTAAAATTCTAATTTAACTAAATTCTGAAATTTAATATTATTTCTATAAATTCTAACTCTCAATTTCTTCAATTACTAATTATTGCTCTAAAAAATCCCAAATTATTCTAACCAATCGAAATCTAATAAAACCCTAATTGAAACCCTAATTACTTCAATTAATACTAGCCAAAAGATAATGAACTTACCAATAATTTAAACAAACCTATTTAATAAAGAAGAAAGGAATGGGGTCTAACATTTCTTCTCCCTGAAGTAAATCACACGTTAATATATTGAGTAATAATATGACCAAGATACCAAGAAGGGGGTTGAATTGTGATAAACTTTTCTTTAATCCTTCAATAACACTTGTTTTGTTCTTTCGAAAACTTATCGTAAATCAATTCTTAACTAGTTTGAAAACTTTGTTAATAATGAAAACTACGATTTAAGAAAAGTAAGAGTTAGAGAAAAACACAGCAATTTCATCCCGGTTCACCCCAAACCGTGGCTACGCCCACCCTCGATATTCTTCTCGAGATTTTCACTATCTCCAAACCGACATAAGTATTCTTTAGATCGAGCCTCTTGTGTCTCTTAACAAAGAAGTATTCTTTTACTCTTAGCCTCTTCAGTTATCTCAGCACTTTTCAAAATGAAAAGCGATAAAGAGCTTTTACAAAAGAGTTGCTCTTCACAATATACACTCGAAAATAGTTCACAATTTTTCTCGAGAGATGATATTGAATACACAGAGTTTCATTCACTTTTTCCAAAAGTTATTTCTTCTTCAATCTCGACTCTTATTTATAGCTGAACTTCAACAGCTTCTTGACTATCTCGCTTTGAATCTTTAAAGAACGATTATTCAGCTTTAGCTCAGAACTGCCTTAAACGATGTTTCTTTCTTCCGCCTTATTTTCGTATCGTCCGCTTTTTGTCTTCGTAAAGCTTCCGCCGCTTTTGTATCGCCCGCTTTTTCTTCCGCTTCATTTTCTTTCGTCTGCTTTTGTATCGTCTGCTTTTCTTCCGTCTGCTTTTCTTTCGTCTGCTTTTTCTTTAAATCGCTTTTGTATCGCCCGCTTTTCTTCCGCCTGCTTTTCTTTAAATGCGCTTCCTTCCGTCTGTATTTCTTTCATCCGCTTTTCCTTCCGCATGCTTTTCTTTAAATCGCGCTTTTGTATCGCCCGCTTTCTTGACCGCTTTTCTTCCAGATATTTCTCTTTGTTTATTATCAAAATTATTTAATACGTGAAGTCTGGTTTGACTTAACATTCTCCCCCTTTTTGATAATAACAAATACTTGTGAATTTAGAGAAATATGAAAAGTATCATATACTTGTGAATTATACAGAAGTATTGAGATAAAAAATTATCTTCATCCTTCCAGCTGATTTCTTCCTTCTCCCTTCTCCCTTCTCCCCCTATTTGTTATTGATCAAAAAATTATTTTCCAATCTGCTTCACCAACTTTTTCAGCATCTTCTTAATCTTCTTCATATCTTTATCAAGCTTCTGAACATGCTTCTTTAGAGTTGATGATTCATCTGCAGTCGAGGGTACTGTCTTAACAACTTGCTTTTCAACGATAGCCATTTGTTGTCAGATAAGCTTCCTTGTTAAAGACATTTGGTTCAATGATTTGCGTAAGAGGAGGAGGAAAAATACAGCTTGTTCATTGATATCAAGATCATAGGAATCTCTTATTCGTTGAAAAGTGCGTCCAAACCATGGCATAGCTTCTGCAATTGAAGTGATCTCCCACAGAGGTCGATTTCGCAAAATGTTCTGTATTATAGTAAAACAACATTCTGAGTTGGCAATCAAAATGTAATAATCTTGACCCATTCGATATTGCCTCCCCGTGGATCATCTGCAGGGCCTTAGTTAGACTTGGTCCTCGGATCTTGATACACGCAGATGGACTTACCACCTTTTCTCCTTACATGCTTCATCAATCAATTTTATGCCTCTTCAATCGATCGAAGACATGTCATCCAATATGGCTCAAAGTTGAACTTTCAAATTTTAGCTTCTCATAATCGAGTTCAACAAAATTTGGTGGTTGAAGATCGGTACCACCTTGATTATTGTACCGCCAAGATAGGATAAGAAGTGATATGCTCTCCAAATGGCTCGTGGATATGGTTCTCTCCCAACTCTCTTGATTTGATCATAGAAATTTTGTAACCCCTATCCAATGATGAGAAATGTCATTATCATATTCTATGATTTGAAGAATGCTTTGACAAATCTCTTGGGTTTGTCTCGATGATGACCGACTTGGTCTTCTTCTCCTTTCTTACAACCAATCTATGTTCCCATCTTTCTCTTTGAGAAGTTAAATACTTGGATGGAACATTAGTCATCACACTTACAACTTTTGAAGTAGCCTTCATTCCAAAACATGTGTAGCAACTTGTTTATGGACAAGTGTGGACTGAAAAGTAGTAGGAACTATTTCTTCAAAATTGGATTATTAAGAATTTTGTGAGAATCTTAATATTACCCTTAATAGCTTCCACAATCGCTCAAAGAGGCGACTTCCATATTAACTTCAAAGAAGATCAACAAAGATTAACAACACATGCAGCAGATTTTTAGAAATGTCAACAACAGCTTTTTCTAGCCTTGTCTTCTTATCCTTTGCCTCTGTTGTTGATTTTCTTCTTTTCTTGCACTCATTTTCTTTAACCTTGGTGACCTCTTGATTGAACTTTCTTCTTCTCGGGTTCTTCTACTTTCCTTTTCCTTCATTTCCTTGAGATTGAGTTTCAAACTTTCTCAAGGATTGATGATGATGATTTTGTAGTTTTGATCTCATCTGCTCATAATGCTTTGGTTTGCTTGAATCTCCGAAGGATCGGCTTTTCTCGTCAAGAAAGTTTCCTTTGTGGGTGACGTTCTTGCTTGCTTATGAATGTCACTCACCAAAGGTTCCCTTCCGCTTTAAGTCACCGATTCAAAAATCGAACAGATCTTGACTTCGACTCGAGAGTGTGATCTTCTCTCCTTCATAGAGGATTTCTTGGTTTAGGCTCCCCTCGGTTGTTGCTTTCCTTGATTCTTCGCTCCTTGTTTGTCGAAAATCTCGCACCCATTTTGGCAATCGATGTAGAATCTATATAACTTCTTACATACCTTCTTTCCGACTCCCAACCCAATCGATTCCCGATTCTTTAAACATCCTTGTCAACAACATCCCATACGGAGAGTGTTTGTATCCTTTATCGATTTAACCATATATTGATAAATCAAAATGGTAAATCTATTGGTTGGTGATTCAAGAGATGAAGGATACATTGTTCATCCAAAGTAGTGACTTGATGTCTTGAACCTATCCTAGGTAACACACAAATCACACAAAACAAAGAAACAAAACCCTTGCTTTGGTACAAGCCAAGAGGCTTTTCTTTCATTGGGTTGTTCGACCATAAAGTTGACGAGTAACTTCATCTTCGCTCAACTTCACTTAGTCATCCATTTCACCATGTTAGTAGGTTGAACTCCACTACTCTGACATTCAATGACTCTTTCCAAAGAACTCCTTGGTTACTATGACAGGAGTGTTTCTACATACGATACGATTGTATTATCCACAGCTTTAGTATGTTTCCGTAACTCATAAACTTCTTTGAGATAAACTTGCTCTCGTATTTGAAAGAAGTTTCTCCATCCCGCCGCTATTATCTCCTATTTATATCCATTTGTTCCTTCTTAGATCTTCAAAGTTTACTAATCTTCCCAGCTTGCTCTCGGATCAACTCGCAAAATGGGCTTGACATTCATCTTGTTGATTCTCGGTGGTAGGAACTCGCTTGAAGAATTTTCAGAGAGATTTCAGAGAACTAGCAATTTCGAATTTGTTAGAGATCCCAAACGCCGCTTTTAGGGATTTTATAGCAAATTCTAGAACGATTGTACTTCTCGATGATCCGACGCCTTTTTTCCTCTAAAATTTTTCTTTGTGAAAGAAGTTTTAAGTTTGAAACCGCCAACGCCGCTTAACTCCACCGCTTCATTGTCTTTCTTTTGAAAATCGATGATCAATCTGTTAACTCTGCCGCCTTTTTCATCTTTGTCTTTAAAAATCGATGAATGATCCGTTAACTCCTCCGCTCATCTGCTTTCTTCTTTAAAAACCAGATGATTGGTCCGTTAATCCTCCGCTCATCTGCTTTCTTCTTTGCGAAAACCGATGATTGGTCCGTTAACATCACCATATTGAGGTTGCGTCGATTTCTTTAAAGCGATCTTCACTTAGTGGTTTTGTGAAGATATCCGCCATCTGAAATTTCGCTTCCACGAATTGTAGATCGACAACTTTCTTCCGAACGTAATCTCTCAAGAAATGATGTCTAACTTCAATGTGCTTCACCCTTGAATGTTGAATTGGATTCTTTGACAAGTCGATGGCGCTGGTGTTGTCGCAGATATTGGAATCTCTTCCTCTTGTATTGAGTAGTCCTCCAATTGATACTTGATCCACAATAATTGTGAACAACAACTTCATGGATATATATTCAACTTCGCGATTGATAATGCAATCGAGCTTTGTCTCTTGCTGACCATGACACGGTGTTTGGTCCAAGGTAGTGACAACCACCACTGTGCTCTTCCTTTCAATCCTATCACCGGCATAGTCCGTATCGCAATATCCATTCAACCTGAAATCTTTACCTTTCTCATACATTAAGCAAAGATCAAGTAGTACTGCGAGATATCTCAAAATTCGCTTTTACGCCTATGTAATGAGATTCTCTAGATCGGCCCTAAACCTTGCACACAAGCATACAGTAATAGAATGTCAGTCTACTTGTCAGAAGATAAAGCAAAGAACCAATCATCCTCTAATAGGGTTTGATCCACCTTCTTACCACTTTCGCCTTTCGACAACAAGTTTGAAGGATGCATCGGTGTAGACATACTTTTAACACGCACATATCAAATTTAGACAACAATTCTTTGACATATTTTTGTTGATGGATAAAAATCTTATCCTTAGTTTGCTTTAATTGCAATCCAAGAAAGAATTTTAACTCACCCATCATGCTCATCTCAAATTTATTTTTCATCATATTTTCAAAGCTTATGCATAACTTTTTTGAGGTGGCACCAAAAATAATATCATCAACATAGATTTGCACAATAATAAAATCATTATACAAGTTCTTCCTAAAATGAGTTTTGTCAACTTTACCTCTAGTAAATCCATTTTCAATAAGAAATGAGCTCAGACGATCATACCATGCTCTAGAGCCCTGTTTCATCCATATAAGGCTTTATGAAGTCAGAGACATGATCTGGATACTTTATATCCTCAAATCCAGGAGGTTGCTTGACATAGATTTCTTCATCTATAAAGCCATTCGAAATGCACTTTTACATCCATCCAAAAGCTTTATGTCATGGCAAACAAGATATGCAAGATATCCTTATTGCTTCAAGTCTTGCTCTTTCGGAGCATATGTCTCATTATAGTCTATTCCTTCCTGCCGATTATAGCCTTGTGCTACTAATCTTGCCTTGTTCGACTTACTTTTCCCCGATTCGCCTAGCTTATTCTTGAATATCCATCTAGTACCAATAATGGATTTCTTTTCAGGTTTAGGAACTAAGGACCAGACTTTATTCCTACTGAATTGATTCAACTCCTCTTGCATAGCTAATATCCATGCTTCATCTTTTAGAGCTTCATCAATCTTTTTAGGTTCTACTTCAGATATAAATGCCACGTTGGCTTCTCTTCTGAACTTGGACCTTGTTCTTACACCTTATGAGGTTTCTCCGATAATTGACTCTTTAGATGAGAGCTTTTGTATCTCCAATCTTTCTTTAACTCAAAATTCTTAGAGATATCTGCCTTTCATCATGAAGTGTTCCTAATGAAGATACTTCCTTACAACTGCGTCAAGGGCACTTTATAAAGATCATCTTCTTGATTCCTCTTCCTTATCGGGTTGAGAGCTATCATCGAACTTAACGTGAATAGTTTCTTCAACAGCCTTTGAGGTGAGGTGAAGACTCTAAATGCCTTTGAAGTGAGAGAATAGCCTAGAAAAATTCTGAAAGTGTCTTCGCATCAAATTTGTCCAGAGCTTCCTTTGTGTTCGTAAAAGTGCACTTGCAGCCAAAAGGATGGAAATAAGAAATGTTTGGTCTCCTTCCATTCCACAACTCATAGGAGTTTTCTTCAAGATTGGTCGCAGAAGAAGACTATTCTCGAATGTAGCATCTCATTGATGACTTCGCCTGTATATTTAGGAAGATTCATCTCGCACAACATTGTTCTTGCCATCTCTTGAATCGCCCTATTCTTCCTCTCAACAACTCCATTCTCACGTGGAGTCCTCAAGGCGAAGAAGTTATGAAAATTCCTTTTTTCGCAGAATACTCAACTTCTCATTTTCAAATTCTCCTCCATGATCACTCCTTATGCTTGCTATAGACATTCCTCTTTCATTTTGTAATCTCATGGAAAGGTTTCTAAAACACTTGAAAGACTCATCTTTTTGATAGAAAAGTATCCAACAAAACCTTGTAAAATCATCAACAATCACAAGTCCATACTTCTTTCCACCAAGACTTATTGTTCTTGTTGGACCAAACAAGTCCATATGTAACAACTCAAGTGGTCTAGAAGAAGTTATGAAATGTTTTGAAGAGAAAGAGGTTTTAACTTGTTTCCTTTCTCGACAACTTTCACAAAAGAAATCTTTGTCAAAACGAATTTGTGGCAAACCTTTTACCAAATCATGTTTCAAAAGTTTTGAAATATGTTTAAAACTGACATGACCTAGTTTTTTATGCCAAATCAGTCTTTCATCTTCAGTAGATAAAAAACATGAAATATTTTGAGACTGAAAAACGTCTAAATCAAATTTATAAAGATTGTTTCGTCTTTTGGCTGAAAAGAAGATGGAACCATCTTTGTTTCTGACTTCACAAAATTTTTGATTAAAAGAAACTTCAAAACCAGAATCACATAATTGACTAATACTTATCAAGTTATGCTTTAGACCATCAACTAGTAATACGTTATTAATGCATGCATGAGAATTCTTACCAATCTTACCAAACCCGATTATCTTTCCTTGTTGGTTGTCTCCAAAAGTTATCGATCCTCCTTTCTTGTCTCAAGATCTAGGAACATAGACTTGTTTCATCATATATGACGCGAGCATCCACCGTCCATATACCAATGGTGCTTCTTTGGTTCTTCCAACGAAGGATTTCGTGGGAGATATTATTTTATTTTAGGTACCCAGATTCTCTTAGGTCCTTTAGGTTAGTACGATGTAATGAATGATAATGGTGTGTAGAATAATAATGTTGATGACCTTTCCGAAAATCTGATTGATATCTTTTCTTTTTTTGAGCAACCGATTTTACTACGTAATGTCAGCTTATTTTAGTAAACCCTAATCCAGCTTTTATCCCTCGGATGTCTCAGATTCTCCTATCATTTCATTCATCTTTTTTGTACTATCTCAGAATTTAGCTAGATCAATCGAGAGATTATTAATTCTCGCTTTCAATTGATTAATCTCTTCAGATCTATCTACAACTTTGTTGTTATTTAATTCCTCAACTTGCTTTCTCAAACTTATATTCTCACTCTATCTCATGAGTATGTTTGAGGTTTTCACATATTTCTTCTTCAACAGCTTGTATTTGTTCGTAATAGCATGAGAATCCTCTAACAATTACGAATATGCATCTTGATATCATTATAGCCGGAAGTTACCTCCTCGTCACTTTCTTCTTCACTACCAGACATATGTTAGCATGTTCGACGCTTGGAACTTGTATCCATTCTCGATGAATCCAGATCTTCCCACGCTGCCATCATGCTTTTCTTGTTATCTCTACTCCTTCGGGTTGTCTTTTCAACATCGACACTTGGACTTGTAATGTCCCGCTTCTTGCATTCATAACGGTAATGGATGCTTTATCGACTTTTCATCGCTTTTGCCGTTGTTCCTTCTAAATGTTGAATTTCCTTTGACTTCTTTTTCCACATTCTTCTTATCTTTCTTGAAATGAAAGATAGCTCATCGCCTTCATCACTTGATTCAGATTCTCGACTTCTGGAATCATCATCCTTGCTTCTTCAATCTTTAACGCCTTTGATGTATTCCTTTTGTTTTCTTCTTCGGATTTTGTGATTCTTTTGACTTGCTTTGAGCGCTATGGACTTCTCCTTTTGGGCTTATCTTCGCATCAAGCTCTACTTCGTATCTTCAACGATCCAAGCAATTCATCAAGCTTCAAGACGCTTAGGTCTTTGGCTTCTTGACAAGAAGCTACTTTGGGTCTCCATCTTTTGGGCAGACTCTCAAAATCTTTCAACATGGTCTTGACTGCTGTATGCTCTTCCAAGAGCTTTTAGCCCATTAACAATTGTTTGGAATCTTCCAAACATTTGATCAATGGTCTCTTCTTCTTTCATCTTGAATAACTTCATCGATGCACCAAAATACTTATCTTGGACTCCTTCACTTGATTTGTTCCTTCATGTGCAATTGATAATGTATCCCACATTTCTTTGGCAGATCGCATCCATGCACTTTGTCATACTCGCTTCGCTCAATGCACAACTCAAGAAAATTTCGCTTTGGAGTTTAGTTGAAATCTTGCTTTACGCTTTCACCGTCCATCTTTCTCGTGGAATTGATTTTATCATCATCTTCAGTGTGTAACGCCCATTCTCGATGATGTCCCAAAGGTCAATGTGAGTAGACTCGATAAACAATCTCATCCGATCCTTCCAATAGTGGTAGTCTTCACCATCAATGCCGGAGGTCCGTGACCGAGGCTCATTCGCAATATACGTGTGATTCCACCATTTTCTTTAGTTCACACTTTATTAGAGTGATTCTTGAACACCTTGCTCGATACCAATTGAAGTAAATCACACGTTAATATATTGAGTAATAATATGACTAAGATACACAAGAAGGGGGTTGAATTGTGATAAACTTTTCTTTAATCCCTTCAATAACACTTGCTTTGTTCTTTCGTAAAACTTATCGTAAATCAATTCTTAACTAGTTTGAAAACTTTGTTAATAATGAAAACTACGATTTAAGAAAAGTAAGAGTTAGAGAAAAACACAACAATTTTATCCTGGTTCACCCCAAATCGTGGGCTACGCCCAATCCTCGATATTCTTCTTACGAGATTTTCACTATCTCCAAACGATTACAAGTATTCTTTAGATCGAGCCTCTTGAGTCTCTTAACAGCAAGTATTCTTTTACTCTTAGCCTCTTCAGTTATCTCAGAGACTTTTTCAAAATGAAAAAGCGATAAAGAGCTTTTACAAAAGAGTTGCTCTTCACAATATACACTCGAAAATAGTTCGTAATTTTTCTCGATGAGATGATATTGAATACACAGAGTATCATTCACTTTTTCCAAAAGTTATTTCTTCTTCAATCTCGACTCTTATTTATAGTGAACTTCAACTGCTTTCTTGACTATCTCGCTTTTGAATCTTTAAAGAACGGATATTCAGTTTAGCTCAGTAACCGCCTTAAACTGATGTTTCTTTCTTCCGCCTTATTTTCGTATCGCCTACTTTTTGTCTTCGTAAAGCTTCCGCCTCGCTTTTGTATCGCCCGCTTTTCTTCCGCCTGCTTTTTTTACCCGCCTTTTGTATTGCCTCGCTTTTCTTCCGCCTGCTTTTCTTTCGCCTGCTTTTCTTCCGCCTTTTGTATAAATACCTTTTCTTCCGCCTGCTTTTTCTTTCGCCGCTTTTCCTTCCGCCTCGTATTTCTTTAAATCGCTTTTCCTTCCGTCTGCTTTTTCTTTAAATGCGCTTTTGTATCGTCTGCTTTTCTTCCGTCTGTTTTTCTTCCGTATATTTCTCTTTGTTTATTATCAAAATTATTTAATACGTGAAGTCTGGTTTGACTTAACACTCTCCTTAAAAGAATTTCGTCCTCGAAATTCTTACCTGAATCAATGAAAAGCTGAGGATACTTCTCCTTCATAGCTTCCAATGGTTCCCACGTGGCTTCTTCCACCGAATGATTCCTCCATAACATTTTTACTAATTGTATTGTCTTATTCCTAAGCATCTTTTCTTTTGTATCCAAAATCTGCACTGGAAGCTCTTCATAACTCAAATCCTCACTCAAATGAACTTCCTCAACCTGAATAACATGAGATGGATCTGATCGGTATCTCCTCAACATTGAGACATGAAAAACATCATGAATCTAAGATAACTCTGGAGGCAAGGCTAACTTATATGCCAAAGGACCAATTCTCTCCGTAATCTCATACGCCCCACATATCTCTGGACTCACCACCCTTCTTTCCAAATCTCGAATTCCTTTCCAAGGAGAAGTCTTCGTAAACACTTTCTCTCGACCTCATACTCCATCTCCTTCCGTGAGAATCTTCATAACTTTTCATTCGATCCTGAGTGCTTTTAATCTCTAATCACATTGACTTTATCTATCATCATCCAATCAACTCGACCCAAAAGCTTCTGTCTCCCTCTTCATCCCAACACACCGGAGTCCGACATCTCCTCCCATACAGAGCCTCATAAGGAGCCATCTGAATGCTCGAATGATACGAATTGTTGTAAGCAAATTCGATCAATGGCAAGTGTTCATCCCAAGCTCCTCAAAAATCCATCACACAAGCCCTGAGCATTCCCTCAAGAGTCCGAATGGTCCTCTCGATCACCATCTGCGAGGATGAAAAGCGATATTAAAATTCAACTTAGTACCTAAGGCCTCCGCAAATCGCCTCAAAAATCTTGAAGTAAACGGGATCCCTATCGACCTGATCGAATCCGGATCCCATGCGCCTTACCACCTCGTCAATATACTTCTTAGCCGTAACATGCAAAGGATCCATGCATCTGATTGCCAGAAAATGAGTTGATTTTGTCAATCTATCCACAATCACCCATATGACATCATGCCTCCTACTGGTCCTGGGCAATCCCATCAGAAAGTCCATAGTCACCTTCTCGCCACTTCCACTGGAATAGATAAAGGCTTTAATCGTCTCAAGGTGCTTGATGCTCACCTTTAACTCACGACACACCGCACACTTACTCACATATTCGCCACATCTTTCTTCATACCCTCCACCGTAAATGTTCCTTAAGATCCTCGTACATCTCGGTACTACCCGGATGCATAGCATACGGTGCATTGTGTGCTTCATCCAGAATCTCATCCTTCGCCTCCTTGACATCCTGAATGCATGACCTATTTCGATCGTCGAAGCCCATCATCACTCATTACTATGTCGTAATTCTTACCCTTCCAATTTCTTCCCATAATCGACTCGATTACGCATCCCGACCTGCAACTCTTTTACTTTATCTCAAGAATCGGCCTTACGAAAAGTGGCAACCATGCAACTTGTCTCATCCTCGCTTCTGGATCGATCCTCGAGCTTAGCCATCTCTTCCAATAGCTACTGATAGATGGTATGCGAACATATGCTATGGAAGACTTCCTACTTAAGGCATCTGCAACAACATTTGCCTTACCTGGATGATACTCGATCAATAGTTCATAGTCTTTAAGCAGCTCAATCCACCTCCTCTGTCTCAAATTCAGCTCCTTCTGACTCAACAGGTATTTGAGACTCTTGTGATCTGTGAAGATCCTCGTCTGAACCCCATACAAATAATGTCTCCAGATCTTCAAAGCAAAGATCACTGCTGCTAACTCCAAATCATGGGTCAGATAATTCACCTCATAAGGCTTTAGCCGCCATGAGGCATATGCTATCACCTTATCTTCCCGCATAAGCACACATCCTAACCCCTTTCTAAGCGCCACTATACACGTAAAACTCCCATCTCCTCAGTAGTAACGCTAGAATCGAGCACTAGTCAATCTGCTTCACTCCTCAAAACTTCTCCGCATTCATCACCTGCATAAACTTCGATTTTCCTTAACAACTTAGTCAAAGGAGTAGCAATTAAGGAAAATCCTCCACAAATCGCCTATAGTAACCAGCTAAACCCGAAAGCTCCTCACCTCTTTCATCGTCGTCGGAGCGTGCTACCACTCTACAGACTTCAACTTTCTTTGGGTCTACATGCACCCCATTCTTAGAAACAATGTGACTAAGAAAGACCACCTCACGAGCCAAAAGTCACATTTCGTGAATTTGGCATACAATTCTCTCTCCTCGCCTCTGCAGATACAATCCTCAAGTGCTTCTCATGATCCGCTACACTCTCGAATACACCGAATGTCATCGATAAACACGATAACAAACCGATCCAAAAGTCCTTAAAGACCCCGCTCATCAAATCCATGAAAGCAAAGCAGAGCATTGGTCACCCAAAAGGCATAACCAAAAACTCATAATGGCCATACCGAGTCTCAAGGTTGTCTTGCTCACATCGCACTCCTTAATCCTCGAGTTGATGGTAGCCGACCGAGATCAATCTTGAGAAGACCGTTGCTCCCTGCAGCTGATCAAACAAGTCATCTATCCGAGGCAATGGATACTTGTTTTTCACGGTCACCTTATTAATTCTCCTATAATCAATGCACATCCTCTAGGTTCCATCTTTCTTTCGAACAAACAAGACCGACGCTCCCCAGGGTGAAATGCTCGGTCTAATGAATCCACTATCTAATGATCCTCTAATCGCTCCTTCACTCCTTCACCAAATTTGAGCAATCTCGTAGTGGAATCGAAATAGGAGCTATCCCGGGAGCCAAATCAACAGTAAACTCAATCTCCCTCTCCGATGGCAAACCGGGCAACTCCTCGGAAAATACATCAGGAAATTCCCTCACAATGAGAATATCCTCCACCCTACTCTCCTTGACACTGGTATCCAAAACACACGCCAAGAAGGCTTCACAGCCTCTCCACATCAGTTTATCAGCTAATAAAGCTGAAACAAGCCGTGGCGGTGTCAACTTTCTGTCTCCCCTGAAAACTACTTTCTGACCCTCACCCAGATCAAATTCCACTTCCTTTTTACCACAGTCCAATTTCGCCTTATACTTCTCCATCACATCCATTCCAACGATCACATCTAACCCCTTCAGATCTAGAGGTAGCAGATCTACTACTAAACTAGATCCATCAATCACAAGCTCACAATCTCTAAAGATCCGACTCACGACAACAGTCCTCCTTAACGGAGTACTAACAAATAGAAACTCATCCAATAAAACTGACTACATACCAGGAAATAACAAACTCGCAGAGACAAAGGAATGAGTGGAACCCGAGTCAAAAAGAACATATACATCAGAATGAAAGAGTTGAGCCATACCAGTTACAACCTCAGGTGCAGCTGTAGCCTCCCCCTAATCGTAAACCCTAATCCTACCCCAAATCTGGAAAAAAAAAATTTCTTTCTCCTCCAACAACATCTCCTTCTAATCTCTCTTCTAATCACCCATATGAAACAAAAAGCTAAAATCCCTTACATAAAACCAAGAATTTCGAAATCTCTCTTACCTTGTAGGAAACCCACGAAATCCTCTTTTGTTTCTAAAGGTGGAGAACCTCTTTCTTTGTCCTTCCTTCTTCTTAATTCACGTGATTCCTACTTGCCCAAGCTTGAAACACCTTTTTCTTCCCTTCTCCTTGGATGGCCGAAACTCACCACTCTATCCTCTCTTTGTAACTTTTGAAACCTTCTCACTCTCTCCCTCTCTTTACAAGTTTCGGATAGCCAACCAAGAAATGACCTAGTTTTTTTTCTTCATCTCACTTACTCCCTAAGCCAAAACGACTTCACTTTGGCCTCTCTCCCTCCATGCAATTTCGTTGGTCAACATGCTCTTAGGAAGCTTCCTTATTTGACTTTCATTTAAAACCCTAAGCCAAGTCTTCAAGCCCAAATTTTCAAGTCCAAATTTCCTCCTTCAAACTTTCACCAAATTTTCATTTCCTCTTTCCATTTCAAACTTAACTTTCATCTTTCCTCCTTCCAAAGACCTAATAATTTCATGGGCTCCCACTTAAAAGCCCACTTAATTAATAAACCTAAAGCCTTATAACCATTTAAACAAATTCTAATTTATTCCTAACATGACCTAATTGAATAATTCTTATTCTTTGAAAATATAATACAAAATTAAAATTTAATTTAACTAAATTCCTGAAATTTAATATTATTGCTATAAATTCTAACTCTCAATTTCTTCAATTACTAATTATTGCTCTAAAAATCCCAAATTATTCTAACCAATCGAAAATCTAATAAAACCCTAATTGAAACCCTAATTACTTCAATTAATACTAGCCAAAAGATAATGAACTTACCAATAATTTAAACAAACCTATTTAATAAATAAGAAGGGAATGGGGTCTAACAGTGTATCTCAACCTGTAGGATTCTAAATGAGACGATTGTTGCTTTGGAGTGGACTAGAGATAGACCTACAATTGTCTCAAGGAGTATAATTGCGATTCAGTTTATAAGATATTTAATTCCCAAAGGAAGTTGGGCATAGTATACTGTTTTGGAATATGACAATCCGAAGATATTTGAGGCACATTTTCTGAAGTACTGAAGTGATTTGATGTCAATGGAAAGACCTAGAAATGGATAAGGGACTAAGAATTGGACAGGTGTCATAGTGAAAGTGGAGTTTTAAATAACCTTGAAGGAGAAGTCACAATACTGGCCTTCATTTCTTTCTCTCAAAGCTTCTTTCTATAGAGATCCTCCAACCCAAAGCTTTTCATCAATATTCCCAGAAGTTAAACCTTGCTTTTCTATGTTGTCATCACTTCCACTCTGATATTTCCTTCTTTTATTCCAAGAAAAGACCGAACACCCTGCCAACCTTCAAGATGAGGTACGTGGGCCAAATGAGAAACTAGGGTTCACGTAATTTGAAAATGTTAGGGCTTTGTGATGGTTGCAAGTTGGAGCTTCAAACAAATAAGCCTATTATGAGTACGTAGTTTTGCATGAAATGAAGTATGCATCGTTAGTTCACTGATAAGGGTTAAGAACAATGATGTTCTTATTTTCTAGAAAATGAGTAAGGAGATTTAGTGTGCCACACATGGTGATTTTCTTTGGATTTGATGACAGAAATATTATGGGATAGTGTTAAATCAGTTTTGGGGTTGAAAGATCAATGAAAGTGTGTAATGGTGTGAAAGAACAATTAAAGTGAAAGTTAGAGGAAAATTTAAACTTCAAATAGAAAGTTAATAGTGATATATATATATAGTTACATACTATGTTTTCCTCTCAACTAGTCATATATGGGATTATATTGGCAAAATAGTGAATGAGTTATTGATATCAAAGTATCAAAGGATTGAGGTTCTAGTTCAGAGAACTGATGAGTAATTAAGTTATGAAATGAGAATGTGCTTAAGATATGAAGTTCGTTAAAGTACCCGGGATTGTCATTGAACATGCATTTTACATAGTCCATATAGCTATTTGTGCATAAATGAGTTTTGTAACGTGTGTGAATTGTGTATTGCATAAATGGGTAGTGCAGGTCAAGTGTTCGCATTCAAGCGTTCCCAAAATTTGAAAGCAAATGCCAATCTAGAGCATTGATTGAGCCAAGTTTATATTATAAATTGGCTGCATTTTCATAGCTGCTTATGCATGTATTGACTCCTGATTGATGATTTTTTGTGCTTAAATTGGTTCCTCATACTTGAGTTCTTTCAATTCTCAATTTGTCAAGAATTGTCATGATTTGATACTTATTTTCCATAGTTTTATTGGGACAATTGATACTGCAAATTGTTGTTATTATTTTATTGCAGAACAAAGGAGTCGACATCGTGAAGTCAATAAATATCGTTCATCCATACGTCGCGACGTGTTTTGATCCATACGCCGCATGGCATGAGTAAGTCACTTCCATACGTCGCGCGAATGTTGATTCGAGGTCGTCGCGAAAGCAGCCATTGCACACATCGCGACAATTTAATTTTTTTATTCGTCATGACGCATTTAACGGATATCCGACCCTCTTATGGAAAGTTTGTCTCACTGTTCCAACCTGAGCCCGTGACCCATCATATAAAAGCTTACTATTTTTAGGTCACAAAAAGAGGAGGAAGAGAGATAGATAGAGACAGACGATTCGTCACACAGACTTTTGAATACAGAGACGGCTTGGGACGCAGACTCTGAAAGGAGAAGACCTTCACATTTTCAGTATCGTCTACCATCATCACCACAGTCGCCATCATCACCGTCATCGTCTTCTGCAAACATGAGCCTCGTTCATTCTCCAGTATCCGAGGGATCGAAAGGAGTCATACGTAGCTAAGCCAACCTTCCTCTTGAAGATGTAGTAATGGCTTGAGTTTACAGAGCTTCGAAGGGGAGTAATCACTTAGTATCTGAAGTCTAGTATTTTTGTGTAAACTTCTGAGTTAGAGGATTGCATCGATATATTTAGATTAGCATTGTTATAGTTTAACCGTGTGTTGATACTATGTTGAAATTTGGACAAAGTAATTTGTAGAATGTTTTGTGCTTAATATATGATAGTTTCATATATGTCATTGGATACTGCATTCACGGTTTTAATCTGCCTAGTTGTGTTTGATTGAGATTGTTGTATTTTATTCATTTGACCAATTGCATTTGCTTGTCCAATTGTCACACTAAGGTTTTTTTAACAAAGATTTAAATGATGGAGTTCATTAATTAAATCTTTGGACCTAAAGAGTCCTTTAGGGTTGATCTTTCGAAACTTAATGGATTGTATCCCCGAAAACCATTTTTGAACTGTGATAGCCTGAGCCTCATTTTCAAGAGGATTCTATCAATTTGATTTTATCCGATTCTTTGTTTATTGCATTATTTCAAAAATCCCAAAAATATTCTTTTATACTTTTTGTTAAATTTTGATTACTTCACCGGTTTCGACCAAATTACCAAAACCCCTGTTTATCAACTTCAATTGCAAATTTTGACATTTAGGCTAGATTAGACCATTTTTATTTGGTTCCAATTAAGTGAGACGACCCGAGGTTGCATCCTACACCGCAATCTTGGAATTTATTCTATTTGACCGGTTTCCGAGGATCGATCGTACGATCGCATCGACAGAACCGCGATCAAGCATACTGTGAGTAGACCGAGATGGTCTCATTCTATTGTTTGTTCTGTTTACCTTTTCGATATTAATTGAATTCTAATTGTGTTTGATTTTGTTGGGTTCCGGACAGGAGGTCCGATGATTGTGATTGTGATTTGGATATTGAAGTGCTATTTGTATGTGAATAAGATGAACTAAGTGCATTGAAGTGTTTGCTAAGTGAACTCTGAATGTGATATTGCAAGCAAGTTAAGCGTGAATTCTCAACTATATGTTCAATGCTGGACTGCGGTCCAATGATAAGTGATTATGACTGAATAAGAGCATGCAATGTAAGTGATGCATTCCATCTCATGAATGCATGAAATATAAAGGCGTTGTGACTTGTGTTGCCTGTATGAAGCGCTTCCAAATAGAGCTATGCTTAGTGATTATGTTCTGACTGAGCCCTATAGGCTAGTATTATGCTCTGACTGAGCCCTATGGGCTGGTATTCTATTCTGACTGAGCCTACAAGCCATTATTTTGTATATGTGAGTGACAGGCACTCAGTCACAACAATAAGAACGAAAGTGAGTCTCACACAAATGGCATATGCATGGTATGAAAGTTTAAATGAATTGAATACGAAGGGTGATAGTGATTGTAAAATGTGTGTGAATGCGAAATGTGAAATAATGTGAAATGTGCAAAATGTGAATTATGTGTTATGTGATTTGGGTAAGCCATCGATGATGGTTACTCATTGAGTTCACAAAACTCACCCAAAAAAAAATCTATACTGATTTTTGAATGTGTTAAATACTTTAGCACGCCATCCCCGTTTGGCCAACGAGAGTATGCTTGCAGCATTCAGTGAAGGATAGGAGTCGGGATCAGTTTGCATCTGCATTTGTGTTTTTCTCATTTTGTATTGAAGTGTATCTTCTGCGACTTTTGTATAAGTTTGTTTTCTGAAATGACTCAAGTGTTTTGTATTTGTGAAAGGGCCCAATTGACTATTGAAATTTTATTGATCGTATTATGGACTAAAAATGTTTATGAATGAAGTGGACCCAATTTGATTATTGATTTTTGCATATTATGTTTGTGATTTCAAAAAAAAAATCTATACTAATTTCTGAATGTGTTAAATACTTTAGCACGCCATCCTCGCGAAGCATGGACTCGGATATCACCATCGATGTTGAGTTCGAGCCTTGCGAGAGTGAGGTGCTACATTGGTTGATATCAGAGCCCAGAAGTACAATCTTACGTGAGCATTCTGAAATATGTGTCAAGATACATGCATTTTAGTCATATCATAGAAGACGGTAGCGATTGATCCCTAGTCTGAGTCATATGAGTATGAGTCATGTTAAGTCAAAATGACTTTACGATTAATAATTTTGATGATGACCAAATAATAATGTAGATACAAAATGAGACGGAAGAAAATGAGACGAAGTGAAGCTAAAAATAAAATGAAAGAAAATAAGACAAAAAAAAATGAGACGATAGAAATAAGATGGAAGCGAAAGCTAAAAATGAGACGGAAGCGAAAGCTAAAAATGAGACGGAAGCGAAAGCTAAAAATGAGACGGAAGCGAAAGCCGAATATGAGACGGTAGAAAATGAGACGAAACAAAGCTGAAAATGAGACGATAGAAATGAGATGAAGCAAAGATTATTAAGATCAAGAAACAAGAAGAAAGAAGCAGTTATCAAGAAGCAGTTGAAGGTGAAGATTATAAATACGAGTCGGAGTCGAAGACTGAAAAAGTTAGTGATTTTTAAGAAAGGCTAGAGATTCAAAAGCTAGAAATTTTATTCATTGTACTAAACTTAGAGCTACCATTGTCTGTAACAAAGCTCGAAACATCTTTCAGTAGAAGGAAGAAAAGTTGTTAGCTTGAAGAGGCTAAGTTAGAAAAGAATACTTGTTGTAAGAGACCTGAAGAGGCTCGGTGAAAAGAATACTTGTATCTTTGATAAGTATAGTGAAATCTCAGATAGAATTCTGAGAACTGGACGTAGCCCACGATTTGGAGTGAACCAGTATAAAACTGTTGTGTCGATTCTTACTCTCAAACTCTAAACTTTTAATTTCTTTTGTTGATACAAATACTTAGAAGCAGATTGCAATACTTCATAATACTGTTTTTCAATAGTTTGAGAAAGCAATTTTTTTTCAAAGAAGTTTGTTTAAAAGTTCTTGTATTAAAAAACGGATACACAATTCAACCCCCCTTCTTGTGCGTTTTGTATATTGAATATTAAGTCTATACTAACGTGTGATTCACTTTAATTGGTATCAGAGCTCGGTGTCCAAGAATCGTTGTAACAAAGTGTGGATAAAGATCCATAGCAGAGTCACACATATATATAGATGAAGGTGTCTCAGTCACTAGACCTCCTGCGTTCAATAGAGAAGACTATCATTATTGGAAAGATAGGATGCGACTCTTCATTGAATCTACTCATATTGACCTTTGGGAGATAATAGAAAGTGGACCATATACACCGGTAGATGAAGAAGTAAATGTTGTTCCACAAATTAGATGGTCTGCAGAACAAAAGGCGAGATTCCAGCTAAATTCGAAGGCCAAATTCTTTCTAAATTATGCCCTAAGCAGAAGTGAGTACGATAAATTTCACGGATGCGACACAGCAAAGAAGATGTGGGATACGTTATCCATCGCACATGAAGGCCCAAATCAAGCAAAGGAATCCAACATAAGCATTCTTGTACACCAGTATGAGTTGTTCAAGATGAAGGATGAAGAGTCTATCGATCAGATGTTTGGAAGATTTCAAACTGTCATCAATGGACTTAAAGCTCTCGGTAGAACTTACGACAATCAAGATCATGTTAGAAAGATCCTCAGAAGTTTATCGAAGAAATGGAGACCAAAAGTCATAATTGTACAAGAAGCCAAGGATTTGAGCGTATTGAAGCTTGATGAATTGCTGAGATCTCTGAAGATACATGAAGTTGAACTCGATGCAGAAGATAAGCCCAGACGGGAAAAATTCATAGTATTGAAGGCCGGACAGAAGAATCACAAGAATCAAAGGAAGAGGAGCTCATCATCGAAAGTGCTGAAGATTAAGGAAGTCAAGGATGACAATTCCAGTGAATCAAATCATGTTTCAAGCGAAGAAGATGATGAACTATCCTTTATCTCGAGGAAAATCAGATGCATGTGGAAGATAAAGGCTAAAGGAAACAAAGAGTCCTACCTCAAGAAGAATAGCAAAGATGAAGGAAAGAATGTGAAAACAACCATCATATGCTATGAATGTAACAAACCGGGACATTACAAGTCCAAATGCTCATTGTTAAAAAGAAAGCCAAAGAAGAGTAGAGAAGGTAAGAAAAGCATGATGGCAACTTGGGAAGATCTAGATTCGTCTGAATCAAATAATGACTCAGAGGCATCGGTGCAAGCAAATATTTGCCTGGTAGCCGAAGGAGAAAGTGATGAGGAGGTAACCTCAAAACTTAATGAATTACAAGACGCATACTCAGAATTATTAGAAGATTCTCATGCAATTCTAAAATAGTATAAATTTCTTAAGAAGAAGTATGTAGAAAACTTGAAAAGCATGCAAGTGTTAGAAAAGGAGAATGTCTGCTTAAAGAAACAGGTAGACGAGATAAAGAAAAAGGTAGTTGTAGATAGATCTGAAGAGATCAATAAGTTGAAAAAAAGAATAAACAGTCTTTCAACTGATCTATCAACATTTACAGAGAGTACTAGAAAAATTAATGATATGCTAGTGAAATACAGACACCCTAATGATAAAATTAGATTAGGGTTTGCTAAAAACTATACTCAACATAAAAAGAATTATGCTCCCTTTAGGAAGAAATTTCATCAACCTTATCATCATCAGAAATGTTATCAGTTGCATCATCATCATATTATGAATTATGTTAGAACTAACTCTAAAGGACCCAAGAAAATTTGGGTACCTAAGAGACAAATAATATCACCTGCAGATATCCTTCCTTGGAAGAAACAGCCAGCACCATTCGTACTTGAACAGTGGATGCTCGCAACACATGATGGGAAGAAGATCTATGTTCCTAGATCTTTAATATAAGAAGGGAGGATCGATAACTTTTGGAGACAACCAGCAGGGCAAGACAATTAGAATCGGTAAAATCAGTAAAGATTCCTTTGCATGCATTGATAATGTACTGCTAGTTGATGGTTTAAAACACAATTTGATTAGTGTAAGTCAATTATGTGATTCTGGTTTTAAAGTGTCTTTCAATCAAAATTCTTGTGAAGTCAAAAACAAGGATAGGTCCATATTCTTTTCTTCCAAAAGACAAAACAATCTTTACAAAATCAATTTAGAAGATTTTCAAAATCAAAATATTTCTCGTTTTATATCAACTGATCAAGAAAAAATGATTTGGCATAAAAAGCTAGGTCAAATTAGTTTTAAACATATTTCCAAATTGATTAAACATTATTTGGTAAGAGGTTTACCAAAAATAAGTTTTAACAAGGATTTCTTTTGTAAAAGTCGTCAAAAAGGAAAACAGGTTAAAACAACGTTTTCTTCTAAAAATGTTCTAACTTCTTCTAGACCTCTAGATTTGTTACATATGGATTTATTTGGTCCAACTAGGACAGTGAGTCTTGGTGGAAAGAAGTATGGTCTTGTTATTGTTGATGATTTCACTAGATTTTGTTGGATATTGTTTTTATCACATAAAGATGAGTCTTTTAAGTGTTTTAAAGTGTTGTCCAAAAAGTTACAAAATGAAAAATGAATGTCTATAGCTAGTATTAGAAGTGATCATGGTGGTGAATTTGAAAATGAGAAGTTCAGAATGTTTTGTGAAGAGAATGGAATTTTCCAAAATTTCTCTACTCCTAAAATCCCACAACAAAATGGAGTTGTTGAAAGGAAGAACAAGACGATTCAGGAAATGGAAAGGACTATGCTATGTGAGATGGATATTCCTAAGTACTTCTGGGTAGAAGCTGTGAATATAGCTTGTTATATTCAAAATAAAATACTTCTGCGACCTCTGTTGAAGAAAACTCCATATGAGTTATGGAATGGAAGGAAACCTAATATATCCTACTTCTATCCATTTGGTTGCAAGTGCTCTATATTGAATACAAAAGAAAGTCTGGATAAATTTGATTTTAAAATTTGTTCTGGAATTTTTCTAGGCTATTCTCTATCATTGAAAGCCTATAGGGTTTACAATCTTACCTCCAAGACTGTTGAGGATACTATTAATGTCAAGTTTGATGATAGTTCTCAACCAAGTAAGAGAGATTATACTGATAATGAAACCCTATCAGTACCTTTGATTGATAGTGAAGAAGTATCACCATCAAATACTCCCTTAGATAAAGTTGAAGATATTCCTGAGACTCTTGATTTGAAAAGAGATTAGAAATCTAAGAGTTCTCATCCAGAAGAGTTGGTTATAGGAGAGACCTCAGAAGGTGTGCGAACTAGGTCCAAATTTAGATGAGAAGCAAATATAACATTTATTTCTAAAATAAAGCCTAAGAAAATTGATGAAGCTCTTTAAGATGAAGCTTAGATTTTAGCTATACAAGAGGAACTGAACCAGTTTACTAGGAATAAAGTTTGGTCCTTAGTTTCCAGACCATCAAAAAAGTCCATCATAGGAACTAGATGGGTTTTTAAGAATAAGCTAGACGAATCAAGAAGAGTGAGTCGTAACAAAGTGAGATTAGTAGCACAAGGCTATAATCAGCAGGAAGGAATAGACTACAATGAGACTTACGCTCTTGTAGCAAGATTAGAAGTTATTAGGATTTTGTTTGCATATGTTGTTTTTCACGACATAAAGCTATTTCAAATGGACGTGAAGAGTGCCTTTTTAAATGGATTTATAGATGAAGAAGTTTATGTGAAGCAACCTCCGGGTTTCGAGGATGTCAACAAACCGGATCATGTCATAGACTTTATAAGGCTTTGTATGGCTTGAAACAAGCTCCTCGAGCTTGGTATGATTGTCTGAGTTTTTTCCTTATTGAAAATAAGTTCAGTAGAGTTCAGTTAGATAAGACTTTAATTAGCAAGTGCATAAAGAATGATTTTATCATAGCTTAAATTTATGTTGATGATATTATCTTTGGTGCAGCTTCTAAAATTTTATGTACTAGTTTTGAAAATTTGATGAAAAATGAGTTTGAGAAGAGCATGATGGGTGAGTTAAAATTCTTTCTTGGGTTGCAAGTTAAGCAAACCAAAAAAAAGATTTTTATTCATCAACAGAAGTATGTTAAGGAATTGGTGACTAAATATGATATGGAAAAAATAAAACCAATGTCAACTCCGATGCATCCTTCAAACCTTTTTTCTAAGGATGAAACTGGCAAGAAGGTTGATCAAACCCTGTATAGAGGAATTATTGGTTCCTTACTTTACTTTACAACAAGCAGACCTGACATTCTGTTTAGTGTTTGCTTGTGTGCAAGATTTCAGGTAGATCCTAGAGAGTCTCATTACATTGTTGTTAAAAGAATTTTGAGATATCTATCAGATACTACTAATCTTTGCTTAATGTATGAGAAAGGTAAAGATTTCAGGTTAATTGGCTACTATGATGCAGATTATGCCGGAGATAGGATTGATAGAAAAAGTACGAGTGGAGGATGTCACTTCCTTGGCAACAACCTAGTTTCATGGTCAAGTAAGAGGCAAAGCTCAATTGATCTATCAACTACAGAAGTCGAGTATATATCAGCCGCAAGTTGCTGTTCACAGACGTTGTGGATTAAGTGTAGCGCCCCCTCACCGTAGGGTACACACCGGGACGCCCGTGGGTCGTTCCGACGTATATCTCACGCTAAGGAAGTGCTACGATCGCAAACGATCACTAAACACTCGCATGGCATCAATATAAATAAACAGCATCATGGAATTCACTGAAATTTAAAACCATAATAATAATTTTTCATTTCATAAATCAATCCAAAATATAGACACATCTATCAGTCCCCTACAGTCACAATACAGTATCTCAAAAAGGGAAACTGATAAAAACATCTATACTAGGTCATCCCAAAATAATGTCCCAAAAGAAGTCACCCCAGCTGACCAACCTGCGATCCATCGCTGCACTTGATCTCGAACGCTCACTGCAGAAACGTCTATCACGGGAGCTAGAGTCTGACTAACGCTGTCCTGAAAAATATATTGCAATGTTGGGTGAGTTTGCGAACTCAATGAGAAACCATCATCGATGGTTTACCCAACACATGCAGATACACATAATATATCTCATAGATATATATTTTTTTAACACAATTTATAACACTATCAACACTTTACACAGTTTACACATTAACACTATGTCCCTACTCAAACATGTCAGTGCACAAATCACAATATCACATATCTCTCGCATTCTCAATCACACTGCACAATCAAATGCATAAGTATGCAAATTCCCTTTTATGACGTTGTTGTGACTGAGCGTCAATATTCACATTTTTGGCAAGTAGGAGAGCCCTCGGGGTATGCACCACTGCCCACTCACTTTAGGAATAGGAGAGCCCTCTGGGTATGCACTATTTCCTTTTCACAATAATCACAATTTAGGCAAGTAGGAGAGCCCTCTGGGTATACACTACTGCCTTTTTGGCCCTAGGCCCTCTCACTGATAATTGAGCTCAAAGCTCTGAATCACTGTGCTCTAGTCACAACTGTAAATTTTACCGCTTATTATCATGCTAGGCATGCACTAACAATATATCACTTCACTCTCTTGTCACAGTCATACACTTGCTCATATCACTATACTCTGGTTCACTATCACAAGTATTCACATTTGTAACACATTTCACATGTATCTCATCTTATTACACTCAACATACTCAGAGCACTTATTCACATTCACACAATCACTAATATCTATCGCATTTAGCTCATTCACTTCGCATTTATAACACTCACTTTTACACTTAATTTACACATATTCACAAAGACATGTAATCACTTAAAAGTGAGGAACCAACTAGGTTACTCACCAGAATCTCCGAACTCTTGCTCGAAGTCCCAAAGAATATCCGTGGACTGTCGATCCAACGGCGCCTCTATAACAATTCAAATGAATTCTCATCACTGAATGCTCAATTAATTAAATTCACTAATGCACATGTCTCAATTCAATTCGCAATGATATGATGCATGGTCATGATTTTCCAGCGCTCTAGTTCTGTCCCGCTATCTCTCGCTTCACAACCAGAATTCACTATTGACATTGACTCTCTTTCGCTAATTAAAATTTCGCTGATCAAATTCAAACTCTCAATCTCTACCACAATCGTAGACCTCATTCTCTAGCTCACAACGAATTAAAGTTCATCTCAATAGGAGGTCTACACTAAAAGATATGCCATAAAACCCAAAACAATTTCTCTCAATTTTCGCTCTTCATGGCCTCAGGACTCTCGGCCACAAGACAGGGATCGCTCACCGCGGCGTGAAACCTGTTTCACGCCTTCGCCGCGACGTCCTCTAGCCCTCGTCGAAGCGTGGAATTTCGCCTGCTCGCCGCGACGTCTAAGTACCTCACGTCGCGGCGTCTAAATCCTTCTGCTCGTCGCGACGTCTCAATTAATTATTTAATTCCTACGTCGCGACGTGCGACTGGTTCATCTTCTCCGATTCTCATTTTCGCCATTAATACACCCTCAAACCTCATTTAAACCCATTCAACTACTCTACTAACTCGTTAATAACCATAAATGCAACAATCAACACAAATAACAACATTAATCACAATAAAACTTACCAAAACAACGATCGATCGAAACCCTAGAAAATCGCAACGTCCGAAACCTCCAAGCTTCAATCCCTCTCTGAATCAACTCTCAATCCTCAGCCATAATCAACTTCACCAAGCTCTCTACAACTTTTTCACTCACAATAAAGAGAAACTCACGAAATCTCCGAGGAGGAAGCTCACTATCGACAACGGCGAAGGAGAAGGGAAAAAGGAAAAGATTCTTCAACCCTAACTCCCAAACCTCTTATATATATATACTCGTAGTGATTTCAACCGAGACTCAAAATCTATCACCCTCAAATCACTTAATTTCAATCTCTAATTTCACCGACTCATCACAAAATTTCTCAAACTCACAGATCTAATTTTTCAAACCGTTAGTCACTCACTTTGAACCGAATTCACGCTTATCGATCTAGGTCCATATTCCTATCCGATCACATATCTCTAAAAATTCGAGAAAAAGTCCCAAAATTTCTTTAAAATATAAGACACTAGATTCTATACTCAAATCTCAATTTAATTAATTCAACTACTCACTTCAAATTATTTCTCACCCTCAATAAATCCATTCCTCAATTCTCGATAAATCACTCTTCACACAATTTCTCACAATTCACAAAGCAACTCATGACACAATTAAATGCTGGAATAATCATGAATGCATGTCACTATATATAAGCATGTGCAATTAACTCATGTCACTGATGCAGAATCACTATACGTGCAATTCAATTATGAATGCACCCACTGCTCACTCATCCAAATTACCGATATGCCCTCACATCGGTAACGGGATGTTACATTAAGTACCAGCTAGAGGACTACTCAGTACAAAAAGAAGAAATCCCAATCTACTGTGACAACACAAGTGCCATCTACCTACCGAAGAACCCTATACAACACTCGAGAGTTAAACATATTGAAGTAAGACACCATTTTCTACGAGACCACGTTTAGAGGAAGATCGTAAGGCTTCAGTTTGTTGAGAAGAACTATTAGTGGGCGGACATCTTCACTTAGCCTTTAAGTGAAGAAAGATTCAAAAAAATCAGACAAAACCTTAACATGGTTATGCTAAGTGATCAACCGTCTAACACGTCATGACCCAGATAAAAAGGTTGAAGGAGTTAACAGTAATAGTAATAGTGAGTTACAGCTGGTAACGTCCGTTATAAGAAAGTTTTGGAGGGAAAGTTTCCCATAGCCTTGAGAATGCCAGCTATTCTAGAACAATCTTGACATACCCTGACATCGACCTTTGAAGAACCCTCAACAAAAGCTCTTCATTACTTTGTTTGGATATCAAACCTTCCTTGCTCACACTCTCAACCTCAGAAACCGGCTTTACCTCTTTGAAAAATACTTCTGTGCATTCAGTTCGTTGTTAACTATAGAAACAAATGAAGCCAGCTATGTCAAGTGGAAGACTTGTTGATTTTGAGTCCTTGAAGCAGGACAAGATGGATATTGAATCGGAGATTGTGGCAGCCAGGTGGAAGAATTTCTATCAAATTCGAGAGACAGTCTACATAAATGAAGTGTATGACTTCTGAAAAAATATAGAAGTGGTAGACAATGCTTTTGTATCTACAGTGGATAGATTGTCGATTATAGTGACAATGAAGATAATCGGGAAGGTCACTGAGTGTCCATGTCATGGAGAAAAGCTCATAAATAAAGCTAGATGGATGATGCAAGCTAGCGTGAAGGAGACTCAGATCAATCAGAAATTATATGGAAGTGATGATCCAAAGGAGAAGAAGGCTTCAAGTCTTGTTCCAAAGGCTCGGGTTTTACATTCACTTCTTTTCCATTGTGTTCTAATAAGAACAGGATCAAGGAATTTGGTAACAACGCTAGATGAACAATGTTTATTTCATCTATTTAATCACCAGCCCATAAATCTACCATTCCTTTTTTTCCATTATATGGAAAAGACTAAGAAAGACTCGATCGCTCTACCATATGGAATGACGCTTACAAGAATATTCAGAGTGTAACATCCCATCACAGATGGGAAGGGTAATTTGATCATTTGGGATGGGTTAGGCGAGTGTAAATATATCTCGTCATGAACATGCATCATATAGCCGCTATAATTATATGAATGGTAATTTTTGCACATGCACATGATTGTACATGCATTCATGACATTTTTCGGCATATGGGTCTAAATGTAATTTTGTGTGATTGACGTGATAATTGTGTTTGAAAAATTGATCTGGAGTGATCTAGGTGTGTTTTCCATTTTTAGGAGATTTTGGGAATTTTTCTAAAATTTTTAGGAATCAATGTCCGGACCGGAAAAATTTTCAAGTGGCTGACTGAATGGATTTTCGATACCGAAAATGAATGGCCGATGGCACTGGAAAATTAGAGACATGATGTTAGGATTTATTGAATTAAGTCATTGGATTTTGACGAGAAATTGGAGTAGAATTTAGAACCGGAATAAAAATCAGGATAAGTGGCAAGTGACACTTGTCACTTGCCTAGGGATGTCTTATTATAATAGTCTAATATTTATCTTAAGTGGGCTAAGCTTCTACGACCCTCTCCTTGAAAGCTTTAAAAAAATTACTTTGAAGGTTTAAAAAGTTCTCTCACCCGTAGCTTCCATTTTCCTCTCCTTCTTTGGTTTTCTCCTCCTTCTTTGAAATTGCTACTCTCCTCATCTACCTAAAGTGCTTCCTTATCATATATCCAAGCCTAAACCTCCTACACCCCTTAAAAATGGTGATTTTCGTATGTGTGTGAGGTGAGGTGAAGGAATTGGTGTTAGTTGGAGAATTAAAGATTTGAAGTTTGTTAGGTAAGACTTTGTGTTTATGTTCTTTAATTTCGTAGTTAGAAGCATTAATTATACTTTATTATGTATTAATTGCATGAAGTTTGTGTGTTGATGGTATGGGTATAAGGTTATGTTTGTATAGGGATAAATGACATGGTAGGTGGAGTATGTGAATTCAGAGTTTTGAATTGGTTTTTGATTGGTTTTGATGTTAGAATTATGGTAGATGAGTGGAGAATTCAAGTAAGAACATTTTGTGTTGTGTGCTGCCAATTGGTGCCTTTTTATTCCAGTGAATGTTTAGATAAACTTGGGACTGAATTGGAGACTAAATTGGATGCTTATTGATGTAGGATTGGTGTTAGAATGAAATAAGTTGAGTTGGATATGAAATCTGGAAAATGTTACTTTGTGTAGGTTTCAGATTTTTGCTCATACCTTTTGATATGGTTTTCCTATGGAGATGAACTTTTTCTTAAATTAAACTTAAGAAGTATGGCTAGATTTCATATGAAGGAAGTTTTATCCAACTAGGGCTTTAAGGGTTTTAAATTTGGCATGAAAAGTGAGTTGTAGGTGTTGTAGGAACAGTAATCCGAACCTTGAGACCTGAAACTTTGATGATTTGTTTTAGGTTGATTTGGATTGAATTTGCTAATTTAGTCTTCATGAAAGTTGAAGATTTTTGTGTTAGCTTTCTAACGCCACTAAGTATGAATTTTTCTGATTTGTACGTTTAGAGTTATGGTGTGTTAATGTTCAGATGGTCATTCAGCTGAAAATGTGTTTTGTGTGTAAGTGACTCTAAGTGCATAGGTTTTGTGCTTTTTGTGTTCTGATATTAATTTTGGACTGTTAAGGGTGAAATTGGCTCTTGTGACCTTCTGGAAAGTTGTATAGGATTGTTATAGCTTTCTAATGAGGTATTTTATCGAATTTTGGATGTAAGGATTGTAAGATATAAATTTGTAAAGTTTTGTTAAGGTTTAGGTTAAATGTTGATTTCATAAACCCTAACAGGAAAGCAACTTCAATGAGAGGATTTGACCTAGTTTGAATTTGAATTTGCTTAGAAGTCCTTCTTGTAAATTGTAGTATATTGTCTGAGATTTTTATTGCTATATGGTATGGAAATTTTTGCCAAGGGGATGTGGAGTTATGAATGTTGGAAGATTCTGTTACTGTGAGAATGAGACTTATATAGGCAGAAGATTTGCTTGAGAATTTGAGTTGTTTAGAGGTTGATTTTGCTTCCAATTTATTCATGAAACTTGTAGAAAATGTTTTTATATTTCTTTTGACCTATATCTTGGAATTTTTGGCATAAGGAATGGAAAGATAGGAATTGTTTTATAGAGTGTAGTTACTGTTCATATGGTAGTTTTACTGTTTCAATGGGCAAAAACTTTGTTTGTGTGTTTGACCCTCTTAGAGATTGAATTGGATTGGGGGGTCTTCTTGAAGATTGTAGCAAATGTTTATATCTTTCTAATTGTGTATAATGTACCTTAGTTGGAGTTATGAGTAAGAAGTTATGAGGATTGGAAGAACACAGTTACTGTTTATATGGTCATTTTATGGGCAGTAACTTTGAAGTTGTTTTTGACACCTTAGAGGTGAGATTGGTTTATGAGCCCTTCATAGAACTTGTAGGGTTTCTTTTTATCTTTCCAATGAGATCTTGTTTGTAATTTTTGGATAAGTGTGTAAAGATTTATGCATGTTAGAAATTCAGATGGTGGAAGAGAGGGAAATAAGTGCAAACTCTCTTATCTTTTGTTTTATCCTAAAGCTTCTTTTGTTTATATCTTTGTCATCCGACCTCCGATTGACCTGATTCTCAAGGCGTTGGATTCATAAGACAATTATCTACCTCTCCATGTAGAATTGTGGACTTTGTGGATTCATAAGACAATTATCTACCTCTCCATGTAGAATTGAGATTTAGGGATTGACTCCAAGTGAGAGAATTGATTAAATTTTGGCAATATCCGGACCTATAGAGGTCCAAATTGAGTAATTCTGGTGTCTATGGGTTCCTAAGACATAGAGAAATATTTTTTGATGTGAATTATAGAATAGTACCGGGAATTTCATGAACATGCAATATACACATTTTAATTCTTCCATGTGCATTGTTTGATATTTCTGAATATACATTTGGTAATGTGTAATTATTTTGCTGGTTATAGAGGCACAGTTGGAACGTCATCCCACGGACGTTGCCGAGACTTCCCGACATTAGCTCGGAAGCTATTTGGTAAGTAACCTAAATGGTTCCCCAATTATTAATTGTTTATAATTTCGCACTTATAACATTGTGGAGAATAATGGTGGGCCTTGCGTTTGTTTATGCCTGAATTTCAGACCGAAGGTGTCTGATGTACTGGGAGATACTGACATAGGAGTGCCCTACTTGATATATATTATTTGAATGTGATTGATTGTGAACCATTTGTGTGAATGTGTTAATTTGGGATCAACTATGATGTTGGCTTTGTTTTATTTTGATATATGCATTCCATGCATAAATGTATGATCAGTAACTGATAGTTGTGATCGGAGCAGCCACCAAGAGCTTAAAGCTCAACGTATTTGGGCCTCAAGCCCACAGTGAGATAGAGCCTCAGGCTCACCGATTAATGCGCCCTTATTGGGACAGTTTAGGCGCTCGGTCATAACAATGTAATAAATTGGAAAAAGGGTCACATACGCATTACATATGCATTTGATTGAATTTCTTTGATTGGGTGAAAAGTAAATTGTTTTGTGCCTATGTGAATAGTCATGTGGCACTTCAAAATGGATTATTGTGAAATAAATGTGATCTGTTTGTATATTGCATGAATTGGGTGAACCATCAATGATGGTTCCTCACTGAGTTCGCAAAATCACCCAAAATTGTAAATTATTTTTCAGGACCGAGAGAGTAGACTCGTAGCTCCAGAGAGACTTTTCCTGTCGTGTAGATCGAGTTGGCAAGAGAAGTCATGGCTCATGTGCTCTGGTCACCGGCACTTTTAAGGGATGACCTAGTTAGGGTTTTTTGTATTTGATTTCCTTTTTGGAGTAATGTACAGACAAGGAAAAACTGACAGTTATGTAAATTACTGCTTTTGATGATATGTGAGAAAATTTTATGGTTTCAAAAATGAGTGATTTTCATATTGAAGCTTTATGATTATTGATGCCATGTGAAGTGTTAGTGATTGCTCGTAGCGCACCCTTTTCGTAGGGTATGTATCGGGATGACCTACAGGCGTCTCGGTGTATACCCTATGGTAAGGGGGTGCTACATTTAGGTGGTATCTCTGCATGGTTTGGCATCTGTTGGGACTAGTCAAATTTTAGGCTAGAATATTATGAGAAATGCAGACACCAATCGGGATTATGGTTTTGTTATAGGTCATCCGTTCTTGGTGATCAGATTAATCAACCAGCTGACTAGGGATCAGTCGGAACTAGTAGAGAGTCGTCGATGCTTTGATCTGAGGAGCTGCCTTCCAGAGTTCCCGTGAGATGGAAAAGGAGGCATGACAGATTGCGCAAGCAGGGGGCTGTAGATTTCTATTGCAGCACAGACCCTGCTGAGGCTGAGGGGTGGCTGAAGAGGACTGAGAGAGTCTTCGACCTAATGGATTGTGATTCAGATGAGCGCTTCGATTATGCAGTCTCTCTTCTGTAAGGCTCGGCTTATCAGTGGTGGAAGACTATCCCGGGCAGTACTGTCAGGCTGTGCCCACTGACATGGGAGGATTTCCTGAGGGCTTTTAGAGACAATTATATGCCCAAGGTGTATCTGGAGATGAAGATGCAGGAGTTTTGGAACTGAGACAAGGTAAGATGACAGTGGCAGAGTATGAGGTGAGGTTCAACGAGCTCATGGGTTATGCTACTGCTTTGATCTTGACTGAGGCTGATAGGTGCCAGAGATTTGAGCATGGTCTCAATATGGAGATTTGCACCAGATTGGCCCGATCTGATATGAGTACCTTCATTGAGCTTAGAGCTGTTGCGGTGAGAGTTGAGCATCTTATGAGACAGAGACAGGCATAGATGGGTCAGGGGTCCAGGGGGAAGAGACCGATTGAGGGTCAGGGTAGTTCTGGCAGAGGTTTTAGCAAGCACCAGAGCAGGACTTTCAGGTCATCTGGAGGGTCTAGATAGTCTGGATATAGGCAGAGAGGGAAATTTGTTCAGACTGGCAGTGGTAGTGGTAGAGGTGCAGGGCAGATTCCCCCAGCTTGTGAGCATTGTGATAAGAGGCATAGGGGGAGCGTTGGTGATTGACTGGATCCTGCCTTAAATGCGGCTCCATGGATCATCAGATCAGGGATTGCCTCTTCTTTGTGGGAGCTCGATCTCTGTGTTAGTCAGCATCGAATACTACTCTGATCTGTGAGTAGAGGTGGTGGATCCGGGCAGAGGGGCCGAGGTAGAGGCCGAGGTAGAGCTGAGGGATCCTTTGTGAGGACCGAGGTCGGGCAGCCACCACGCCCCTGTGCCGTGGTCTATGCCATGATTAGGCAAGAGGCCCAGGATTCTCCAGATGTAGTAGCTGGTATGCTTCTTATTTCTGATATTGAAGCATTTGCACTGTTGGATCCAGAATCCACACATTCATTTATTGCACCACATTTGGCATGTAGATTGCATGGGGATAGGGAGATGTTACAGTATGGGCTAGAGGTAAGTACACCTCTAGGTAGTACAACTGCATTGGGAGAGGTCTGCAAGGGGTGTTCGATCCAGATCGATCAAGCAGTATTGAGAGCAGACCTTATAGTGTTACCTTTGAGAGAGATCGATGTGATTATGGGTATGGATTGGCTTACTATCCATAGGGCCATTATGGACTGCTATACCAAGGAGGTTGTCTTAGAGTCTCCTGGTTAACCTAAAGCAGTGTTCAGAGGAGTTAGTCAGGCAGTGCCAGCCTGAATGATCTCTTTCCTGAATTCCCTGAGGTTGATGCAGGGAGGCTGTGAGGCCTATCTGGCTCATGTTATTGATACCAGAGTCGAGCAGAGGCTGCAGAATATTCCCGTGGTTAGGGAATTTCTAGATGTGTTTCCTGATGATTTACCGGGTTTACCGCCGGATCGGGAAACAGAGTTCACTATTGACCTCATACCAGGTACTGCTCCTATATCTATACCTCCATATGGGATGGCATCTGTGGAACTGAGGGAGCTGAAGGCTCAGTTACAGGAGTTACTGGAGAAAGGTTTTATCAGGCCCAGTGTCTCACCTTGGGGAGCTCTGGTATTGTTTGTGAAGAAGAAGGATGGGACTCTAAGATTGTGCATCGATTACAGGCAGCTGAATCGGGTGACAGTTAAGAATAAGTGTCCACTGCCTAGGATCGATGACTTATTTGATCAGTTGCAAGGACCTCAGGTATTCACTAAGTTGGATATGAGGTCTGGGTATTATAAGCTGAAGATAGCAGAGGCTGATGTGCCTAAGAGTGCCTTTAGGAGTAGGTATGGGCATTTCGAGTTTCTGGTGATGCCGCCTATGTTATGCATCCTGGTACTACCAAGATGTATAACACTCTTAAGCAACATTTCTGGTGGCCTGGCATGAAGAAGCAGGTGGCAGAATATGTCTCCAGGTGTATGACGTGCCAGCAGGTTAAGGCTGAGCACCAGGCTCCTGTGGGGAAGCTTCATTCATTGCCTATTCCTGAGTGGAAATGGGAACGAATTACTATGGATTTAATTATGGGGTTGCCTAGGACGTTGAGGCAGCATGATGTTATCTGGGTCATAGTGGACCGGTTAACTAAATCGGCCCATTTCTTTCCAGTGAGGGAGAACAATTCTCTTGATCAGTTAGCCTAGAAGTATGTGACTGAGATAGTGAGACTGCATGGGGTTCCATTATCCATAGTGTCAGATTGGGATCCCGAATTTACTTCGAGGTTCTGGAAGAGTTTGCAATCTGCTATGGGTATCAGGTTGAACTTTAGTATAGCATTTCATCCTCAGACAGATGGGCAGAGTGAGAGGACGATTAAGACTGTTGAGGATATGCTTCGAGCGTGTGTATTGGAGTTTAGGGGAGCATGGGATCAGTATTTGACCTTGATTGAGTTTGCCTATAACAATTACTATCACAGTAGCATCGGGATGGCACCATATGAGGCTTTATATGGAAGACAGTTTCGATCGCCTCTATATTAGGATGAAGAGGGTGAGAGAATGATTGAGCTGATTCAGGATACCGTGAAAAAGGTAAAATTGATCCGGAGTCGCATTAAGGCAGCTCAGGATAGACAGAAGAGTTATGTGGATCAGCATCGGAGGGAGATGGAATATAATGTGGGAGACAGAGTCTTCCTTCGAGTTTCACCATGGAGAGGAGTGTTGAGATTCGGTAAGAAGGGCAAGTTAAGCTCTAGGTACATTGGTCCCTATGAGATCATTGAGAGGATAGGACCATTGGCCTATAAGCTGACTTTACCGAGTGTGATGTCTCAGCTGCATAATGTCTTCCATGTGAGTATGCTCCAGAGATACCGATCAGACCCGACACATGTGATACCAACTCAGGAGATTGAGGTAGCTAGCAATTTGAGCTATGTTGAGGAGCCGGTCCAGATTGTGGGATCACGGGTTAAACAGTTGAGGAACAGGGTTATTCCATTGGTGAAAGTCCTATGGAGGAACCACTCAACTGAGGAAGCAACTTGGGAGACCGAGGAGCATATGAGGAGACAGTATCCTCACCTGTTCGACTAAGCAGGTAAGAATTTCGAGGACGAAAGTTTTATTAGGAGGGGAGAATTGTAACATCTCAGCACCGATGGGAAGGGTAATTTGGTCATTTGGGATGGATTAGGCGAGCGTAAATATATCTCGGCATGAACATGCATCATATAGCCTCTATAATTATATGAATGGTAATTTTTGCACATGCACATGATTGTACATGCATTCATGACATTTTCCGACATATGGGTCTAAATGTAATTTTGTGTGATTGACATGATAATTGTGTTTGAAAAATTGATCTGGAGTGATCTAGGTGTGTTTTCCATTTTTAGGGGATTTTGAAAAAAATTTTGGAATTTTTGGGAATCAATGTCCGGACCGAAAAAATTTCCAAGTGGCTGACTGAGTGTATTTTCGGTATTGAAAATGACTAGCCAATGGCACTGGAAAATTAGAGACATGATGTTAGGATTTATTGAATTAAGCCATTAGAATTTGAAAGAGAAATTGGAGTAGAATTTGGAACCGGAATAAAAATCAGGACAAGTGGCATGTGACACTTGTCACTTGCCTAGGGATGTCTTATTATAATAGTCTAATATTTATCTTAAGTGGGCTAAGCTTCTACGACTCTCTCCTTGAAAGCTTTAAAAAAATTACTTTGAAGGTTTAAAAAGTTCTCTCACCCGTAGCTTCCATTTTCCTCTCCTTCTTCTTTGGTTTTCTCCTCCTTCTTTGAAATTGCTACTCTCCTCTTCTACCTAAAGTGCTTCCTTATCATATATCCAAGCCTAAACCTCCTACACCCCTTAAAAATGGTGATTTTCGTATGTGTGTGAGGTGAGGTGAAGGAATTGGTGTTAGTTGGAGAATTAAAGATTTGAAGTTTGTTAGGTAAGACTTTGTGTTTATGTTCTTTAATTTGGTAGTTAGAAGCATTAATTATACTTTATTGTGTATTAATTGCATGAAGTTTGTGTGTTGATGGTATGGGTATAAGGTTATGTTTGTATAGGGATAAATGACATGGTAGGTGGAGTATGTGAATTAATAGTTTTGAATTGGTTTTTGATTGGTTTTGATGTTAGAATGATGGTAGATGAGTGGAGAATTCAAGTAAGAAAATTTTGTGTTGTGTGCTGCCAATTGGTGCCTTTTTATTCCAGTGAATGTTTAGATGAACTTGGGACTGAATTGGAGACTAAATTGGATGCTTATTGATGTAGGATTGGTGTTAGAATGAAATAAGTTGAGTTGGATATGAAATCTGGAAAATGTTACTTTGTGTAGGTTTCAGATTTCTACTTATAACTTTTGACATGGTTGTCCTATGGAGATGAACTTTGGCTTAAATTAAACTTAAGAAATATGGATATATTTCATATGAAGGAAGTTTTATCCAATTATGGCTTTAAGGGTTTTAAATTTGGCATGAAAAGTGAGTTGTAGGTGCTGTTGGAACAGTAATCCGAACCTTGAGACCTGAAACTTTGATGATTTATTTTAGGCTGATTTGGATTGAATTTGCTAATTTGTTCTTCATAAAAGTTGAATATTTTTGTGTTAGCTTTCTAACGCCACTAAGTATGAATATTTTTGATTTGTACGTTGAAAGTTATGGTGTGTTAATGTTCAGATGGTCATTCAGCTGAAAATGTGTTTTGTGTGTAAGTGACTCTAAGTGCATAGGTTTTGTGCTTTTTGTGTTTTGATAATAATTTTGGACTGTTCAGGATGAAATTGGCTCAAGTGACCTTCTGGAAAGTTGTATAGGATTGTTGTAACTTTCTAATGAGGTATTTTATGTGAATTTTGGATGTAAGGATTGTAAGATATAAATTTGTAAAGTTTTGTTATGGTTTAGGTTAAATGTTGATTTCATAAACCCTAACAGGACAACAACTTTAATGAGAGGATTTGACCTAGTTTGAATTGGAATTTGCTTAGAAGTCCTTCTTGAGAATTGTAGTATATTGTCTGAGCTTTTTATTGCTATATGGTATAGAAATTTTTTCCAAGGGGATGTGGAGTTATGAATGTTGGAAGATTCTGTTACTGTGAGAATGAGACTTATATAGGCAGAAGCTTTGCTTGAGAATTTGAGTTTTTTAGAGGTTGATTTTGCTTCCAAGTTATTCATGAAACTTGTAGCAAATGTTTTTATCTTTCTTTTGACCTATATCTTGGAATTTTTGGCATAAGGAATGGAAAGATAGGAATTTTTTTGTAGAGTACAGTTACTGTTCATATGGTAGCTTTACTGTTTCATTGGGAAGAAACTTTGTTTGTGTTTTTGACCCTCTTAGAGATTGAATTGGATTGGGGGGTCTTCTTCAAGATTGTAGCAAATGTTTATATCTTTCTAATGGTGTAAAATGTACCTTATTTGGACTTATGAATAAGAAGTTATGAGGATTGGAAGAACATAGTTACTATTCATATTGTCATTTTATGGGCAGTAATTTTGAAGTAATTTTTGGCACCCTTAGAGGTGAGATTGGTTTGTGAGCCCTTCATGGAACTTGTAGGGTTTCTTGTTATCTTTCCAATGAGATCTTGTTTGTAATTTTTGGATAAGTTTTTAAAGATTTATGCATGTTGTAAATTCAGATGGTGGAAGAGAGGAAAATAAGTGCAAACTCTCTTATCTTTTGTTTTGTCCTAAAGTTTCTTTTGCTTATATCTTCATCATCCGTCCTCCGATTGACCTGATTCTCGAGGCGTCGGATTCATAGGACAATTATCTACCTCTCCATGTAGAATTGTGGACTTTGTGGGATTTAATTGAGATTTAGGGATTGAATCCAAGTGAGAGAATTGATTAAATTTTGGCAATATCCGGACCTACAGAGGTCCAAATTGAGTAATTCTGGTGTCTATGGGTTCCTAAGACATAGAGAAATATTTTGTGATGTGAATTATAGAATGGTACCGGGAATGTCATGAACATGCATTGTACACGTTTTAATTCTTCCATGTGCATTGTTTGATATTTCTGAATATACATTTGGTAATGTGTAATTATTTTGCTGGTTATAGAGGCACAGTTGGAACGTCATCCCACGGACGTTACCGAGACTTCCCGACATTAGCTCGGAAGCTATTTGGTGAGTAAGCTAAATGGTTCACAATTATTAATTTTTTATAATTTCACACTTATAACACTGTGGAGAATATTGGTGGGCCTTGCGTTTGTTTATGCCTGAATTCCGGACCGAAGGTGTCTGATGTACTGGGAGATATTGACATAGGAATGCGCTACTTGATATATGTGATTTGAATGTGATTGATTGTGAACCATTTGTGTGAATGTGTTAATTTGGGATCAACTATGATGTTGGCTTTGTTTTATTTTGACATATGTATTCCATGCATAAATGTATGATCAGTAACTGACAGTTGTGACCAGAGCAGCCACCGAGAGCTTAAAGCTCAACGTATTTGGGCCTCGAGCCCACAGTGAGACAGAGCCTCAGGCTCACCGATTAATGCGCCCTTATTGGGACAGTTTAGGCGCTCGGTCACAATAACATAATAAATTAGAAAAAGCGTCACATACGCATTACATATGCATTTGATTGAATGTCTTTGATTGGGTGAAAAGTAAATTACTTTGTGCCCATGTGAATAGTCATGTGGCACTTCTGAATGGATTATTGTGAAATAAATGTGATCTGTTTGTATATTGCATGAATTGGGTGAACCATCGATGATGGTTCCTCACTGAGTTCGCAAACTCACCCAAAATTGCAAATTATTTTTCAGGACCGAGAGAGTAGACTCGTAGCTCCAGAGAGACTTTTCCTGCCGTGTAGATTGAGTTGGCAAGAGAAGTCATGGCTCACAGGTCGGTCAGCTGGCACTTTTTGAGGGATGAACTAGTTAGGGTTTTTTGTATTTGATTTCCTTTTTGGAGTAATTTGCAGACAAGGAAAAACTGACAGTTATGTAAATTACTGCTTTTGATGATATGTGAGAAAAATTTATGGTTTCAAAAATTAGTGATTTTCATATTGATGCTTTATGATTATTAATGCCATGTGAAGTGTTAGTGATTGCTCGTAGCGCACCCTTTTCGTAGGGTATGTATCGGGATGACCTACGGGCGTCCCGGTGTATACCCTATGATAAGGGGGTGCTACATACAGACTCTGGAATCCTTCTGGAGAGAGGAAACAGGATGAAGCTGAATATCAGAAGCTCCATCAATTCTGCAACAATTGGTAGAATGGGCTTGAAGAATCTGGAAAAAGAAGAAGCATATTCTAAGAAGAAAGCAAGGATTAAGGGTGAGTGTGCTGTTAAAATAACTTTGAATAAAAAGAATCTCCCTCAAGAAAATTAAAATCCCAATCCATTGAGAGAATGCCTGCAGAAGGGGAAAAGAAATCGTTAGATAAATCAATAAAGGGAAAGGCGATTTCTCATAAAAAAGGAAGCCAGATGTAATATAGGGAAAAAGTGACCCTGAAAAGAAAATGGGAAATACTCCTTTCGTTGAGACCGAAGTAAGCAAAAAGTTCACCTAGAGTTCGAACCCTGTGTCAACAAGAAGAAAAGAAAGGGACAAAGTTGATTCACGGTGGAGACTCTAAGAAGAAAACACCTCAGGCAACCAAGTCTTTAGTTGCAATTTTGAAAGAAGATCTAGCAACATTGGCTAAAGAGACTGAGATTAAGAGAAAATTGGAGTTTAAGAAAGAGAAACCTCAATCTCAGCAGACTTCTAGACTGATTAAAGAAAATAAAAAATAGAAAATAACTATGAAAAAGAGCACTCCTATTGTTGTTCAGAAGAAGAAGAAGCTAGTTGAACGCAATCCAGCACAGGTCAATACCTCTCAACTGTTACGAAAAGAGGACTTCAGAGTCAAGATTATTGAAGAAAGCCAACCTGTCAGGAGTAGCAACTCTATAATCATCAGAGAAACTTTGAAAAGGTCAATCAAGGGACAATTACAACCAATCTTGGTAAATAATAGTACAATGCATCTGTTGAGTGAGGACGAGAAAAGTATGTATGGTTTTTTAAGGATGAAGGAACCAAACCATACCCCACATAGATAAAAAGGAAAAAGTACACTATTTTACCAATCACAAAGAGAACTGTGATCAAGGTTGTGCCTGACATTCAACCAAGACCTTACATTGTTCGTAATGAGGAAAAAGAGAAGAAGAACCTATATCCGGAAGGGATAACAAGTGATCAGAAAAAAGAACAAATCAAAACTAAAGTGAGAAACATTGATGAAGCATGCTATGCAGTCCAGCAAAAAGGAATCTATGTTTCCCACTACATTTCGAAAGCATCAGGAAGAAATTGTGGTCAGTGAACCATTGAAGACTCTTCTTAAGTAGTTGGAAGACAGAAGGGCAATACAGATCCATTCGGATTGGAGACCTAAGCTACTCAATAGAGTCACTTGTGCATCTCATTATGCACATTAGACCCTTAACAACTGTGTCTTCAATTGGAGATGTTCTACACCTATTTGGAAGACAAGTTCCACGACTAACCAGTCCTGATGATCTTGATCTCCCAGAATCAAACTTATCTGTCAAACCTCCCAGAATTGAAGATAAAGTTGATAATCTGTGTGCTTCTATGGGTGACTTGCGTAAAGAAGTAGAGTATATTCGACAAGATATCAAGTCACTCCGCACTAAAATGAGAGAAATGTTTTCTAAAGTTATAAAGCATCTACGGACATGATCTTTTTTATCAATAACAAATAGGGGGAGAAAGGAGAAAAGGAGAAAGAAACGACAAAGACAGGGGAGAACAAGAAGAGAAGAAAAAACAGAAGAAGAAGATTTTGGCTACAATTTCTTATTATTATTTGTTATCATCAAAATGGGGGAGATTGTTAAGTCAAAATGACTTTACGATTAATAATTTTGATGAAGACCAAATAATAATGTAGATACAAAATGAGACGGAATAAAATGAGACGATAGAAATGAGACGAAGCGAAACTGAAAATAAGATATAAGAAAATAATACAGAAGAAAATGAGATGATAGAAATGAGATGGAAGCGAAAGCTAAAAATGAGACGGAAGAAAATGAGACAGAAGTGAAAGCTAAAAATGAGATGAAAGAATATGAGACGGAAGAGAAAGTCAAAAATGAGACAGAAGCGAAAGCTGAAAATGAGACAGAAGTGAAAGTCGAATATGAGACGGAAGAAAATGAGACGAAGTAAAGCTAAAAATGAGACGAAAGAATCGAAGACGAAGACCCGATACCATGTTAGATGATCAATTAGTTGAGTAAGTTACAGAACTCAACTGAATAACCGTTTCTTTAAAGATCAAGAAATAAGAAAAAAGAAACAGTTATCAAGAAGTAGTTGAAGACGAAGATTATAAATACAAGTCAGAGTCGAAGACCGAAAAAGTTAGTGACTTTTAAGAAAGACTATAGATTTAAAAGCTAGAAATTTTATTCATTGTACTAAACTTAGAACTACCATTGTCTATAACAAAGATCGAAACATCTTTCAGTATAAGGAAGAAAAGCTGATAGCCTAAAGAGGCTAAGTCAGAAAAGAATACTTGTTGTAAGAGACCTGAAGAGACTCGGTGAAAAGAATACTTGTATCTTTGAGAAGTATAGTGAAATCTTAGAAAGAATTTTGAGGATTGGACGTAGCCCACGGTTTGGGGTGAACCAGTATAAAACTGTTGTGTCGATTCTTACTCTCAACTCTCAACTTTAATTTCTTTTTTTGATACAAATACTTAGAAGCAGATTGCAATACTTCATTATTTTGTTTTTCAATTGTTTGAGAAAGTAATTTTTAAAAAAAATGTTTGTTTAAAAGGGGATTGTATTCAAAGACGAATACACAATTCAACTCCCCCTTCTTGTGCGTTTTGTATATTGAATATTAAGTCTATACTAACGTGTGATTCACTTCAAGTCACACGCATGAGCATGTGTTAAGTGTTTAGGTTGATTGAAGTAGTGAGAAAGATGATGATATGACAGAATGTGAGAATATGAAAGTTGTGGATATTTGCAAACAAGAACTATTGGATATGATAGTCAACAAGTTAACACAATCGTATTGGTAAATGTATTACTGAATATGACGCCAAAATTGTACTGTGAGGATATATCCTCGAATATGATATAAATGTGAATGTATTGTCATAGATTATTTGAGGAAAATAAGGACATAAGTAGAAATAACGAGATTAAGTATTCAAGCTAAGTCGAAAGGAAATAAATTTTTCCTATGACCTTGAAAGGTTAAACTTGGACATATAATGGTTGTGTGATTATTATGGTAGAAGTTATGATTCTATATAAGAATATGTTTATGGAATTTGAGACTAGAATCTCGTAATTATTATGCGTAAGATATTTTGAAGTGATCAAGGATATTCTTATGAAGGATAAAATGAGTGATGACTGGAAGATAAGATAGAAACGAAGAAAAGAGGAAAAAAGGGAATGAGATAGACAAAATTGGCTTCACAAGAGATGACTGATGTATAGTAAGGAGAAAGTTAGAAATGCTTATAAGATAGGGTTTATCCAAAAATGAGAAAGAGGTAAGCGGAAGCCCCTCCCAAAGTTAAGCTAGTTGTTATTATGCGTACTTTTTGATAATGGGATTATTATGACAAGTGAGAATATTGGGCACATATGTGTGATATATGTGGGATAATATAGGAAGCCATCTAAGACTTATTGGGTAGTGCTAGTCATAGTGCCCATAGTTCAAAGTTATGATGAATTAGAGCAATACATGAAAGTGTTAATTGTGATCAATAAATGATAGATTAAGTTTGTTGATGATGATGCTATGAGTAATGAATTTTGTGAAAAAGAAGAAGGGCACAATTGTGGCACAGTCCCCATAATCGAGGATAGAAACAAATGGAATTTTTTTTCCCTGAATCAAATGAGATTACAGTATCTCGAATGAAAGCTATTAATTGGTAAGTTGGCTTAAAAGACATTTATGGAAAATGATGGAATGATCTTGAGCATAGTATCTAGAAATCTTCTTCTAAAGAAGAATCTCATTAAGATGGTTTCAGTAAACCAATTATTCAAATTAAGAATGAGCAATGAGGGAATAATCAGAAATGAGTAGTTAAAAACTCAAAGGTGATTAATAGGTTGAATCCCAAGAAAAGATTCAGGGTTAAGAAGTAGAGTATGCAACCAAAAGTGTATGCATTTTGGTTTTATGTAAAGAATCAAATTATGTGATTGGATGATTCAATTGGAGGTGACATTACTGCTAACGTGAAGAGCACTTAGATTTCATTATATTCTCTGCATGTATGTTTAGGAGATACAAATTGAATCTAAGGAATGTGTTACCAACGCACAAAGCGAAGTATTCAAATGAATTGAAATGTGTGGAGGAACAAGTGCGAATGAATAGGCATTTGAATAAGTTGATGTGAATTAAAGGAAATCGAATGAAGAGAGAAAATCATTAGAGAAAAGAAGTCAAGTGGAGAAATGAAAATGACATGAGATAATATTACCTCCATTGAGGAATTAGTCACTTAAGGAATTGTAGGAATTAAATTTTAGGTACAAGGAAACTTGGGATTACATCTGTTGGAGTGATCAATACCCCAACATTTTCATGAAGCTAGGAATCTAAGTGACTCAAGTGAGATCAAATCAGTAAGTGATGAAGGTCATGGATGAGATCTTGTATGTATTCGAACAGTTAAGAAGAATACTACTGAACATTTGAGGAAAAAGTGTGTAAACCGTATGAATGATAAAGTGTGTAAACTCTAGCCTCAATGTGAAATATGTCATTTGGATTTCAAGATTTAGTAGCTCCGCTTCTTCTCTAGCCTCAATTCGCTTCTTCAAAGTTTTGCTCCTTCTGTGTTACTGTGCACAAACATCTTCTATGTTTTGACGATACACTTCTTATGTCTTTTGTATCGTCTATCTTTTGATATCTTTTGTGTTTTGACGATACACTTCTTTTGTCTTTTGTATCGTCTTTGTTTTGTATATCTTCTATGTTTTGACGACACACTTCTTCTGTCTTTTGTATCGTCTGTGTTTTGATATCTTCTATGTTTGACGATACACTTTTTCTTTCTTTTGTATCGTCTGTGTTTTGTATATCTTTTATGTTTTGATGATACACTTCTTCTGTCTTTTGTATCGTCTGTGTTTTGATATCTTCTGTGTTTTGACGATACACATCTTCTGTTTTTTGTATCGTCTGTGTTTTGTATATCTTCTATGTTTTGACGATGCACTGCTTCTGTCTTTTGTATCATCTATGTTTTGATATCTTCTATGTTTTGACGATACATTTATTCTGTCTTTTGTATCGTCTATGTTTTGTATATCTTCTGTGTTTTGACGATACACTTCTTTTGTCTTTTGTATCGTTTGTGTTTTGATATCTTCTATGTTTTGAAGATACACTTCTTCTGTCTTTTGTATCGTCTGTGTTTTGTATATCTTCTATGTTTTGATGATACACTTCTTCTGTCTTTTGTATCGTTTGTGTTTTGATATCTTCTGTGTTTTGACGATACATTTCTTCTGTCTTTCGTATCGTAGGTGTTTTGATATCTTCTGTGTTTTGACGATACACTTCTTCTGTCTTTTGTATCGTCTGTGTTTTGATAACTTCTGTGTTTTGACGATACACTTCTTTTGTCTTTTGTATCGTTTGTGTTTTGTATATCTTCTGAGTTTTGACGATACACTTCTTCTGTCTTTTGTATCGTCTGTGTTTTGCTTTGTCTGCCTTTCACTCCTTCTGCCTTTCGCTTCTTCTAGGTTACTGTTCACCCGATATCTTCTATTCTATTTTGACCACACAGAAGATAGAATTTGTGTTAGACCCCGTCTCCGAGGCCCAACATTCAGACCACACAAGTACACACAAGCATAGAAGACCCATAACTCACCACAATAGGGGAAACTTACAATAGAAAAGTTGGAAAGGCTTTTTAAGAAAATATGTTCCTTACGCTCTCACAGTTCTAGCGCCACTGAAAACACTCAATTAGGATCAGAAATGAAAAAGTTATAACCAAAATAGTCAAAACTGAACACTTTACTGACTTCGCGTCAAATTTTGAAAATCTTATAGGCTAGCTTGCTGATCGGTTTCTTCATAAAACTTGTAGGTTTAGGTCTCTAGTTTAATTTAAAACAAGAATCGCCCCAATCGGAGCTCTATAGCTTAAGATATTTCAAAATAAGTGAAATATATTCAGACTTTATTGACCGACTATCACACTTTGTTTTAAAACATCTTTTTCAATTTAAAAGTAAAACTGATAAATCAGGTGTAGAAATATAAAAAAATGTCTTAGAAATCCATCGCTTCGAAAATGGGGTCAATCAGAGGTCTATGCAAAAAGTTATGGCCCAAAGAAGGAAGAGGGGTCGATAAACAGAAGCAGACGATAAAACTGAGATGCAAAAAGTCAACTGAGATGCAAAAAGTCAACTGAGACGCAAAAGTCAACTGAGACGCAAAAAGTCAACTGAGACGCAAAAGTCAACTGAGACGTAAAAGTCAACTGAGACACAAAAAGTCAACTGAGACGCAAAAGTCAAATGAGACGCAAAAAGTCAACTGAGACGCAAAAAGTCAAATGAGACGCAAAAACAGTAACTGCGTCTCACTTCTCCCCAGAACGTCTCTACTTAAAAGATGCATAACTTTCTACTCAGAACTCCAAATTAAACACGGTTTGATTCGTTGGAAAGCTAAGAGAAAAATCTACAACTTTCATGAAAATCAAGGACTTAAACTTCAACCCTATAAGGGTCAAAATTTGACTCAAAGCTTCAGCCTGAAATCTGCCATTTAGACAACACCTGCATCTGACTCTAACAACTCACACTTTGCAATCAATACCTCAAAAATAGCTCATTACACCTCATGAACAAGCTCTACAGCTCGTCTAACACCTTCAACAAGTCTAAATGATCATATTCAACATAAAACAACCCAGAAATTCGGCTGAAAGCGCAAAACACTTAAATCTAACTCAAAGAACACATCAGCCCAGAAATTTGCAGAACTTCAGCAATTAATAATACTCATACACACCATTTTAAAACCATACACAGTACGCAAATCAACAAGTTCGCATGAAGAGAGTATTAGAGCTCTCATTCTCATTTCAAATCATAACAAAGATTCATGCATAGCTTTGGTTACATATTGGCATATTCATCAAGATCAAGTACAAAATACAAAAGATGAGATGCTCAATGATCAATATGCTTACAAAGCTATTCCAAAAGCTAGATACTAACTTAATATAAAAGTTTCTAGGATTCTTGGAGTTATGCCCGATGTCTTGCAAGGTTCCGCAATCAACTAGAATTTGCACCTGAGGAGGGAGAATGGGGTGAGCGAAACACGGCTCAGTGGCTAACACGCTTATAACCATCGAGTAATGGACCACACAACAACAAAAAAATATCTGAAGCAATAGCAATTTATCATATGAAACAAAATAATCCAAAATCATCACATAAAGTAAAACATACGAATTTATATCAATCAACCACATATTATGCATCATAATCACAATTAAAAGATGGAATGCACACAGTTGGCTCGAGAGTTTCTTAAACACAACGAATAAACCGAAGTTTATCGTAAACACAACGAGTCCATTTTTGGATCTCGTGGGCCACAAGCGGGCTGCCGGGAGAAGGCTAGGGGTCAACGTGCACGTGACTAACGATATAGGTTCTCTCTTGCCCAATCACAACACAAAAATAGCATTTTATGCTTCTTTCATTGTATCAAATCATCATAGTTTCGTTCTTTTCATTCAAATCAAGGGAAATACACTTTCAATATACTCACAATTAACAAAGATAGCACACATAGGGCATTTGCCCATTACACAACAACTATAAAAATGTTACCCACCTATCGTAGAAATCCGAATTCAAGATTGCCCTTCCTCCTTGTCTTGAGTGGGGTTCTCTTGATTTCATTCAATCAAAACACACTCCATTCACTAAATACAATCCAAAGGAAAGTCATAGCATTCAAGAAATCAAGCAATGATAAAATAAACTTTAAACCTAACCTACCCATAAGCCATATATGCTAGAATAACCATAACCTTAGTGAGAAAGTCCCTAAAATCCATAGATCTCACCTTCTCTTCCACTTTTCTTCAATCTCTACACAAACCCTAACTTCCATTTCATCTCATACTTGAACCTAACATAGCAAGACTAGAACTTACCTCTCACAAGTAGCTTCCTCTTCCTTTTCTCCTTCTTTCTTCTTTCCTTCAAGCCTCCTACGGCTCTCCCTCTCCTTCTTGGCCGAAAGCTCTTCTTGCTTGCCTTGCTCACGATTTCTTCTCTTCTTCTCCTTGGCTTTACAAAAACTTGCTTCCTACTCTTCCTTTAATTCCTTTTATATCACAACTTAAAGCCCTACCTCAAAACTATGTTGTTTTGATACTCCTTTAAGCTCTCTTGCATTTCCTTTTAGGCTCCCCTTCCTCCCAAGCCCACTTTACATTAAAGCTCATTCTTTCTAACTTCTAATCCCAAGCCCAACATAAAAAAATATCTATATAAACACATAATTAAATCAATTAAGGCAAAATAAAAATAATTAACGAATAAATCCATAAATCAATAAATAATCAATTCAAATTTTAAAAAAAATTCAGGGCCCAACAATTTGTCTTTGAGGTCTTCATGAAAGTTGTAGATCTTGAAGTCCTATTTCGAACTATTTAAAGAACATCTTAATCCAATATCTGTAGGGAAAGTTATAGTAACTTTTCCATTCCTTCTGTCTTTTGTTATCTTTTGTGTTTTTTTATCTTTTGTCTTTTTCTTCTAACCAGATTTCTTCTCTAGGCACCCAAATGAATTGATTCTTGAACCATTGGACTCGTAAGACATTACCCTACATCTCCACCCAAAAATCTTAGCCATCTGGAATGAATTGAGAAAGAATGAGTGAAAAATGTAGAATGGGTACAGTGAGTGTGCTCTTAATTTTTATGAACTAGGGTTATTCCACTGAGCAACACTTCAGTATTTTGAGTGTATCTCGACCTGTAGGATTCCAAATGAGATGATTGTTGTTTTGGAGTGGACCAGAGATAGACCTACAATTGTCTCAAGGAGTATAATTGTGATTCAATTTATAAGATATTTAAGTCCTAACGGAAGTTGGGCATAGTACACTGTTTTGAAATATGACAATCCAAAGATATTTGAGGCACATCTTCCGAAGTACTGAACCAAATTAAGTGATTTGATGTCAATGGAAAGATCTAAAAATGGATAAGTAGATAAGAATTGGACAGGTGTCCTAGTAAAAGTGGAGTTTTAAATAACCTTGAAGGAAAAGTCACAGTACTGGCCTTCATTTCTTTCTCTCAAAGCCTCTTTCTCTAGAGCTCCTCCAACCCAGAGCTTTTCATCAAATATTCCCAAAAGTTAAACCTTGCTTTTCTATGTTGTCATCACTTCCACTTTGATATTTCCTTCTTCTAATCTAAGAAAAGAACGAACCCCCTGCCAACCTTCAAGATGAGGTACGTGGGCTATATGAGAAACTAGGGTTCACGTGATTTGAAAATGTTAGGGCTTTGTGATGGTTGCAGGTTGGAGCTTCAAACAAATAAGCCTATTATGATTACATAGTTTTGCATGAAATGAAGTATGCATCGTTAGTTCACTAATAAGGGTTAAGAACAGTGATATTCTTATTTTTTGGAAAATGAGTAAGGAGATTTAGTGTGCCACACATGGTTATTTTCTTTAGATTTGATGACAAAAATATTATGGGGTAGTGTTAAATCAGTTTTGGGGTTGAAAGATCAATGAAAGTGTGTAATGGTGTGAAAGAACGATTAAAGTGAAAGTTAGAGGAAATATTAAACTTCAAACAGAAAGTTGATAGTGATATATATACATAGTTACATACTATGTTTTCCTCTCAACTAGTCACATATGGGATTATATTGGCAAATTAGTGAATGAGTTATGGATATCAAAGTATCAAAGGATTGAGGTTCTAGTTCAAAGAACTGATGAGTAATTAAGTTATGAAATGAGAATGTGCTTAAGATATGAAGTTTGTTAAAGAACCCGAGATTGTCATTGAGCATGAATTTTACATAGTCCATATAGTTATTTGTGCATAAATGAGTTTTCTAACGTGTGTGAATTGTGTATTGCATAAATGGGTTGTGCAAGTCAAGTGTCCGCATTCAGGAATTCTCATAATTTGAAAGCAAATGACAATCTAAAGCGTACTGTGAGTAGATCGAGATGGTCTCATTTTATTGTTTGTTATGTTTGCCTTTTCGATGTTAATTGAATTCTAAATGTATCTGATTATGTTGGGTTCCAGACAGGAGGTTCGATAATTGTGATTGTGATTTGGATATTGAAGTGTTATTTGTATGTGAATAAGATGAACTAAGTGCACTGAAGTGTTTGCTAAGTGAACTCTGAATGTGATATTGCATGCAACTTAAGTGTGAATTCTCAACTATATGTTGAATGCCAGACTACGGTCCGATGATAAGTGATTGTGATTGAATAAGAGCATGCAATGTAAGTGATGCATTCCATCTCATGAATGCATGAAATATAAAGGCGTTATGACTTGTGTTGCCTGTATGAAGCACTTCCACGTAGAGCTATGCTCCGTGATTCTGTTCTGACTGAGCCCTATGGGGCAGTATTCTGCTCTGATTGAGCCCTATAGGGTAGTATTCTGCTATGACTGAGCCCTATGGTCCAGTATTCTGTTCTGATTGAGCCTACAGACTAGTATTCTGTATATGTGAGTGACAGGCACTCAGTCACAACAATAAGAACGAAAGTGAGTCTCACACAAATGACATATGCATGGTATGAATGTTTAAGTGAATTGAATATGAATGGTGATAGTGATTGTGAAATGTGTGTGAATGTGAAATGTGAAATAATGTGAAATGTGAAATAATGTGAATTATGCGTTATGTGATTTGGGTGAGCCATCGATGATGATCGTTCATTAAGTTCGCAAAACTTACCCAAAATTTGTAATTATTTTTTAGGATCAGAAGAATACCTCGTTAGGCTAACGGGAGTATGCTTGCAACATTCAGTGAAAGATAGGGGTCGAGATCAGTTCGTGTCTGCATTTGTATTTTTTTCGTTTTGTGTTGAAGTGTATCTTCCACAACTTTTGTATAAGTTTTTTTTCCGAAATGACTCAAGTGTTTTGTATTTGTGAAAAGACCCAATTGGCTATTAAAATTTTGTTAATCGTATTATGGACTAAAAATGTTTATGAATGAAGTGGGCCCAATTTGATTAATGATTTTACCATATTGTGTTTGTGATTTTTTTAAAAAAATCTATACCAATTTCTGAATGTGTTAAGTACTTTAGCACGCCACCCTCGCGGGGCACGGACTTAGATATCACTATCGATGTCGAGTTCGAGCCTTACAGGAGTGAGGTGCTACAGATAGGGAGCCATCAACTCTCTAAGAGGCAATGAATAGTTCATATGCATCTTAATGGATGGCAGGAATGTGGGAACAAATTGAAGCTCTTCATAAGAATAAGACTTGGGAGCTTGTGCCACTACCACATGGAAGAAAGTCTAATGGAAATAAATGGGTTTTCAAGATTAAAAGAAATGGCAAAGATCAAGTGGAGAGATATCGTGCAAGATTGGTGGTGAAAGGATATGCTCAAAATGAATGGCTTGATTTCAATGAAATATTTTCCCCTATGGTTTGACTCACTACAGTCTGAGTAGTCTTCACAATGTGTGTTACATTTGATTTATATCTTGAACAGTTAGATGTAGAAAAAACTTTTCTTCATGGAGATCTTGAAGAAAAAATATTTATGCTCCAACTAAAAGGTTTTGAAGAAGGAGGAAAGGAGAACTTAGTTTATAAGTTAAACAAATCTCTTTACGGTCTAAAACAGACATCGAGGTATTGGTACCAGATAATTGATTCCTTCATTATGAGCCTTGGATACAATACTTTTGGTGAAAATGACTTTATTATCTTGTCGTTGTATGTTGACGACATGTTAGTAGTAGTCCATAACAATGATCATATTATAGAATTGAAGACTCAGTTAGCTAGGGAATTTAATATAAAGAACTTGAGACCAATAAACAAGATTTTAGGGATGCAAATTCACCGAGCCAAAAGTAATAGGAAGATTTGACTTTTTCAAAAGAATTATTTGAAGAAAATCTTATGACATTTCAACATGAAAGATTGTAAAACAATTTCTATCCCACTTCTTGTTAATTTCAAGTTATCCTATAACAAGTCCTAATAATGAAGAAGAAAGGATATAAATATCTCGAGTATCATATGTATCAGCAACGGGAAGTTTAATATTTTCTAGGATAAAGATGTCTCGAGGATCATATGTATCAGTAGTAGGAAGTTTTATATTTGCTATGATTTGAACAAGACTAGACATTGCACATACAATTGGAGTGGTTAGTCGATACATAGCGAATCCTATTAGAGAGGATTGGAACACTGTAAAAAGGATCCTAAGATATATTAAAGGAACCTCAGATGTTGCATTATGTTATGGAGGATCGGACTTTATTGTTAGTGAATATGTTGATTTAGATTATGCAGGTGATCTTAATATAAGTAAATCTACTACAAGCTATATGTTTAAACTTGTTGGAGGAGCTGTAAGTTAAGTTTCAAACCTACAATCAATTGTTGCTACGTCGATAACAGAAGTAGAATATGTAGTAGCTATACAAGCTCATAAAGAAGTAGTATGATTGAAAGTGCTCTTGGAAGAACTCGGGCATAAACAAGAGAAAAAAATTTTCTTTTGTAACAATCAAATTGCCTTGCATCTTTCAAGGAGTTCAACATTTCATTCAAAGACCAAACACATATGAGTATAATATCACTTCATTTGTGAAAAAGGAGTTGTAAATATGTAGAAAATTCATACCAAAGATAACTTAGCAGATTTCATGACAAAGGCAATCAATATTGATAAGTTTATTTGGTATCGATCCTCTTGCGGCCCAATGGAGACATGAGTAACATAGAATGACAAGGAAGAAAGAATGGTGTGAAGATCTGATTGAATTTTAATCAAATCTTCAAGTGGGAGATTGATGTTGTCAACTTTTGTAAGTCAAAAAGGAAGGTAGAAACTTGCATGTGGATAGGCAGAAAAAGAAGGAAACTACGCCGAAGTCAAGAACAGTAGGAAGAAAAAGAGAAGATGGCAGTTATGGACAATTTTTCCACAACTGTAAACGTGTCTGGGAGGCTTATAAATAGGCCTTCCTGGATGGTTGTATAATCATCCGTTCTCATAAAATATTTAATCCTTGTAGAGAGTGTTTCTCTTATTTTGCGAGAGAGTTAAATGTTTCTCCTTGTAAAATAGAAAGAGGTTGTAACTCTTCTTTTTTCATAGTGAAGTTTCTTACCCTTATCCGTGATTGTTACCCTAATTTATTGATAAGTTTTCCACGTAAAACTTGTATTTATTAATATTCCTTTCAGTCCTATTTGGCTGCAAACTTGCTCTAATCCAGTAATTTTTCTCAACAAATTTCAGGTGTTTTGACCCCGCTAATATTATGAAGAGATATCTCAAGAATGTCTTCTAATCAAGAAAAGTTGTTTACACCTATATCTTAGCATATAAGTTTTATAACCATTGAAACAAAGATTCTTGCTATATCGGTCTTGAATATCACTTAGGGCAAGTCTTTTGATTAATGGGTTGTTTGTGTTGGAATCCAACCATGATCGAATCATGGGCGCATCGGAAATTAAAATTTTACGGATTCTGAGTAGATCCTGATAATTGAATAAACTTGAATTAAAAACAATATTCGGATCAGAAATCCTATCATATTCGCTTTCCGAAGAAAAACTTAGAAACTTTTTCTCTGAATGATCAATCACTAACTATCCACGCGTCCAGCCTCTGATGGTATCCACAGAGCAATTTCCAAACTGTTTTTGGAGGAAGAAGACAGAAAGTGCTAGCTTTCATAAAGCTTTTCCCTTTAAATAGAAAAATCAAGATAGTCATTTATTAAAATTAAAACTCTCTAATTATAATTAGAATCTAATTCTAATTCTAATTAATTTAATTTTAATAAAATCAAATATCTCTATATTTGATTCCCAAAGTTTCTCAAACTTTATAATTAAGTCCAACTTAATTAAATTGATTTTTCTTTCACAAATTGCTCTTTGATGTGTGACCCATTAGGTTCCTAATAATTTGGCAATGATTATAAATTATAATTCTAATTCATAATTAGAATTAGATAAATTAAAACTCCTTTTAATTTATCTTTAATTCTCCAATTAAATAATTCATAATCATAAATTATGATTGACGTCTAACAACATATCATAATTACCCAAACATTAGGAATGTCAATGTGATTGACTTAACCTGTCCATGCATGGCTATAATGCATAATTTAATCCTTTCGTCATCTAATATTCTAATTGAACAAAGTATGGATATAGTGTCTACTCTTTAGTATCCAATTATGTTCGTCCTTGCTAATTAGTAATTGATTTATAATTGAAATTTGAAAACTCCTTTTCAAATATCAATTCACTCTGGCCAGAGAATTCCATAAATCATTACCAATCAAGAACAGTAGAATATTCTCTCTAATTACTTTAGATTGACGAACCCTTTATCGACTTACTCAATTATCTACATATGGTTCATATTGTATCCAATTACTACCGAAAGAATTATCCTAGGACAATTCATAAGTAGTATCAAAATACAATAATTCGCATACTAGATATATTAGTAATCTCAAGTATGAGGATTAATTATACAACCATCATTATGAGATAGTCCATAGACACATAAGTAATATTCCATTCGGAACTCTCATAATCGGGTCAGTTCAGTGACTTATTCTCTAATAATCATCCACACATTAGTTTAAGTATCTCTATACTTTAATTAATGAGATCAATTACTTTCTTCATAAGAAAGAAACATAATGTGTGCTAATTTTACCTTTTCAACAATATCCCGTCTTGATGAAACTACAACTAGGAACATTTAGGAATAATAGATAGGTGTATATTAAATCTCATAAATTATGATCTCATCATAATCTCAATTACATAGTAATTATTCCAAGGATTTTATCTTTAAGAATAATAATTAAATAATTCACAAATTCATAAAGATAAAGAATGCCTTTAATTAATTAATATAATGACATACAATTATTTACAACCAAAATAAATTGGCTGTAAGGGCATAAAATAACAATCTCCTACTTGCACTAAAGTCAATTGCTAATGTATCGAATACCATAGCCATCCATATGTCTATCATGTCTCTTTTGAGACAGTGGTTTAGTAAGAGGATCTGCTAGATTCTCTTCAGTGGGAACTCGCTCCAATGTTATGTCTTTTCGCTCCACTGTCTCCCTGATCAAATGAAACCTCCTGAGTACATGTTTGGACCGTTGATGAGAGCTGGGTTCTTTTGCTTGCGCAACAGCACCGTTGTTCTCACAATACAATATTATGGGCTCAACAATGCTAGGAACCACTCCAATTTTAGTGATGAACTTTTTGATCCAAACTGCTTCCTTCTCTGCCTCTGACACTGAAATGTACTCTGCTTCGGTTGTTGAATCTGCGATGGTTGGTTGTTTGGAACTCTTCCAACTAACTGCACCACCATAAAGAGTAAAAATGTACCCTGACTGCGATCTACTATCGTCTTGATCTGACTAAAAATTAGCATCCAAATAATCCTGAACTCTTAATTCAGCTCCTCCATAGACCAGAAAAGTAGTGGGCTCATCTTCTATGAGTGATACATTATCCTCTCCAGACTTTTGTTTCATCAAGTACACATAACCATATCTAGAATGGTCATTTGTGAACGTAATGAAATATGTGTATCCATCTCTTGCATTTGTGGACATAGGTCCACATACATCTGAATGTACTAATTCTAGTAACTCACTAGAACGTTGTCCCTTTCCCTTAAAGGGTAGTTTGGTCATCTTTCCCAATAAACAAGATTCACAAATTTCATATGATTCATAATCAAAAGGATCCAAATATCCTTCTTTATGCAATTTTGTGATTCTAGTTTCATTGATATGACCTAACCTACAATGCCATAAATAAGATGGAGTTTGGTTACTTAATTTACTTTTCTTACTATTTATGTTGAGATTTGACCTTTCTAGATCTAACTCATACAAACCATTTGCAAGCAATCTAGATCCATAATAAACATCATCGTTATAAAAAGGAACAATTGTTATTCTTAATAATAAAGACAAATCCATTCAAATCCAAATGAGAAATAGAAATGATGTTTCTTGTAATAACAGGAACATAATAACAATTATCGAGTTCCACTATAAGGCCAAAAGGCAAAGCTAAACTACAAGTCCCTATAGCTAATGCAGCAACTCTTGCTCCATTGCCAACTTACAGGTCCACTTCGCCTTTCTTCAATGATCTACTCCTTGTTAACATCTGTATGTTATTACACAAGTGAGAACCACAACTAGTATCTAATACACAAGTGTGTGAAACAGAAGTAGAAAGATTGATCTTAATCATAAACATACCTGGAGAACTAGCTTCCTTAAGTCTTTGCTCTTCCAGGTTAGCAAGATAAGATGGGCAGTTCCTCTTCCAATGTCCAGCCACGCCACAATAGAGACAGGTGCCCTTGACATTCTTCTTCTTGAGACCTTCTTTAGCTTTTACTACATTAGTAGAAATCTTCTGTTTCTTGTTCTTCTTCTTCTTCTTAAAGGTCCGACCCTTATTCTTGGAAGAAAAAGAAGAGTCAATAACAAGAGCAGAACTGGATTCCTTTTCAAGGCATCCCTCAGCAATCTTGAGCATATTGAGTAATTCAACCAATGACACTTCCTTTGTGTTCATGTGGAAGTTCATAATAAATTGAGAAAAACTCGAGGTAAGAGACTGGAGCACTAAATTAATGCTCGACTTGAGGTCCAGGTCATATCCCAATTGACCCAATTTTTCAATGTACCTAATCATTCGCAAAACATGAAGTTCCATCGATGATCCAGGAGCCATCCGACATTGAAACAAAGCTCTCACAGTCTGAAACCTCTCCACCCTACTCTGTGCACCAAACAACTCTTGAAGGTGCAGGAACATTTCCCTTGCATTCATATTTTCATGTTGCCTCTGAAGCTCAGAAGACATGCTGGCTAACATCACATATGTTACTTGAGCATTGTCATCTATATATCTTTGATAATATACCTAATCCTCATTGACAGCATCTTGAGCAGGTTTAGGTGGAAGCTCAGTGTCAAGAACGTATAACTTCTTCTCTTGCTTAAGAACTATTCTTAGATTTCGCAGCCAGTCTGAATAGTTGTGTCCAGTCAGCTTGTTAGCATCCAAAATGCTCCTCAAAGTCAGGTTCATACTCATCTTCAAATTCAATAACCGGAAAAACATAAAAGGAGCATAAATTAGTTTATATCCAAAAATCAAATAAAATAAGGACTTTAAATTTATTTGATTACTCCCACTATTTTGTACAAAATAATAGCCCTCACTATTATATCGAAAAATTATCAAATAATTTATTAGTGGCTAGGATCCTATTTAGAATTAATTGATCTTGAGTTTGCTTAACAAACCAATTACAATAAATTAGGTAGAAAACAATTTTCAACCACATCTCATGTGACTCCTAGTACCGTTAGGTGACAACTTTTGCCAAAATATATCAAATATATTATTCCTAACCTTGTCTCTAAAATTATATGATCATGAGTTTACTCATCCAAATCATACAATTTTAGTTAAGTAGAACCCATTAATTTGAGATTAAAACATATTCGGGTTAAAGGGACCTTGAGTTTACGCAATAAATCTTACTTTAAACAAAACTCTAGTTTTATTCTCAAATAATGGAAGACAACTATCACGTTCATAACGTGTACTTAATATTTTATCAAGGGATTTAAAATTCTGGTCTCATCAAAATAATATAATCTCATTATATTTATAATTTCAAACATAATCCAATTATGAAAGAAATCATTTACTAATGTGGCTTGATTCTAATTGTTGATTTGAAAATAAATTTAATTTAATAATTCAACTCTTGAAAAATTAAATTAAATTACAAAACCCTTTCCTAATAAATAATCCTTTGAAAACAATTTTCAAAATTAATAAAACACCTTTTATTTTTATTAGGAGTATTTATTAATTTAATCTCTATTAAATTAATAAAAGACAAATTGGGTTTTAAAACAATTTTAAAACATATTAAAAATAAAAATTAAAAAATGGAAGGAGGCGTGCTCAAGGCAAAGGCACTCGCCACTTACGACATCGTGAAGCATGCCCCATGCTCTTGAAAGGCGCGTGCGCATGTCCCACACGCGCCCGTCGTCTTCTCCAAGCTTTCTCCTTCTCTCTCCACGATCCCTCTCTCCTTTCTTCTGGATTCTTCTACTCCAACTACTCCCACGTTTGCACACGACCTTCTCCACGATGTTCCACCTTCACACACGTCGTGTTGGAACCCGATCTGGGAACCGGATCCCAACTGAAAAACGAAACACGAATATGGCAACAAATGCGAAAAGCGAAGAACAAACCAAAGCGAAGGCAAAAACACAAAGCGAAACAACAAGCAGAACCGAAAGCAAATGGATATCAAAGCAAAAATATATAGAATCGGATATACGAAAGAGGAGCAAACACTTAACAAAGCGGATCCGAATCGAACAAATCGAAATAAAGGAGACACGAACAAAATCCAAGTACCAAACAGATGCGAAGCAAAAGGCGGAACCGACATCCGAACACATACACTGAATCGCGTTGGAAACCTAGACTATCCAAATCCGATGTAAAATTTTTTTTCTTTTCTTTTCTTTACTCATTAATCAAATCTGATTTCCTTTTTCTTGGAATTTTCCTCAATCAATCTCTCATATTATAATGAACTTTGTAACAATCATATAAATCGCTAAATCCATCTTTTAAGTATCTAAATCTTATTTTTCTTCTTTTCCAATTTATTTTCTAACGAAAATTCGGCAGCATAACGGCTGCCTTTGACCTAACCCAAAACCTGCAAGGTATTCAAAAACACTTCTATATTCCCAAACACAGCTCAGAATCATCGGACTCTCCCGTCTAGAATCCAAACACCAAAGAAAACACACGCTCATACCTAATACTTCCATAATTCTCAATTAGTCAACACAACAATCTCATTATCTATATCCAAATCACAATCATCATATTTATAATCAATATACAATCCCCATCATTCATAAATGACAATTCAATCTAATTAACCATTTGTAAATGACACAATTCTAGAAATCGAATACGTTATACTCAAATCTCTTCCATAACTTTCTTAAATACACATGTCCAGAACTCATAAAACATTCTTATAATGACTTACACAACACACTTAATGGCATTCCAAGCCCAAAATACATAAGATACACTCTGAAAAAAAACGAACAAAGGTCTTTTCTTTCTTTCATCCGATCTCCTGCACGAAACCTGGAGATGGGGATGAAAGGGGGGTGAGCTACATAGCTCAGTGGATAACACATTTATAAATTGAAAAATAAGCAGAAATCATTTTTCATAAACTTTTTGCCAAAAGGCTTATTTTTCAAACTTTACAACCTTTCAATCATTTTCCTCAAACCTTTCAATATTTTTCAAACTTTTCATAATAAATTTTACTTTTTCATTTCTCAAATTTTAAACATGAATGCAGCACACAAAAACAAATCAAAAACACGTAACATATCAAAATGGTCTGGTTCGGTCCGAATAGCGTCATCGCACATTCTCAAGATAGCGGTCTGTGCGGTACCGTGAATGAATCGCACTACACTTTCCGGCATTGTGGTCCAGTGTAGCCATGAAGGGAGTCCGAAATCGGAGCTCCATGCTACTAATGGGCAGCCGGGAGAAGGCTATAAACAAGTTGAGACAGTGCACTGACTCACAGATGACCTAACCAAACCCACTTAATACATAAGCGAAAACAGAAACTCGCATTGCTCGAAGGCACTTTGCAAAACTTTATTTCATCAAACACAACAAACTTACAATTTACATAATTCATACAATTCAATTAATTCAATCAATCAATAATTTCCAGCAATTTGCATAATTTATCAATGCAGACACAACAAATGCACTTACAAAAATTTCTATCAATTTATCAAATCATTTAAAACAATGAATTTAAGCTTATAATAAATTTTCAGAAAACATTCGGAAATCAAAATTTCAAACATTTACAAAAACAATAATTTATCAAAAATCTAAATTTTGTCTTTCTTTTATTCTAAAAAATTCGTATTAAGCTTATAGATCAAAATATAAATAAGCTACCCACCTCGAATTGATGTCAGAAACTTGTTCCAAGCCCCAATTTGGCCATATCTTCTTTCTTCCTTCCAATTAAATTTTCCCTAAACCAATTTCATCAAAATTCAATCTCATAAATAACTTAATCCTTAAAATTGATGTCATAATTCATCAATTCATACTAATTCCAAGATATTTAAATCACCAATTTCAAAAATCACCAATTTCTAAATTTGGCCTAAACCGATTCACTCAAATTCAATAACATATTTAACTTAATTTGTCAAATTGAGCTTAGGAAACATTAATTCCTCACATACTCAACCTGTCTAAATCTCCAATTTTTAAAAACCCCAATTTTCAAAATTGGCCTAAACCAATTTACACAAATTCAATATCATAAATCATAATTTCTTCAAAATTAATTTCATATTCACAAACCCATACTCTCATCTATAATTCTACACCAAAATTTCACGAAATTCTCTAACACAAAATTAAGCCTAAACCTTAATTAATTTTTCATCCAAAATTAAACACAACCTAAGGCATATACATCAAAATTGACTTCATATATCACATACCCATATCATTTTCCTTATTTCTAAACCAAGAACTCATCAAAAATCATACATTAAATTTTCGACCTTACCTCATTCTTCACTGAAATCTGACTTTTCTTGGCTTGGAAGGAAGCTCTTGTGCTCCTCCATCTTTTTCTCTCTTGGTACAACCTCAAAATCCCTAAGAATCAAGTAGAAAAATCGAAACTTAGCTTTCTCTCTCATCTTTCTCCATGGCGGAAGCTTCTCCATCTTTCTTCTTCTTATTTTCTTCTTCTTTCCACTAAAATCATGTTTCTTCCTTCCCCACACGACATCCTTATACTTTATATAATGCCATGTCATTTAAATGACGACTAAAAAGACCAAATTACCCTTAACATTTACTTTTAGTCATGCTTACTTATGGATCTGATTCACACTATTAATTTGAAGGAATTTGTCAAAACTTCCTTCTATAGAAATGTTCCTCTATGTCTTAATTTCATAATGCCACAAGAATTATCCAATTCGGACCACTACATCAAAAGTTATGCGAAAAACATTTCGGGTTGTTCATATTCTAACACATTTTCCAGCACGTTATTTCCATCCAGAAATTAACATTCTTAATCCCAAAATTGACATTCGATGTCTTAGTAACAATTGCAGCCTTATGTCTCTAGTTTAATTCAAATTAAGAATCGCCTCATTTCGATTCCCAGAGAAAAAGTTATGCCTAATATACTTTCAGATGTTCCGAACCCAAAAACTGCACACTAATCCGGACTTCATTTCATAATTTAAAAATCTTAGGGGCAAAATTGAAATTTCCTTTCTTCAAATGACTTGTAGCCCCTTGTCTTAACTTTATTTCACCTCAAGAATCACTTCAATCGGATCTCTACAGATCCCGAATTTCAAAATATCGAACTATGTTCGAAAATTTCCGACTCATTTTGATTAAATTAATCACCCTTAATTTAATCTCAAAATTCCAAATTTTCCATAAAATGAAATTCATTGTCTTAGGAATCCAACGCTCAAGAATCGAGTCAATCGGATGTCGGACGGAAAAGATATAAGCAAAATATTGAGCAAGGGCCTGATGAGGAAGAGAAAGCAAATTCGAAGAAACTCAAAACAGATCGCACAAGTGGGAAAGCAAAAACAAAACGACGCCGCACGGAGGGAAACGGCAGCACACTGGAAAGGGAAACCAAACGACGTCGCATGAAGGAGGAAGAAACAGTGTCGTTATGGACGGGCGCGTCGAGGAGAGAGAAGACGCGGGAAACGGCGTCGTGGCGGCGAGCAACGCCTGTTTAGGCGAGGCAAGGCGAGCTCGCCCTCAAGAGCGTTCAGACGGCGAAACACTCGCCTCGCGAGAGGCGCTGGACCTTTTTTTTAATCCGAATCTTCCAACCTTAATAACTCTTAATCCCGAACTCCAAATGTGACAAATTTGGTCTCTAAAGAAAGCTTGAAGGAAGCTCTACAACTTTTCTTGAGAAATCAAAATCAATTCGTCTCTAAACTGATCACTTTTCTAGTCAAAATTTTGTCCAAATTAATATATCTTTAAACAAAGACTCAACTTTGAAAATTTGTATCTTTCAACTCCAAAGTCCAATCATGTTATATTTTATATCGATGCGAAGATCAGAAAGTCACCTACAACTTTCATGAAGAACTTCAAGGCTCAATTTACATCTAACTAGATAAATTTTTTTCCAGTCAAAGCGTTAGTCATAACATAAGTCAACCGATAACACACTTAAACTTTGATGATCATAACTTTCACTCCCGATATCGAAAATTTGCAAACTTTATGGCTACAAAAAGCTCTTAAAATAATCTACAAGTTTCATGTAGATCATTTTCTCAAATTATGCCTAAATCAAAAGTCAACTTTCAAAGGCCAAAAAGTCAAACTTTTCACAATTTTTCATCTTCTCACACTTTCTCTCTTTATTTCTTGATTTTCAACTTAATTTCAATCAACTCATCCACTTTTGAATATTTCTTATTTTCACTCAAAAATTGGGGTCCAATATTTCTCCCCCTCTTAAAATAATTTTGTCCTCGAAATTAGTACTTGATTAAACTCCAAGTAACTCAAGCACTTTCTTACTAATTCCTTTCCAGAAATCATAATCAATTACTTTTTCTTATCCACTTTTCTCATCATATATGTATCTCAATCTCTTCACAATATTTCACTTCTTGTATCTCATATCACCCATATCATCTCAAAGCACTATATCTATAACTCATTATTTCTTCATATATGGACACAAGTCAATGGTCCATTTCTTAAGGAACCCTAATATGGTTCAATTATCATTTAATCTTTATCATCATGTCATCTTTCAAATAGTCATACTTTCATCTCACAGAAGTATAGGCTATATCAATTTCTCCCAATTCATTATGCAATTCACATCTCAAGTTCCACAAACACATGTTTCTAATTAATCATATTCTTAACACCCAAATCAAACAATCACTTTAATTATTCAAATAAGTCATGACAAGTCATGCACATCAATTTCACATTCCTAAAGTCATTCATACTTATTGTCATCGAAATCAAACGATCACTTAACACATTCTCACAAATTCAATTTTATCCTTACACACTCTTCTCAATCTTATATGCCCAGTTAAGATCCTATTACTGGGCTTTGATACCATAAATGTTGGAACCCGATCCGGGAACCGAATCCCAACCGAAAAACGGAACACGAATATGGAAATAAATGCAAAAAGCGAAGAACAAACCAAAGCGAAGGCAAAAACACAAAGCGAAACAACAAGCGGAACTGAAAGCAAATCAAATATCAAAGCGAAAATATATAGAATCGGATATACGAAAGCGGAGCAAACACTTAACAAAATGGATCCGAATCGAACAAATCAAAATAAAGGAGACACGAACAAAATCAAAGTACCAAACAAATGCGAAGCAAAAGGCGGAACCGACATCCGAACACATACACTGAATCGCGTTGGAAACCTAGACTATCCAAATCCAGTGTAAATTTTCTTTTCTTTTCTTTTCTTTACTCATTAATCAAATCTGATTTCCTTTTTCTTGGAATTTTCCTCAATCAATCTCTCATATTATAACGAACTTTGTAACAATCTTATAAATCGCTAAATCCATCTTTTAAGTATCTAAATCTTATTTTTCTTCTTTTCCAATTTATTTTCTAACGAAAATTCGGCAGCATAACGGCTGCCTTTAACCTAACCCAAAACCTGCAAGGTATTCAAAAACACTTCTATATTCCCAAACACAGCTCAGAATCATCGGACTCTCCCGTCTAGAATCCAAACACCAGCAAAACACACGTCTATACCTAATACTTCCATAATTCTCAATTAGTCAATACAACAATATCATTATCTATATCCAAATCACAATCATCATATTTATAATCAATATACAATCCCCATCATTCATAAATGACAATTCAATCTAATTAACCATTCATAAATGACACAATTCTAGAAATCGAATACGTTATACTCAAATCTCTTCCATAACTTTCTTAAATACACATGTCCAGAACTCATAAAACATTCTTATAATGACTTACACAACACACTTAATGGCATTCCAAGCCCAAAATACATAAGATACACTCTGAAAAAAAACGAACAAAGGTCTTTTCTTTCTTTCATCCGATCTCCCACGAAACACGGAGATGGGGATGAAAGGGGTGAGCTACATAGCTCAGTGGATAACACATTTATAAATTGAAAAATAAGCAGAAATCATTTTTCATAAACTTTTTGCCAAAAGGCTTATTTTTCAAACTTTACAACCTTTCAATCATTTTCCTCAAACCTTTCAATATTTTTCAAACTTTTCATAATAAATTTCACTTTTTCATTTCTGAAATTTTAAACATGAATGCAGCACACAAAAACAAATCAAAAACACGTAACATATCAAAATGGTCTGGTTCGGTCCGAAGCGAGCGTCTTCGCACATTCTCAAGATAATGGTCCCAGGCGTACCGTGAATGTAACGTACTACACTTTCCGGCATTGTGGTCCAGTGTAGCCATGAAGGGAGTCCGAAATCGGAGCTCCATGCTACTAGTGGGCAGCCGGGAGAAGGCTATAAACAAGTAGAGACAGTGCACTGACTCACAGAGGACCTAACCAAACCCACTTAATACATAAGCGAAAACAGAAACTCGCATTGCCCGAAGGCACTTTGCAAAACTTTATTTCATCAAACACAACAAACTCACAATTTACATAATTCATACAATTCAATTAATTCAATCAATCAATAATTTCCAGCAATTTGCATAATTTATCAATGCAGACACAACAAATGCACTTACAAAAATTTCTATCAATTTATCAAATCATTTAAAACAATGAATTTAAGCTTATAATAATTTTTCAGAAAACATTCGGAAATCAAAATTTCAAACATTTACAAAAACAATAATTTATCAAAAATCTAAATTTTTTCTTTCTTTTATTCTCAAAAATTCGTATTAAACTTATAGATCAAAATATAAATAAGCTACCCACCTCGAATTGATGTCAGAAACTTGTTCCAAGCTCCAATTTGGCCATATCTTCTTTCTTCCTTCCAATTAAATTTTCCCTAAACCAATTTCATCAAAATTCAATCTCATAAATAACTTAATCCTTAAAATTGATGTCATAATTCATCAATTCATACTAATTCCAAGATATTTAAATCACCAATTTCAAAAATCCCCAAATTCTAAATTTGGCCTAAACCGATTCACTCAAATTCAATAACATATTTAACTTAATTTGTCAAATTGAGCTTAGGAAACATTAATTCCTCACATACTCAACCTGTCTAAATCTCCAATTTTTAAAAACCCCAATTTTCAAAATTGGCCTAAACCAATTTACACAAATTCAATATCATAAATCATAATTTCTTCAAAATTAATTTCATATTCACAAACCCATACTCTCATCTATAATTCTACACCAAAATTTCACGAAATTCTCTAACACAAAATTAAGCCTAAACCTTAATTAATTTTTCATCCAAAATTAAACACAACCTAAGGCATATACATCAAAATTGACTTCATATATCACATACCCATAACATTTTCCTTATTTCTAAACCAAGAACTCATCAAAAATCATACATTAAATTTTCGACCTTACCTCATTCTTCACTGAAATCTGACTTTTCTTGGCTTGGAAGGAAGCTCTTGTGTTCCTCCATCTTTTCTCTCTTGGTACAACCTCAAAATCCCTAAGAATCAAGTAGAAAAATCAAACTTAGCTTTCTCTCATCTTTCTCCATGGCGGAAGCTTCTCCATCTTTCTTCTTCTTATTTTCTTCTTCTTTCCACTAAAATCATGTTTCTTCCTTCCCACACGACATCCTTATACTTTATATAATGCCATGTCATTTAAATGACGACTAAAAGACCAAATTACCCTTAACATTTACTTTTAGTCATACTTACTTATGGATCTGATTCACACTATTAATTTGAAGGAATTTGTCAAAACTTCCTTCTATAGAAATGTTCCTCTATGTCTTAATTTCATAATGCCACAAGAATTATCCAATTCGGACCACTACATCAAAAGTTATCATAAAACATTTCGGGTTGTTCATATTCTAACACATTTTCCAGCACGTTATTTCCATCCAGAAATTAACATTCTTAATCCCAAAATTGACATTCGATGTCTTAGTAACAATTGCAGCCTTATGTCTCTAGTTTAATTCAAATTAAGAATCGCCTCATTTCGATTCCCAGAGAAAAAGTTATGCCTAATATACTTTCAGATGTTCCGAACCCAAAAACTGCACACTAATCCGGACTTCATTTCATAATTTAAAAATCTTAGGGGCAAAATTGAAATTTCCTTTCTTCAAATGACTTGTAGCCCCTTGTCTTAACTTTATTTCACCTCAAGAATCACTTCAATCGGATCTCTACAGATCCCAAATTTCTCAAAATACTGAACTATGTTCAGAAAATTTCCCGACTCATTTTGATTAAATTAATCACCCTTAATTTAATCTCAAAAATTCCCAAATTTTCCATAAAAATGAAATTCATTGTCTTAGGAATCCAACGCTTCAAGAATCGAGTCAATCGGATGTCGGACGGAAAAGATATAAGCAAAATATTGAGCAAGGGTCGGATGAGGAAGAGAAAAGCAAATTCAGAAGAAACTCAAAACGGCATCGCACAAGGGGAAAGCGCAAAACAAAACGACGCCAGACGGAGGGGAAACGGCAGCACACTGGAAAGGGAAACCAAACGACGTCGCATGAAGGAGGAAGAAACAGTGTCGTTATGGACGGGGCGCCAGGCGTCGGAGAGCAGACGCGGGGGAAACGGCGTCGTGGCGAAGCGGAACGCCCGCGTTTGGGCGAGGCAAGGGCGAGCTTGCCCTCGCAAGAGCGTTCGCAGGGCGAAACACTCGCCCTCGCGAGAGGGCGCCTGGACCTTTTTTTTTTTTAATCCGAATCTTCCAACCTTAATAACTCTTAATCCCGAACTCCAAATGTGACAAATTTGGTCTCTAAAGAAAGCTTGAAGGAAGCTCTACAACTTTTCTTGAGAAATCAAAAATCAATTCTGTCTCTAAACTGATCACTTTTCTAGTCAAAGATTTTGTCCAAATTAATATATCTTTAAACAAAGACTCAACTTTGAAAATTTGTATCTTTCAACTCCAAAGTCCAATCATGTTATATTTTATATCGATGCGAAGATCAGAAAGTCACCTACAACTTTCATGAAGAACTTCAAGGCTCAATTTACATCTAACTAGATAAATTTTTTTCCAGTCAAAGCGTTAGTCATAACATAAGTCAACCGATAACACACTTAAACTTTGACTGATCATAACTTTCACTCCCGATATCGAAAATTTGCAAACTTTATGGCTACAAAAAGCTCTTAAAATAATCTACAAGTTTCATGTAGATCATTTTCTCAAATTATGCCTAAATCAAAAGTCAACTTTCAAAGGCCAAAAAGTCAAACTTTTCACAATTTTTCATCTTCTCACACTTTCTCTCTTTATTTCTTGATTTTCAACTTAATTTCAATCAACTCATCCACTTTTGAATATTTCTTATTTTCACTCAAAAATTGGGGTCCAATATTTCTCCCCCTCTTAAAATAATTTTGTCCTCGAAATTAGTACTTGATTAAACTCCAAGTAACTCAAGCACTTTCTTACTAATTCCTTTCCAGAAATCATAATCAATTACTTTTTCTTATCCACTTTTCTCATCATATATGTATCTCAATCTCTTCACAATATTTCACTTCTTGTATCTCATATCACCCATATCATCTCAAAGCACTATATCTATAACTCATTATTTCTTCATATATGGACACAAGTCAATGGTCCATTTCTTAAGGAACCCTAATATGGTTCAATTATCATTTAATCTTTATCATCATGTCATCTTTCAAATAGTCATACTTTCATCTCACGTAAGTATAGGCTATATCAATTTCTCCCAATTCATTATGCAATTCACATCTCAAGTTCCACAAACACATGTTTCTAATTAATCATATTCTTAACACCCAAATCAAACAATCACTTTAATTATTCAAATAAGTCATGACAAGTCATGCACATCAATTTCACATTCCTAAAGTCATTCATACTTATTGTCATCGAAATCAAACGATCACTTAACACATTCTCACAAATTCAATTTTATCCTTACACACTCTTCTCAATCTTATATGCCCAGTTAAGATCCTATTACTGGGCTTTGATACCATAAATGTTGGAACCCGATCCGAACCAATCCCAACCGAAAAACGGAACACGAATATGGAAATAAATGCAAAAAGCGAAGAACAAACCAAAGCGAAGGCAAAAACACAAAGCGAAACAACAAGCGGAACTGAAAGCAAATCAAATATCAAAGCGAAAATATATAGAATCGGATATACGAAAGCGGAGCAAACACTTAACAAAATGGATCCGAATCGAACAAATCAAAATAAAGGAGACACGAACAAAATCAAAGTACCAAACAAATGCGAAGCAAAAGGCGGAACCGACATCCGAACACATACACTGAATCGCGTTGGAAACCTAGACTATCCAAATCCAGTGTAAATTTTCTTTTCTTTTCTTTTCTTTACTCATTAATCAAATCTGATTTCCTTTTTCTTGGAATTTTCCTCAATCAATCTCTCATATTATAACGAACTTTGTAACAATCTTATAAATCGCTAAATCCATCTTTTAAGTATCTAAATCTTATTTTCTTCTTTTCCAATTTATTTTCTAACTAAAATTCGGCGAGATAACTACCGCTTTTAACCTAACCCAAACCCGCAAGGTATTCAAAACACTTCTATATTCCCAAACACATTTCGAATCATCGGACTCTCCGCCTAGAATCCAAACACCAAAAAACACACGCGCATACCTAATACTTCCATAATTCTCAATTAGTCAATACAACAATATCATTATCTATATCCAAATCACAATCATCATATTTATAATCAATATACAATCCCCATCATTCATAAATGACAATTCAATCTAATTAACCATTCATAAATGACACAATTCTAGAAATCGAATACGTTATACTCAAATCTCTTCCATAACTTTCTTAAATACACATGTCCAGAACTCATAAAACATTCTTATAATGACTTACACAACACACTTAATGGCATTCCAAGCCCAAAATACATAAGATACACTCTGAAAAAAAACGAACAAAGGTCTTTTCTTTCTTTCATCCGATCTCCTGCACGAAACCTGGAGATGGGGATGAAAGGGGGGTGAGCTACATAGCTCAGTGGATAACACATTTATAAATTGAAAAATAAGCAGAAATCATTTTTCATAAACTTTTTGCCAAAAGGCTTATTTTTCAAACTTTACAACCTTTCAATCATTTTCCTCAAACCTTTCAATATTTTTCAAACTTTTCATAATAAATTTCACTTTTTCATTTCTGAAATTTTAAACATGAATGCAGCACACAAAAACAAATCAAAAACACGTAACATATCAAAATGGTCTGGTTCGGTCCGAATAGAGCGTCGCACATTCCTCAAGATAATGGTCCTCATGCAAACCGTGAATGTAATCGTACTACACTTTCCTAATTGTGGTCCAAGTAGCCATGAAGGAGTCCAAATCGGAGCTCCATGCTACTAGTGGGCAATGGAGAAGGCTATAAACAAGTAGAGACAAGGCAATCGACTCACGAGGACCTAACTAAACCCACTTAATACATAAGCGAAAACAAACTCGCGTTGCTCAAGGCACTTTGCAAAACTTTATTTCATCAAACACAACAAACTCACAATTTACATAATTCATACAATTCAATTAATTCAATCAATCAATAATTTCCAGCAATTTGCATAATTTATCAATGCATACACAACAAATGCACTTACAAAATTTCTATCAATTTATCAAATCATTTAAAACAATGAATTTAAGCTTATAATAATTTTTCGAAAACATTCGAAATCAAAATTTCAAACATTTACAAAAACAATAATTTATCAAAATCTAAATTTTTCTTTCTTTTATTCTCAAAATTCAGATTAAACTTATAGATCAAAATATAAATAAGCTACCCACCTCGAATTGATGTCGAAACTTGTTCCAAGCTCCATTTGGCCATATCTTCTTTCTTCCTTCCAATTAAATTTTCCTAAACCAATTTCATCAAAATTCAATCTCATAAATAACTTAATCCTTAAAATTGATGTCATAATTCATCAATTCATACTAATTCCAAGATATTTAAATCACCAATTTCAAAATCCCCAAATTCTAAATTTGGCCTAAACCGATTCACTCAAATTCAATAACATATTTAACTTAATTTGTCAAATTGAGCTTAGGAAACATTAATTCCTCACATACTCAACCTGTCTAAATCTCCAATTTTTAAAAACCCCAATTTTCAAAATTGGCCTAAACCAATTTACACAAATTCAATATCATAAATCATAATTTCTTCAAAATTAATTTCATATTCACAAACCCATACTCTCATCTATAATTCTACACCAAAATTTCACGAAATTCTCTAACACAAAATTAAGCCTAAACCTTAATTAATTTTTCATCCAAAATTAAACACAACCTAAGGCATATACATCAAAATTGACTTCATATATCACATACCCATAACATTTTCCTTATTTCTAAACCAAGAACTCATCAAAAATCATACATTAAATTTTCGACCTTACCTCATTCTTCACTGAAATCTGACTTTTCTTGGCTTGGAAGGAAGCTCTTGTGTTCCTCCATCTTTTTCTCTCTTGGTACAACCTCAAAATCCCTAAGAATCAAGTAGAAAAATCGAAACTTAGCTTTCTCTCTCATCTTTCTCCATGGCGGAAGCTTCTCCATCTTTCTTCTTCTTATTTTCTTCTTCTTTCCACTAAAATCATGTTTCTTCCTTCCCCACACGACATCCTTATACTTTATATAATGCCATGTCATTTAAATGACGACTAAAAAGACCAAATTACCCTTAACATTTACTTTTAGTCATACTTACTTATGGATCTGATTCACACTATTAATTTGAAGGAATTTGTCAAAACTTCCTTCTATAGAAATGTTCCTCTATGTCTTAATTTCATAATGCCACAAGAATTATCCAATTCGACCACTACATCAAAAGTTATGCAAAACATTTCGGGTTGTTCATATTCTAACACATTTTCCAGCACGTTATTTCCATCCAGAAATTAACATTCTTAATCCCAAAATTGACATTCGATGTCTTAGTAACAATTGCAGCCTTATGTCTCTAGTTTAATTCAAATTAAGAATCGCCTCATTTCGATTCCCAGAGAAAAAGTTATGCCTAATATACTTTCAGATGTTCCGAACCCAAAAACTGCACACTAATCCGGACTTCATTTCATAATTTAAAAATCTTAGGGGCAAAATTGAAATTTCCTTTCTTCAAATGACTTGTAGCCCCTTGTCTTAACTTTATTTCACCTCAAGAATCACTTCAATCGGATCTCTACAGATCCCAAATTTCTCAAAATACTGAACTATGTTCAGAAAATTTCCCGACTCATTTTGATTAAATTAATCACCCTTAATTTAATCTCAAAAATTCCCAAATTTTCCATAAAAATGAAATTCATTGTCTTAGGAATCCAACGCTTCAAGAATCGAGTCAATCGGATGTCGGACGGAAAAGATATAAGCAAAATATTGAGCAAGGGTCGGATGAGGAAGAGAAAAGCAAATTCAGAAGAAACTCAAAACGGCATCGCACAAGGGGAAAGCGCAAAACAAAACGACGCCGCACGGAGGGGAAACGGCAGCACACTGGAAAGGGAAACCGAAACGACGTCGCATGAAGGAGGAAGAAACAGTGTCGTTGCGGGACGGGCGCGCGTGCGAGGAGAGCAGACGCGGGGGAAACGGCGTCGTGGCGAGGCGGAACGCCCGCGTTTGGGCGAGGCAAGGGCGAGCTTGCCCTCGCAAGAGCGTTCGCAGGGCGAAACACTCGCCCTCGCGAGAGGGCGCCTGGACCTTTTTTTTTTTTTAATCCGAATCTTCCAACCTTAATAACTCTTAATCCCGAACTCCAAATGTGACAAATTTGGTCTCTAAAGAAAGCTTGAAGGAAGCTCTACAACTTTTCTTGAGAAATCAAAAATCAATTCTGTCTCTAAACTGATCACTTTTCTAGTCAAAGATTTTGTCCAAATTAATATATCTTTAAACAAAGACTCAACTTTGAAAATTTGTATCTTTCAACTCCAAAGTCCAATCATGTTATATTTTATATCGATCTAAGATCGAAAGTCACCTACAACTTTCATGAAGAACTTCAAGGCTCAATTTACATCTAACTAGATAAATTTTTTTCCAGTCAAAGCGTTAGTCATAACATAAGTCAACCGATAACACACTTAAACTTTGACTGATCATAACTTTCACTCCCGATATCGAAAATTTGCAAACTTTATGGCTACAAAAAGCTCTTAAAATAATCTACAAGTTTCATGTAGATCATTTTCTCAAATTATGCCTAAATCAAAAGTCAACTTTCAAAGGCCAAAAAGTCAAACTTTTCACAATTTTTCATCTTCTCACACTTTCTCTTTTATTTCTTGATTTTCAACTTAATTTCAATCAACTCATCCACTTTTGAATATTTCTTATTTTCACTCAAAAATTGGGGTCCAATATTTCTCCCCCTCTTAAAATAATTTTGTCCTCGAAATTAGTACTTGATTAAACTCCAAGTAACTCAAGCACTTTCTTACTAATTCCTTTCCAGAAATCATAATCAATTACTTTTTCTTATCCACTTTTCTCATCATATATGTATCTCAATCTCTTCACAATATTTCACTTCTTGTATCTCATATCACCCATATCATCTCAAAGCACTATATCTATAACTCATTATTTCTTCATATATGGACACAAGTCAATGGTCCATTTCTTAAGGAACCCTAATATGGTTCAATTATCATTTAATCTTTATCATCATGTCATCTTTCAAATAGTCATACTTTCATCTCACGTAAGTATAGGCTATATCAATTTCTCCCAATTCATTATGCAATTCACATCTCAAGTTCCACAAACACATGTTTCTAATTAATCATATTCTTAACACCCAAATCAAACAATCACTTTAATTATTCAAATAAGTCATGACAAGTCATGCACATCAATTTCACATTCCTAAAGTCATTCATACTTATTGTCATCGAAATCAAACGATCACTTAACACATTCTCACAAATTCAATTTTATCCTTACACACTCTTCTCAATCTTATATGCCCGCTAAGATCCTATTATCGGGCTTTGATACCATAAATGTTGGAACCCGATCCGAACCGAATCCCAACCAAAAACGGAACACTAATATGGAAATAAATGCAAAAGCGAAGAACAAACCAAAGCGAAGGCAAAACACAAAGCGAAACAACAAGCGAATCGAAAGCAAATCAAATATCAAAGCGAAAATATATAGAATCGGATATACGAAAGCGAGCAAACACTTAACAAAATGGATCCGAATCGAACAAATCAAAATAAAGGAGACACGAACAAAATCAAAGTACCAAACAAATGCGAAGCAAAAGGCGGAACCGACATCCGAACACATACACTGAATCGCGTTGGAAACCTAGACTATCCAAATCCAGTGTAAATTTTCTTTTCTTTTCTTTTCTTTACTCATTAATCAAATCGATTTTTTTCTTGAATTTTCCTCAATCAATCTCTCATATTATAACGAACTTTGTAACAATCTTATAAATCGCTAAATCCATCTTTTAAGTATCTAAATCTTATTTTCTTCTTTTCCAATTTATTTTCTAACTAAAATTCAAGAAGATAACTACCTTTGACCTAACCCAAAACCTGCAAGGTATTCAAAAACACTTCTATATTCCCAAACACAGCTCAGAATCATCGGACTCTCCCGTCTAGAATCCAAACACCAGCAAAACACACGTCTATACCTAATACTTCCATAATTCTCAATTAGTCAATACAACAATATCATTATCTATATCCAAATCACAATCATCATATTTATAATCAATATACAATCCCCATCATTCATAAATGACAATTCAATCTAATTAACCATTCATAAATGACACAATTCTAGAAATCGAATACGTTATACTCAAATCTCTTCCATAACTTTCTTAAATACACATGTCCGTAACTCATAAAACATTCTTATAATGACTTACACAACACACTTAATGGCATTCCAAGCCCAAAATACATAAGATACACTCAAAAAAACGAACAAAGGTCTTTTCTTTCTTTCATCCGATCTCCCGCACGAAACCCGGAGATGGGGATGAAAGGGGTGAGCTACATAGCTCAATGGATAACACATTTATAAATTGAAAATAAGCGAAATCATTTTCATAAACTTTTGCCAAAAGGCTTATTTTTCAAACTTTACAACCTTTCAATCATTTTCCTCAAACCTTTCAATATTTTTCAAACTTTTCATAATAAATTTCACTTTTCATTTCTGAAATTTTAAACATGAATGCAGACACAAAAACAAATCAAAACACGTAATATATCAAAATGGTCCTGTTCGGTCCGAATAACGTCTCACATTCTCAAGATAGCGGTCCATGCGGTACCGTGAATGTAACGTACTACACTTTCCTAAGATTGTGGTCCAAAGAAGCCATGAAGGAGTCCAAATCGGAGCTCCATGCTACTAGTGGGCAATGGAGAAGGCTATAAACAAGTAGAGACAAGTAATCGACTCACAGAGGACCTAACCAAACCCACTTAATACATAAGCGAAAAAACAGAACTCGACGTTCAAGGCACTTTGCAAAACTTTATTTCATCAAACACAACAAACTCACAATTTACATAATTCATACAATTCAATTAATTCAATCAATCAATAATTTCCAGCAATTTGCATAATTTATCAATGCAGACACAACAAATGCACTTACAAAAATTTCTATCAATTTATCAAATCATTTAAAACAATGAATTTAAGCTTATAATAATTTTTCGAAAACATTCGAAATCAAAATTTCAAACATTTACAAAAACAATAATTTATCAAAATCTAAATTTTTCTTTCTTTTATTCTCAAAATTCAGATTAAACTTATAGATCAAAATATAAATAAGCTACCCACCTCGAATTGATGTCGAAACTTGTTCCAAGCTCCAATTTGGCCATATCTTCTTTCTTCCTTCCAATTAAATTTTCCTAAACCAATTTCATCAAAATTCAATCTCATAAATAACTTAATCCTTAAAATTGATGTCATAATTCATCAATTCATACTAATTCCAAGATATTTAAATCACCAATTTCAAAATCCCCAAATTCTAAATTTGGCCTAAACCGATTCACTCAAATTCAATAACATATTTAACTTAATTTGTCAAATTGAGCTTAGGAAACATTAATTCCTCACATACTCAACCTGTCTAAATCTCCAATTTTAAAACCCCAATTTTCAAAATTGGCCTAAACCAATTTACACAAATTCAATATCATAAATCATAATTTCTTCAAAATTAATTTCATATTCACAAACCCATACTCTCATCTATAATTCTACACCAAAATTTCACGAAATTCTCTAACACAAAATTAAGCCTAAACCTTAATTAATTTTTCATCCAAAATTAAACACAACCTAAGGCATATACATCAAAATTGACTTCATATATCACATACCCATAACATTTTCCTTATTTCTAAACCAAGAACTCATCAAAAATCATACATTAAATTTTCGACCTTACCTCATTCTTCACTGAAATCTGACTTTTCTTGGCTTGGAAGGAAGCTCTTGTGTTCCTCCATCTTTTTCTCTCTTGGTACAACCTCAAAATCCCTAAGAATCAAGTAGAAAAATCAAACTTAGCTTTCTCTCATCTTTCTCCATGGCGGAAGCTTCTCCATCTTTCTTCTTCTTATTTTCTTCTTCTTTCCACTAAAATCATGTTTCTTCCTTCCCCACACGACATCCTTATACTTTATATAATGCCATGTCATTTAAATGACGACTAAAAAGACCAAATTACCCTTAACATTTACTTTTAGTCATACTTACTTATGGATCTGATTCACACTATTAATTTGAAGGAATTTGTCAAAACTTCCTTCTATAGAAATGTTCCTCTATGTCTTAATTTCATAATGCCACAAGAATTATCCAATTCGGACCACTACATCAAAAGTTATGCGCAAAACATTTCGGGTTGTTCATATTCTAACACATTTTCCAGCACGTTATTTCCATCCAGAAATTAACATTCTTAATCCCAAAATTGACATTCGATGTCTTAGTAACAATTGCAGCCTTATGTCTCTAGTTTAATTCAAATTAAGAATCGCCTCATTTCGATTCCCAGAGAAAAAGTTATGCCTAATATACTTTCAGATGTTCCGAACCCAAAAACTGCACACTAATCCGGACTTCATTTCATAATTTAAAAATCTTAGGGGCAAAATTGAAATTTCCTTTCTTCAAATGACTTGTAGCCCCTTGTCTTAACTTTATTTCACCTCAAGAATCACTTCAATCAGATCTCTACAGATCCCAAATTTCTCAAAATACTGAACTATGTTCAGAAAATTTCCCGACTCATTTTGATTAAATTAATCACCCTTAATTTAATCTCAAAAATTCCCAAATTTTCCATAAAAATGAAATTCATTGTCTTAGGAATCCAACGCTTCAAGAATCGAGTCAATCGGATGTCGGACGGAAAAGATATAAGCAAAATATTGAGCAAGGGTCTGATGAGGAAGAGAAAGCAAATTCAAGAAACTCAAACGGATCGCACAAGGGAAAGCAAAAAACAAAACGACGCCGCACGGAGGGGAAACGGCAGCACACTGGAAAGGGAAACCGAAACGACGTCGCATGAAGGAGGAAGAAACAGTGTCGTTGCGGGACGGGCGCGCGTGCGAGGAGAGAAGACGCGGGGGAAACGGCGTCGTGGCGAAGCGGAACGCCCGCGTTTGGGCGAGGCAAGGGCGAGCTCGCCCTCGCAAGAGCGTTCGCACGGCGAAACACTCGCCCTCGCGAGAGGGCGCCTGGACCTTTTTTTTTTTAATCCGAATCTTCCAACCTTAATAACTCTTAATCCCGAACTCCAAATGTGACAAATTTGGTCTCTAAAGAAAGCTTGAAGGAAGCTCTACAACTTTTCTTGAGAAATCAAAAATCAATTCTGTCTCTAAACTGATCACTTTTCTAGTCAAAAATTTTGTCCAAATTAATATATCTTTAAACAAAGACTCAACTTTGAAAATTTGTATCTTTCAACTCCAAAGTCCAATCATGTTATATTTTATATCGATGCGAAGATCAGAAAGTCACCTACAACTTTCATGAAGAACTTCAAGGCTCAATTTACATCTAACTAGATAAATTTTTTTCCAGTCAAAGCGTTAGTCATAACATAAGTCAACCGATAACACACTTAAACTTTGACTGATCATAACTTTCACTCCCGATATCGAAAATTTGCAAACTTTATGGCTACAAAAAGCTCTTAAAATAATCTACAAGTTTCATGTAGATCATTTTCTCAAATTATGCCTAAATCAAAAGTCAACTTTCAAAGGCCAAAAAGTCAAACTTTTCACAATTTTTCATCTTCTCACACTTTCTCTCTTTATTTCTTGATTTTCAACTTAATTTCAATCAACTCATCCACTTTTGAATATTTCTTATTTTCACTCAAAAATTGGGGTCCAATATTTCTCCCCCTCTTAAAATAATTTTGTCCTCGAAATTAGTACTTGATTAAACTCCAAGTAACTCAAGCACTTTCTTACTAATTCCTTTCCAGAAATCATAATCAATTACTTTTCTTATCCACTTTTCTCATCATATATGTATCTCAATCTCTTCACAATATTTCACTTCTTGTATCTCATATCACCCATATCATCTCAAAGCACTATATCTATAACTCATTATTTCTTCATATATGGACACAAGTCAATGGTCCATTTCTTAAGGAACCCTAATATGGTTCAATTATCATTTAATCTTTATCATCATGTCATCTTTCAAATAGTCATACTTTCATCTCACGAAGTATAGGCTATATCAATTTCTCCCAATTCATTATGCAATTCACATCTCAAGTTCCACAAACACATGTTTCTAATTAATCATATTCTTAACACCCAAATCAAACAATCACTTTAATTATTCAAATAAGTCATGACAAGTCATGCACATCAATTTCACATTCCTAAAGTCATTCATACTTATTGTCATCGAAATCAAACGATCACTTAACACATTCTCACAAATTCAATTTTATCCTTACACACTTCTTCTCAATCTTATATGCCCGCTTAAGATCCTATTATCGGGCTTTGATACCATAAATGTTGGAACCCGATCCGAACCGAATCCCAACCGAAAACGGAACACGAATATGGAAATAAATGCAAAAGCGAAGAACAAACCAAAGCGAAGGCAAAACACAAAGCGAAACAACAAGCGGGCGAAAGCAAATCAAATATCAAAGCGAAAATATAGAATCGGATATACGAAAGCGGAGCAAACACTTAACAAAATGGATCCGAATCGAACAAATCAAAATAAAGGAGACACGAACAAAATCAAAGTACCAAACAAATGCGAAGCAAAAGGCGGAACCGACATCCGAACACATACACTGAATCGCGTTGGAAACCTAGACTATCCAAATCCAGTGTAAATTTTCTTTTCTTTTCTTTTCTTTACTCATTAATCAAATCTGATTTCCTTTTTCTTGGAATTTTCCTCAATCAATCTCTCATATTATAACGAACTTTGTAACAATCTTATAAATCGCTAAATCCATCTTTTAAGTATCTAAATCTTATTTTTCTTCTTTTCCAATTTATTTTCTAACGAAAATTCGGCAGCATAACGGCTGCCTTTAACCTAACCCAAAACCTGCAAGGTATTCAAAAACACTTCTATATTCCCAAACACACCGTAATCATCTGACTCTCCGCCTAGAATCCAAACACCAAAGAAACACACGCCTATACCTAATACTTCCATAATTCTCAATTAGTCAATACAACAATATCATTATCTATATCCAAATCACAATCATCATATTTATAATCAATATACAATCCCCATCATTCATAAATGACAATTCAATCTAATTAACCATTCATAAATGACACAATTCTAGAAATCGAATACGTTATACTCAAATCTCTTCCATAACTTTCTTAAATACACATGTCCAGAACTCATAAAACATTCTTATAATGACTTACACAACACACTTAATGGCATTCCAAGCCCAAAATACATAAGATACACTCAAAAAAAAAGAACAAAGGTCTTTTCTTTCTTTCATCCGATCTCCCACGAAACCCGGAGATGGGGATGAAAGGGGGGTGAGCTACATAGCTCAGTGGATAACACATTTATAAATTGAAAAATAAGCAGAAATCATTTTTCATAAACTTTTTGCCAAAAGGCTTATTTTTCAAACTTTACAACCTTTCAATCATTTTCCTCAAACCTTTCAATATTTTTCAAACTTTTCATAATAAATTTCACTTTTTCATTTCTGAAATTTTAAACATGAATGCAGCACACAAAAACAAATCAAAAACACGTAACATATCAAAATGGTCTGGTTCGGTCCGAATAGAGCGTCGCACATTCCTCAAGATAATGGTCCCATGGTACCGTGGAATGTAACGCACTACACTTTCCTAAGATTGTGGTCCAAGAAGCCATGAAGGAGTCCAAATCGGAGCTCCATGCTACTAGTGGGCATGGAGAAGGCTATAAACAAGTAGAGACAAGTCTAATCGACTCACAGAGGACCTAACCAAACCCACTTAATACATAAGTTTAAAACAGAACTCGACGTTCAAGGCACTTTGCAAAACTTTATTTCATCAAACACAACAAACTCACAATTTACATAATTCATACAATTCAATTAATTCAATCAATCAATAATTTCCAGCAATTTGCATAATTTATCAATGCGCACACAACAAATGCACTTACGTAAATTTCTATCAATTTATCAAATCATTTAAAACAATGAATTTAAGCTTATAATAATTTTTCGTAAAACATTCGAAATCAAAATTTCAAACATTTACAAAAACAATAATTTATCAAAAATCTAAATTTTGTCTTTCTTTTATTCTCAAAAATTCGTATTAAGCTTATAGATCAAAATATAAATAAGCTACCCACCTCGAATTAATGTCAGAAACTTGTTCCAAGCTCCAATTTGGCCATATCTTCTTTCTTCCTTCCAATTAAATTTTCCCTAAACCAATTTCATCAAAATTCAATCTCATAAATAACTTAATCCTTAAAATTGATGTCATAATTCATCAATTCATACTAATTCCAAGATATTTAAATCACCAATTTCAAAAATCCCCAAATTCTAAATTTGGCCTAAACCGATTCACTCAAATTCAATAACATATTTAACTTAATTTGTCAAATTGAACTTAGGAAACATTAATTCCTCACATACTCAACCTGTCTAAATCTCCAATTTTTAAAAACCCCAATTTTCAAAATTGGCCTAAACCAATTTACACAAATTCAATATCATAAATCATAATTTCTTCAAAATTAATTTCATATTCACAAACCCATACTCTCATCTATAATTCTACACCAAAATTTCACGAAATTCTCTAACACAAAATTAAGCCTAAACCTTAATTAATTTTTCATCCAAAATTAAACACAACCTAAGGCATATACATCAAAATTGACTTCATATATCACATACCCATATCATTTTCCTTATTTCTAGACCAAGAACTCATCAAAAATCATACATTAAATTTTCGACCTTACCTCATTCTTCACTGAAATCTGACTTTTCTTGGCTTGGAAGGAAGCTCTTGTGCTCCTCCATCTTTTCTCTCTTGGTACAACCTCAAAATCCCTAAGAATCAAGTAGAAAAATCGAAACTTAGCTTTCTCTCTCATCTTTCTCCATGGCGGAAGCTTCTCCATCTTTCTTCTTCTTATTTTCTTCTTCTTTCCACTAAAATCATGTTTCTTCCTTCCCCACACGACATCCTTATACTTTATATAATGCCATGTCATTTAAATGACGACTAAAAAGACCAAATTACCCTTAACATTTACTTTTAGTCATGCTTACTTATGGATCTGATTCACACTATTAATTTGAAGGAATTTGTCAAAACTTCCTTCTATAGAAATGTTCCTCTATGTCTTAATTTCATAATGCCACAAGAATTATCCAATTCGGACCACTACATCAAAAGTTATGCGCAAAACATTTCGGGTTGTTCATATTCTAACACATTTTCTAGCACGTTATTTCCATCCAGAAATTAACATTCTTAATCCTAAAATTGACACTCGATGTCTTAGTAACAATTGTAGCCTTATGTCTCTAGTTTAATTCAAATAAAGAATCGCCTCATTTCGATTACCAGAGAAAAAGTTATGCCTAATATACTTTCAGATGTTCCTAACCCAAAAACTACACACTAATCCGGACTTCATTTCATAATTTAAAAATCTTAGGGGCAAAATTGAAATTTCCTTTCTTAATATGACTTGTAGCCCCTTGTCTTAACTTTATTTCGCCTCAAGAATCACTTCAATCGGATCTCTACAGGTCCCAAATTTCTCAAAATACTGAACTATGTTCAGAAAATTTCCCAACTCACTTTGATTAAATTAATCACCCTTAATTTAATCTCACAAATTCCCAAATTTTCCATAAAAATGAAATTCATTGTCTTAGGAATCCAACGCTTCAAGAATCGAGTAAATCGGATGTCGGACGGAAAAGATATAAGCAAAATATTGAGCAAGGATCGGATGAGGAAGAGAAAAGCAAATTCAGAAGAAACTCAAAACGACATCGCACAAGGGGAAAGCGCAAAACAAAACGACGCCGCACGGAGGGGAAACGGTAGCACGCTGGAAAGGGAAACTGAAACGACGTCGCGTGAAGGAGGAAGATACAGCGTCATTGCGGGACGGGCGCGCGTGCGAGGAGAGCAGACGTGGGGGAAACGGCGTCGTGGCGAGGCGGAACGCCCCCGTTTGGGCGAGGCGAGGGCGAGCTCGCCCTCGCTAGCCGCTCGTAGGGTGAGACTATTGGATCGCGTGCGGTCTGAGTATTCACAATACACTGCGAAAAAACCATGCAACAATATGATGTATAATCGAAAATACCAAGGATGTACGAAAATACCTTGTTTTCGTGAATAGGTTGCTTCTTTTTCGGATTCCAAGAAAATGCAAACGCGAATGCCCTCTACCGGTATCCACACGAGTATGCACGATTTGGGCTGCGGTTATGGTGTGCTAGCACGTCCTGAAACGCTTTCCGAACGCCGCTCTGATTTTCCTCTCGGATGGCGGCTAGGGTTTCCTGACAATAGTGTCACCTCTACCTAATGAGACCTAAGCTTCTCTATTTATAGAGAAACCCTAATCCCATTGAGGCCCCAATAAGTTTCGGCCCATTATATCTTATATAATAAGAGCCCGACAACTTAATTCAATATAGCCCAATAAATATATCTAAATATATTTATTCAACACCTAATAAATTAGGCCCAAGAGAATAAGCCCAGATCACATCACTCTTTGTGTGCGACCCTGTAGGCTCATTTGATGTTGGCAATGGGCTTGATCACACTTCAAGGCCCATAAGTCATAAACGGCCTCTAGCAAGACATTATGACTACCTAAATCAAATGAGGATCGATAATCCGATTTAACCTGTAACTATGGTTATAAGCTCAAATCCTTTTGTAACACGATATCAAGATTAATCACAAGGTATGGTACATGTCAACCTTTGATTAATCATAGTTTCTTGATCGCCAAGTTGACTGATTATAACAAATGACATTTGATGACTCTTCATCAATTCATTTGAGCACGGCCATGCATTTCTTCAGTCACACTTGTCAAGAGGCCCAAATGATATCTCTCTCATTTAAGAGAGGTACAAATCTCATCTATGTCATTCACATCCCTCCGCATGATTCATTTAGTGTCTAACATAAGACTATTTGTTATTCGGTTAAAAATAACTTAGTCTAATATCAAAACACTTTATATGTTTTATACTAATGACATGAAACCATGTAGTATTCTTTATGTGGGTCGGTCCAATATATGTTCTCTAACATACATCTATGTTTCTGATTTGATATCTCATATCCATGATCAGTAAAACGTGATCATCAATCAAAACACATACTAGTCTTAATTCATTATTGTTCCACCAATAATGATCGACTAGGGACAGTCTTAAATAGTGTTATAACACTTATGGTTTTACTATCAAGTCACATACTTGATGACATAAGTCTAATACCATTCATGGAATGTAAATCACATTACATAAACGAAATACATGCATATAGGAAAGGAATACCTCATAATATATTATTAACAAGTCATAATGTTAATACATGAATCACAAGCATCCATTGGCCTAGGGGCACACTACTAACAATCTCCCACTTGCACTAGGCCTAATCGGTCAGATATCTAATACCCATAGACCTCGTATGACTCTCATGTTTAGGCTGTGGAAGAGGCTTAGTAAGTGGATCGACAATGTTGTAATCTGTGCGCACTTTGCATATCTTCACGTCTCCTCTCCCAATGATCTCTCTAATCAGATGGAAATGTCTGAGTATGTGTTTGGATCTATAATGTGAGTTTGGTTCCTTAGCCTGTGCTATAGCCCCATTATTATCAAAATAAAGGTTTATAGGACTTGCAATGCTAGGAACAACTCCAAGCTCAGTAACGAACTTCCTGATCCATACAGCTTCCTTAGCTGCATCCGAGGCAGCAATGTACTCAGCTTCACTTGTAGAATCAGCAACAGTGTCTTGCTTTGAACTTTTCCAGCTTATTGCACCTCCATTCAAACAGAACACAAAACTTGATTGCGATCTAAAATCATCTATGTCAGACTGAAAACTAGCATCAGTGTAACCATTTACAACGAGCTCTCCTTCAAGTCCTCCATAGATTAGGAACATATCCTTAGTTCTTCTCAAGTACTTAAGGATATTCTTAACTGCTATCCAGTGACTCTCACCATAATTAGATTGGTATCTACTTATTATGCTTAAAGCATATGAGACATCAGGTCGAGTACATAACATGGCATACATGATAGATCCAATTGCAGATGCATATGGAATCTTACTCATGCGCTCAAGCTCTTTATCTAAAGGAGGACAATCCTTCTTAGAAAGTTTGATTCCATGTGACATAGGCAAGAAACCTCTCTTGGAATCTTGCATACTGAACCTTTTCAATATCTTATCTATGTATGTACTATAACTTAGGCCTATAAGCTTTCTTGATCTATCTCTATAGATCTTAATGCCTAAAACATAGGCAGCCTCACCTAAGTCTTTCATTGAGAAACGTTTCCTTAACCAAATCTTGACACTCGGTAAGGTTGGAATATCGTTTCCAATGAGTAGTATGTCATCAACATATAAAGCTAAAAAGACAACAGCACTCCCACTAACCTTTTTGTAGACATAAGGTTCATCTTCATTCTTGATGAATCCAAACTCTTTGACAACTTCATCAAAACGAAGATTCCAACTTCTTGATGCTTGCTTCAATCTATAAATGGATCTTTGAAGCTTGCACACCTTTCCCGAATTCTTAGGATGGACAAAACCCTCAGGTTGTATCATATATACATCCTCAAGTAAGTTTCCATTAAGGAAAGCCGTTTTGACATCCATTTGCCATATCTCATAATCATAGTATGCAGCTATGGCAATAAGAATTCTAATGGATTTGATCATGACCACTGGAGAAAATGTCTCATCATAATCAATTTTATGAACTTGTCGATAACCTTTAGCAACAAGTCTTGCTTTATAAGTGTGCACATTTCCATCCATGTCAAGTTTTTTTTTTTTTGAAAACCCACTTACTTCCAATGGTCTTCAAGCCATCAGACGGATCAATCAAAGTCCAAACTTGATTGTCATACATGGATTGCATCTCTGCTTTCATGGCCTCTAACCATTTAGCAGATTCTGGACTTTCCGTAGCTTCCTGATAGGTTGTGGGCTCATTATGATCGATGAGCATCACATTATCATCATCAGTAACGAGAAATCCATATCTCTTGGGCTCATGACGAATCCTATCAGATCTACGTAGGCCTTGTGTTGTTAAAGGCTGCTCATCAACAGACTTGTGAGCTCGCTTCAATCTCCTTTTCGCTCAATGTCATTTTGTGAAACTTGGATTTCTTCAGTTGTACTTTACTCCCACTGCTTCCTTTGGAAACAAATTCCTTCTAAGAAAAACCATTTCGAGCAACAAACACTTTGTTCTCTGCTGGGATGTAAAAGTAATATCCTTTAGTTTCCTTAGGATATCCCACAAAATAACATTTTTCAGATTTGGGTTCCAACTTGTCGGCAATTGGACGCTTCACATAAGCCTCACAACCCCAAATCTTTAGAAAAGATAAATTGGGACGCTTCCCAGTCCATATCTCATAAAGTGTCTTTTCTACATCATTTGAAGGAATACGGTTCAATATGAATGCTACTGTTTCTAAAGCATAGCCCCAGAAATATTTTGGAAGATTAGTTTGACTCATCATTGATCGAACCATATCTAATAGAGTTCGATTTCTCCTTTCAGAAACACCATTTCATTGAGGAGTTCCTGGAGGAGTCAATTGTGAAACAATTCCACAATCTTTAAGATAATCATCAAACTCTTGGCTTAAGTATTCACCTCCTTGATCAGATCGAAGGATTTTAATTGTTTTGCCAAGCTGATTTTGTACTTCATTCTTATACTCTTTGAACTTTTCAAAAGATTCAGATTTGTGCTTCATTAAATAGACATATCCATATCTACTGAAGTCATCTGAAAAAGTAATGAAATACAAATAACCTCCTCTCGCTGAAATTCTAAAAGGACCACATACATCGGTATGTATAAGGCCCAATAGCTCATTGGCCCTTTCCCCTTTACCTGTGAAGGGGGCCTTTGTCATCTTACCCAGTAAACAAGAATCGCATGTCTCAAAAAATTCAAAAGAATCAATGAATCCATCTTGATGGAGTTTTGAAATGCGTTTTTCATTTACATGGCCTAAGCGACAATGCCAGAGATAGGCTGGGTTCAAATCGTTAGATTTAAACTTCTTGGTATTTATATTATAGATGGGCTCATTTGTAACAAACTCAGTGTCTAGAGTATAAATGCCATTTAATTGACGTGATATGACATATAAAATGTCATTCTTATAAATGGAAATACTTCTATTCGGAATAGAAAATTTAAATCCATCATTCTCTAAACAAGTTAAAGAAATAATGTTCCTACCATAGTAGGTACATAATAACAATTTTGAGTTCCAAATGAGCCCAAGGCAAAATGAGATCATAAGTCCCTACAGATAAAGCAGAACTCTTGCTTCATTTCTCACGCAAGAAGTCGATCTCACCGGACATCAATCTTCTAGTCCTTCTTAGACTCGCACATTAGTAAAATGTGAGTTGCAGCTCTGATCTAATACCCAAGATGCGAAGGAGTAAAATTGATTTCTATAATAAACATACCAAGAAGTAGTCGAACTATTCTTCTTCTCTTTCAGCTCTTCCAAATAGAGTTTGCGCCCTTTTCCAATGACCACTTTCATTGCAATGAAAGCAAACTCCTCCATGGGTGCCTTAGTCTTAGCTTTAGGCTTGGGCTTGGGCTTGGACTTGGGTACTTTACCTTTGTCCTTTCTTGTGCCCTTCTTCTTGAAAGCTTTTTCTTTTGAACCACAAGAACTTCATTAGTGGTCTTAACCTTTCCTTCAAGTTCTCTTCAGAAGCCAGATCCCATGCAATTCATCAACGGACTTCTCCATATTATGCAAGTTGTAGTTAAGAATGAACTGATCATATTCATCACCAAAGATGTTAGAATAAGATCGCTTGTCAATTTTGACTAACAGTACATTTAATTTCTCAAGATGATGAATGTAACTCTTCATCTTGAGAACATGAGCACTCACGGTGTGCGAGAGTCATCTTGCATGAATTCAATGCCTTAGTGGTTCTAAACCTCTCTTGGCGTGCTTGCTCTTGAAGCATAGCTTTCAGTTGAGCAAGCATGTCATAGGCCTCCATTTCCTCTAAATCCTTCTGAAGGTCAGAGATCATAGCGCCTAACATAAGGCATGACACATCCGTAGAGTCATTGATATGTTTCGTGTAAGCATTCTTTTGAGCCTTAGGTGCATTTGCTAGTGGTTCCTCAGGGATGGGCTCTTCTAAGACATAAAGCTTTCTTTCTTGCTTGAGAACAATTCTCAAGTTCCTATACCAATCTAGGAAATTTGTTCCATTAAGCTTTTCTTTCTCTAAGATAGATCGCATAGAAAGGTTTGTGGATGGAGTAGCCATAATCTACAAAAATTATGCAATAAGGGTCAACATTCATATATTATGAGGTATTAGCTCCCACTCAAATAAATAACCCTCAATTGAAAAATGGGAGAAACAAGATCCATATTTCACTAAGTCTTAAAAAAGCTTTGGCTTAACACTCAAGACTTAGTTATTTAGGTAGAAAACTCTTTTCAATTACATCACACGTAATTCTTGATGGGCTTATGTTAAAATACATCTTATGTACTGCATGTATGTAAAAACCCAATCTTATGCCCTAAGCCCAAAACCGTTTTGATAGCTTAGTTAAGTTTAACCATACTTTACCTATGAATAGCACCATCATTCAAATGTCTTCCCTAGATGATCCCTACACGCCTTGCTTTGGCAAAAAACCCACATAAGGATAAGCTAGAGATAAACATTGGTAAAGATTTATGGAAGGCATATAAACTTAAAATTATGAAGAGGGTCGTTCTTAGTACATTATGAAGGCTACTAATCCTATTAGTAAGGGTGTTTGTACTATGCCATTTCTAATCCTATACTACAACATACTTGAGTATATATATATTAGAAGTATAGAATAGTAACTTACACATGAATATAAATATTCAAAAAAATATAAATAAACACATGTAACTATTAGAGTAGTGCCCTAAAGGTAATCGCCTTTGGTGTGTTTTGTACAAAGTTGTGTACATACTTTATGAATAAATAAAGAAAGGCATATTTCATTAACTTGCTGTTCATTATTTATGAATGGATATTGATCTATAAGCAAATTAATGAAGTCCATGATATATGACAAAGCATGAAGGAAATTATGATGTGATCATACTACTGAGATTCCTATCATGTGCAATTATGTCAGTATCTAAATTATCCCTAGTCATAGGATTACTGAGACAGGACATCGGTAATCTGGAGAGACTAGCACATCTCAAGCTCCTTGATTTGATCAAGCAGTGGATCTTAGAAACTATAAATATGAGATATTTAGGGTTGAGATGTGAATGTTTACTAGAGGTAGTAAGTACATTGGATGACCTGTTATGAGATCATCACATGGATGTCCTATTCTAATGTCAGTGATAATCTCATCATAGCAATGGTGCAAGTATCCTTAGACTTGAGGTGCTCAAGGATATCTTGGATACTGATTCCTGTGCTTTGACTCCATTCCTTGTTGCCTTACAGAGGTTGCTCATAGGGTGGTGATTGGGTACAGTTTGAGGTATTCGAAGGTAATTGAGTAGCCAATAGAGGATTCACCACTTCTGTGATAGCAGAAGATGATACCCATGGCCTCTTGTCAAGGTCATTACTTGGAAATCTCTCGTCGAGTATCGATGTCATGAAGAGTGTCTTCAAAGACATATAAAGTAATGAGTCCCGTGACAAGAATCGATATCACTGGACTAGATTTGACGTAGTCGACCTAGTAAGAGTTGACACTTTGCCCATACTCATAACCAAGTGGGGTATAGCATGGTGAAAGGACGAATTGTACAAGAATTGTCTATGGAAAGGTTCGTGATATGGTTCATGATGAATATAGGTTCATTCACAAACCAATTACTTTCCGGTCAATTGGGGTCATGATGTGTTGCTAGATACCGCCATGACTTGCTTTCGGATTAAGTGTTAATCTAAGTGGCCAACATAACCGGAACCTAATGGGTCACACGATAAGAGTGATTCGAGAATTCAGTAAAATAGTTTTGGATAGAGATCCAATAAATGGAGAGCAATGGAACTAAATGGATCCCGATGAGATCGAGATATGTCCCGATGAGATCGCGACATCGATATTACTGAAAAAGGTTTCCGGTGGTTTTTTCATACCGAGACCCGGTAGGCCGGTAGGACCGACCCCAGTGTGACTGGACCACTTCAGCATTTATATACATATATATATTATTAATTAATTAAAGAATTAATTAATATATATATATGTGAAACGTGGAAGCAAAGGAGAAGCTTCCTTTACTTTGTCAAAAGTAAGCATTAATGTCTTTAAATGTTAAAGACAAATGCACTAAAGGACAAAAACAAATGGTGTTCTACGTGTGTGACATGTGGCCATAGGAAGAAGATAAAAAGGCTAATGAAGAAAAGAGATATAGTGATATCGTTGGCTTTTGGAAGAAGGAGAAAAGTTTGAAGGAAAAGTGTTTTTCCTCTCTTCTCCATCAACGATCTTCATACTCTTCAAGCTTCATTCTTTTTCTTCTTCATCGTTCTTCATAGCTCTCCAAGAACAAAGGTAAGATCTAGCAATCTTTAATTTGTTCTAGCTATTCCCGGGTCAAAGGGTTTACCCCGGTTAGGTTCTCCGATCTCTACGTGGATACCGTTAGAGACGGTCTCCTTTGGCCGTTATGGTTTGAGTTTGTTATATAGACACATGGATCCTAGCTTTCAGGAAGGTCCCGGAACAAAAATTTTTGTTTTCCACACCGTGTGCATGTGATGCACACACCGGGATTTTCCTACAGTGGTATCAAAGCCACTTGTGTCGTATATAACGAAGAAATCATAACTAGGTCGGAGCTGCCTATTGCTTGTGACGATGATGCATGTTAACTATGTGAATTTCGAATTCAGTATAGAAATATATTTTTCGAAATTTTCTTGCCCAGATATGCTCATAAGATGTTGTTGAATATGTCTGTGGAATACCAGAATTTATCAATGTGATTTGATATGGTTTTGCTAATTTATTCCCTAATGTTCTGGTTGCTGTGTTTGTGCACATTCCTTGAACAGGCATGCTTATAAATTCGAGAATAAATTATAGAAAAACAGTTTTTCAGATTTTCTTTCACCTACATGTCTCTAAGATGTTTATTAATGTCTATGAGAATTGAAAAATGTTTTCGAGGTGATTTACTATTTATTTGAGAATTTATTGTGTGCTGCTGGGAATAACTGTGTTGAGGAACACAGATTCTACATTGGCTTTGTTGCTAAAGTTGGATGAGTTTTTGTTGGAAATAAATCCTGAACAAATTCATGGAGTATTTTGTGAACATTATGTAACCTCTGTAAGTTTCTCAGAATTTATTGAAATTGTTTCAATGAGTTTTTCAAGCAAAAGACAGAGCTTGGCAGTTTTGAGAAAGTTGCTGGAGCTATTTTTTTTGGAATGATTAATTGTGTATTTCTCAATTCCAATGCCTTGGATCATTTTTAATGTGATTAAAAATGTGTTACATTGATTTTGTATGCTTTCCAAATTGAATTTCTTGAAATTGGGTTTCCAAAAATATTCGGATGTCAAATGTGTCACATTAACGTCTCGTTAGTGTATTCCGTTGTCTTGATTGTTTTGGCCGTCAAAATTTTGTGACCAGTACCGAAGTAATCTTGATAAAGTGTAGACTACCTAGAGATACTTAGGGTGATAGTTTGATATTCTCAAATTATTTAGAAATCTAAGTGATTAATAGTGCATTAATCCATTTCAAGTTTTTCATGTATAGTATGATTAGACACGGTAAGCATGATACAATGAAAGTGTTTCATTGGTACATCATAGCATAGGATATTACACTTGGTATTGTGAATTGGAACTGCACGGATTGAGAAATTAGCCGATTAGAAAGCAATTCCACATATATAAGTCGACTTACACATGCATAAGTCGACTTGTTCGTGCACATAAGTCGACTTGCACAATGGTATAAGTCGACTTGTACGTGCATAGTAGCATAAGTCGACTTGCACAATGGCATAAATCGACTTGTACGTACACAGTAGCATAAGTCGACTTACACAAGTCGACTTACAACATGCAAAGGTGGGATGATGGATGATTTTAGGTATAGATTCAATGTGATTGATGAATTGCCCTAAATCATTCCATATAGTCATGGTGACTATAATCCTATAGCTTGAAGAAGAAGAAGATCAGAGCTTGAAAACCCTCACACATCATATGAAAACTAACGCCTTCCATTAATATGGGAAGAACCAGAGTTCTTATAGAGTTGGGTTGTTGGGTAAACCCAAGCTCACTCTATACGGATATGTTCGAACCATGGAAATAAGATTTTCGGATTAATGGGTCGGTTTTCACTAGAAGCGTTGATTTGTTGAGTAAACTCAAGGTCAACGTGGACAGAGGCGAAATTGGGTAGAGTACATCAGATGTACGCGCATCAAGAGTTGATAACCCAATGTGTGTGCATACATCACGAGTTGATAGCACTAGTCGATAGTTGCATCTATGATACAATTGGTATGACCGATACCTGCCGATTGATCTAAGGTGGCTTGTTGGGTAAACCTAAGGTCATTTTAGTAATGTCGGATATCTATGATGCAATTGGTATGACCGATACCTACCGATTGACCTAAGGTGGCTTGTTGGGTAAACCCAAGGTCATTTTAGTAATGTCGGATATCGACCCATTAGGACATTTTGTCATAATTTTTCTTGGATTCGTAATGAGGGTTATAGATTCTTTGAAACTAGTGGGAGCCATATGTATGTCATGCAAGTCCTTATGATCATGCATGTAATTCTATTCTAACATTCTTTCTCTCTTTCCCTTTAGGTTGATTGAAGATGACTTCTAGTGTGAATTTGCGCTCACTTATGGACTCGAACAAATTAACTGGACCCAACTTTCTCGATTGGCTGAGAAATCTGAGAATTGTTCTCAGATCTGAGGAACTGGGCTATGTCCTCGATGTTCCACTTCCTGATCCACCTGCTGTTGATGCTTCTGATGAGGATCAGAAAGCATATCGTAAGCATCTCAAAGGCAATGACATTGCTACCTGCATTATGCTCGCCTCGATGTCACCAGAGCTGCAGAAGCAGCATGAGTCTATGGATGCAAATACCATAGTGTTTCATCTTAGGGAGCTGTTTAATGAGCAAGCTCGGTCTGAAAGGTTCGAGACCTCGAGGCTACTCTTCACTACTAAGATGATTCGGGTTCATCTGCAGCAAGATGCAATCAAGATGAATGGGTATATTGAGAGGTTGGTTGTCTTAGGTTTTGTTATGGATTATGAATTAAGTGTTGACTTAATTATAATTGGATTGTCTGATAGTTATTCACAGTTTGTGTTAAACTATCGGATGAACCAAATATCCACGACAATCCATGAGTTGATCAATCTGCTCAAGACAGCAGAGCAAGCGATCAAGAAGGATAGTAAGGCAGTGCTTGTGGTGGACTCTTCTTCTGGTTCCATGAAAAAGAAACTGAAGAAGAAAAGGTCTAAGAAACCAAAAGGAAGTGCAGCCAAGAAGAAAACCAAAGATACTGCGCCAAAAGGAACTTGCTTCCGTTGAGGCAAGATTGGCCACTAAAAGAGAAACCAGAAGTCTATCTGAAGAATCAAGGTAAGAAGGCGCCGATGCCTCACTCCTTCAGGTATGTTTGTCATTGAGATTAATACTGTTTCTGACCATAACATATGGGTATTAGATACCGGTTGTGGCTCACACATATGCAATGATATGCAGGGCCTTAGGTGTAGGTGTAAGTCGACTTGTACCATCTGTAAGTCGACTTATGCTTGCTTGGTACTGATAAGTCGCCTTGTTCACCAGTATAAGTCGACTTATGTATGTCCAGTACCGTTAGATTGTTAGAGTAGTGCCCTAAAGGCAATCCCCTTTAGCGCATTTTGTTCATAGTCATGTACAAACTTTATGAATAAATAAAGCAAGGCATATTTCATTTATTTGATGTTCATTTTATTATGAATTGATTGTGATCTTGAATCAAATTAATGAAGTCCATGATATATGACATAGCATGAAGGAAATTATGATGTGATCATACTACCGAGATTCCTATCATGTGCAATTATGTCAAGATCTAAATTATCCTAGTCATAGGATTAACGAGACCGACATTGTTAATCCGGATAGACTAGCATATGTCATATTCCTCGATTGATCAAGCAAAGGATCTCGTAAACCGTAAATATTGAGATATTTAGATTTGACACGTGGATGCTTACTAGTGGTAGTAAGTACATTGATGACCCGCCATGAGATCATCACATGGGTATTCTATTATAATGTCGTTGATAATCTCATCATAGCAATGGTGCAAGTATCCTTAGACTTGAGGTACTCAAGGATATCTTGGATACTAATTCTGTGCTTTGACTCCATTCCTTGTTGCTTCTAGAGGCCGCCATAGGGTGTTGCTTGGGTACAGCTTGAGGTATTCAAGATAATTGAGTAGCCAATAAAGGATTCACCACTTCGAATAGCGAAGAGATACCCATAGCTTCTTGTCGATCATTACTTGAAGTCTCTCGGCGCCGAGCACACCGTGTCATGAAGAGGGTCTTCACGGACATATAAAGTAATGAGTCCGACGAGACCCGATATCACTGGCTAGACTCGCCTAGTGAGAGTCGACACTTTGACCATACTCACAACCACGTGGGTATAGGATGGTTAAAGGACTAATTGCACGAATTGTCTATGGAAAGATTCGTGATCCGTTCCCGATGAGCTCGGTTCGTTAGTCAAACCAATTACTTTCCGGTCAATTGGGGTCATGATGTGTTGCTAGACGCCATGACTTGCTTATATTAAGTGTTAATCTAAGGGCCAACATAACCGGAACCTAATGGGTCACACGATAAGAGTAGATCGAAATCAGAAATAGTTTTGATAGTGATCCAATATCCGGAGAGCAATAGGATTAAATGGATCCCGATGAGATCGAGATATGTCCCGATGAGATCGCGACATCGATATTATCAAAAAGGTCTCCGGGTTTTTCCCATATGGGGTCCTGCAGTTTAGTAGGACCAATTCAGCAGACCGGACTACTTCAGCAATATATATACATATATATATACGATTAATTAATTAAATAATTAATTAATATATATATATATATATGGTGATTACGTGGGATGGAGGAGGAAGCATAAGAAGCTTCCATTTGAATGCTTAGTCATTAAGTTTAATTAATGACTAAAAGACAAAAAAAAAAGGTGGAAAGGTGTGTGATGATCGTGTCTTATGGATGAAGAAAGAAATAAAAGAGCTTCTTCTTTTATTCATAAGAGTATCGTGACTTTTATAAGAGGGTAGAAAGGTTTTTGGAAACCTTTAAGAGATTTTGATCTCTTATCCAACGATCATCAAGCTTTTTCAAGTCTTCTCCTCCATCTTTGTCCAAGCTCTCCAAGGCTAAGGTAAGATCTAGCAGTCTTTTCCTTAGTCTAGCTATTCCCGGGTCAAAAGGTTTGTCCCGGTTAGGTTTTCCGACCTCTGCGTGGATACCGTTAGAGACGGTCTCCTTTGGTCGTTATGGTTTGACTATTTATACATACACTTGGATCCTGGCTTTCGGGAACTTTTCGGAACAAAAAAGTTTTGTTTTCCGCATTGTGTCCATGTGATGGACACCCCGGGATTTTCCTACAGTGGTATCAGAGCCGCTTGTGTTGTATAAACAGTCGAAATGATAACTAGGTCAGAGTTCCTTTGTGAATTGAGCTGTGTAGCATGCTGACTGTGTGCAATTTCGAACCAGTATAGAATTAGGGTTTTCGAAATTTTCTTGCATAGACCTGCTCATAAGATGTTGCTGAATGTGTCTATAAAAGGAAAAAATTTATCGATGTCGTTTGATATGTTTTTGCTATTTAATTCCCTCAAGTTTCGGATGCTGTCTTGTTGAACGTTTCTGAAACAGGTATGCTTGTAAATTCGAGAATAAATTCTAGCAAAATTTTTTTTCGGATTGGTTTTCACCGACATGTCCCTAAAATTTTTTTGAATGTCTCTGTGGATGGAAAAATGTTTTCAAGGTAATTTACGATTTATTTCCGAATTTCTTGTATGCTGCTGGGAATGTCTGTGTTGAAAAACACAGATTCTGGTTCGGCTAGATTGCTGAGGTTCAATGAGATTTTGTGGGAAATAAATTCTGGAAAAATTCATGGAGCATGTTAGGAACATGTTTTAACTTCTGTAATTTTCTCAGCATTTATTGAAATTGTTTCAATGATCATTTTGAGCAAAAGGCAGAGCTTGGAAGTTTTGAGAAACATGCTGGGGCTGTTTTGTTTGAAATGATTGGTTGTGTATTTCTGAATTCCAATGTCTTGAATCATTTTTAATGTGATTAAAAATGTGTTATATTGATCTGGTATGCATTCCAAAATGAGATTCTTGAAATTTGGTTTCCAATAATTTTTGGATGTCGAATAGGTCACTTTAGCGCCTCATTAGATTATTCCGTTATCTTGGTTATTTTGGCCGTCGCAATTTTTGTGACAAGTGCCGGAGTAATCTTGATAACGTGTAGCCTACCTAGAGATACTTAGCATGATAATTTGATATTCTTAAAATTATGTGGAAATCTAGTGATTAATCGGTTTCAAGTTTTTCCTATATAGTTTGACTATATGGCATGCATGATTTGATGAAAATGTTTCATTAGCACATTAATATAAAGGTTTATATACTTGTTATATTGGTGTTGAGAATTGGGAATGCTTGGATTGAGAATTAGCCGACTAGATAGCAATTTTCCTTGTGTAAGGGGACTTGTTCAGTTGGATAAGTCGACTTACATGTGCAAGAAGTCGCATAAGTCGACTTGTATATTGATACAAGGCGACTTATGCGTGTCAGTAAGAAAGATAAGTCCACTTGCATTGGATAAGTCGACTTATATCATGCCATGGATGATGGATGATTTTCGTATAAATTCAATGTGATTGATGCCATGCCCTAAATTATTCCATATAGTCATGGTGACTATAATCCCATAGCTTGATGAGACCTGAATTTGAAATCCTCCTCAGAATATGACAACTAACGCCTTCCATTAATATGGTAAGAACCAGAGTTCTTCTAGGTCGAGTTGTTGAGCTAACCTCAAGCTCACTCTATACTTAATATGTTCGAACCATGAAAATAAGATTTTCGGATTAATGGGTCGGTTTTTCTAGAAGCATTGATTTGTTGAGCTAACCTCAAGGTCAACGTGACAGAGGCGGTTGGGTAGTGTACATCGATGTACGCCGCATCAAGTGTTGATAACCCAATGAATGTGCACACATCAACCGCTTATAGACTGATCGATAGTTGTGTCTAAGATGTAATTGGTATGTCCGATACCTCCGAGACATAAGGTGGCTTGTTGAGCTAACCTCAAGGCCATTCTTAATGCTCTGTTATCGATGATGCAATTGGTATGATCGATACTCACCGATTGACCTAAGAAGTGGCTTGTTGGGCAAACCCAAGGTCATTCTTAGCAATGTGGGATATCGACCCACTAGGAAATTTTGTCACTTTGTTTCTTGGATTCATAATGAGGGTTATGGATTCTATGAAACTAGTGGGAGCCGATGCATGTCTTTTAAGTCCTTATGATCATGCATTTAACTTAAATCCTGCATTTAAGTCTATTCTAATCAGCTTTCTCTCTCTATGGTTAGGTTGTTTGAAGATGTCTTCCAAAGGTGAACTTGCGCCACTAATGGACTCGAACAAATTATCCGGACTTAATTTTCTTGATTGGTCGAATGATCCGAGAATTGTTCTCGATCCGAGGAACTAGGCAATGTTCCACTTCTGATCCACTTGTTGCTGATGTTTCGATAGAGATCGAAAGTAGGAAGAACACCAAAAGAAAACCAAAGGTATCGCCCAAAAGGAACTCGCTTCCATCAGGCAAGACCGCCACCGGAGGCTAAACCGTAAAGTCTATCTCGAGTCCTCGAAGCGTAAGAAGGCATCAAATGCCTACTTCTTCGAGATATGTTTGTCATCGAGGTTAATCTCGCTTCGATCACAACATATGGGTATTAGATACGGTTGTGGCTCACACATATGTAATGATATGCAGGCCTCGTGGACACGAGGGCGACTCATTAAGGGAGATATGGACCTACGTGTTGGTAATGGAGCAAAAGTTGCTGCATTAGCCGTAGGGACTTATGTTTTGACACTCCCCAGTGGGATTGTACTCAATTTGGATGATTGTTATTTTGTACCGGTTTTAACAAAGAACATATTGTTTGTTTCTTATTTAAATAGAGCTGGTTTCCATGTAACTTTTGGGAGCAATGGTTGTTCTATTAGTTTAAATGGAATGCTCTATGGTACTGCTACATTATGCAATGGAATTTACATATTAGATATGTCACATCCAATTTTGAATGTCAATGATAAGAAAAGACATAAAAGAGATAATTTAAAATCAACTTACTTATGGCATTGTCGCCTTGGCCACATAAATGAGAGACGAATCGCTAAGCTCCATAAGAGTGGATGTTTAGGGTCATTTGATTATGAATCATATGACACATGTGAATCTTGTTTGTTAGGCAAGATGACTAAGTTACCCTTTAAAGGAAAGGGTGAACGAGTGACTGGATTATTAGACCTAATACATTCAGATGTATGTGGTCCGATGTCCATCCATGCCAAAAATGGTTGTCGATACTTCATTACCTTTATCGATGATTATTCTCGATATGGGTATCTGTATCTGATGAGATACAAATCTGAAGCATTTGAAAAGTTCAAACAATTCAGAAATGAAGTAGAAAAACAACTTGGGAAAAGTATTAAGACATTACGATCCGATCGTGGTGGCGAATACTTAGACCAAGAGTTTTGGATTATCTCGTAGATAATGGATTTTATCTCGGGACTCCACCTTACACAACACAAAGATAATGGTGTGGCAGAAGGAGAAATCGAACCTTCTTGGACATGGTTCGATCTATGATGGGCTTTGCACAGTTACCAAAATCCTTTTGGGGGTATGCGCTCGAGACAGCTGTTTACTTGTTAAACAAAGTTCCATCAAAGATAGTTGATGTTACTCCATATGAGATGTGGACTAACAAGAAACCTTATCTTTCTTATTTGAAAGTTTGGGGTTGTCCTGCTTATGTGAAGCGGACAAAATCAAATAAGCTTGAAGCAAAGTCTGACAGGTGTCTGTTCGTAGGATATCCTAAAGAAACAAGAGGATATCAATTCTACCTTGCTGAGGAACAAAAGGTGTTTGTTTCGATGCATGCTATCTTTTTAGAGAAAGAGTTTCTTTTACAAGAAGACAGTGGGAGCAAAATTGAGCTTGAAGAAGTTCAAGATGTTCGGACAGACGCAGATCAATCGTCAACTCAAAATCAGAACTCATATGATGAGGTAACAGTTCAACCTTCTATAACACACGAAATTGTGAGGTCAAGTAGGATACGCCTGCTCCCGAGAGATATGGATTTCTGTGAGTGAACAGAATGACGTATTGCTCATAGAGGATGATGAGCCTACCACCTATGAAGAGGTTCTGAAGAGTTCAGAGTCTGAAAATGGCTTCGTGCCATGAAATCTGAAATGGATTCCATGTACGAAAACCAAGTATGGACTTTGGTTGATGCACCCGAAGGAATCAACCCCATAGGGTGCAAATGGGTTTTCAAGAAGAAAACCGATATGGATGGTAATGTGATTACCTATAAAGCAAGGCTTGTGGCCAAAGGCTTTCGTCAAAGACAAGAAGTTGACTATGACGAGACCTTCAGTCAAAGAGCAATGCTTAAATCCATTAGATACTCCTAGCCATCGCCGCCATTATGATTATGAGATATGGCAATGGATGTGAAGACAGCTTTCCGAATGGAAATCGACCGAGGATGTGTATATGACACAACCCGAGGGCTTCATCTCCTATGATGGCGAAAAGGTATGCAAGCTTCAAATCCATTTATGGATTAAAGCAAGCATCCAGAGTTGGAATATCCGCTTTGATGAGACAATCAAAGAGTTTGGTTTCTCACAAAATCCGGATGAACATTGTGTATAAGAAGGTTAATGGAACCGCAATCGTATTCCTTGTGTTATATGTAGATGATATATTATTACTAGGAAACGATGTCTCAATGCCGCAATCAAGAAAATTTGGTTGTCGAAACAATTTGCCATGAAAGACCTTGAGAAGCAACTTACATCCTTGGGATAAAGATTTATAGAGATAGATCAAGAGGTTGCTTGGTCTTTCACAATCAACGACATAGACAAGATGCTAAAGAGGTTTAGCATGGAGCAATCTAAGAGAGGGTATCTTCCCATGTCTCATGGGATAACACTCTCGAAGTCTATGTGTCCTAAGACACGGATGAGAGGATGCGCATGAATATGATCCCGTATGCATCTGCAGAGGGATCTATCATGTATGCTATGTTATATACGAGACCCGATGTGTCATTTGCTCTAAGTGTTACGAGCGATACCAATCGGATCCCGTGAAGGTCATCGGGTGGTGTCAAGAATATCCTAAAGTACTTGCGAAGAACTAAGGATGTTTTCTTGATATAAGGAGATGGAAATCTCCAAGTGAGCGGGCATACAGATGCGCTTTCAATCTGATAAGGACGACTCGAGTCCCAATCAGTTACGTTCTCACATCGAATGGAGGAGCGCCGGTTGGAAGAGTTCCAAGCAAGAGACGATCACGATTCAACGATCGAGGCAGAGTACATTGCAAAGATCGGATGCGTGAAAGGAAGTCGTTTGGATCAAGAAGTTCATTACTGAACTTGGTGTGGTTCCTAGCTGTGATGGGCCCATACAGTTGTATTGTGACAACAATGGAGCTATTGCGCAGCCAAAAGAACCAAGGTCTCATCAACGATCCAAACACGCACTCCGATACCATCCGATTCGGAGATCATCATGGGGGTGATGTCCTGATAGAGAGAATTCCCACAGAGCAGAACATTGCTGATCCGTTGACAAAGCCATTGTCACAGAAGAATTTTGATTCTCATGTACTCGCTTATGGTATTAGATACCAAGGCGATTGGCTTTAGGTCAAGTGGGAGATTTGTAGGTGTAAGTCGACTTGTACCATCTGTAAGTCGACTTATGCTTGCTCGGTACTGATAAGTCGCCTTGTTCACCAGTGTAAGTCGACTTATGTATGTCCAGTACCGTTAGATTGTTAGAGTAGTGCCCTAATGGCAATCCCCTTTAGCGCATTTTGTTCATAGTCATGTACAGACTTTATGAATAAATAAAGCAAGGCATATTTCATTTATTTTATGTTCATTTTATTATGAATTGATTGTGATCTTGAATCAAATTAATGAAGTCCATGATATATGACATAGCATGAAGGAAATTATGATGTGATCATACTATCGAGATTCCTATCATGTGCAATTATGTCAAGATTCAAATTATCCTTAGTCATAGGATTAACGAGATCGACATTGTTAATCCGGATAGACTAGCACATGTCATATTCCTTGATTGGATCAAGCAAAGGATCTCGTAAATTGTAAATATTGAGATATTTAGATTTGACATGTGGATGCTTACTAGTGGTAGTAAGTACATTGATGACCCGCCATGAGATCATCACATGGGTATTCTATTATAATGTCGTTGATAATCTCATCATAGAATGGTGCAAGTATCCTTGACTTGAGGTACCAAGGATATCTTGATACCGATTCGTGCTTTGACTCCATTCCTTGTTGCCTTCTGAGGTCGCCATAGGGTGGTGCTTGGGTACAGTTTGAGGTATTCAAGGTAATTGAGTAGCCAATAAAGGATTCACCACTTCGAATAGCGAAGAGATACCTATAGCTTCGTCAGATCATTACTGAAGTCTCGCGCGCGAGCACACCGTGTCATGAAGAGGGTCTTCATGGACATATAAAGTAATGAGTCCGACGAGACCCGATATCACTGGGCTAGACTCGGTCTAGTGAGAATTGACACTTTGACCATACTCATAACCAAGTGGGGTATAGGATGGTGAAAGGACGAATTGCACGGTAATTGTCTATGGAAAGGTTCGTGATCCGTTCCCGATGAGCTCGGGTTCATTAGTCAAATCAATTACTTTCTGGTCAATTGGGGGTCATGATGTGTTGCTAGACGCCATGACTTGCTTAGATTAAGTGTTAATCTAAGTGGCCAACATAACCGGAACCTAATGGGTCACACGCATAAGAGTGGATCGGAAATCTGTAAAATAGTTTTGGATAGTGATCCAATATCTGGTGAGCAATAGGATTAAATGGATCTCGATGAGATCGAGATATGTCCCGATGAGATCGCGACATCGATATTGCTGAAAAAGGTCTCCGAAGGTTTTTTCCATACCGGGGCCCGGCAGGCCGGTAGGACCGACCCCAGTGTGACTGGACTACTTCGGCAATATATATACATATATATATATGATTAATTAATTAATTAATTAATTAATATATATGGTGATTACGTGGGATGGAGGAGGAAGCATAAGAAGCTTCCATTTGAATGCTTAGTCATTAAGTTTAATTAATGACTAAAAGACAAAAAACAAAAGGTGGAAAGGTGTGTGATGATCGTGTCTTATGGATGAAGAAAGAAATAAAAGAGCTTCTTCTTTTATTCATAAGAGTATCGTGACTTTTATAAGAGGGTAGAAAGGTTTTTGGAAACCTTTAAGAGATTTTGATCTCTTATCCAACGATCATCAAGCTTCTTCAAGTCTTCTCCTCCATCTTTGTCCAAGCTCTCAAAGGCTAAGGTAAGATCTAGCAGTCTTTTCCTTAGTCTAGCTATTCCCGGGTCAAAAGGTTTGTCCCGGTTAGGTTTTCCGACCTCTGCGTGGATACCGTTAGAGACGGTCTCATTTGGTCGTTATGGTTTGACTATTTATACATACACTTGGATCCTGGCTTTCGAGAACTTCCCGGAACAAAAAAGTTTTGTTTTCTGCATTGTGTCCATGTGATGGACACCCCGGGATTTTCCTACATTAGGGACAGTAGACAGCTCATGAAGGGAGAACTAGACCTGCGTGTAGGAAATGGAGCAAGAGTTAGGCACTTACTTTTTGTCACTCCCCAGTGGGCTTGTAATTAAATTGGATGAATGTTATTTTGTACCTGTATTAACAAAGAACATATTGTCTGTTTCTTATTTAAATAGAGCTGGTTTCTATTTAAATTTTAGTAACAACGGTTGTTCTATTAGTTTGAATGGAATGCTTTATGGTACTGGTACATTATGCAATGGAATTTACATATTAGATATGTCACATCCAATTATGAATGTCAATGACACGAAAAGACATAAACGAGATAATTTAAAATCAACTTACTTATAGCATTGTCGCCTTGGCCATATAAATGAGAGACGCATAGCTAAGCTCCATAAGAGTGGTAGTTTAGGGTCATTTGATTATGAATCATATGACACATGTGAATCTTGTTTATTAGGCAAGATGACTAAGTTACCCTTTAAGGAAAGGGTGAACGAATGATCGAGTATTAGACCTAATACATTCGGATGTATGTGGTCCGATGTCCATCCATGCTAGAAGTGGTTGTCTTTACTTCATTACCTTTATCGATGATTATTCTCGATATGGGTACCAGATCGATGAGATACAAATCAAGCATTTGAAAAGTTCAAACAATTCAGAAATGAAGTAGAAAACCAACTTGGGAAAAGTATCAAAACATTATGATCTGATCGTGGTGGGGAATACTTAGACTAACAGTTTTTGGATTATCTCAGAGATAATGGGATTTTATCTCAATGGACTCCTCCTTACACGCCACAGCATAATGGTGTGGCTGAAAGAAGAAATCGAACCTTGTTAGACATGGTACGATCGATGATGGGCTTTGCAAAGTTACCTAAATCCTTTTGGGGGTATGCACTGAGACAATTTGTTTACTTGTTAAATGAGTTCCATCAAAGATGCTTAATGTTACTCCATATGAGATGTGGACTAACAAAAGACCCTATCTTACTCATTTGAAAGTTTGGGGTTGTCCTGCTTATGTGAAGCGGATACAGTCAGATAAACTTGATGCAAAGTCTGACAAATGTTTGTTCGTAGGATATCCTAAAGAAACAATGGGATATCAATTCTACCTTGCTAAGGAACAAAAGGTGTTTGTTTCGAAGCATGCTGTCTTTTTAGAGAAAGAGTTTCTTTTACAAGAAGACAAAGGGGAGCAAAATTGAAATTGAAGAAGTTCAAGATGCTCGAGCAGACGCAGATCAATCGCTCGAACTCAAACTGTGACTCATACAGATGAAGTAATTCAACCTTCTACAACACATGAAATTGTGAAGTCACGTGACGATACGCCTATTCCCGAGAGATATGGATTTCGTGAATGAATGTAATGACGATTGCTCATAGAAGATGATGAACCTACTACCTATGAAGAGGTTCTGAAGAGTTCAGAGTCTGAAAAATGGCTTCATGCCATGAAAGCTGAAATGGATTCCATGTATGAAAACCAAGTATGGACTTTGGTTGAGGCACCCGAAGGAATAAAACCCATAGGGTATAAATGGGTTTTCAAAAAGAAAACCGACATGGATGGTAATGTAATTACCTATAAAGCAAGGCTTGTGGCTAAAGGTTTTCGTCAAAGATAAGGAATTGACTACGACGAGACCTTCATCCCAGTAGCAATGCTTAAATCCATTAGAATACTCCTAGCCATTGCCACTCATTATGATTATGAGATATGGCAAATGGATGTAAAGACAGCTTTCCTAAATGAAAATCTAGCTAAGGATGTGTATATGACACAACCTGAGGGCTTCACCTCCTATGATGGCGAAAAGGTATGCAAGCTTCAGAAATCCATCTATGGATTGAAACAAGCATCCAGGAGTTGGAATATCCGTTTTGATGAGGTAATCAAAGAGTTTGGTTTCTCACAAAATCCGGATGAACACCGTGTATAAGAAGGTTAGTGGGATCGCAATCGTATTCCTTGTGCTATATGTAGATGACATATTATTACTAGGAAATGATGTCTCTATGCTACAATCTGTGAAGATTTGGTTGTCCAAACAATTTGCCATGAAAGACCTTGGTGAAGCAACTTATATCCTTAGGATAAAGATTTATAGAGATAGATCAAAAAGATTGCTTGGTCTTTCACAATCAACGTACATAGACAAGATGCTAAAGAGGTTTAGCATGGAACAATCCAAGAGAGGGTACCTTCCCGTGACTCATGGGATAACACTCTTGAAATCTATGTGTCCTAAGACACAAGATGAGAGGATGTGTATGAATATGATCTCGTATGTATATGCAGTAGGATCTATCATGTACGCTATGCTATGTACGAGACCCGATGTATCATATGCTCTAAGTGTTACGAGCAGATACCAATCGGATCCTGGTGAGGGTCACTGGGTGGCTGTCAAGAATATCCTCAAGTACTTGAGAAGGACTAAGGATGTTTTCTTCATATATGGAGATGGAGATCTCAAAGTGAGTGGGTATACAGATGCCAGTTTTCAATCTGATAAGGATGATTCCAAATCCCAATCAGGTTATATATTCACACTGAACGGCGGGGCAGTCAGTTGGAAGAGTTCTAAACAAGAGACGACTGCCGATTCAACAACCGAGGCAGAGTACATTACCGCTTCAGAAGTAGCAAAGGAAGCAGTTTGGATCAGAAAGTTCATTACCGAACTTGGTGTGGTTCCTAGCGATGATGGACCCATGCAGTTGTATTGTGACAACAATGGGGCTATTGCGCAGGCGAAGGAACCAAGGTCTCATCAACGATCCAAACACGTACTCCGCAGATATCATCTGATTATGGAGATCATTGGACGAGGTGATTTCCAGATCGAGAGAATTCCCACCGAGCAGAATATTGCTGATCCGTTGACAAAGCCATTGTCACAAAAGAGTTTTTATTCTCATGTACTCGCCTATGGTATTAGATATCAAGGCGATTGGCTTTAGGTCAAGTGGGAGATTGTTAGAGTAGTGCTCTAAAGGCAATCACCTTTGGCGCGTTTTGTACAAAGTTGTGTACATACTTTATGAATAAACAAAGAAAGGCACATTTCATTAACTTGTTGTTCATTATTTATGAATGGATATTGATCTATAAGCAAATTAATGAAGTCCATGATATATGACATAGCATGAAGGAAATTATGATGTGATCATACTCATCGAGATTCCTATCATGTGCAATTATGTCAAGATCTAAATTATCCCTAGTCATAGGATTACCGAGACCGACATCAGAATCCAAGAGACTAGCACATCTCAAGCTCCTTGATTTGATCAAGTAGTGGATCTTAGAAGCTGTAAATATGAGATATTTAGGGTTGAGATGTGAATGCTTACTAGAGGTAGTAAGTACATTGGATGACCTGCTATGAGATCATCACATGGATGTCCTATTCTAATGTCAGTGATAATCTCATTATAGAAATGGTGCAAGTATCCTTAGACTTGAGGTGCTCAAGGATATCTTGGATACTGATTCTGTGCTTTGACTACATTCCTTGTTGCCTTACAGAGGTCGCTCATAGGGTGGTGATTGGGTACAGTTTGAGGTATTCGAAGGTAATTGAGTAGCCAATAGAGGATTCACCACTTCTGTGATAGCAGAAGATGATACCCATGGCCTCTTGTCAGGGTCATTACTTGGAAATCTCTGGCCGGAGTACGTATGTCATGAAGAGTGTCTTCAATGACATATAAAGTAATGAGTCCTGTGGCAAGAATCGATATCACTTGGACTAGATTTGACGTAGTCAGTCTAGTAAGAGTTGACACTTTGCCCATACTCATAACCAAGTAGGGTATAGCATGGTGAAAGGACGAATTGCACAGTAATTGTCTATGGAAAGGTTCATGATGTGGTTCATGATGAATATAGGTTCATTCGTCAAACCAATTACTTTCCAGTCAATTGGGGGTCATGATGTATTGCTAGATACCGCTCATGACTTGCTCAGATTAAGTGTTAATCTAAGTGGCCAACATAACCGGGAACCTAATGGGTCACACGCATAAGAGTGATTCGGAGAATTCGTAAAATAGTTTTGGATAGAGATCCAATAAATGGAGAGCAATGGAACTAAATGGATCCCGATGAGATCGAGATATGTCCCGATGAGATCGCGACATCGATATTGCTGAAAAAGGTTTCCGGTGGTTTTTCCATACCAGGACCCGGTAGAGTTTGGTAGACCGACTCGAAGATGACCGACCACTTCAGCATTTATATACATATATATATATTATTAATTAATTAAAAAATTAATTAATTAATATATATATATATATGTGTGTGAAACGTGGAAGCAAAGGAGAAGCTTCCTTTACTTTGTCAAAAGTAAGCATTAATGTCTTTAAATGTTAAAGACAAATGCACTAAAGGACAAAAACAAATGGTGTTCTACGTGTGTGACATGTGGCCATAGGAAGAAGATAAAAAGGCTAATGAAGAAAAGAGATATAGTGATATTGTTGGCTTTTGGAAGAAGGAGAAAAGTTTGGAGGAAAAGTATTTTTCCTCTCTTCTCCATCAATGATCTTCATACTCTCCAAGCTTCATTCTCTTTCTTCTTCATCGTTCTTCATAGCTCTCCAAGAACAAAGGTAAGATCTAGCAGTCTTTAATTTGTTCTAGCTATTCCCAGGTCAAAGGGTTTGCCTCAGTTAGGTTCTCCGATCTCTGTGTGGATACCGTTAGAGACGGTCTCCTTTGGCCGTTATGGTTTGAGTTTGTTATATAGACACATGCATCCTGATTTTCGGGAAGGTCCCGAAACAAAAATTTTTGTTTTCCGCACCGTGTGCATGTGATGCACATATCGGGATTTTCCTACAGTAACATCACCTAGAATATATAACACATAACGAACAAACAAGCGTAGGGGAAGCCGCCCTTCCGGGCTTGTCACCGTCCGAGGAGATGATAGTCGATCGGTCGACTTGCTAATGATTGAAGAGATGATAGTCGACTGGTCGACTTGTGCTAGTCGACTGGAACAAACGTTTTTGTTGAAACACTCATCTCTGCTCTCCGATTAGTCGACTGGAACGCTTCCAGTCGACTGGTCGATTTGTGCTAGTCGACTGGAACCAATGTCAGTCGACTGGAACAAACGTTTTTGCTGAAACACTCATCTTCGTTCTCCGATCAGTCGACTGGAACACTTCTAGTCGACTGGAGTATCCTTGTCCAACATGGATACTTGCGGTTTCCTATTCCACATCCATGTCTTACATGTTGGAAACCCTAGCAGCCACCACCTTTCGGTCAAACCCTTCATGCTTGTCATATATTCTCATTAGTACTAAGATAATCAATAGATCCGAAACCAACATGCATGAAATAAAAACACTTTCGTATCACAAAACCAAAAAACCGTGAGCACATGTAATCCAAACATGCATATTTTCGATAATACAGAAGCCAAAATCGTGAACACATGTAATCAAAACACGTATATTAACGATTATACAGAAGAACCTGGCTCTGACACCACTGTTGGATCGCGTACGGTCTGAGTATTCACAATACACTGCGAAAAAACCATACAACAACATGATGTATAATCGAAAATACCAAGGATGTACGAAAATACCTTGTTTTCATGAATAGGTTGCTTCTTTTTTCCAAGACACTGCAAACACGAATGTCCTCTACCGGTATCCACACGAGTATGTACGATCCGGGCTACGACTATGGTGTGCTAGCACGTCCTGAAACGCTTTCCGAACGTCGCTCTGATTTTCCACTCAGATGGCGGCTAGGGTTTCCTGATAATAGTGTCACCTTTACCTAATGAAACCTAAGCTTCTCTATTTATAGAGAAACCCTAATCCTATTGAGGCCCCAATAAGTTTCGGCCCATTATATCTTATATAATAAGAGCCCGACAACTTAATTCAATCTAGCCCAATAAATATATCTAAATATATTTATTCAACACCTAATAAATTAGGTCCAAGAGAATAAGCCCAGATCACATCACTCTTTGTCTGCATGACCACAGAGGCTCATTTGATGTTGGCAATGGGCTTGATCACACTTCAAGGCCCATAAGTCATAAGCGCCTCTAGCAAGACATTATGACTACCCAAATCAAATGAGGATCGATAATCGATTTAACTCAGAACTATGGTTATAAGCTCAAATCCTTTTGTAACACGATATCAAGATTAATCACAAGGCATGGTACATGTCAACCTTTGATTAATCATAGTTTCTTGATCTCCGTTGATCGATTATAACAAATGACATTTGATGACTCTTCATCAATTCATTTGAGCACGCCATGCATTTCTTCACCACACTTATCAAGAGGCCCAAATGATATCTCTCTCATTTAAGAGAGGTACAAATCCCATCTACGCTATTCACATCCTCCGTATGATTCATTTAGTGTCCAACATAAGACTATTTATTATTCGATTAAAATAACTTAGTCTAATATCAAACACTAAATTCCTCATGTAGGAACTATGATGACTTCAGTCAAAGGACTAAAGTCAAACCATATAAAGAATCACTAATGACATGAAACCATGTAGTATTCTTTATGTGGGTCGGTCCAATATATGTTCTCTAACATACATCTATGTTTCTGATTTGATATCTCATATCCATGATCAGTAAAACGTGATCATCAATCAAAACACATACTAGTCTTAATTCATTATTGTTCCACCAATAATGATCGACTAGGGACAGTCTTGAATAGTGTTATAACGCTTATGGTTTTACTATCAAGTCACATACTTGATGACATAACTTTAATACCATTCATGGAATGTAAATCACATTACATAAACGAAATACATGCATATAGGAAAGGAATACCTCATAATATATTATTAACAAGTCATAATGTTAATACATGAATCACAAATATCCATTGGCCTAGGGGCACACTATTATGAGAGACGCCGCCTCGGGCGAAGTTACACTGCAAGGCGTTAGCATAGGTGAAACGCCGCCTCGCGAGAGGACGCCTAGACCAAATTTAATTAATTTATTTTTTTAATCCGAATCTTCCAACCTTAATAACTCTTAATCCCGAACTCCAAATATGACAAATTTGGTCTCTAAAGAAAGCTTGAAGGATGCTCTACAACTTTTCATGAGAAATCAAAAATCAATTCTGTCTTTAAACTGATCACTTTTCTAGTCAAAGATTTTGTCCAAATTAATATATCCTTAAACAAGGACTCAACTTTGAAAATTTGTATCTTTCAACTCCAAAGTCCAATCATGTTATATTTTATATCGATGCGAAGATCAGAAAGTCACCTACAACTTTCGTGAAGAACTTCAAGGCCCAATTTACATTTAACTAGATAAATTTGTTTCCAGTCAAAGCTTTAGTCATAACATAAGTCAACCGATAATACACTTAAACTTTGACTGATCATAACTTTCACTCCCGATATCAAAAAATTGCAAACTTTATGGCTACAGGAAGCTCTTAACATAATCTACAAGTTTCATGTAGATCATTTTCTCAAATTATGCCTAAATCAAAAGTCAACTTTCAAAGGCCAAAAAGTCAAACTTTTCACAATTTTTCATCTTCTCACACTTTCTCTCTTTATTTCTTGATTTTCAACTTAATTTCAATCAACTTATCCACTTTTGAATATTTCTTATTTCCACTCAAAAATCGGGGTCCAACACGTCGGATTTCACGAAAACGTAAAGCTTCAACTGTGGGTCTCCACCCGACGGTTCTCACATCTTGTGCATCACCGGAGAAGCCATTATCGCCGGCGACACCATCATCTAGTGATCGTGTCGCGTCGCCAGTCGATGGGTGTTAATCACCCATCGACTTTTCCAAAAACTTAATGGAGAAAACGCAGATGATAAGAAATAACCCAGAAATTGCGAAGGAGGGAAAAACGCAAATAGCACAAAAGGAACGTCTACAACAATCTGGAAACAATTTCCAAAAACACAAGTATGTGATTCATCCAAAAAAAAAGACATTACAGAAATCAAACGTCACAAATTAGGGTTAGAAAATTAGGGATTTTAATAAATAAACCCTAAGTATTTGATTTCCAGATCTATTCACGCAGAAGCATATGCAAAAACCAAATCAGATCGCATGCATAAACCTAAAACAGAGAAACCCCAAAAACATGTATAATCAGAAAACATGTATGCGGCAGTGGAGGAAACAATTTCCAAAAGGACAACAAAACATGCATCGAATACAAGGATTAAAAACAGTCTGGAAAAAATTTCCAGAACTAGCTTCGGGAAACAAGTCAAAACTTTAACAAAAAACCACAATCACCAAAGTTATTTGTTTTTTCAGAAGCCTTAAACACAAATCAACAACAATAATCAAGCCTTAATCCAAGATTAACAATTAAAGGAGGCTCTGATACCACTGTTGGAATCCAACCGTGATCGAATCACGGGTGCAACGGAAATTAAAATTTTAAGGATTCCGAGCGGATCCCAATAATTGAATAAAATTGAATTAAAAACAATATTCGGATCAGAAATCCTACCTTATTCGCTTTCCGGAGAAAAACTTATAAACTTTTTCTCTGAATGATCAATCACTAGCTATCCACACGTCCAGCCTCTGATGGTATCCACAGAGCAATTTCCAAACTGTTTTTGGAGGAAGAAGACAGAAAGTGCTAGCTTTCATAAAGCTTTTCCCTTTAAATAGAAAAATCAAGATAGTCATTTATTAAAATTAAAACTCTCTAATTATAATTAGAATCAAATTCTAATTCTAATTAATTTAATTTTAATAAAATCAAATATCTCTATATTTGATTCCCAAAGTTTCTCAAACTTTATAATTAAGTCCAACTTAATTAAATTGATTTTTCTTTCACAAATTGCTCTTTAATGTGTGACCCATTAGGTTCCTAATAATTTGGCAATGATTATAAATTCTAATTTAATTATATTGGAATTAGATAAATTAAAACTCCTTTTAATTTATCTTTAATTCTCCAATTAAATAATTCATAATCATAAATTATGATTGACGTCTAGCAACATATCATAATTACCCAAACACTAGGAATGTCAATGTGATTGACTTAACCTGTCCATGCATGGCTATAATGTATAATTTAATCCTTTCGTCATCTAATATTCTAATTGGACAGAGTATGGATATAGTGTCTACTCTTTAGAATCCAATTATGTTCGTCCTTTCTAATTAATAATTGATTTATAATTGAAATTTGAAAACTCCTTTTCAAATATCAATTCACTCTGGCCAGAGAATTCCATAAATCATTACCAATCAAGAATAGTAGAATATTCTCTCTAATTACTTTAGAGTGACGAATCTTTTATCGACTTACTCAATTATCTACATATGGTTCATATTGTATCCAATTATTACCGACAGAATTATCCTAGGACAATTCATAAGTAGTATCAAAATATAATAATTCTCATACTAGATATATTAGTAATCTCAAGTCTAAGGATTAATTATACAACCATCATTATGAGATAGTCCATAGACACATAAGTAATATTCCATTCGGAACTCTCATAATCGGGTCAGTTCAGTGACTTATTCTACCCGGAGACCAGATCCCGATTGCTTATAACTTAACACTCTTGCTCTGGCTTAATTTCCACATCCATTGGACCCATTTCCAAGCCCATTTACGAGTCCTAAAGCTCAGTGCTTATTTCCTTCTGAGGTCCTAAGTCAGTAACTCCGCTTTAAATGGCGGCGCACACTATTTAAAACATCAAAATCATAAGTTGACTTCTTCATATAAATTATAGTTCTATGCCTCAAGATCGTTTCGCAATAAGAATCACCTCAAACTGAGTTATATAACTCAAGATACACACCAAAAACCAAAACGATTTCATACCCGAAGCATGCTCTCTTAACTGACCTCTCACTTGCTTTAATGCAAACCTCCTCAATTAACTCCAAATGATACCAAATTTTATGGAGTGAAATATATATGTCTTATAAATCCAATGGTTCAAACCTCACCTCAATTGGAGGTCGTATGAGTGATTTATGCCCAAAAGAATAGACTATGCTCACTCCCAAAATCAAATTGATCATCTTTTGGCGCAAATACCATAACTTTCACTATAGATGTCATAATGACTTCGTTCTTGGACGGTTAGAAAATAGAAATCTTGGGCTACAACTTTCGTGAAGAACAAAATTCGAAATTCGGTCATTATCGGGTCACATGGACCGTGAGAAAATCACATAGTCTGTGTGAAAATTCACACAGTCATGTAACCCATCGCCACTGCTCGTCTCCACACTTTTGAAATTTACATATCGTGTGAAAATTCACATAGGCATGTAACCCTCTGCTACTACCGTCTCCTGCACCTGAAATTTACATACCAGTATGAAAATTCACACAGTGCTGTGTAACTTTCTATAACAACAACAATTTTCTCTAAACCTTCTTGATCCAGTACCTACATAAAAACCTAAATCCTCCATATCCCACAACTCATGACAACCTAATTATCCCAATGGATTTTCAATGGCAACAACACACTCCTAGCATTCTAATCAAACCAAAACCATAATGATCTTGTACAATCACTCATGCAAAACTTATTAACTATAACCCAATCACATTCTTATTTCTACATAACACTCATCAATCAAAACTCTATATACATCTTCACTTGAACTAAACATGCATTTCTTCCCACATGGATTTCCAAGCCATTCGACACAACTTTGAAATCTACACTTGACATGATATTAATTTGTCTTGAGATACCATGATAAAACATCATTCAAGCATTATACATCAAGGTTTAAAATTCACTTTTGAATCATAACTCATTCATTCCATCTTCATCAAATCATTTCATATTTCATACAATGCTTTAGTGGGCATTTTAAGCCCAATTACATGAAACTTCAAAATACAATATCATTCTCAAAATGCAACTAAAGCATTGTTTTACAAAAATTATTTCAAATCACAAAATCAAAAGAAAACTCTTGGAGTAAATGCCTTTAAGCTTGCTCCTCAGATCCCGCTTTCGTTTCTGGAGAATCGAGGGGTGAGCCACTCGTGGGTAACACATTTATATTTATATATCAAGCATGTCCATTTAATTATTCATACTTTTAGCAATCTTTCAATAAAATCATAATACATGCATCATGCAATTTTCATCAATACACATACATAATTTCTCACATTCAACATTCATAATTCTTGCATTTTCATGTAATCACATAGAAACACATCAAATGACTCGGTAAGTCCTTATTCTTGGTGACCATATAATCTCATTTAATAAGCTTATATGGGCAAATCTTTAGGAGTCCAAAATGTCGGATCATCCTATGCCACAATCAATCGGCAGTGAAGGCTTTCATGGTCGACGTGCACGTGACATTTCTTGGGGACTATACCTTACCCACATAACATATACTTCATGCATTCAAAACATCATGTTGCCCAATTGGCATAGTCTTGAAATCTCAGTTTCATGCACATGTCATAATTCTCAATTCATCAATCTCATTTTCAAATCAATCATCAAAACCATGCTCATTCATCTCAAGTCAACTCAATCATTATAACAATTCCATAACAATTAGCATTCATGGCTAAACTTCTTACATGAGTATAATCATAAAACAATTCACAAGCATTTATAGCATCATTAAGACTCACTCAAAAGTAGTTGGAAAACAATTAATTACATTGGTTAAATAGCATTTAATACAATCATCAATGACTTATAACAACCACATCCAACATTCAATCACACACTTTTAATACAACTACCAAGTGATCAAAACTCATTAATTTCATGCATTAACTTACATTTATAGCTTATATACATAAAGATAAATATGAAACCCACCTTATACTTGCTAAATCCTTGCTAAATGAAGCTCCTCCTCTTGCTCCTCTCCTCTCTCTTGCTCTATTTCAAGATAAATAAAACCCACTTCAACAATAGCTTCAATTGAAAGTCCACATAACTACTTTCATGCAATTGACTTAAGAATCACTAAACCCATTCCATTCTTAGTCTTCCTAACTCAAAACCCAAGTAAAAACTAAACTTTAAACTCATGGCTTACCTTGAATCTCTACTTAACCAAGTGATTTCTTGGTTCAAAGTGAAGCTTAGACTCTCCTCCACACTTTTCCTTCTTGAACTTTCTTCAAAAACCTCTTGGAATCTCAAACCCTAGCCAAGCTTCTTCTTTTTTTCCTCTTCTCTCCTCCATGGCCGAAAATTCCCTCTCTCCCTCTCTAATTTCGTTTTTCCTCTTCTTTCCTACTACAACTCACTTATTTCATTCCCTTTTTATACTTCTTACTTAATAACTTAAGCCCATCAAGCCCTAAGGCCCATTTGCCTAACTCCTTTCTTCTTCTTCTTACTTTACAACCCAACTTACTTAAGTCCACTTCATTTCCTCTTTATTTTCTCATTTCCTTTTAGGCCCAAAGCCCATTTGACCATTAATACACTTAACCTAACTAACCAACTAACATATTGAATGTTATTAACTCTTAACTTATTACTTAATGTTATCTAACTAAATAAATTAATGCTACCATATTTAATCATTATCATCTCAAATAATGCTAACTCAATTACTTAATTAGTCTAATCATGCTTAATTAAATTTTAAAAAAATTGGGGCTAACACAATTCATAAGTAGTATCAAAATACAATAATTCTCATACTAGATATATTAGTAATCTCAAGTCTAAGGATTAATTATACAACCATCATTATGAGATAGTCCATAGACACATAAGTAATATTCCATTCGGAACTCTCATAATCGGGTCAGTTCAGTGACTTATTCTCTAATAATCACCCACACATTAGTTTAAGTATCTCTATACTTTAATTAATGAGATCAATTACTTTCTTCATAAGAAAGAAACATAATGTGTGTTAATTTTACTATTTCAACAATATCCCGTCTTGATGAAACTACAACCAGGAACATTTAGGAATAATACATAGGTGTATATTGAATCTCATAAATTATGATCTCATCATAATCTCAATTACACAGTAATTATTCCAAGAATTTTATCTTTACGAATAATAATTAAATAATTCACAAATTCATAAAGATAAAAAATGCCTTTAATTAATTAATAATAATGACATACAATTATTTACAACCAAAATAAATTGGCTGCAAGGGCATAAACTAACAATCTCTCACTTGCACTAAAGTCAATTGCTAATGTATCGAATATCATAGCCATCCATATGTCTATCATGTCTCTTTTGAGACAGTGGCTTAGTAAGAGGATCTGCTAGATTCTCTTCAGTGGGAACTCGCTCTAATGTTATATCTTTTCGCTCCACTATCTCCCTGATCAAGTGAAACTTCCTGAGTACATGTTTGGACCGTTGATGAGAGCTGGGTTCTTTTGCTTGCGCAACAGCACCGTTGTTCTCACAATACAATATTATGGGCTCAACAATGTTAGGAACCACTCCAAGTTCAATGATGAACTTTTTGATCCAAATTGCTTCCTTCGCCGCCTCTGACGCTGAAATGTACTCTGCGATGGTTGTTGAATCTGCGATGGTTGGTTGTTTGGAACTCTTCCAACTAACTGCACCACCATAAAGAGTAAAAATGTACCCTGACTGCGATCTACTATCGTCTTGATCTGACTAAAAAATAGCATCCAAATAATCCTGAACTCTTAATTCAGCTCCTCCATAGACCAGAAAAATATCTTTTGTCCTTCTTAAGTACTTCAAGATATTTTTCACAGTCGTCCAGTGACCTTCACTAGGATTAGTTTGATATTTGCTTGTTATGCTCAAAGCATAAGCAACATCTGGTCTAGTACATAGCATCACATACATGATTGATCCAATTGTCGAAGCATATGGAGTACAATCCATTTTATATATCTCCTTTTGTGTTTGTGGACACATACTCTTTGAGAGAGAAATCCCATGCGACATGGGTAAGAATTCTCTCTTGGAATTCTCCATACTAAACCTCTTTAGCACTTTATCTATGTACGTGGATTGAGATAATCCAAACAACCTTTTTGATCTATCTCTATAGATCTTTATACCCAGTATATATGCTACTTCTCACATATCCTTCATGGAAAAGTTCTTTGATAACCATATCTTAACAGACTGGAGCATTGAAATGTCATTTCCTATGAGCAATATGGCATCCACATAAAGCACTAAGAAAACAACTGCACTCCCACTTGCCTTCTTGTAAACACAAGGTTCATCCACATTTTTTTATAAAATCAAATTCTTTGATTATCTTATCAAAACGGATGTTCCAACTCTACGACGCTTGCTTAAGGCCATAAATGGACCTTTGTAACTTGCAAACCTGATTAGGAAAGATAAAGAATGCCTTTAATTAATTAATAATAATGTCATACAATTATTTACAACCAAAATAAATTGGCTGCAAGGGCATAAACTAACAGTTTGTGAATGTAGTTGATATTAGTTTTGATGAATTGTTGGTAGAATTTTGATACGTTGTTCGTTTGGGCTCAATAAGTCTTTTAGGTGATTGATGTTCTTGTTTCAATGAGACGTGCAAAGCTAGCTGCATGTAGAAGGGCTTAGAGGTTTATAGCCCCGACATCTGCCTTTGTAACTGCCTTTAGTCCTCTTACAAAACGACTAACTTGTTATTGTACTGTTAAATTCCTAGATCTGGCAAGAAGGCGATCAAAACAAAGCTGATAATCCTTCGTAGAACTAGATTGTGTCAGTTTCATTAACTCCCCATAGAAATCTTGACTCCTGAAGCAAGGTTGGCATGTGTCGATCATTGATAGCTTGCTTTAACTCATTTGATGTCATACAAACTTAATTGGGTACGATTGGGATTTTGATACCATAGATGAACTCCTCCATCCAAGTGGAATGCAACCGAGGCTACCTTTTTTGAAGTAGTGTTTTGTGAAATTTAAAAATTACTCAATTCTTTGTAACCAACTAATAGGATCTTTAGTGCCATAGCAACATGGGAAATTAAATTTGACACTTGGAGAATAATGGTTCCATAGTTTTGATATAATTGATGGGTTGGTGTTTGAAAAATGTGGGGTGGAGGGAGTTTGAAAACGATTGGTAGAATGAGATGGCTGCATGTAGGTACGATGTCCAAGTTGACTATCTTAATTATAGTTTAAGTTTGTGTTTGTGGGAGAACTAGTGAAAAGAGATAAGTTAGAAAAACCTTCATTTTGTTTCTTTGAATATAATATTTTTGTAAAGATTTGTAGCTGAATATACATGCTATATATAGATCTTTTTTTACAGCTGGGTAAATTATTCTTGGATGGAACATTGAGATTTGGATGGACCGGGATGTGTGGCTCTCGTTGAAACCATGCTCTGATACTATTTTGTTAAGTGTCAGATTCATACCAACCTTAGTTCAGCCTGGACTTCGCAGTGAAATAATTATAGATGAGTAAAATTTTCAAATGAAGGAAAAAGCTGATAAATTAATTAATAGTAATATTGAATGAAAAGTTTGCCTTTTATTGCTTTCATTACTCGTCTAAATGCAAGAGATGATAACCACGTTACCTAATATTTTAAGGCACTATTCAACTATTAATTAATAATATATAGATATTTTATTTGTTATTAATGACTACTCCAAATAAAACAATATTATTCTTTAACTGTTATAGCTATTGCTAATAATTTCCACAAATTTATAAGCACGTAACAGTGCAGTTTCTGATAAAGCACGAAGATGGACTACTTATCATTGTCTTGCCTTTTTTGTTATCATATGTTCAACGGAAAAGCTAATCTAAAGTGGAAGCAGCCTAGTGTAGCGTTTCGGGAATTTTGGTGGGTGGGAGATGACAGCTTCAATAGTACTCTTAATGTAACATTATTCACAGTATTCCAAACTCCAAATGCAAAGGCTAATGATCATGTGAGCTTGAAGAAACGTTTCAGGTTCTTATCCATATACATACACGAGATACAAGCAAATTACATCTTCTTTCCCTGGTGAAGGAATGACTAGCAATAAACCTTCAAAAGAGTCTGACTTGAATATGTAACCTCAAGTTAAGCAAATAACTTTTATTGGTAATGCTACTTACCTAGCTTACCAAAAAAAAAAAAGCTACTTACCTAACATGAGAATACTTAATCACCTAATTGGCTTAACTAATTGTTAATTAACTAAGAAAGCTTCCAGGCTTTACCAGTTCTGAGGCTGAATTTCTTAAGCCTTCCAAAGAACATGACGATGATGAGAATCATCTTTCCCTCATTACTCCACCTTCCCACAAAACCATACCATGCATCCTTGCATGAGCTGTCGACCACCAGTTGTCGTTTACAGGAATAACCTGTCGTCAGCCCGACATTTCCGTACGCACTGCAAGATCACTAATTATCACATAGTTGTATATTCAATTAACTGATTTAACTGAATAAATTTTGCGAAATATATAGTAGTTTATAAAGCATTATCATATGCACCATATACGTGTCACGTATTTTTTTTTAATTTTATTTTTTACTATTACATTTATAATAGTAATGATAACTGCTAATAACTATTAAAAAATAATTACTAAACTTTATTCTTTCTAAATAAAGTATAGTTTATTATAAAGTAATTGATTGAGAATATATAGTTGGAAACGAATATATATACTTGAAAGGATATATCCTCACCTTACAACTTCCAATGTCACGTTGAGCACATTGAAGTTGAGGGGGTCATTCTTCATCTTTTCTCTTTCAGTGATAGAGATGAGAATAACAAAGATGGCTAAATATGATAATTGTGAGAATAATAACCACTCCACTACAAAATTCTTTATTCGGCTCTCTCTTTTTCTCTGTTTTCCTCCTGTTTCCAAGCTCCACTTTTCCTCCTCTTTCTCTGGAAAATATGTGGTGTATGGTGGGAGATACCTGTATTTGTATATTTATATACATATGCAACGTTCATGGTCAGAGGCTACACTTAGAAATTAAATATGAAGAGTTAGACTTCAATATATGATGAGCTATAAGCAATCAAAAGAAGAGAAAAACATTATATCGGATTGCATATTATTTAGTCTAAAAAAAAATGATTTTCACATAATTTTGGAATATTATGAATTTTTAAAGCAAGAAAGAATAAAGAAGAGAAGAATATGGAACAGAACATAACATGGTGACCAAACCTTATGTCCCCAATAACTTCATTAACTATAGTCAATGGGTGGCACATAATTACAATACAATTCTTAAGTGAATTGCAACTTTTAAAAAATATTTAATTTGTACGGCTCGTGAACGGCTCCCAACTCCCACCACCTGTCGATCCACCATTAGGGCCCTCATAATTGTTAGTGCTAATTTAGGCAAAGCGTACGATTCATATATGGGCATGGTATGTCTTCAAGTTGTTAGAAGAACGTAAAAAGGGCATGCCGTAAAACAATATGTTAAAGGTATAGAATGAGTTCGATTGACTCACATCATAACCACGAAAAGAACCAATATCGCTGGAGACACGGTGGAGATGTCGAATACAGACTCGCCCGCATGCCTGGAATTTACCACCTGAAATAGTGAGCTCACGAACTTTTCATACCCGCTCAAACCTTTCATTGCTTCTGAGTTCCACTCCATGGAGCAGAAGACGGCAAGCTGTAAGAATATGAACCCCAAGACTGTAGCAACCAGGAAAGAAGAACGAAGACCAGACAACAGATGGTCATACCCGATCTCTCTCGTGTTCATCAGAATGTGTTTGAATTTGACTTGCTTCGTCAGTTTCTCCAGAACCCATAATAGAAATCGCAAGGATGGTGCGTATAATGTATTTCCTAAGAGAACTTGGGGGATGAGAAGTAGTAGGAGACCTGAATTCTTCCTAAAAACAATCATGTTTTCGTTTGTAGGCACAAAACCACAGTTTGTAAATGTAGATACTGTAGTGAAGACTGAAAATATCAGTTTATTGATGCCTTTGAGAGTTATCACTCCTTTGGCACTTGGATTAGCGCTTAGATACGACACAACTAACGTGGAACCGACCAAGTGAACTACCAAAAGGTAAGCCAAAACCACATAACCCAAGCATTTGACAGAGCTAAGCTTCAGAGTATCACTATCAGATTCGAGCTGATTGTCCGTGGAGACCCTATTTTTGTTATCTAAACCTAAATAATTAGCCGAGACCAACTCTAGACTACGCTCATGATGGCTAGTTTTGGAAGGATTCTTAATGGGCAGAGTGGTTCTGGTTTCGAAACAAGATTGGCGTTCAGAGAATTTGGTACTTCGGAAAAGGAGTCCAAGCATGGAGGTGAAGACCTCACTACCGGAGAAGATCAAAATTGTGAGAATAATGAGCTGACTGTTTGAGAAATCCTCCATTTCAACAGTTGACATGCTAGAAACTGTTGCAGCTGACACAGAAGTGAATAAGGTATCTAAGTCTTTAGGCCTCAACGAGCCCTCTTTCGGCTTTGAAACCTTCAAAGCGAAGTACCCAACTAAAGAGAGAGCAACGAAATAAGTGAGCTGAATCCATAATGGTTTTACTTGGAGGACCATGAAATTGAATATTGACTGGAATGTTAAACTTTGACAGGTTCTGCGAAACCAGCCAGCGACGTCACTTGGGACGTCACGAACAAGAGCCAGTTTCTCTCTAAAACAAGAAAAGTGTTGCATGTTTGAGGAGGAGCACTGGCTTTGCCTCTTCGGTGATTGCGCACATGCAGTGGGAAGTTGGAGGTGCAACTTATACGCAGTAGCACAGGTGCACCAGAAACCTTATCACAATCATTATCATCCAACTTCAGTGGGTTTTTACTGTAGAGTCTTAGTTGTCTAATCAAGTCTTAGTCGTTTTGCACTAAAATTTACGAGAATAATGTGGCATAATATGGCACTACAAACATTCTTGAATATTTAAGTTTTTTTTTATACAAAGCGAAAGACACGTAAAAATAAAAAACTCTCGACCCAAATCACCCCCTAACGCAAAGCTCGATGATAAAGCGTTCCGTTTATATCTTGGTGGAGTAGATCTCTAACAATCATCGAAGGCTTATGAAGATATTGCAGCCCTGGCAATAAAGAGGCTAATGTAGGTAAGTTATTGGTACACTGATTCCCTTCCTGATAGATATAATGTATTTAAACCTCCCATGCTCGATGAATCAATCCTCGAATACATGTCACAAAAAGATAAATATCAGACATAACGCTATTGGAAGAGGAAAGAATTTTAATAACCTCCAATGAGTCTACTTCAATTACCATGCGTTGATAGCCGCAATCCCATACCAGTGTGAGTCCTGAATGAACTCCCCATAATTCTGCAACCAAAAGCACGCCCACTCCAATATTTTGTATAAATCCGCCACACCATCGACCTTGACAAGTGTTCAGTAACCTCCAACTACAACAATGTTGGATCTTGTTTTCATTGCGTTATTCGTATTTAGTTTGACTCACCCTTCCATTGGTTTGATCCATCCGACGAAAGTACCCAACGACATATCCAACATTTGAAAAACATGGTTTTCTACCGCTCTAGCCCGAATAATCCAATCAACATAATACATGATGATTCTAGGTCCTTCTACCGGCCAAACAAAGTCGGCCTAAAAAATGTTGTTGTTATGTCGTTTCTATAAAAACCAACAAGCGACTTCAAAAATATTTTCCCACGCTACCTGTTTAAACTAAACGTAGTTTCTAAGGTTTCTAAAAACCCACGTCCCCTCATCTTGTTGGAAAAATTCCATATCTACTATTTCAGAAGGGAATTTTTTGCCAGAAGGAAGTTACTCTAGGGAAATCCCGTAGAGCGTCGATAGTTGACTCTTCCTATCCACAGTAGTGACAACCGCTATCCATTATTATATGACGCACCACCCGCTGTTGGTTGGTCAGCAATTTCCCCTTAGCCAAGAGCCAAAGGAAAGACCTAATCCGTTGTGGTCCTGCTCATTTCCAAATAATCTCCCAAGACTTGCTAGAATCATCCATGTTGTTATGTTCGATAAGATCATAAGCAGACACCACTATGAATTTCTTGTTGTTTGGGTGACCCCGGAATAATTGATCTTCCACTTGTTCATTGATGTTAGGTTGAAATGACGTAATCATCATACAAACTGTGGAGAGGAGATAATGTTGGAAAAGATTCCAAAGCCAATTACCAAATTCATTTGTTAAGTTATAAATTGTCGCATTGAAATCGCTATCTAGAATGTGGGTGGTGGACACTAAATAGAGTGTCCAGGGATTCTTTACTAATGGAGCACTCTTTAAAGAGAGAAACCGATCATACCTTTGTCTGATACACAAAAACTCAAATCTTTTCACATTTAGAGACCTCAGACCCATGACATGTACCATTTTTTTTTTACAAAATCATAGGCCAAAATATTTGTTAACCGATTGAAACAAGCTATCATTCCTCTTATCAATGACAATCAGACTGCTTACTTGAAAGATCGGCATATTGGCAACAATGTTCATATCATCTAAGAATTGTTAAATGGCTACTCCAGGCTGAACTATTCTTTTAAGTGCACCATTAAGATTGACTTTCTCAAAGCTTTTGATAGTCTCACCTGGGACTTTCTAGTGGACAACGCTTCAAGCTTTTGATTTCCCCCATATCTTCATCCAATGGTTGAAAGAGAGCATATCCTCGGCATCCCTGTCTGTACTCATCAATGGAAGTCTAACCATATTCTTTCCAGTTGCTCGGGTTCTTTAACAATTGGATCCCATATCCCCTTATCTTTTTATCCTCAATATGGAAATTCTCAATGTTATCATCCTTCAACAAGGGAAGCATAATCCCAAATTTTGATATCATTCCAAATGCAAAAAAATTGGTATGACTAATCTTGGGTTTGCAAATGATCTTCTCTTATTCTGTAAAGCCCAAATGACCTCTATCAACACTTTCATACAAGCTCTTTCAACTTTCTGCAATTATTAAGGGTTGTGGATTAACTTTAGTAAACGTCACTTTCTTGTCTCCAAGAAGGCTTCTAATCTCAAACAACATATTACATAACAAACGAGCATACAGTACATCAATCCCCCTTTCCTATACTTGGAACTTTCGATGATAACTAGACACCTCATCTATCTTGAGTGCTTACCTCTTATAAAAAAACTACAAAAATGTATTGACTCATAGGTAAACAAGACTATCCTTATGCTGATAAGTTACAACTCATTTAATTAGTGCTTAGCTCACTGCATATATATTAAAGTTTGCATATTTTTCTCTCCCTAAACATTTTCAAAGCCATCAAAAGATTGTTAAGAGAATGTCTATGGAGTCATTCAGATGGCTCCAGGGGAGCTTCCGAGGTGAAATGTGCTGATCTGTGCTTACCCAAGAAAGAAGGTGGACTAAATATCTCCTACATTAAAACAACAAATCAGGTCTTAATCCTCAAATTCTTATCATGGATCTTGCTGGACAAATGTTCATTGTAGATTAGACGACTCCACTCATACTTCTTCAAGAAAAATGTATCTGGCAAATTACCAAGCACATCTCACATTCATTTTTCCTGAATCAACTACTCACTTTGAGAGACATGAATGGTTCAAACTAACGTTACAAGCAGAGTTGGAAATGGTAGATTAACATCATTATGGTATGATAATTGATCGGGGCATAGAGCACTAATCACTATAGGACACCCCGCTTCGTCTTTGTTTCTTCATATACGTATGGATTCAATGATCCAAGATAACTCTTGGTTTCTTCCACAACAGGTGATATATTTACAACCATCTTACCTGCTTAACCCCAATTCTATTGATACTTTCTATTGGAAAGGACATGCAATCCATATCCTTTCCATCAAAACAACCAAAGAAATACTACAACGGAGATAACCTATCGCTGATTGGCACAACATCATCTAGAATATTGCATTAATGCCTCGACTTTCCTTTATTTTTTGGATGGTAATCCAAAACAAACTCCTCACTGCTTATCATCTACAATGCCTGCCCATTGATCAACGTGAGTAGAACAAGTTAAAACACAGGACCATCTTTTCTTTACATGCTTTGTCAATCACATAATTTAGTAGAATATCCAGCAAAAGTGCCTATGGATTGATTTGGGGAACTCCATCACTGACATCTTTTAACACATACTAGCACTATCTACCAGACGACCACCAAATCAGTGCATACATATTCTAGCATTGGGTCTTGTTGTATACTCACTATGGCAAGAAAAAAATCAGATGCTTTACACGTTAAAGCATAACATTAGAAGTCTTTCAATCAAACATCATCAGAGAGCTACGTAAGCTGATTTTGAAGAAGCTACATTTGAAATGCATAACTTGCATCCTAGTATCCCTTAAAATCTGATTGCTTAATACATGGTTATTCTCCTATTATAACTTTCTGTTTTTTTATCTTCCTTTTTACATGACCTTGTAAGAATAGTAATTGGGTAATCCCCTCTCATTTCGATTGTTTTTGTTGTAAAAATCATGACCTTGTAAGAATAGTAATTGGGTAACCCCCTCTCATCTCTATTGTTTTTGTTGTACTCCTTTTAATATCTATTATCAATACCATTTTTTATTTTTTAAAAAACTGTTAGGATATATTATATATATCTTCTTTTTAGTTTTGACATCTTAATTGGGCATATAAGATATAAATTATAGTAGGGTTAAAAAATAAGAGGTTGTAGTTGTGAAAGAATTCTACATTACATTGGAGTTTATTATTATGTTGCTACTGAAATTGTCTTACTATTGGACATGTTGGAAGTTACTCCTGGATTTGTGGTTTTATGGATTGATGAAACTAAAAGGATGAGGTTGTTACGTGTTTGAATTAGAACGGTGGTTGCATGGTTAATGTGTGACTATATTAAAGTGGGACTCTCATCATGTGAGGGATTTGTGCACATCTTGAAACTACAATTGAAGTTAATCTTTCAAGTGTGAGTGTGGCATACAGTGTATGTGTGTTAATTGTCAAGAAAATAAAGACTACGGTGGTGTGAGAGTTGGACAACGTATATTGACAGAGATATATGCCACGGTGAAGAGAGTCACAATGTAATGGGTTAGTGATAGCTACAGTGAAGTGAGTTAGAGTGTTATTTTTCAAGACGTCTTCATCTGGAGTTGTGAGATGTTTTTGTGAGAAAAACATTGTGGGTCTTCATCTATTGTCTATACTTCCATATGGTTTAATTGAAGCTGTCAAAGTTGGGATGGATCGTTTCAATTGAAGGATTATTTCAAGAAGATGAAAACATAAGGAAGTCTTTCTTTTATTTAAAATATATTTTCGTTCAGTTCTTAGTTGATTAAGTAGTGGAGTTATTTTTTATTAATTGTTCTTTAAGTGAAAATAGTTAGAAAAATCCTTTGACAAGGTTAACATTAGTCAATTGTGTTATCTGGTGTGAAAGAAGTGAGGTTGGGAGATAGTTACAAAGATTCAACGGTGTTGCTTTAATGTGATGTTGTGTAAATTTATTGCACTTTATTTAAAGTATTAAGCTTGGTGAGGGCCTCGTAGACGTAGACAAGATATGTCGAACTGAGTTACCAAATTTTTGGTATTTTTATTATGTTGTTTCAATTGTTTTTTTTTTGTGCTAGAGAAATTTACGAAAAATTGGAAAGTTTGCGAAACAATTAACACTTTTGATTTTTTAATTAGTATCAAAAAAAGGTCACCAATTCAGAACTTAGTGGCAAGTTAGAGCAGATCCTAGTTTTGCGAACATGGCTGTAAGAGAGGGTACATCAATCACTAGACCACCACTATTGGATAGATCTAACTATCCTACATGGAAATCACGGATGAAAGTTTTCACCCAAGCTCAAGGCACGAAAGTTTGGCATTCGGTCGTACATAGGTGGACACATCTAATAATCACTGATGATAAAGGAGAGGCAGTTCAAAAAGATCCATCTAAATGGACAAGACTTGAAGAAGAAAATGCATTTAGAAATTCACAAGTAATGTAAGCAATATTTAATGTTGTTGATGAAAGACACTTCTCAATGATATTAGACTGTGAATCAGTTAAAGAAGTGTGAGATGCTTTGCAAACAATTCATGAAGGGTCAAAATCTATGATAGCATCGAAACTACATATGTTAGCTATGTAGTTTGAAGAGCTGAAGATGGATGAGAATGAGACTATTAGAGACTTTCATGAAAATTTGCGAGATATAGCGAATCAGGCACATCAACTGGGGAAAAAATATTCCAACATGAAATTAGTCAAGAAAATGATGAGATCACTACCTCCAAGATTTATTCCAATACTTTTAGCAATAAAGGAGGCCCTTAACATTGATAATCTGCCATTGTAAAAAGTTATTGAAATCTTTACAAACTTCAAAATGAATCTTTTAAAAGGTAAGTAAGAAAGAAGCAAAGGATTGGCACTACAAGTGAAAACTGGAAAATGTGTAAATGATGCGGAAGACGAATCAGATGAAAACGAAGACTTGGTACTAATCATACAAAATTTTGCTAAATGGATGAAAAGAATGAAAAATGATAGACTCGACTTTAGACAATATGGTGGAAGTTCATCAAGTAACAATGTAAAATAGTAAGTCAAAGGACAAAAGGGTGAAAGGAAGGCAAGGAAAATCCAATATCATGAATGTCAAGGTTTCGAACACATTCAATCCGAATGTGCTAATACATTGAAGAAAAGAAAAGGAAAATCCTTTATAAGCACCTAGAGTGAGAATGATTCCAGGAGTGAATATGGTAGTGAAGAAGAAATAGCTAATGGTGTTACATTGGTTGCCTTATATAGCAAAATTCTAGTTACTTGCTTAACAATAACTGAGAAGGAAGTAACTGAAATTGAAAAAGAGGAAAATTTTGAAAATTTTGAAAATAACTCATCTTAAGACCTAATATCAAATTATGACAATGATGGAAGTGGCTTAGATGACAGAAAAGGGAATATTTAAAAGGATTACAAAGCTATTTTTGAAAAATGGGTCAAAACACATAGAAAGAATGAAAGATTGAGGGAAGAGAATCTCTCCATGAAGAACACCATACAAGAGTTAGAAAAGAAATTGACGTTAACATTAGATGAGCTAGAAAAGAAATTGACGTTAACGTTAGATGAGCTTGGTGAAGCTAGAATGAAATTGGTAAGTACTAAAAAGGGATTGAGAATGTTGAATGGAAGCACAAAAAAACTAGATAAGTTGATAGAAATTGGTAAGGCTAAAGGGAATCTTGAAGGCATCAGCTATAAGGGTGAATGCTCTAAAGTGAATAAAGAGAAAAATGTTATGTCCATATTAGTTCAAAAGGTAGAAGCATAAAAAAAGAATTGAATATTTATACCCACATGTCATTTTTGTGGAGTCATTAGACATATAAAGCCAAGATGTTATCAGTTACCATAGCTGTTGTTTCAAAGACGACAAAGCTGAAAAAGTACACGTCCTTTGCAAAAATTTCAACATCAACTTTCAGTACCAAAATCTACTTGTGTAGAAAGGAGTGAATTGCAAGCTCTCGTAGTTCATACAACAATGAAGGCAACTTTGCAACATGGTTGGTACTTTGATAGTGGATGCTCACACCACATGTTAGGGGAAAAGATTTACTTAACTGATTATCAGAATTGTATGGATCGTCATTTGACCTTCAGAGATGGAAAGAAAGCTTCGATGATCAATAGAGAAGCACTATGTGCAGATGGTTTGCCTCCTCTCAATATGTGCTCCATATAAATGGATTAAAAGAAAATTTGGTAAGTATAAGCCAACTTTGTGATGATGGTTTATTAGTTAAATTTACAAGTGATGAATACAAGGTACTAACTGAACAAGGAGAATGTATTGTGAGCAGCAAGCGATTACCCAATAATTGCTACATGTTACAAGACATGACTACTTATAAGTCAGCTACTTATGATAATGACATTGGTTTATGGCATCAAAGGCTTAGGCACATAAATTTTGATCTCATCGGTAAATTGACAAAATTGGAGGCTGTGAAGGGTCTAGCCAAAATGAACAAAGAAGAAAAATCAATTTGCAATGTGTGTCAAATGGGAAAATAGTAAAGAGTGCCACATAAAAAGGTTAGACATGTTACCTCATCTCGCATACTTGAATTAATTCACATGGATTTGGTCGGTCCAACATAACATGATAACATTGGTGGAATGAGATATTTTATAACTTGTGTTGATGATTATTTGAGATATATTTCGGTATCAGTTTTTAAAGAAAAATTAGATGCTTTCAAGGCTTTTAGAAGCCCATGTGTGCAAATCATGAATTTGAAAATTTTGACGATATTGAGAATTCGACCGGGTCAAGGGAGAGAATTTAAGATTACAAGCTTTAATGATTTTTGTGGTAAGTATGGTATCATACAAGAATTTTTAGCACCCAAAACTCCACAACAAAATGGAGTTTTCGAAAGGAAAAAATAGAACACTTCAAGAAATGGCTAGATCTATATTGAATGGAAGTAAATTGTCTATTCAATTTTGGGCCGAAGTGTTTAACACAGCATGTCATGTGTAACATAGCGTATCTTCGAAGCTTTTTAAACAAGACAATGCACTTTGGAAGGGAAAAAACCATATGTAGGTTACTTTCATATTTTCAAAAGTAGGTGTTATATTCTTAGAGATCGGGAACAATTTGGAAAATTTGAGAGCAAAAGTGATTAAGGAATTTTCATTGGCTATTCAACTCATAGTAAAGTTTACCGAGTGTACAATCAAAGAACCAAGAAGCTTTTTAAACAAGACATCCTATGCACTTTGGAAGGGAAAAAAACCATATGTAGGTTACTTTCATATTTTCAAAAGTAGGTGTTATATTCTTAAAGATTGGGAACAATTTGGAAAATTTGAGAGCAAAAGTGATTAAGGAATTTTCATTAGCTATTCAACTCATAGTAAAGTTTACCGAGTGTACAATCAAAGAACCAAGAAAGTGTTAAAGTCTATAAATGTTGTGATAGGTGATGTATCTTTGTTGAATGGTCAAGTGGCAGAAGAAAAACAACATAACCGACCATCTGACCAGCTGAAACAAGCAATAAGACAATATTGAAGAAATGTCCAAATCTGCAGTTATTTGCTACTGAGGAAGTATCTGTGCAAACTAGAGAACCTTCAGTTACTTCAGATGATGACTTAATTAAAACAATGGAAGCAAAATGTATACTTTTAAATACTCAAAACTCAAGAGCAGCTGAGTTGAACCAAGATTCTCTATCACGAATCCGAAGAAATAATCTAGTAGAAAATGTCATTGGAGATGTTAGCGAAAGAAGAAAAACAAGAGAAAGAAAAAAAAGTTGATTATCAAGAACTTACAGGCTACTTGTGTTACACATCTTCACTTGAGTCAAAGAACATTAAAGAAGCACTACAAGATGAGTTCTAAACAACAGCTATGCAAGATGAATTGATTCAGTTTGCATGGAATGATGTATGGGAATTAGTGCCAAGACTATTGGATACTAATGTAATTAGAACAAAATGGTTGTTTTAGAATAAAATAGATGAATAGGGTAATGTCACCAGAACTAAAGCAAGGTTAGTAGCTCAGGGATACCCTCAGGTAGAAGGAATCAACTTTGAAGAAACTTTTACACCAGTGGCAAGACTTGAATCTATCAGACTATTATTGGGCATAACATGTGTAAAGGGGTTTAAGCTATATCAAATGGATGTAAAGAGTGCCTTTTTTAATGGATTTATACAGGAAGAAGTGTATGTCGAGCAGTCGAAAGGGTTTATTGACTCAACCCATGCAGATCATGCCTATAACCTAAACAAAGCTCTTTGTGGCTTCAAACAAACACCAAGGGCTTCATACGAAAGGCTCACACATTATCTTATCAAGCAAGGATATAAATGAGGTAGCGTTGACAAAACTTTGTTTATTAAAAAGTTTAAATATGATTTTGTGATGGCTCAGATCTACATTGATGATATTGTGTTTAGTGTTACACATCCAAAGATGGTAGATGACTTTGTAAAGTTAATGACATCCGAATTTGAAATGAGTATGGTAAGTAAGCTAAATTTCTTTTTGGGTTTGCAAGTTAAGCAAGTGAAGAATGAAATTTTTATATCGCAAACCAAATATGCCAACAACATAATAAAGAAGTTCAGTCTTGAGAATGCCAGATATGCAAGAACACCTATGAGCATCTCAACGAATCTACATAGAGATGAGAACGGGAAAAACATTGATGACAGTTTATATCATAACATGATCGGCAATTTATTATACTTAACTACAAGTAGGCCAGATATTTGTTGTATGTGCTCGCTATCAAGCCAACCTGAAAGAAACACATCTAACGACGGTCAAGAGGATTATTAGGTATGCAAATGGAACATCTAATTTGGGATATGGTATACATCATATTCTACATGTTATCTTGTTGGATATAGTGATGCAGATTGGGCTGGAGACTTAGACGATCGCAAAAGCACTTCAGGAGGGTGTTTCTTCTTAGGAAACAATTTGATCTCTTTGCATAGCAAGAAGCAAAACTCAATTTCACTATCGACTACTGAGGCAAAATACATAGTTACAGGTAGTTGTTTTTCACAACTTCTTTGGATAAAACAATTATGAGAAGATTATTGGATTGATCAGAATGTGTTGACTATCTTATGCAATAACAAAAGTTTCATAAACATCTCTAAAAATCCAGTTCATCATCTAAGAATGAAACATATTGATCTCAGGTATCACTTCATTTGAGAGATTGTGGAAAACAAAAAAATCATCTTATCACATGTATTTACAAAAAAGCAATTGGTGGATATCTGCACGAAATCTCATAATGTAGTAAAGTTTGAACTTTTCAGAGGGGCTTTGGGACTTTGTGCCCTACATTATTAATGTGTTTTATTTTTTCAAAAAATAAAAAGAAAATATCACTATTAAAATAAGGTGTCTTTCATCTGAGGGATTCAAATCCCTAATTATTTTTAACGTCTCCTTATACTACTGTCCTCTCTACACATATCGCCCATACCTCTGCTTATTCAATCTAACATTTCTGTAGCTGCTCCATTCATCAAGACCTGCCTCCGTCTCTTCAGCTTATCTATCCATCACCACTACTATTTCACGCTAGATAACCACGCCACATCGGTGATACTCCAGCCCTCTTCATCTTCGACTTTCTCAATCACGACATATCCTATAGCTTCAACCTTAGCTGTGATGGCATCTTTCTCTTCATGGGCGTCAACTTATGGTGGATTTCTAGACACACTATCACTGTATTTTCATCTTCAACTTTGTAGATATCAGCTTATATGGTGGATTTCATTCAACATTTTCACTGTAGTGTCATCTCCTATCTCAAGATTTGGACCTGACACTGGTTTATATTTTTCTTTACCGTGGAGTAAGACCTATTTTGGTTTCTTCACCGTGGAGTAAGACCTATTTTGGTATTGTTTCCTTTCTCTTCATATTGTTTCAGCTTGATTGTGGTTGGAATCTACTAGTTTGTAGTTGAAATTTGAATGCTTGATTGTGGTTGGACTTTGACTGATTGTGATTGGAACTTATTGATTTGTGGTCAGAATTTGAATGTTTGATTGTGGTTGGTCTTTGATTGATTGTGGTTGGAATTTAATTGGTTGTGGTCGATAACTTTAGGAAAGAATAAGAAGAAAGTTTTATCTTCAGTTTTTGACAAAAAGGCAGTTGCCCCAACATGACGCTCAAGTCAATTACTGTTGAATTTAACACTCGGTAGGAGTCTCACCTGGGCTGGATCCTCTTCAGCAGCTCCTATTGACATTGCCAACACTACCTCCATTCGCGATACAGTAGATCTGGATTATAATGTTACACATGTCATATTATCTATGGTTGAAGAATATGCTTAGGATTCCGATGCAACTCCTACAACATCTGCTCCACCAACAATGCCTCTTATGACTCCTGTGAAATGTACAAAGATGAAATTTCAAAAAATAGTTCACCCACCTCATTGTCATTCTTTTGTTCGTTTGATAGTGGATGATTCCATTTCCTTCAAGTTGTATTCTTGGGCAACTGAACAAAAATGGATGACTCTAAATGATGTTGGGTTTGTTTTTGATCGTCCATTCAACTTAGATGAATTTCAACAACATGGTTTGGATTCTTTACTATCGGAACACTCTTTATTGCAAAATTCACTACTTCCGAAGCATTATGACATTGATCTAGTAAAGAAATTCTATTGCAACTTATCCTGTGACATTTTAAATGCGGATGCTATGACTTATGGCGTATGTGAGGTCAGGTAGCCCAATTTAATGCTGCTCATTTAAATTTATTTATGGCGTTTGATAATTTGATCAATGATCTTCTTTATCATGATGATTGGACTGTGTCAAACGATTGGATTGCTATAGTATTAACTAGAAGTAAGTTGACTGCATGGCCATCTAGTTCTGTTTTTCGCTCTTCTATGTTGACTCAAAAATATTTCGTGCTTTTTAAATTGATTGTGGCCAACTAGATGCCGAGCACACACGTTATTTCTATCTACTTAGCACAGGCCAAATTGATTTGTGCAATTGGTACTGGACTGAGATTCAATCTTAGTCGTCTCAGCATTGAAGCAAAATTGGCTATTGAGAGTAAGACACATTCTCTATTATGTTTTCCATGCTTGATCTGACAGTTTTTATATGCCAATGAAGTTTCCAGGATTGAGACAGGCATGCTTGAGTTGGTGGCATTGATGAATATATCTCTCCAAATTTTTCAACAACCACGAAGGGTGGATTTGCCATATACCACTTCGGGTCCCTCGGATGCAGCTTCTGTTAATCCACATGCAGCTCTCTTTGCTGAAATTGAATGGATTGAAGGCATCATTCAAGTAGCTACTGAGACTCTTCACAATTTAAAGCAGTGAGTTCTTCACTTTCCCGGCGCTTCTTGATTTTGTCTTTTTGGTGTGTATTGTCTCAAAGGGGGAGAATAATTAAGATAAGACTTGTCTACTGCTGCAGTTGTATTTTTTTCTTCTCTCTGTGTTTTGTTGATTGAACTTGATTTATGATTGTGTAATTGAATATTACATTGAGGGAGAGCATTGTGAATTCCATCTTTATATGTTTAATTATGATTAGTTATGTGAAGTTCAAGAGTTACGACAAAAATGCCAAAAAGGAGGAGATTGTTAGGATTATATATATATATATAGTTTTGGCATCTTAATTGGACATATAAGATATGAATTATAGTGGGGTTAAAAATAAGAGGTTGTAGTTGTGAAAGACTCTTACATTATATTGGAGTCTATTATCATGTTGATATTGGAATTGTCTTACTACTAGACATGTTAGAAATTATTGCTAGATTTGCAGGTTTTGTGGATTAATGAAACTAAAAGGATGAGGTTGTTGCGTGTTCGAATTGGAATGATGATTGCATGGTTATAGTGGGATTCTATTGAAGTGGGACTCTCATTGTGTGAGAGATTTGTGAATATCTTAAATCTACGGTTGAAGTTAATCTCTCAAGTGTGTGTGTGTTAATTATCAAGAAAAAAATGATTGTGGTGGTGTGAGAGCTGAACAACGTGTATTGAGTGAGACATATGCTACGGTGAAGAGAGTCATGGTGTAATGAGTTAGTGATAGCTATAGTGAAGTGAGTTGGAGTATTTTTTTTTCAAGATGTCTTCATCTGGAGTTGTGAGATGTTTTTGTAAAAAAAGAACATTGTGGGTCTTCATCTATTGTCTATACTTCCGTATGGTTTAATTGAAGTTGTCAAAGTTAGGATGGATCATTTCAATTGAAGGATTATTTCGAGAAGATAAAACCATAAGAAAGTTTTTCTTTTATATCAAATTTATTGTCGTTTAGTTCTTAATTGATTAAGTACTTGAGTTATTTTTTATTAATTGTTCTTTGAGTGAATGTAGTTAGAAAAATCATCTGAGTCGATTGTATTATCAAGTGTGAAAATCTTTTATGGAAAGTGGGGTTGAGAAATAGTTACAAGGATTGAGCGATGTTGTTTTAATGTGAACTCGTGTAATTCTACTAAACTTTCTTAAAAGTATTAAGCTATGTGAGAACCTCGCAAACGTAAACAAGATATACCGAACTGTATTACCAAATTTTTTATATTATTATTATTTTGTTTTGATTCGTTTTATTTTTATTTGTGTCAGAGAAATTTACAAAAAGTTGAAAGTTTGCCAAACAATTAAGAGTTTCGAATTTTCAAAAACAATCTTGATTAGCTGATTTACTTTGTACGTACGGTACCGCTACACATGTTTGTACCTGAATTGATCCCTGACTTTGACTTACATTTTTAGTTTTGAACATAAGTTTCCTACTACTTTGGCAACACTCGGATCTGGAGAAAAAAGCTTAACTAATTTAAAAAGTACTTCTTCTTTTCTTATTGATCTGTTTCCTGGATTTAATGTTAAATTATCAATACTTGGAAATATGTATTAAGTTCTAAATTTAACTACATAGGCAATAAATAATTGAAGGTTAAGATTTGTTATGGTACATTATTAATTTACTTTTCTAATCAAACATATCAATAATGAAATAAAGTTAAATATAAATAATGACTACATTGGTTCCAATTATACATAATAATTATGTTGATTCAATTTTAAACAACCATCAAACGTAATAGTTAATTATAAAGATACAATATCAAATAAACGTAATGATAAAGATACAAGTAAAAGAAAGTATATATTAAATATCAACCGTGTTATTGTTTTCTTGAAAAGAAACAAAAATCGAAATCGTAAAAATATAATAAAATAAAATAAAAATACTAAACAACTCCTAACATATATGATTCTTATGTTAATACATCATGAATGGATGTACACCTTACTCCATTACAACAATCTTGGTAGCCTTCCCGTCAATTGAAATAGGTTTCTAGATGCTAATCTTATCAAAATCTATTTGAAAGTCATTTGCTACTTTACTCGATCCCTTTGAATTTTCTACTGAAAGAACCAAACTTTGTGGAGAATCATAGAATGATTTTAAGCACTTGCAAGATGCAAAGTGGTGGTAAACCTAAACATATGAGAAAAGTGAAATTAATCACCCAAGTTAAGTCACAGTATATTTTCATATAATTTAAACTTAAAATATCTTTAAAATATTAAATCTTAAATCAAAATTTTATGAAAATTATTTAATTATTTGTTTTAATAAATATAATAATTTTACTGATAATTTATTAATAAATATTATATAAATTTCAATTCATTAATTTATTTATTAAAATAATTTATATTTATTTTTATTTAATACATCAGTAATCAAAACACAATTATATCAATATTAACAATTGAATAAATTTTTGTTTTTAAGAAATGAAATCTAAAAATCAGAAGTAAAACTAGACAGTATCAGTATGTGTTAGAAGCTTTCTTCTTTTTTGTTTTAACACCAATTGAACACTAGTAAAGTCACATAACATTTTATACCTAACAGGCTGGCATCTTTGGAATTCTACGTGACTTTCCCTGCAATGTGATCTCTTTCCAATGTTATGTTATGGCATAGCATTTAAAACTAGTGGCTTTTAATCAAAGATTATCACATCCACATTTAGTGTGGTCAGTCACAGCACGACAAACATTGTTGAGATTTGACAATGGCCCAGATAAATATAATAGTTTATTGACTTTTGCAAAGTGCAAACAATGTCGTGAGACTCCATTAAGCTACCTCACGCCTTCCCAGTATCAGATATGTCTTACGTTTGTTTTCATTTTGATAGCCATTTGTTAGTATTTAGTAATACGCCAAAATACCATTTCTCTGGTAAATATTAACCATAACTTTAAGGATTTGCCAATTTTTTTATTACCGACTTGTTAAAGCGCGCAAGTCAATTTGCAACGATCGTCTAATTAAAGCCTCTTGATGCAAGATCTAAATACTTTGATACGGTATCTTAGGTCTAGCCACGAAACGTTCACCTTTATATACTAGCCTATATCATGGCTCGATATCCAAAAGAAAGGTGTGCACGATTAACCTATGGCGGGAGTGGTCCTGCATAGGCTCGTTAATTAAAAGTAATTGGGGGTTTATGGAGCACAAACTAAAATTCTTAAAGATAAAAGCGACAGCCTTTCCCATAATTTAAGATACTTCTGAAATTTTTCTTAATTTTTAAAATTTTCAGAAAAACTCTTTCTTGTTTTCTATTTTTCAGAAAAATCTCTTCTTTTAAATTTTGATTAAAACGTAACAATAGAAAATACACAGTAAGCATTACATTAGTATCAATCAAATATTATTTACATAATGATTCAACCTAATTCTTAAATTTGAACCAAGTTAATTAAATATGATAACTAAGCTAAATAATTTGTTATAATTATCTTAAATTATTAATTTAAATCAAAACTAATTAATTTAGATCAGGTTTAAGAACTGAATTGAGTTATCATATAACTAGCATTTGATTAATCTACTTCTAATGTTCATAACATATCTATTTTGTTGTTATTTTTAACCAAATTCTATAAGGAGTTCTTTAGAAAACTAAAATTGAAAGCACTTTTTAAAAATTTTAAAGATTAAGGATTCCTTAAACTTTCTTAAATTACAAAGGAGGTATATGTCTTTTACCCAATTTTTAAACCAAGAAACTATTTAAACTTTTTTAAGTTGTCATATGAAATTTAAAACTAATTACATATTATTTTGTTGTGTTTTCTTATAAAAATAGGAATACATCTTAATAAACTATAAAAAATATTTATTTGAATTTTTTAGAAATTACAATATCAACAAAAATATTTAATTCAAAATCTTAAATTATTGGGTGAGACTCATACATAAATTACATGTTATTTCTCTTTGTCCATATTGTGGCTAATGCTCAAAAGTAGTTTGTTTATATTTTTGTTTAGTTAAAAAAAAGCCTGTTTATAGTTGACTTAATCTAAATTAATTGACTGATGTTATAAGTTTTTAATTTTCATGGGACTTTAAGGCCAATTTTAACTTCAACCCAACACTTTTCTCCAATCTTTTAAAGAGTTGAACTTCTAACAAATAGGTTTCTAATTCGTGGAAGTGCCACCATTATACCAGTAGCGCTTCTTAAAATACCATTGACATCTAAAATTAAAGTTTAACCCGAAAAAGTCTCTAAGGCCTACTTGCTTATAGCACAATCTATACCATATTTACTAATGGTACTAATTTACTTCATTTCCCTACATGTTTACTCATGGAACGAGTTTACTTTAATTTTTATTGTTAGTTGAGTGATATTATTAGTAATGAGCTTTTCTAATTGTTGGGTTTTTCTACTAGAAACAATTTATCTTGTTTACGCAGTGACAATGATTGGATGGACTCGTGGGTGTATAAAAACATTCACACATGCATACAAAAACATATTCATATGATAAATAATCCAATTTACAATTAGTGTTGAAAAATTGGGATGAGATTCGTTTCCATGTGCAATAGAATAAGAATGAATCATTTTCATTTAATTTTCTAAAAATCATATCACTTTAAATATTATAACAAGATTAATGCATAAATATAATAAGTATAAATATAAACCATACCTTATTATGAAAATTTTGTAGCTCCCTCAAATTGTTTCTAAAATTGGTTCATCATAACTACCTCAAATTGTTTCTAAAATTTGTTCATCATAACTATCTTTCATGGTCTTGAGGGTGAAGTTAATATAAACACTTGAAAGGATTTCATGTTGTCTACTCTGGAATGAAGCCACAAAAAGTAGTAAAAAAGTAAATTAATCTTAGAGCCTTTCCAGTAGAGAAGTTATTTCCTGCATTGTGAGTAACCAATATCATAATAGAGATATGTGGGATAAGACAATTCATTATATAAGCATTGTATGAATATTAGGAGAGGTTTTATGGAATTATGTGCTAGTTGGCCACACCATTAGATTTTTGGGGAACTATTGATTCAGTACTTTTATGAAAAGTTATTGCCAATGGTTAAGAGTACGGTAGATGCAACTAACGGAGGAGCTTTCATAAATAAAACACCTTAATCAACTAGACAATTGATATCAAATATGGCCAAAAATGCTCAGTAGTTTAGGACAAGGATGGATGGAGATGTTAAATGTGTGAATGAGTTAAGTAATATTAACCTTGAGGATAAAATTTGGATTTGTCTGCTCTAGTTTGTCAAGTGGCTATAGGTCAATTACAATCAACATGAGTTTATAGAAAGTGCATTTTGGATTTGTCTGCTCTAGTTTCTTAAATGGTTATAGGTTAATTGCAATCAACATTAGTTTATAGAATGTGTTTATTCCCTCAATGTCCTAGAGATATATGGCCTATATTACAATAAGACTCCCTTCAAAAAGCTAACAAAATAAGGGATTTCTTGGTCAATCTTAACAAAAATATGACCCTCATTCCAATCATTATAATCTAGGATCGAGAGATTACTTGAACTTTAGCTATGAAAATCAACGAGGGAAATATAGATGCTAACCTTATAATTTCAATAGACAACCTCAAGCATCTACATATGCTTAATCTCGATCTTTAATTTTAGATATGTCTTTAGATGAAATTGTTAAAGTACTTTCTACTATTACTTAACAATTTCAATAAGGGACAAGAGCAAGCCTTTGAAATTTAAAAAATTAGATAACTCATTTAGCCACCTCCATTGAAAGTGCAAGCATTGGGAAAATTACCTTCATAAATGATTGTAAATCCTAAGGAGAATATCAGTACAATGACATTTAATTATTTGAAGGAAATTTGATCTAGATCTTCTGTTGGACCAATGGTGGTTAGCAAATTAAATCCCTTTATGTTTTGATAATAATAAAATATCTAGAACTAGTTAAGAAATTATTTCAGGCATTTTGGGATTATTATTCAGTGAAAGAATTGTGCAAATCAAGATGGTCAAGTGATTAATCATTGAAGAATCAAGATGAAAGTTTCTTTATTAGTGAAAGAGACATTAATAAGGAGAATTATAGAAGATTTGGTTGGATGTTACCGTTGAAGACAACACAAGTCGACTTGCACAGCATAAGTCAACTTATACATCAGGATCTAAACAGCACAAGTCGACTAGAACAGTATAAGTCGACTAACATATGAAGATATGTCAACACAAGTCGACTAATAATACATAAGTCGACTTATCGAGGACCACAAGTCGACTTACACAGCACAAGTCGACTTATGGAAGAGCAGAGATGAAATTTTACGAAAAATGTTATCACAAGTCGACTTATACATGACGACAAGTCGACTTATGGATACAGCAAATTAATTCCAACGGTTATATTAGCCACAAATGGAAAGGAGGATGTTAAGGAACGGTCATGACAATCATACAACGGCTAGAATGGCTTCCAACAGCTATTTTTCTTCAAGTATAAAGAGTGGATGATTGATGAAGAGACTACAGAAGTTCTACAAGTGAAAATACTCTTTTTTTTCTCCAAAATTGCTCATTATTGTTCTTATCTTGTTACATCATTGTATTGAGCTTTGTTCTTCAAATTTTATCTTATTTCTCTTACAATTTGAGCGACTAGTGAAAGGTCACGTGTGGGGTAGGATTTGTGCCGGAAAACAAATCGAGTGTAAAGGTAGCTTGAGCCGGAAATCAAGTGGTATTGTAAAAAGTTTACACTGAACTACAAAGTGTGAAATAAAGTGGTTTGCAAAATCCTAAGTTGGAGCTTAGGTAGAGGACGTAGGTCTTAGCACCAAACCTCTATAAAAACAGTGTTTGCTCTTTTTCCCTACTCTTTACATTTAATTTTGATTAAATTATTTTTGTGTGAATTAACTTCTGATTTTGTTGTAGAAAATTACAAAAAGCTTAAAGATCTATTCAACCCCCCCTCCTAGATCGTTTACAATTGGTATCAGAGCTGAAGTATCCAGGAATGACACACAATAACCTAGCGGAAGAAGGTAACACAAACAATCGCCCTCCTCTATTTAATGGTACTAACTATTCTTCTTGGAAAAATCCTATGAAGTATCACATTATAAGCGAGGGAGTGGAATACTGGAAGATTATCATTTTTGGTCCTTAAGCTCCTTTGAAAGAAAACGGTGAGTTAAAAACAGAGATGGAATATGACGACAATGATTGGAGGCAAGCATACATCAATGCGAAGGCTATGAAACTGATATACTGCGCTCTCACGGTCGAGGAAAGAAACCGAGTTAACTCTTGTACCAGTGCTAAAGAAATGTGAGAAAGACTTCGCATCACCCATGAAGGAACCAACCAAGTCTGGGAGACAAAGATCAACATGCTTCTTCATGACTATGAAATGTTTGTCATGAAGGAAGGTGAGTCTATTTTCACTATGCTTGATCGTTTTGCAGAAATCATAAATGGATTAGGCAACCTTGGAAAGCATATGACGGATAGCGAGAAGGTGAAGAAAATTCTTCGCTCAATACCGAAGGAATGGTACTCACAAGTCACCGCCATTATGGAATTCAAGGATCTCAATCATTTGGAATTCAATGCCTTGGTGAGATCACTTATCAACTATGAGATCATTCTCAAATCCAGAGGAGGTAGAGGTAAGTCACAAAAGTCAATTGCTTTAAAGGCTAATATTTCTTCTCTTGATGAAAGTGATGAAGAAATAGATGAAGAAGAGGACGATGAAGAAATAGCAATGTATGTCAGAAATTTAAGAAAATTCAAAGGACTTCTCAAAAATCGGAGGAAAGAATTAAATGGTGGAAGAAATGGAGAAAGAAAGAGGTTTGTCGTGGAAAGAAAATCAAAGGGGTATGATGAAAATAAGAGCAATGAAGAATGTTGGAAGTGTGAAAAAAGGGGACATCATGCAAGAGAATGCAAGAGCACTTCTTTCACATCAAATTTCCATAAAAGTGACAAATACGACAAAGGGAAAAAGAAAACCAGCCTAGTAGCTACTTGGAGTGACGATGAGGAAGCATACCAAAGCAATGATGAAAACAACTTGGCGCTTATGAAAAATAGCTCAACAAGTGATGATGAAAATGAGGTAACTTTCAATGATCAAGATCTAAGAGATTCTTTTGATGCTTTGCAAGCTGATTTTGAAGAAGCTATTGAGATTAACAAAAATTTGAGAAAGAAAATAAGAGAATTGGTTGCTGAAAACAGTGCCTTACATGAAACTATTGATGATTTAGATAGTCCAAAGGAAGATCATTCTGCATGCCTTGTTGAAAAGGAAAATCTTATTTGTGAGCTTAATAGACTTAGAAAGGAATTTTCTTATGTGGTTGGAAAATTTGCGAATGGAAACGAAAAGTTTGAAAAACTATTATCTTTGCAAAGATATTCGATTTCTAGACATAGATTAGGATATGACCCTTTTGATAGAGATTGTTCCTTAATTTCAAATTTTACTAAGGATGGAAAAATTGCTCTGTTGGACCCCGATTTTTCGGTAGAAATTAGAAATATTAAATGGAATTAAATGAGTGTGTTTGTATAGGTATTGTGTTATAGATGTTATTGTACTTAGAGGAGATTGATGAGAAATGAAGTGATTGATTTTGATGACTTTGAAAATTTAGTACAGTTGTATGAGTTATGAAAGTCAAAATGAACTAGTTGATTGAAATGGAAGTTGAAAAGCAAGAAATAATTAGTGAAAGTGTTATATTTTGAAGAAAATAGAAAGTTTGACTTTTTAGAGTAAAGAGTTGATTTTTGATTTAGGCAGATTTTGAGGAAATGATCTTAATAAAAATTGCAGCTTATGTTGAGAGCTTTCCGTAGCCATAAAGTATGCTATTTTTCGATATCGGGATTGAAAGTTATGATCTTTGAAAGTTAAGTGTATTTTGCCTTGGTTTTGGAAAATGCTCTAAGTGTCGGATTGTATATGTTGTGTTCGAGGCGATTTCTGGACTGATGTGGTTTGAATTGGAGTAAATGATTTATGTGAAAGTTATAGAGAATTAGAATAGCTTTAAAATGATGTATAATATGAAATTCTTAGTGGTGGAGGTTGAAAGATATGGTAATGTGAAATTTGGACATTGCTTAGGTGATTGCTATCAGGGCAGAACCTTTGATTGAAAAATTAACTTAGCTAGAGGTTGAATTTGCTTCAGAGTTCTTCATGAATATTGTAGAGCTTGTTTTTATATTTCTATTGATATAAAGCACGAAAATATTGGACAAGGGAGTAGAAAGTTATGATTGTTAGAAGTTCTGATGCTGTTTAGTGTGAAACTGATCGACCAGTCAGCTTTGTGTGGCGATTTTGATCCATTTAGAGGTCGATATGATTCTTAAGGCCTTCATGAAAGTTGTAGGTATTTCTTCAAGTTTTCCATAGACACCAAGTTTGTTAAATTTGGAGTTCTGGATCAAAAGTTATGATGTTTGCAAGTTTTGGCACTGTTGAGAAATTATCGATCAGTCATCTTTGTGTAAACTTTTGATCCCTTTAGAGTCCGAGCTTGATTGTGAGTCCTTCTGCAAAATTGTAGATCTGTCTTTTATCTTTCCAAAGAAACAAACCGTGTCTAATTTGGAGCTCGGAGTCAAAGTTATGAACGTTTGAAGTTTGAAGGTCGGATCGTATGGTTGATCGCCCACCCGCGCGCGCTCGCGCGAGCGACCGACCTGGTGCGGGAGACCGACCTGGTGCGGGTGATCGACCTGGTGCGGGAGACCGACCTGGTGCGGGCGACCGACCTGGTGCGGGAGACCGACCTGGTGCGGGAGACCGACCTGGTGCGGGCGACCGACCTCTCTTCCTTGTTTTGGCCATAACTTCTTCGTCCGACATTCGATCGACCTAATTTTTGAAGCGTTGGATTCCTAAGAAATTTTTCTACCTTTCCATGCTAGATTGATCGGTTTTAGCACAAATTTGAAAAAGGTGCATTGAAACAAAGTATGACGACCAGTTGATTAAGTATGGCTATGCTTCAGTAAATTGAAGATAACTTGAGCTGTAGAGCTCGGATTGAGCTGATTCTTTTTTTAGAATTAAACTAGAGAGATGGGGCTACAAATGTTATGAAGGAGCCGAGCTGTAATGTAGCCTCTAAGACTTCCAAATGTAGGTCGGAATTTCAGTGTAGTGTTCAGTCTTAGTGTTGTAATGATTGAATAGTGTTTAGTAATATAGGTCGCTAGAGCTCGTTAGAGCTCGGATTGAGTTGATTCTTGTTGTAAATTAAATTAGAGACATGAGGCTACAAAAGTTATGAAGGAGCTAATCGACAATTGAGCCTCTAAGACTTCCAAATACAGGTTGGAAGTTCAGTGTAGTGTTCAGTCTCGGTGTTATAGTGGCTGAACAGTGTTCAGTATTTTGGATATATCTCAATTTCTAGAGCTCTGATTGAGTTGATTCTTTTTGTACATTAAACTCGAGACATAGATCTATAAATGTTAAGAAGGAGCCGACTGACAATGGAGCCTCTAAGACTTTCAAATACAGGTCGGAAGTTGAGTATAGAGTTCAGTCTCAGCTTTGTAATGGCTGAATAGTGTTCAGTATTATAGGTCGCTAGAGCTCGCTAGAGCTCGGATTGAGTTGAGTCTTTTTGTAAATTAAACTAAAGAGATGGGGCTACAAATGTTATGAAGGAGCCGATCGACAATGTAGCCTCTAAGACTTCCAAATATGGGTCGGAAGTTAGGTGTAGTGTTCAGCCTCGAGTCTGAAGAACAGACTTCAGTATTTTGGAGATATCTTGAATTATAGAGCTCTGAACGACCTGATTCTTGAAGCGATGGATTTGTAAGACATAGAGGGACATTTCTCTAGAAGAGAGTTTTGTCAAATGACTTCAGCTACCTGATCGAAATAAGGAGACAAGATGTCAGTTCTTAGGAAGGACATTGTTGGAAGATCACTTAAGTGTTAAGATTTAAAGGCTTATAAGTAAGGGCATAAGGGTCTTCTCTCATTCATTAATGGCAAGTTGGTAAATAAGAAGAGTTTACTTTAGTATAAGAAGGAGCAGTGAGTCACGATTTTGACAGAAACAAAAAAAAAGAGAATAAGAAGAGAAGAGAATGAGAGATTCGGATAGGAGAAAAGGAAGGAGAAAAGGAGAGAAATATTAGGGTTCGAAATTTTGCTACCTTCCAAGGATGATTTCAAGTTGATGCTAAAGGGGAAAGATGAAAGAAGGTACATCGATAGCACTTGGTACATCGATAGCGGATGTTCAAGGCACATGAGTGGAGACAAGAACCTATTTGCGGAAATCAAACCAAAGAATCAAGGATATGTCACTTTTGGAGACAACAACAAAGGTAAGGTCATTGGTATTGGTAAAGTGGGTAAGGAACCTTTGCCTACCATTGACAATGTTTTGCTTGTTGATGGATTGAAACATAACTTGTTAAGTGTTTCTCAACTATGTGATATGAATTTTAATGTAGTTTTTGAATCATCACATTGCATGGTTAAGAAGGATGGTCTTGTTGCTTTCATTGGTTTGAGACATGGAAATACATACATCGTCGATTTACATGATGATAGTTCTTTTAATGAAAGATGTTTGGTAACATTAAAAGAAAATGCATTTTTATGGCATAGAAAATTAGGACATGCTCCTTTGCCTTTAATTTCTAAGCTTTCAAAGAATGACATTGTAAGAGGATTGCCTAAGATAAAATTTGTTAAAGATCACTTGTGTGAATCTTGTTTAAAAGGCAAACATGTTAGAGAATCATTCAAACCAAAGAAGGAAATTTGTACATCTAGAATTCTTGAACTTGTTCATATGGATTTGATTGGACCATCTTGACATGCTAGTCTTAGTGGAAAATTGTATGTCCTTGTGATTGTGGATGATTTTTTTAGATTTACTTGGGTGAGATTTCTTGCAAATAAAAGTGATGCCTTTAACGAATTTACTAAGTGGTGTAGGTTGGTTCAAAATGAGAAAAATTTGTCAATTATTGCTATTAGAACAGATCATGGAGGTGAATTTGAATGTGAACCATTTGAGAGTCTTTGCGACAAATATGAAATGGAGCACAACTTCTTAACACCAAGAACTCCACAACAAAATGGTGTAGTAGAAAGGAAGAATCGCTCCCTTGAAGAAATGAGTAGAACTATGTTAAATGAGTACGATCTTCCTAAATCGTTTTGGGCGGAAGCAATCAATACGACGTGCTATGTCATCAATAGGGTGCATTTACGAAGAGACAAAAATAAGACACCTTACGATCTTTGGAAAGGTAAGAAACCCAATATTTCTTATTTTCATCCTTTTGGTTGTAAAGTTTTTATTCATAATAATGGAAAGAACAATTTAGGAAAATTTGATTCAAAATATGATGTTGGTGTGTTTATTGGTTATTCTTAAACTAGTAAGGCTTTTAGAGTTTATAATAATAGGACTAAATGTGTTGAAGAAAGTATTCATGTTAAATTCGATGATATGATTTCACCCCCGAGAAAGGTTTGTTTTGATGATGATGCAGGAAACTCAGGAAACGAAGTTGAAGAAATTGAATCCAAGTTTGAGGAATTGAAGTTAGATGAGGAAAATCATGTACCCAATACTAAAACATGGGCAAAAGCGAAAAACCATCCTATGGAGCAGGTAATTGGTGATTTAAATGATGGTATAAGAACCAGGAGAAATGTCTATAAGAATATGAGCAATTCAGCCTTAATCTTATTAGTAGAACCCAAGAATATAAAAGAAGCTCTTGAAGATGAGAATTGGCTTCTAGCTATGCAAGAAGAGCTTAATCAATTCAAGAGGAATAATGTGTGGGATTTGGTAGCTCCACCAAAGGATAAGACTATTATTGGAGTCAAGTGGGTAAATCGGATAAAATATGATGAGAATGGTGAAGCGATTAAAAATAAATCAAGGTTAGTGGCTCAAGGATTTTATCAAGAAGAAGGCCTTGATTACAATGAGACCTATGCTCTTGTGCTCGGTTGGAGGCAATTAGACTATTATGTGCGTTTGCGGCACATAAAAGGATCAAATTAAATCAAATGGACGTCAAGAGCGCATTTCTCAATGGATACATTCAAGAGGAAGTCTATGTCAAACAACCATCGGGATTTGAAGATCATGAGCATCCAGATTATGTCTACAAACTCAATAAGGCACTCTATGGATTAAAGCAAGCACCTAGAGCATGGTATGAAAGTTTGAGTACTTTTCTTACTCAACATGGGTATGTTCGTGGTAAGATTGATAATGCTTTATTCATTAAACATGTTGATCAAGATATGCTTATTTGTCAAATTTATGTTGATGATATTGTGTTTGGTACCACTAATGAATTTTTGTGCAAAGAATTTAGTGATTTAATGTAAAGTGAATTTGAAATGAGCATGATGGGAGAACTCAAGTTCTTTCTTGGATTGCAAATCAAGCAACTCAAAAATGGCATCTTCATTCACCAATCTAAGTACACCAAGGAACTTCTAAAGAATTTCAAAATGGAAGGGTGCAAAATGGCAGCAACACCAATGGCAACAAATGTGATCTTGGAGAAAAATGAACATGAAGAAGATGTTGATCAAAATTCTATAGAGGTATGATCGGCTCTCTCTTGTATTTAACTGCGTTTAGACTTGATATTATGTTTGCCACATGTCTTTGTGCTAGATTTCAATCTTGTCCTAAGATTTCTCACTTAAGTGCTTGCAAAAGAATTTTTAGGTATTTGAGTAGAATTGTTAATCATGGCTTATGGTATCCTAGTTGTGAATCATTTGATCTATATGCTTTTAGTGATGCTGACCATGGTGGCTGTAGGATCGATAGAAAAAGCACTAGTGGCTTGTGTCATTTCTTAAGATCATCTTTGATATCTTGGGCTAGTAAAAAGCAAGTTAGTGTAGCCATTTCTACTGCTGAATCTGAATATGTAGCAGCTGGGAGTGCATGTGCCCAAGTTCTTTGGATTGAACATCAATTACTTGACTATGGCATTGTGGTTAAAAATATTCCTATTTATTGTGACAATACCAGTGCAATTTGTTTGAGTAAAAATCCAATTCTGCATAATAGAACAAAGCATATAGAAATTAGACATCATTTCATCCGTGATCATTGTTTAAAAGATGATATTTGCTTGAAGCATGTATCTTCAAGTGACCAATTAGCTGACATTTTTACTAAACCTCTTAAGGAATATGTGTTTGTGAATATTAAATTAAAATTAGGCATGTGTGATTTAAATTCTTTTGGTTGAATTTGTTTTTGGCTACATTCATATATCAAATGGTCAAATTATGAGGCAAGTGTGCAATCACATCTGAAGATTCCATCATCATGATTTACACTTAGGCTGAAATGTGATTAATTTGGAGTTCTGATACTTTCTAGTCGACTAATGGATGTCTAAGTCGACTAATGGGTGACATGTCTGGTAACAAGTCGACTTATGAGGGAACAAGTCGACCTATGATTTACACAGCCTTTGGAGAATGAAGAAAGTTCAGGATAATTCGACTTATAAAGATCGACAAGTCGACTTATTAAGGTCGATAAGTTGACTTATGCAGGTAACAAGTCGACTTACGTCTACACGGAGCTTTTAAAACCTTTTCTTCTTCTCACTCTCCGAAAACCTATTTCTCTCTAAACCTCTAAAATTTCTTCTCCAAGTCGACTTATCTCTCTCAATCTTTTCAAATCTTCTTTGCCCATTATCTTTCAACCTCCATTATCACAACACCCACACATTTTCTCTTCACATCACTTTCTTATTTCGAAAACTCCTTTCTCATCTTTCTCAAACCCTAACCTGCGATTTTTTTTCTTCTCTATAAAAATCCATGGCTCCACGAAAATCTACAAAGAAAGGAAAAGAACTAGCTCCTCCACATGGTCCCCATGTTCACTTTGGACCACGAGTTCGTGGGTCTTCCTCGAGAGGAGATGCTTCAAGAGAGGATGATGTGGTTGAACCTAGGTTTGTCTCAAGGGAAGCACAAACCTTATATTACAAGGTACTCCAACATGAAGTATTAATTCCTTCTATGAGATTTGACTGGAATGAGCTAGATCACAGTGAGTTTTCATATGTGTTTTCTGATATTGTCAATCTTGGACTACGAGAATTCTTAGGTTTTCATTATGATATTTATGAAGATGTGGTTAGGGAGTTCTATGCGAATCTTTTTGTGACTGGCAGTAATGTGGAGGATGGAGTTATTCTGAAATCCAAAATTAACGGGAAAGAAATTTCTCTGTGTGAATGAAGTTTGTGTACTATGTTTCATTTGCCTAGAGGAGGAGTAAGGCCTCGAGCATCTTTTATTGATTTTGATATTTTGAGAAATGAGGATGGTGAGATCGATGAGGAAGCCGAAGAAAATTTCGGCTATACTGAGGAAAAAGGTGCTGATCTACTTAGTCGGTTATGTTCTGATCACTCACCTCCATTTGAAGCAATGGACTTGCCGTTCAATTATCGTTTGCTACATTATGCAATTAACATGGTTGTTTACCCGAAGAAGGCAAGTAATAATCAGATTACTTCATTAGATAAAGAGATTCTTTGGAATATGGAAGAAGGCAGAAAAATCAATTATCCGAGCTTGATTATACAAATGATGAGGAAAAATGCCAGTTTATTATGAGGACAGCTTAAAGGGAAACCAGTTCGACATAAAGGAATGCCTTATGCTACTTTGATAACATCTATCTCTCAGTTCCAAAAGTGTGCTATGAATAACTATGCTCATGTTCCTTATCCTCAAAGTTGGAGATTCACTCCTTATAACTTGAGAAGCATGAAGATGGTGAAAACCGTTGAAAAAAGATGGGTCTAATCTTATCATGTAGAGAAACTCGGTCTGACCTTGGAGAGTGAGCACGTGCCTCCACGACAACGGTCTAAGAGAGCAGCGGATCGTCCGAGTAGCTCTTGGGCCAGTAATGTGAGAAGGAGTGAGGTATCTCATGAGGAGCTAAATGAAATCAACGAGCAATTGGATGACCTCAATGATCGTGTTGATAACATTCAGAGTATGTTTATTGGGTTGGCAAAGAAGGTTGATGCTCAACATCGTATGTTGAAGAAGATTTTTAAGAAGTTAGGTTGTAGGCATGATGATTCTTCATCATGATGTGTATTGACTTTTGCCTTGACCAACATTTACTCTTATGTTTTCTTTAATGTCTGTGGTGCTTTTTGCATTTATTGGATTGATATCTTTTGTAATGACTATTTCTGTTTGATGTTGTGTTTGTTTTTGATACTTGATTGAGGGGGAGTATGAGTATGTGTGTTGATTTGAGACTTTGATTTGCAACCTTTTTCATCTCTATTAAAATTCCTTGGTTTATTAATTAAGGGGGAGACAAACTAACCATCAGGACAAGGGATTAAAAACCTTGATCAAGTTTCATGTTTTTCAAATTTCTTTTCAATTTCTAAATATTTTATCATTATAAAAAAGGGAGAGATTATTGGACCAATGGTGGTTGGCAAATTAAATCCCTTTATGTTTTGATAATAATAAAATATCTAGAACTAGTTAAGAAATTATTTCAGGCATTTTGGGATTATTATTCAGTGAAAGAATTGTGCAAATCAAGATGGTCAAGTGATTAATCATTGAAGAATCAAGATGGAAGTTTCCTTATTAGTGAAAGAGACATTAATAAGGAGAATTATAGAAGATTTGGTTGGATGTTACCGTTGAAGACAACACAAGTCGACTTGCACAGCATAAGTCGACTTATACATCAAGATCTGAACAGCACAAGTCGACTAGAACAACATAAGTCGACTAACATATGAAGATATGTCAACACAAGGCGACTAATAATACATAAGTCGACTTATCGAGGACCATAAGTCGACTTACACAACACAAGTTGACTTATGGAAGAGCGGAGATGAAATTTTACGAAAAATGTTATCACAAGTCGACTTATACATGACGACAAGTCGACTTATTGATACAACAAATTAATTCCAACGGTTCTATTAGCCACAAATGGAAAGGAGGATGTTAAGGAACGGTCTGACAATCATACAACGGTTAGAATGGCTTCCAACAGCTATTTTTCTTCAAGTATAAAGAGTGGATGATTGATGAAGAGACTATAGAAGTTCTACAAGTGAAAATACTCTTATATTGCTCCAAAATTGCTCATTATTGTTCTTATCTTGTTACATCATTGTATTGAGCTTTGTTCAAATTTTATCTTATTTCTCTTACAAATTGAGTGACTAGTGAAAGGTCATGTGTGGGGTAGGATTTGTGCCGGAAAACAAATCGAGTGTAAAGGTAGCTTTAGCCGGAAATCAAGTGGTATTGTAAAAAGTTCACACTGAACTACAAAGTATGAAATAAAGTGGTTTGCAAAATCCTTGTTAAGTCAGAATGACTTTACATAAAAATGATTTTGATGTATAACAAAGAGAGATCATATACAAGATAAACAAAATGATACGCATTTAACTCGATACGCACGCGTACGCATTTAAGTCCGAGATGCACGGTTGCAAGAAAACAATGTATACGTATGAAGTTGATAAAAGTCAAACACAGACGAAGTTGAAAAAAGTCAGACGCAGACGCAGACACAAAAACAAAGCAGACGCAGACGCAAAAGCAAAGCAGACGCAGACGCAAAAGCAAAGCAGACGCAGAAAAGAAACAGACGCAAGAGTCAGTTCGAGTTAGTTACAGAACTCAACTGATTAACCGTTTCTTTAAAGATTAAAGATTAAAGATTCAAGAATCAAAGAAGCAGTTAGAGACGAAGGCTATAAATACAAGTCAAAGTTAAAAACTGAAGAGCTGGCTGATGTTAGAAAAATTACACAAAGTGAAAAAGCGATCAAGTGCGAATTAGCTGAGCGCTATCTTACTGTAACAAAGTGTTCAAATATTTTTTTGAGAAGAAAAGTTGTACAGATAGCCTGCAGAGGCTAAGTGTGAAAGAATACTGGTTGTAGAGACCTGAAGAGGCTCGTGAAAGAATACTGTAATGCTTTAAGAGATAGTGAAATCTCAGAAGAAACTCTGAGGACTGGACGTAGCTCACGGTTTGGGGTGAACCAGGATAAATCCGCGTGTCTACTACTCTTACTCTTTATCTTTATCTTGCCTCAAAGTTGATCATTACTTACTATTCATATACTTAGCATTGAAAAGTTTGATCAATCGGATTAATAAAGATTACAGAAAGAATTTTATTTCTAACAAGTAATTCGAAAAGATATTAAAAAGGAAATACAATTCAACCCCCTTCTCGTGCATTCTCTCGTATTTCTAAGTCTTTGTATTAACGTGTGATTCACTTCAATTAGTATCAGAGCCTGGTATCTAAGAATCACTTTGGTGAAGTGTGGATTAAAGATAATGGCGGAGTCACATGTATACATCGCTGAAGGTGCCTCAGTCACTAGACCTTCAGCATTCAACGGAGAAGACTATCATTACTGGAAAGATAGAATGCGGTTATTCATCGAATCTACACATGTAGACCTTTGGGACGTAATAGAGAACGGACCCTATATACCTGTAGATGAAGAAGGCAGTTCTATTCAACGAAACAGATGGACGGCTGATCAGAAAGCAAGAATACAACTGAATTCAAAGGCAAAATTTGTCTTAACGTGTGCCCTAAGCAGAAGCGAGTACGACAAAGTGCATGGTTGCGACACTGCAAAAGAGATGTGGGACACATTTTCCATTGCTCATGAAGGCACAAGTCAAGTTAAGGAATCCAAGATAAGTATTCTTGTACATCAATATGAACTTTTCATGATGGAAGATGAAGAATCTATTGATCAAATGTTTGGAAGATTTCAAACAATTTTCAATGGATTAAAAGCTCTTGGAACGACATACAATAACCAAGACCATGTTCGAAAGATCCTAAGAAGTCTTCCTAAGAGATGGAGACCTAAAGTTACTTCAAAGATCAAGAAGCCAAAGACTTGAGCGTGTTGAAGCTAGATGAGTTCTTTGGGATCCTCAAGATTCATGAAGTAGAACTCAACGAAGACAAGCCCAAACGAGACAAGTCAATAGCATCAAGGCCGTCTGTAAGAATCATAAGACTCGAGAGAAGGAGGAAGTCATCGAAAGCATTGAAGATTGAAGAATCAAAGGATGATAACTCAAATCAATCGAATCGAGTCAAGTGATGAAGATGACGAATTATCTTTCATTTCCGTAAAGATAAGACGATGTGGAAGAAGAAGCCCAGAGGTAACCGGACATTCGAAAGAATGGAAAAGATGAAGCTAAGCCGGATAAGTCTTCATCATTTGCTACGAGTGCAACCACTGGACACTACAAGTCCAATGCCCTACTCTCAAGAAGAAACCCAAGAAGAGTAGAGAAGGCAAGAAAAGCATGATGGCAACATGGGAGGACCTAGATTCATCTGAATCGACATCTGAGCTCCGAGTCATCGTAACATGCAAACATTTGCCTAATGGTGAGGAAGATAGTGATGAGGAGGTAAAATCAGATTATGATAATTTGCATGATGCTTATTCGTAATTGTTAGAAGATTCTCATGCTATTCGAAAACAAGACAAGTCATTAAAGAAAAGTATGTAGAAAATATTAAACATACCGAGATAATAGAGAGAAAATAGTTGTTTAAAGAAACAATTAGAAGATAAAAGAAAGATTGTAGATGATCGGAAGAAATTAATCGACTTAAGCTAAGGATTAAGAATTTATCACCGATTTAGCTACTTTCACGTAAAGTACAAAGAAAATGAATGAAATGCTTGGAAAATGTAGACATCCGAGTGATAAGATTGGATTAGGGTTTACTAGAAACAATACTCGATCTAGTAGCAAATCATCATTGAAAAAGAAAGATATAGGATAACACATTTTAATCAACGTCCGAGTAATATGCATTATAGATCATATCATAAGCATACTACTAACCATAAAGGACCCAAGAAAATTTGGGTACCAAGAAATAAAATAGTTTCTCCCGCAGATATCCTTCCTTGGAAGATACTGCAAAGACCATTAGTATTTAGGCGGTGGATGCTCGCGACACATAATGGGAAGAAGGTCTATGTTCCTAGATCTTGATATAAGAAGGAGGATCAAGAACTTTCGGAGACAACCAAAGATGGCAAAATTATTGGAATCGGAAAATAGGTAAAGATTCCTTTGCATGCATAAATAATGTAATCGCTTGTTGATGGTCTAAAGCATAACTTGATTAGTGTGAGTCAGTTGTGTGATTCTGGTTTCACAGTTACATTCAATCAAAATCTTTGCGAAGTTAGAAACAAAGATGGGTCTATACTTTTCTCTGCCAAGAGAAGAAACAACCTTTACAAAATCAATTTAGAAGATTTACAAAATCAAAATATTTCATGTTTTTTATCTTCTGAAGAAGAAAGACTAATATGGCAATAAAAGCTAGGTCATGTCTCTTTGAAACATATTTCAAAATTAGTAAAACATGATTTAGTAAGAGGTTTGCCAAAAATAAGTTTTGACAAAGAACTTTTATGTGAAAATTGCTTGAAAGGAAAACAAGTTAAAACCTCTTTTCCTTCTAAAATTTTTGTAACCTCATCAAGACCTTTTGAACTGTTACATATGGATTTGTTTGGTCCTACAAGGACATTAAGTCTTGGCAGAAAGAAATATGGACTTGTCATTGTTGATGACTTTACTCGATTTTGTTGGATATTATTCTTATCACACAAAGGCGAGTCTTTTAAGTCTTTAGAACTCTATCCGTAAAGTTACTTGAACGAAAAGGAATGTCCATTACTAGTATCCGGAGGATCATAGTGGAGAGTTTGAAATGAGAAGTTTAGAGTATTACGTGAAGAGAATGGAATTTCCCACAACTTCTCATTTCGGAACTTCTCAACAAAAGGAGTTGTTGAAAGAAAGAATAGGACGATTCAAGAAATGGCAAGGACCATGCTATGTGAGACTAATCTTTCTAAGTATTTACAGGCGTAAGTCGTGAATACAACATGTTATATTCGAGCAGGATCTTGTTGCGACCTATGTTGAAGACTCCTTATGAGTTATGGAATGGAAGAAGACCAAGCATATCGTACTTTCATCCATTTGGGTGCAAATGTTCCATTCGAATCTGAAAAAGCATTGGATAAATTCGATTCAAGACCTATCCAGAAATTTTTCTAGGCTACTCATCATCGTCTAAGGCTTTTCGAGTTTACAACTTGATTTCAAAGACTGTTGAAGAGACGATCCATGTCAAGTTTGATGATAGTTCTCAACCCCATAAGGAAGATGACATGGAGAATGAAGGTCCTTCAAAGAACTTAGATGATACCTCGAAACTCCTCGTCGGACACTCATGAGAACAAAATCAAGATATTCCGAAACTATAGAACTAAGGCGAGATTGGAAGTACAAAAGTTCTCATCCGGAAGAGTTAATTATCGGTGAGACCTCGGAAGGAGCTAGGACTAGGTCCAGATTCGCACGAAGCTAATGTAGCTTTTATCTCGAAGTAGAGCCTAAGAAGGTTGAGGAAGCTCTTCAAGATGAAGCTTGGGTGTTAGCCATGCAAGAAGAGCTGAATCAATTCACGAGGAATAACGTCTGGTCCTTAGTTCCAAAACCTCCTAAGAAATCCATTATAGGAACCAGATGGGTTTTTAAGAATAAGTTAGACGAATCAGGAAGAGTGAGTCGTAACAAGGCCAGATTAGTAGTACAAGGCTACAATCAGCAAGAAGGAATAGACTACAATGAAACATATGCTCCAGTAGCGAGACTTGAAGCTATAAGGATTTTGTTAGCATATGCAATCTGTCATGATATAAAGTTATTTCAGATGGATGTAAAGAGTGCATTTCTGAATGGCTTTATAGACGAAGAAGTGTATGTAAAACAACCACCTGACTTCGAAGATGTTAAAAACCCAGATTATGTCTATAGACTTCACAAAGCCTTATACGGCCTGAAGCAAGCTCCTAAAGCTTGGTATGATCGTCTGAGTACTTTCTTGATAGAAAATGGTTTCAGTAGAGGTCAAGTTGATAAGACGCTCTTTAGGAAGGATTTTCAAAATGATTTTATCTTAGTACAGATTTACGTTGATGATATCATATTTGGTGCTACTTGAAAAAGTTGTGCTTGAAGTTTGAGAGTCTAATGAAAGAGAATTTGAAATGAGTATGATGGGTGAATTAAAGTTCTTTCTTAGGTTGCAAGTTAAGCATCAAGAAAAGATCTTCATTCATCAACAAAAGTATGTGAAAGAATTGCTGAATAAGTTTGACATGAATAATGTGAAGCCTATGGCAACTCCGATGCATCCTTCAAATCTTTTGTCGAAAGAGCGAACTTGGTAAGAAGGTGGATCAAACCCTATATAGGGATGATCGGTTCTTTCTTGTATCTTACAACAAGTAGACACGATATTACATTCTCAGTATGCTTGTGTGCAAGATTTCAAGTCGATCCTAGAGTCTCATCTTATTCATTGTTAAAAGAATTTTGAGATATCTCGCAGGTACTACTGATCTTTGCTTAAAGTTTGAGAAAGGTAAAGATTTCACGTTAATTGGATATTGCGATGTGGACTATGCTTTGGAGATAGAATTGAAAGGAAGAGCACAAGTGGAGGATGTCACTTTCTTGGAAATCTTGTCTCTGGTCAAGCAAGACAAAGCTCAATTGCCTATCAACCGTGAAGCGAGAATATATATCCGCATGATTCTTTGCTCACAGACGTTGTGGATCAAATACCAGCTTGAAGACTATTCAGTCAAAAAGGAGGAGATTCCAATTTGTTGCGACAACACCAGTGCGATAAATCTATCAAAGAATCCAATTCAGCATTCCAGAGTGAAGCATATAGAAGTCAGACATCATTTCACGAGAGATTATGTTCAGAGGAAAGTGGTGATTCTACGCTTTGTTGAAACAAAACTTCAATGGGCGATATCTTCACTAAACCACTAAGTGAAGAACGCTTTGAAGATAAGATGCAATCTTAACTTGGTGATGCTAAATGAGCGAACGAGGCTAAAATAACGTGAGAAACTAACGAAATATATATACGAGAGTTACAATGGTAACTTTTCTCACAAGGAAGATTTTTTAGGAAAAATCTAATAAACTCGAGGTTCTTAATGATTCGAGAACCCATCACCCATAACCCTATAAGTAGATCAAGATGAGATTATAGCGATCTTTTCATCATCTCCCGACGGTTCATTTCTACTTTACCAATTCTCTCAAAATCTTCTCACTCAAAAAGTTCTCCGAAGATAATTTTTCGCCTATACAATGGAAGCGACCATGGTTTATGGAAGACTTGTGGACTTTGAGTCACTAAGGAGTGACGACATGGATGTAGAACCGAGATCACAAGAGTGGCTAGAAGAACTTCTTTCGAATACGAGAACTTGTCTATAAGGATGAGGTATATGAGTTCGGAAGAACGCCGTGCAGTAGAAGACACTATTGTATCCTCTGTGGTCGTTCTTGTCACAAAGATTTAATAAGGAAGGTGACCGATTGCCCATCGGTTGGTGAGAAACTATCTACCAAGGTTGGATGGATGTCCTCGCTTGGAATGAAAGAAGAAGATGTCAAGAGACGGCTCTATGGCACAAATGATTCCGGAAGAGGAAGACATCAAATCGATTCCAAAGGCTCGGGTTCTTCATGCAATCTGTTTAATTGCATTCTTCCCGTAATTGGTTCAAGGCATTTGGTGACTACTCTAGATGAACAATGCTGTTCTTTCTTCCGAATAGAAATCCCATAGATCTACCATTCTTAATCTTTCACTATATGGTTAAGGGGTTAAAGGAAACTACAAGTTATCCTTATGGTATGATTTTGACGAGGATCTTTATGGAATCCAATATTCGTCTGCACCACAGTATCAGACGAACTGTTCCTGTGAATAGCAAAATCGATGCACATACGATTCGGCGAATGGGTATGAACATAGTAGAAAGAGACCAAGCCGACTCTTCAAGGAAGCCAAGAACTGAGGGGGAGCGTGTATTGAAGAAGACTCCTGTCTCAAGTTCTCAATCGCCAGTAAGTATCAAATCGCCTACTGCCGAACTAAGGAGAGTGCTAGGGAGACCTCTCATGAAAATGGCGAGTCCTCTTTTCGGAGAAAGCCAATCTCAGAGGGCAAAGCAAAGTGCGCCAAAGAGACAAGGAGAAAGTCTCTTGGCGAGGTCAGAAGAAAGCCAAGAGATCTCCAAGAATCGGACTCGAGGCAACAGGAAGAGAAGATTGTCAGAGAACAAAGGCGAGAAGAAACTTCTAAATCTTGTGCACCCAAAGCCACAAGATCCTTAATCTCTATTCTGGAAGAAGATACGACCAGAAAATCCAAAGAGACCGAGAGGAAGAGAAAAGCAACATCGATAAAAGAAAATCTCCGCTGAAAGAAATCGGTGAAACTAATCAAGCGAGAAAAGACTAAGAAGGTTAGTCGAAGAAGAACATCTCAATCTTGAGGACGTTAGTCAATGAAAGACATCACCGATCTTTGTTCAAGTAAAAATAGAAGCCGAAGCGATATACGCTCAGAAACCCTTTGGTTCAACAAGAAGAACCAATTGAAGAAAACACTGTTAAGGAAACACCTAATGATCAAGAAAAGGAGCTAGTAGAGGAACCAAGACCGAAACACCTTTTGGTCTAAAGAAGGAGCCAAGATGGAAGTCCAATTCGGTGACGCTCATCGCAAAGACATCAAGGAGCAACAGCGCTTTGCACTCGGATGTTGGACCAGTGCAAGGTACACAACTACCATAGATTTATGAGGAAACAAGTCGAAAATCAAAATGGTGGAAGTTGTTACTAGACAAAGGGTCGCTATTGCAATTGGTGTTCAACCAAAGAAGAAAATAGTGGCTATAGTGGAACCTATGGTGATTAATCACAACACATGGCAATTACTCAAAGAAGACGAAAGGATCTTCTATGACTCCTTGGGATTTGCTGCTACAATGCCATATCCTACAAATCGTCCCCGCCATCCATGTACCATTTTCCTAGTCACAAAGAACACGTAAATCATGGTTGCACTGCACATACAACCAAGATTTCCAAAAGATTTCACAAGGGAAAAGCAAAGTTGTATCCGTAAGATGATGCTAGTGATGATCATCCATGCATCAAATTGCGTAAGAAGTCTTGAAAATTGATGAAGCATGCACTCCTGCATGTAATCCAGATCAAGCGAAATGCAGCTACACTAATAGGAGGAACACCGTCCGATGGGGAAATATAAGAACAGAACATTTACTGAGTTCCTCGTTCGAGCGCTTCTTCGATTAGGCCTCGACTAGTACACTGCCTATATAGCACAAGCCTTACCCTGCATGGAAGACGATTCTTGTCTTTGCCGCCATTCCGCTTGATTTAGATCTTCCCAAGTTGAAACATTTATTCGCCCACCGACTTTTGAGATCAATGAAGACTACACTCCATCCTCTAATGCCTACACTACTTCAATTCCTTTCGCTCCTCCATCGCCAGGCGGTCAAGCCTCTTCGTCGGTTGATCCACCAGATGAAGTCGATGAATTACGTGGTGAACTCAATGACATGAAGGAGACGGTGAATGATCTCGAGAAAGATGATAGCGAATCGCTAAAGTGCCGAATCGCTCAATCATTTTTATTATAACAAATAGGGGAGAGCAGAAAAGAAGATAATCAATGTAAGAGGAGAGGATGTTCAGATGAAGAAGGTGTGACCACAATGAATTTAAGAAAGGAAGAAGATAAGTTTTTTTATTTTGCAACATCTCAAATTTTTGTTTTGTTTTGTTTTCTTGTATGTAATTTGTTATATTCAAAAGGGGAGATTGTTAAGTCGTAATGACTTTACATAAAAATGATTTTGATGTATAACAAAGAGAGATCATATACAAGATAAACAAAATGCCTGCATTTAACTCGAATACGACGCGTACGTATTTAAGTCCGAGATGCATTTAAGTTGCAAGAAAACAAATGTACCTGAGCATTTAAGTTGAAAAAGTCGACGCAGACGCAGTACACAAAAGCAAAGCGAGATGCGACGTAAAAGTAAAGCGAGCGCATACGTACGCAAAAGCAAAGCGACGTGACACGAATACAAAAGCAAAGCGACGCAAAAGAAACAGACGCAAGAGTCGGTTCGAGTTAGTTATGAACTCAACTGATTAACTGCTTTTAAAGATTAAAGATTCAAGATTCAAGAATCAAAGAAGCGATTAGAGACGAAGGTTATAAATACAAGTCAAGTCGAAATCAAGAGTGGTGATGTTAGAAAAATTACACAAAGTGAAAAAGCGATCAGTCGAATTAGTGAAGCGCTATCTTCTTGAATAAAGTGTTCAAATATTTTTCCGAGAAGAAAAGTTGTGCAGATAGCCTGCAGAGGCTAAGTGTGAAAGAATACTGGCTGATATTAGAAAAATTACACAAAGTGAAAAAGCGATCAAGTGCGAATTAGCTGAGCGCTATCTTACTGTAACAAAGTGTTCAAATATTTTTCTGAGAAGAAAAGTTGTACAGATAGCCTGCAGAGGCTAAGTGTGAAAGAATACTGGTTGTAGAGACCTAAAGAAGCTCGTGAAAGAATACTGTAACGCTTGAAGAGATAGTGAAATCTCAGAAGAAACTCTGAGGACTGGACGTAGCCCACGGTTTGGGGTGAACCAGGATAAATCCACGTGTCTACTACTCTTACTCTTTATCTTTATCTTGCCTCAAAGTTGATCATTACTTACTATTCATATACTTAGCATTGAAAATTTTGATCAATCAGGATTAATAAAGATTCTGTAAAGAATTTTATTTCTAACAAGTAATTCTAAAAAAGATATTAAAAAAGGGGAATACACAATTCAACCCCCCTTCTCGTGCATTCTACTGTATTTCTAAGTATTGTATTAACGTGTGATTCACTTCAATCCTAAGTTGGAGCTTAGGTAGAGGACGTAGGTCTTAGAACCGAACCTCTATAAAAACAGTGTTTGCTCTTCTTCCCTACTCTTTACATTTAATTTTGATTAAATTATTTTTGTGTGAATTAACTTCTGATTTTATTGTAGAAAATTACAAAAAGCTTAAAGATCTATTTAACCCCCCTTCTAGATCGTTTACATCTTCTTTACCAATGGAGGTATAAAAGTAAGAAGAAAGAGAGAAGAAACATGAAATTCCATCTCAAGATTCAAGAGAGAAGAAACATGAAATTCCATCTCAAGATTCAAATAAGGTAAAATATGATTTTTTTACCCATATTGGCTAATGTATGTGTACCTCCTTTCCCTTATAGGTTGGCTACATCAAAAGAAGAGGAATATGAAAGAGAAATCTTAAAGACCTTCGAAAAGGTAGAATTCAATATATCACTTTCAAAAGCCATAAAAAAATTCCAAAATATGCAAATTTCTTTAAAGAACTATGCACAAATAAAAGGAAGATGAAGGATAACGAGAGAATAATTTTTGTAAGAATGTATCAATTGTGATAAATATAAAATAACCAAAAAATTGCAAAGATTCAGATATGTTTACATTTCCTTGTGTCATTAGTGATAAGAAAATAAAGCTTGCCATATTAGACTTAAGTGCATCTATCAATGTCATTCCATACTCAATTTACTGAACTTTAAATCTAAACCTTTTACAAGAAACTAATATGATTGCTTAGCTAGGTAACTGTTCTTTTGTGAGTCCTGTTGGTGTTACCAAGGATGTTGTAGTCTAAGCTAACAGTTTGGTATTTCTAACAGACCCTTACATATTAAAAATGTATGTAGATAGTTTACAACATTCATTTTTTATTTTGTTAGGAAGGTTGTTCATGAAGAAAACTAAGACAAAAATTGGTGTGAATAAGGGTACTCTTTCCATTGAGTTGGATGGAGAGATAGTGAAGCTTAATATTTTTAAAGAAGAAGTAATATAATGATTTTCACTCCATTTGTCATATGGATAATATAGATTTAGTTGTGCAAGATATTTTTAAAGAAGAAAGTGTTGATGATGGGTCAAAGTTTAATGTTAAACTAGAAGTAAAAGAGTAAAATCTAAAGATATAATTGAAGTCTTGACCTTATCACCTAATTATCCCTATTTAGGCGAAGGGGAGTCACTAGATGTAATCATCTTAAAAGGTTAAACTAAAAGGTCAAACAAAAATGCTATGCTAACAAAGGAACTACAAGGAGACTCAATCCAACAATGAAAGATGGATTTATAAACATGGATTTGGTAAAAGATAGGGAGGCAAGGAAATTGCAACTGTAAAAGTTAGAGGAACTAAGTTTAGATGCTTATGAGAACTCAAGAATTTATAAAGAGAAAACCAAATTTTTTCGTGATAATATGATCTTAAGGAAGCAATTTAAGGTAGGATAGAAAGTGTTATTATATAATTCTTGACTAAAGCTCACGGTAGGTAAATTACATTATAGATAACATGGTCCTTTTAGTGTCACTAATGTATTTCCTTTTGGTGCAGTGGAATTACAAATTTTTGATACTGAAAGAATCTTTAAGGTGAATGGATAGAGAATGAAGCCATTTTATAAGGAAGTGATGATTTCAAGCATAGTGGATATTGATTTGGCACTTCTCTGTTACATAGAAGTTTGAGAAGAAAAAAGCCTCATGAAGTATAATATTATTAAATAATTACACTTTTTGGTAGGCAACTCAAAATATGATAATTTTATTATTTTTGTTTTAGTTATGTATAGCACCATTTGTTTTATTTAATTAGTTAGTTTTTGGTTTAAGGGGAATTAAGTCTTAAAATTTATATTACTAAAATTCATAAGATGAGATCACATCTTATATAATTAAGTTGTTAGGATAAAAGACCTAAAATTTATAATACTAAAATTCACAAGGCGTGAACACACCTTATGTAACTTAGGTTAGGGTAGCAGTCATCTTAAATTCCATAATATTAAAACTGATAAGGTGAGATCTTACCTTATATGATTTAGCTCTCTAAAATAGAATCCCTTAAATTGCATAATACCAACATTCATAAACATAAAATAGAATAAAATGATCATATAAATAAATAAAAAGTAGAATTTTTATATAAAAAACATAACATAAAATTAAACCTTAACTTTCTTCTTTTCTTTAGGTTCTCCATACCTTAGTAAGGTGCACCAATGTCCACTAGCGTTGCACCACATGTGTCTATAAGCACTAACCTCTTACATTCCTTTACTTAGCACCTATAAATAAGCTAAGTGACCTCCACCAGAGATAACATACCAGCATCCACTAGCATTGCTCCTGTGTACAGACTAACCCTTCAGCTCCTAACGTCCAAGAGACAGCACTTCTATAGTAAACATCCCACACATCCAACTCCACTAGTATGTGTAAACCAACCAAGTTCTAGTCCTAAATAACCCAACCATGCTCAACAAGCACTGAGCATGGTTACGGAGATTGACTCGAACCAGGCCAAGGACTTGGCCTATGCTCAGATAAATGGATCACAACTAGCGTACTTGTTGTGGGGAGTATTAGATCAAGCAAGTGTGCTATGTGGACTTCGGTAAGATCATACTGCATCATTAGCAGATAGAGATCGTAGGGAGATCTTGGATGATGTCGTGACAACTAGGAGTTAGATTTGCAATAAGACTCAACATCTAAAGATAGTGGAGATCTTTTAAACATAAGGATGTTAGTTTCCTATTTGAATGTAAACTATATCTTTCTATTATCTTGTAGATTCTATCTTATCAGTTAGAGTCATATTTGGATGGGGTGTTATCCAATTGATTCACGTGATGTAATATGATAGAGATAGACGTGATCTTAGCACGATCTTGAGCAGTTCAGTCTAAGTAGGATTTTGAATATAACTTGACTTCTAAGTTAGAGTGCCTATGTATAGCTTATTAGACTTTTGCTCTCCTCATTTAGTCAAAGAGAGTATTCCTTGTATTCTTTTGAGGGAAGGTAATATAAAGGTTGATTTTACCGTATCTCTCTTGTTTCCTTGTTGCCTTTATTTTCTTATTGCTTCCGTAGCATTGTTTCTTCGAGTGTGCGAGGTAAACATTTCAAAGGTCGTTGAAGGTTGAAGTCTTGCTTAAGCGGACCTAAGTGAGACTGCAGTGTAAAGGGTGTCGACGATTAACTTCGGTAAAAGTTTGAGTTCCAAGGTGACTTTTGTATCCCTTGCAATCTCACCTACCTCTGGAGGCCACTTATCACGATCAGGTTCTTCTTCACGACATTGTAGCTAGAAGCTACATCTTCTCCAATCATGTCCCATAACCACAACAACCAAAAGCAACCAACCAAGCACTACCCATAAAATCCCAACATCCATCTCTCTTCAACATCAGTTCAAGTGATGGGTTTCAAGGGTGTTATTTTATTTATTGAAATTTTAGAAATCATAGTGTAAACCAAAAATTGTGAATGTCTTGTGCATTAAGGTTCTGGAATTTTTTTGTTCATATTTTAGGTTTGTAAAATAGCCATAAGGGCAATACAGTACACTTATTACAATTCAATTGAAAATTTTCATTCATGTTTTTCATGTTTTTAATGTTTTGGGTTTCTAATCTAAACTTTTTAGATTTTAAGTTCATGATACGAGCTCAATAGAAATCAAACAATTTAATCAAATCATAGAATTAAAATTAGTTCTAATACTACTGTTGAAAAATTAAAGGGATTTGATCTCGCACGTAGCGAAATAATTATAATTTTTTTTTGTATTTTGCTTCCCAAAAATTAAGATCACTTTAAAATTTATAAAATTATTAATATAAATCATAATAAAACATGAATCCTAATTAATACTTGATTATGAAGTTTGATCATTTTCTTATCATATTTTCTAATCATTTACAAATTGATTCATCTTAACCTCACAAGTATCAAACCTCTAATAGTATCCACAAAACAAGTTGAAAGAACAATTGTAGAAGGGTTATATAAGAAGTGCTAGTTTCCTTAAAACTTACGCCTATTTATAATAGATTTTCGACATTTTAGTAATTTAATTGAAATTAAATTTTAATTTCAATTAAACTTTAGTTAAAATTATAAATAATTCAAATTAAATACCAATATGCCCTAATAAGATCCAATATCTCATATTAATCCTTGTTAATTAAATATCTCATATTTAATTATAAGTTTCTCAAAATTAACAATCAAATCTAACTTGATTAAAATATCTTTTCTCTCTTCAACCTGTTCTTTATGTGTGACTCATTAGGTTCTCGAATATATTGGCAATTAATACAAATTATAATCCTCAATCATATTTAGAATATGATTAGATAGGTTGAACTCTTGTGGCACTAATTTTATATCTTCAATGACCAAAAGGCAGTTGTATGGCATTAATTTTAAGCAAGAAAAAGGCATAACACAGGAATTCCTAATGGTAACTTAGTAGAGGTTCAAAATCTTTCGCTAGAAAAATATTTGAAGATTTGATGTCCCTACGAGTTATCCTTTTTTTACATGCCTTTTGTGCAGGTAATGAAAGCCCTCTGGCAGTTCCAATGGCAATCTTGCACCTGACTTTCCACTCCATTATTGGCAGTTTCTCATCTACGAGACATCAATTTATGAGCCTATAATAATGCCACTAAAGAAAAGGCATAACACAGAAAGGAAGCTGCTGCTCTTGGTGTAGTTAGTAGAACATATATATGTCTAGAGTGAGTATCATGAAGAAGGGATGCAACAGAACCTGTAGTGGAAATTTTGAAAATGAGGTCAATGCCATTGTCAATGCAGAAGCCAACAAGCGGTAACACATTCGTATTAGACACAACCAATGCTCCCAAGCTTTGTCGTCAAGAACTCTCTCTTTCGTCTCAGCACAAGAAGGTTTTGTGAGCTCCTTCACTGCCCATCTCCTCTTGGATTACTTGACGCTCCCTTCTACACTTCTGCATATGTGTCTTACTTTTCCCAGCTTCTTGATTCAATGCTGTTGACAGAAGAGGAACGATTGGACTAGTTATCACCTATTTGTGGGATTTCTCACTTGAAAAAGGTTAAAGAAATTGATTGAGAAATGGGCTCAAAAAAGCTCCAATGGGCTTATTTATGGTCCACATCTGTGTTGCTTATCCGAAGTGGTATATAAGACCCGGTGGAAACTTTACGGTCCAACGGACTTGATTAAAATTCAATCTTAAAAAGTTTTTGAAGTTGTATTTAATTAAATCTAAAATTCAAATTTAATTCGGTAGAAACATTACGGGTCCAACGGACTTGATTAAATTTAAAATTCAATCTAAAAGTTTTTAAAGTTGTATTTAATTAAATCTATAAATTCAAATTCAATTCATTATAAAATCTTAAACGTAGACTCAGTTTATACATTTTTTAAAATAATGATTATGCAAAATATAAATAATCTATTAACTCATTTATTAAAATAAAATAAATTTAATTATGTTGTTTTGAAATAAAAATATATGCGAAGTATAATAAAATTATTTGAAAATTTGTTATTTAAATTTAATATAATGTTTTAATTTAATCCATGTTGATTTAATTTCTATGAATCTAATTGTAATTTAGAAATCGTTTTCTGGTGCATCTTATGAATTGGAATTCTAACACTGCTAATAATAATAAATCTACCTAAGAAAACATGTTTAAACTACTTTAGACCTCCTTATTCACAATGTGGGCTATACTCTTCTTAAAAGGAAGGGCCTTAAAGTTGCATCTCCCGTTGAGCCCATATCACTCCTGGACAATTGCTGCTGCTCAGTCATAGCTACAATATTACGGCTATCTACAAGAACCCTCCACTGCCGCCGATTATGGGAGATCGAGACAGGCATCGGGACAGGGACCGGGACCGGGACCGGGATCGGGACCGAGACCGAGACCGTGAACGTGAACGTGATCGTGATCGGGAGAGAGACAGAGAAAGGCGCCGCGACAAAGAAGACCGCGAGCGCGACCGAGATCGTACACGCAGCACGCGCTCTCCCGATCACACTCGCTCCCGACGCGCGGGATCTTCGGACCGACATCGATCTCGCACTCGCTCTCCCGACCACACTCGCTCCCGACGCGCGGGATCTTCGGACCGACACCGATCTGGCACGCGCTCACCGGAGTCCCGCTCTCATCGACGCCACCGACACCAACGGACACCGTCACCTTCACCTCCAAGGAAACGACACCGCCACGATGCTGAAGATGACAGGGAGAGAGACAGGCAGAGAGCCGCTGTGTCGGACTTCGTTGACGGAATAGCGAAGAAGCAATTGGAGAAGGTAGACGCAAAAAATGATACGAATAACAATGTTGGTGGTGGACAGGATGGAGCTGGAATGAATGAAGACGAGATGGAGATGATGAAGAAATTAGGGATTCCAGTAGGGTTTGATTCCACCAAGGGGAAGCCGGTTGCTGGAGCGGACATGAGTGGAGTGAGAGCGGTTACGAAACGGCAGCCAAGGCAGTACATGAATCGCAGAGGAGGGTTCAATCGCCCTTTGCCTGCTGAGCGGAATAGGTAGATGATTGGGAGCTTTCGCAAGGTTAGTGTTTGGCTTTTTACTTGATTTGTTGAGTTTTATTTCTTGGCATTTTGGTTCAGATGTGGTTAAGGAATTTGGTTCTTTTATCCTTTCTGTTTGCAGTTGGTTGTCTCTTGAGCGTTCTGGATGGATGTGTTATGGCTACTTTCTATTCTAGTAATTACAGTGCATGGTACTTTGTGTCCTGATAAAATGTGACCCTACTAGGTCGTGATGCAGATGCTGGGATTAGTATAATGGTTAAGTTTTACCCCTTTAGTTTGGTTTTTAGAATTTTGTTGTTACATACCATTTGATTTTTTCAAAATTTTTAGTTGTTTTTCCAAAAAATAGAAATTAGTTTTTGGTCATATAACGCATTGAGGAATAGCTCTTGTAGGGAATGTTTGAGTAATTTGGCCAGCCAGCTGCTAGACATTTCCAAGAGTAAGCCAGTATAAGGAGTTTGGTCTGATGGCCCCTCTCCCAGGGTTTGAAACACGGTAAATGTAAGGGATTAGGGATTGTTGGTATATATTTTTCACTACCTATGTACCAAAAATAAAAATGCAAGCCGTCATCTTGGAGTTAATTGCGTCCCACAACACCCATACTAAATTCCAACCTTAGATCATTTAAGGTGCCTTGAACTTTCTAGATAGGAGGTTAGAATCATGAAACATAAGTAACTTATTCAAGTGAAAGAATCTGAAGTTGAGGTCAGATTGGAAACAATAAACTGAGAGAGCTTTCGAACTTGAAATTGACTATTTGAAATTCAACGGATCCCTTGAAGTGATTAACCATTGTTAGTTTATGTTGTCTGAGATGGCTTCTGTTTGTTCGAATACCCATATTGACTAAACATGAAAATGTTAAGGGTTTATAAGTGTTAAGAGCCAATTATAGTTCTAGTCATTTGGACAATGGTTCACCCAAGCCCAATTCTTGTTGATGGGCTTGACACTCTACTCATATTAAAAATTCTAATATGGTATCAGAGCAGGTTCGGTACTACATTTGGGTTGTGGTCATTTCTGATGTGTCTGTTGGTGATATACTAATATTCTTCTACAGATACTATACAGTTGTATCTAGATTATATTGAGATATAGATAGGTCAGATATAGATCTTATAGAATAAGTTCAAATCCCTTAAATTAAGGGATAAGATCGATTAGATTAGATTAGATATATCTGGATATATTTCCAGATTTAAACAGATTTAAACTTATCTTGTAATAGGCTATATATGGCTGTATGTTTTCCATTCAATAACAAAGAAAATTATTCCACTTTTGTACATGGTATCAAAGCGAGCAGAACACTAGGGAATGATTTCTTTCGGACGATCGAGCCATGCAGTCGAGTCGAGGAAATCTCTACGGCTGGCTCATCGGTGTGGCTCCATTAGCATCGAACCCATCCTCTCTCCGAGCAAAGACCGATAATTCCCAAACCGGCATAGTCGGTCATAGACCGAATGGGAATAATTACCTACCATGGTCTCACTCGGTGCTCATGTTCATAAGAGGAGAGGAAAGAGAAATACTTAAGCACAACGCCACTGCTGCGTCGACCCATCGGACCCAAAATATCGACTTGGATGGCGAAAACAACCTTGTTATGAGTTGGTTAATCAACTCAATGACCTCGAAGTCACGACGCTTGTCCTAGCCACATCTGCAAAAGAAATTTGGGAAAATGCCAAACCGACCTATTCTACTATCGAAAATATCTGCGCTTGTTCCAGACAAGAGTCTCTTGAGAGAGACCAAGCAAGGAGAGAAGACGGTGACTCAATATTACACAAAGATTGGTGAAACTATGGCAACAATTGGATCTTTATGATCCTCACCAATGGATGTGCAATGAAGATTTGAATTGCTACAGGAGGATTGTGGAAAGGAACAGTGTATGAGTTTCACTGGCTTAAACTCAATTTATGATGATGTTCGTGGCGTAATCATGGCTACCATCCACTCCCAACAATCATGGGAGCAGATCAATCTTGTTAAGTGTGAAGAAAGCGTAAGACAACCGATACATGGGACTCTAAACAACAATGGGGTTCTGAATCCTCGGCTATGGTCGCCAAGGAACTCATGGACCGTAATCAAGGAAAAATCAAGTAAGCTTTGGTGTGAGCACCTTTATCGGAAAAGTGGGCATATTAGAGACACTTGTTTGGAAGATCCATGGAAGCCACCCAATCTGAAAAATAGAACCGTAATGCAGAGAGCAAAAGCTATGCAGTTGATAGAAATGACAAGGAAGGTGAGAATGTACCAAAGGAGCAAGGAGGAGGTCGAGCTACTTAGAAAATTACGAGCAAGTATGATCTAAAAGCTGAAAAGGTGGTATCTACGAGTCATATGGTGAATACAGTAACACACGCACCGCCTTTGGTGTTAAAACCCCAAATCGTGGTATTTGGATTGTTGATTCAGGGCAAATGATCATATGACCCGTGATAAACATCTATTTGTTGATATTCGCTTGTCAAGGTCATAGAACCGTTAAGGTAGCAAATGGACAGATTCTTAAGGTTGAAGGAATAGGAACTATTATAATAGTTGATGAACTTGTTCTAACAAATGTCCTTTATGTACCGATCCGGAGTGCAACCTCATCATGCGTGAAGAGATTTACTAAAGAGTGAATTGCACAAATTAACTTTACTCTAATGGGTGTGTTTTCCAGATTTGAAGTCGGGGAAGAGGATTGGCGGTGCTAGGGAGTATGATGGATTATATTACATTGATAGCTCAAATGGGAGTAAAGCAAATGCTACTTTGTCATCCAACACCGAAATCGCACTTTGGCACTATAGGTTAGGCCATCCTAGTTTATCTTACATGAAACAATTATATCCAACTTTATTCAATAATAAGGATTCATCTTTTCAAAGGTGAATTTTGCCAACTCTCTAAACATACACGAAATTCCTACTTTCCTCGTGCTTATGAACCCACTAAACCTTTTCTATCATTCATAGTGATGTCTGGGGCCATCAAGGATTAAAACCAAGAAAATGTCAAATGGTTTGTAACTTTCATTGATGATCATACAAGATTGACTTGGGTATACCTTATAAGGGATAAAGCGAAGTTTTTCGATTTTAAAGACTTTACTCCTTTATACTGAATCAATTCCACACAAAATCCAGATTTTTAGAAGTGACAATGGGAAAGAATACCTAAGTCAAGCCTTTGACCGCTTTTTATCACCAATGGTATTATACATCAAACTTCTTGTGTCAATACACCACAACAAAATGGTGTATCCGAGAGAAAAATAGGCATTTACTTGAGGTTGCTCGGTCTATTATGCTCACTACAAATGTTCCCAACTATTTTGGGAGAGGCTATTCTTACTCGCTTATTTAATAAATCAATGCCTTCAAAAACATTGGGTTTCCTTACACCTTTACAAAAATTACTTGAAACCTATCCCTTGGTTCCCTTCCTTCATCAACTACCTCACAAAGTGTTTGGTTGTGTTGCTTTTGTTCATAATTACCATGGTGGAAAACTTGAACCCCGAGCTCATAAGTGTATTTTTTTGGGCTATTCCTCTACTCAAAAAGGTTACAAGTGCTTTTCTCCTACTCTCAACCGGTTCTTTGTAACAATGGATGTAACATTTTTTGAGAATCAACCCTATTATCCCAAAACACCGATTCAGGGGGAGAATTGTGAGAGTGAATGGTTGTTTTCGGATAATGATGGCATACCAGACACACTATCCCAGAAAAATATACCTTTCCTTTCACCCTCTTCAGCCTCTTCACCTGACCATAATCAGACCAGACCTGATATTGTCACTTTAGAACCCTTTGAGCCCACTGTGACAGAAGTTCCCAACCCCCAACTAGACAATAATGCCACTGAATATGGTGAATGTGATAAGGAGAAGGATACCGAAACTATGGTGGAAAAACCAGGAAATTATACCAGATTTTACACAAGAAGAAAGGGTACAACACAAGAAAATGAACAGCAAGTAGCAAATGAAAATGGACAAGAGAAATCCATCATATTTTCTGAGCAAGGTCATGAATCAGAACCTGCTACAAATTCTGAGGAGTTGGGTTGGCCTATAGCACTAAGGAAGGGAGTAAGATCATGTACAAGGCACCCAATCAAAGAACTTTGTCTCTTATAACAGTTATCTCCCATTTTCGACCTTTGTTGCTCGATTATCTCTTGAAAAATTACCTCATAATTTTCGGGAGGCTATCAAGGATCCTAAATGGAGGGAGGCAATAAATGATGAACTAAGTGCACTTAAGAAGAATCGACTTGGGTGGAGACAGACTTACCACAAGGAAAAAGCGTGGTGGGATGCAAATGGGTGTTTACCATCAAATACAATTCAGATGGAAGTATTAATGGCATAAGGCAAGACTTGTGGCTAGGGATTTACAGACACATGGGATTGACTACAAGAAACATTTGCACTGTAGCCAAACTCAATACAATTAAGATTCTATTGTCACTAGCTGCAAATCTAGATCTGCCCCTACACCACTTGATGTCAAAATGCCTTCTTGAATGGTGATCTTGAAGAGGAGGTGTATATGGAGTTGCCACCAGATTAGCAAGAAACAACCATCCTGAGAGTATGCAAACTCAAAAAGTCTTTGTATGCGGCTTGAAGCAATCACCTAGAGCATGGTTTGGGAGATTTGCAAGAGTAATGAAGAATCTTAATTACTATCAATGCCAGTGATCACACCCTATTTATTCACGTTTGACTAGTGGTAGGATAACTATTCTTATTGTCTATGTTGATGATATCGTCATTACAGGTGATGATTGGGAAGGTATACAGGAGCTAAAGAATTCTCTGGCTCGAGAATTTGAAATCAAAGATATGGGTAACTTGAGATATTTCCTTGGAATGGAGGTGGCGAGATCTAGTAAAGGTATCTCAGTGTCTCAAAGGAAGTATACTCTTGATCTTTTAGAGGAAACTGGAATGCTAGGAGCAAAGCCAGCGGAAACACCTATGGAATCAACTTATAAGTTAAGTCTTAAAGAGGGTGGTACACCAAAGGACACCGGCGGATATCGAGATCGGTGGAAAACTAATTTATCTATCCCATACTCGGCCAGATATTAGTTTTCCTGTCAGTGTGGTTAGTCAATTTATGAGCAATCCTCAAGAGGAACACATGGAGGCAGTGTATAGAATCCTGAAGTACTTGAAAATGACACCTGGAAAGGGGTTATTCTTTAAGAAAGGGGGAGTAAGGAGCATTGAAGTTTTCACAGATGCTGACTGGGCCGGATCTGTAACTGATAGAAGGTCCACAACAGGCTATTGCACCTTTGTGTGGGGCAACTTAGTTACTTGGAGAAGCAAGAAACAACCAGTGGTAGCAAGAAGCAGTGCCGAAGCAGAGTATAGAGCTTTAGCACTTGGAATATGTGAAGGAATATGGATCAAGAGGCTCCTAGCAGAACTACAAATCACAATTGGATCTCAAATGAAAGTGTGGTGTGATAACATGGCCACAATAGGGATTGCAAGGAATCCTATACATCACGATAGAACCAAGCATGTGGAGATAGATCGTCATTTCATCAAAGAGAAAGTGGAATCTGGATTAATTGATCTTACCTATGTGCCAACCAGCAGTCAAGTTGCAGATGTGTTTACCAAGGCACTAGCAAGAGTCAGATTTGAAGAACTTAGTTGCAAGCTGGGAATGATCAATATCTATTCACCAGCTTGAGGGGGAGTGTTGGTGATATACTAATATTCTTCTACAGATACTATACAGTTGTATCTAGATTATATTGAGATATAGATAGGCTGTATATAGATCTTATAGAATAAGTTCAAATCCCTTAAATTAAGGGATAAGATCAGATTAGATTAGATTAGATATATCTGGATATATTTCCAGATTTAAACAGATTTAAACTTATCTTGTAATAGGCTATATATGGCTGTATGTTTTCCATTCAATAACAGTGAAAATTATTCCCACTTTTGTACAGTGTCTTGCAATGACTGATGCTGGTGGGTTTCAATTGGATAAAGGCTATGATTTAGTTCTTGTTATCGGCTACAGGGGTGCTATGAAGTTTTGATTTACTGATAATGAGGTGGGTTAAGGAGGTTTTCTGTAATAAAAGTGGAGATAAAGATGGTTTCTAGTTTGGTTATGATTTGTCAGTTGCTATTTGTGATGCATGAGACGGTTCCAGAACCTGAAGTCACTTCAACAGGTCAAAGTGGATTATGGCTTTTTACTTGGTTGGTCAACTAGAAACACAGTATGTTTCTTGTCTTAGTTCTGAACAGAGTACGTAGTCATTGCATCTTCTACATAATTGGTTTAGTTCCTTTGTTCATCAAAATTTCTTGTCTTAATACTGAACATAAAATGTAATCATTACATCTTCTGCATAATTGATTGAAAAGAAATTTTCTGAAGATGATAACATAGTGCATACTACTTCCCCTTTTATTCCTGGCCCTAATCAACAATTGTTATCCTTTTACAGATAGGAAGTACTTCTTGTGTTGGGTTTCTCTGGCAAAATGAATGCGCCAATGTATCAACTGGAGACAATTTGAAGACCTTGTAAGACTTAATCTATCTGAATTATTATTAGTTTCAGTTTCCTATATGGTTTATCTGATTTTGTTGAATACCTGTAAGCTACTGATCAGAGCGGCTGCATATTGGTCATACATTTGAGAATGCATATGGTTTATGGCCCTTCTGATGTATTGTGTTTTGCGAACTAAGATAGAAATTGAATCTGAAAACATATAGTTCTTGCTTTAAGTTCCATTGGTTCTGACAGTAGTAATGCCTCCAGGACATTGCTGTTGAGACAGCTAATCCTTTTACACGTGTTGGGACGCTTTCTTATGAGCAACTGCAGGTCAGCACTTTGATGAATGGAATAATAGTTCTGGATTCCGTGTGGATATTTTTCTGATTGTATCACCGTGTGTTGTTGTCATCTTTCTTTATTTGGATAGGTGATGGATAGTTCTTATGAGCTTCAAGTAACAGGTTGAATCGATGGCGAAAATCATATCATCTGATGCTGAGTGCTTGGTTACTACACTGTAGTATTTATGTTGAGGATTTTCATTAAGATCTAGTACCATTATAGGTGGCTAAATCCAGATTTAAGGCACTTGAGAAATAATAAATAATTTTGCTACCAAAGGAAAATTGCATTAGTTCACATAACGAGCAGTCAACATTCAACAATAAACTGACTTCTGTTTGTAACAGGCATTGCCCTTTATTTAAGCATTCACATCTTTTTAATGATGTGCATAAACTGCTTCAATTTAACCACGTCCATGATATTAGGATCTCCAACTATAAACCAGCTGGTTCAGGCGAGCCACCTTGTTTATTCGAATAAGTGCTTAACATGGCTTAGGTGTCAGCTCTTTGAATAATAAAGATCGTGCAATGAACCCGCTGGTCGAATGGCAGGTAATGAATATAAGCATTTGGGTGGGACTTTTTAGCACTCAACTGATTTCGTGGAGGACACCCAAACTTTGGCAGCTTCCACAATGTCCTGCGCCTCCCATCATAGTAAATTGGCATCTTGCTATTCGCCCCATGCACATGAAAGTGTACATTTTATGAGGTTTTCTCCTAATGAGCAAAAAGTATCTTGACATGTTGCATGAGATGCTTCAGAAGCGTGATTAACAAAGAAGCCCAATGTGACACCAAGAGTGTGAAGGAGTAATTGTTACCAAGATCATTGATAGTCTGTTGTGTATGTTGCAAATGACAAGGAACATGCAGGACCCTAGGGCCATCGGCTGAAAGCCCAAATTGATGCTTAACTGTTTTGAATTTGATCAATTTAGGATTTAAACTTGTAATTAGAGACGGCAGTGAATTTTCAATCAAATTAATATCTGTATTATTCGACCCCAAAAATAGACATGGAGGCTAAAAACTGGATTTTAAGTGGATTTTAAATAGATGTTAAAAAATGGATGTGAATATAGATTTGGATATGTGTTTAGTGATAACTTGAATTATAGATACCTGTATTTTACTTGTTTTTTATTAACTTTATTTTCTGTTTTTCTTGAATATTTATAGTTAAATATAATAAAATATTAACATTTTCTGAAAAGAAACAATTTTAAAATCTCTACTTTATTCCCCAATCTTACCTTTTTCATCATATTTTTTATAGGATGATAATAATGCAAATGATTGAGATGGAGTTTTGAATATTGTGAAGTTCACGAAAAGATAATTTGAAGTTTCGGATATTTCAGTCTTTACTTCAGTCATTGATTGTGAAAAATATATGTTGTCTTAAATATTATGATTTTTATTATTCCAATTTTATGATTTTTAAGACGTATAAATCAAAATCTTGACTTATTATTATTAAAGTAATTTTGATTTGGAGCGTTCGCAAAAATTTGCTCCTTATATTTTTTATTTAGAAGTTATATTTTTATATGATACACAATCTGATAGATATCCATAAACTTGAACAATCTAATGGATTTGGATATAGATAGTAAATTGTAAAAACTAATGGATATGAATATAGATATGAGTTGAGTTATAAAAAATAGATATAGATATAGGTAGAGTAATACCCGAACCGAACTCTACTTATTGTCGTCCCAACTTGTAGCTTGTTTATAGATAGGCCAAAATTTTACGAGTCTGTTCAATTTAAGATTTTTTTAAGACGAAAATTAGGATGTGTTTTGCACACGTCGTTACATGCAGGTTAGTTTAATGTTTTGCATGGATAAAGAATAATCTCTCTAAACAGAAGATTTCTTCTTTATAAGCTTCAACTAAAACAAATCTTTTGATCATTTACAATGCAAGTAATTCATCCTTTCTCTTTGTTGTTGAGAAAAGAGCTATTGTTGATCATCATTTTTCATATTTTTGAGTCAATAAGTTTCTTCAGTGAAAAAAAAAAAGCACAGAGAACTTCTGTCCTTTATTTAGTTTCTTATTCATGATCTCAAAAATGAATAAATAACTAGAAGAATCTACAACCAAGACTTTTGTAAAGTTAGTTTAGATAGTGCAATTATCTATGGTGGGATTAAGAATGGATTTTTGTTTGCTTGGTTTTCTTTCTTTGCTACCTAAGTTTAAAAAAGAGTAACTAATGACTTGTCAAAGAGAAACCTCCAATCTTCAAAAACCAAATTCTTGATGAATAACTTCTCCCATCTCGCTTCGTTACTCTTGAAAACACTCTATTAGATACACATTTCAAGGAGATAATTGCTTTATGTTAAGAGAAAACATGATCTACATAGACAACAGACATTATAACTACACATATGGACTAACAAATAAAAGAGAAAAGAATGTCCTAAATCTACTGCTAGGAATATGGTTTAAAATGGATCGATGAATGAAAGGAAAAACAAATAGACCAGTTGATAAGGAAGGGACTGCCCCTTCCTTATCAATAAAGTTTGATTCCTCTAGGTAGGTCAATTAGAGTAAAACGTTGTTGGATAGTGCACCCTCATTTGTAAAACCATTTACATGAAAAAAGAAAGAGAGAGATGAGATCTCTTCATATAAATGATTAAAAGGTTTATATGCATAACCCAAGAATGAGGATTTTGGAAGCGTTCACTCACCATAATTAACATTTTGAGGTGAATAACATTGAGATGAGTAGTAGTGTAAAACTATTGGCGGCTTATTGAATTTGCATTCACATGTAGGTGTATGTGGATATATTTGCTACAATAATGCTGCTATTGGGATTGTCATTAGCATGTTATGGTGAGCATCTATCATTTTGTTTATCTATGCTTCTACTTCATTTACCTTCAACTCTTCACCTTCTTTTTCTCCTTTATAATATCTATTACTTTCTAGCATCTGATGCTATTACTACTTGGTGTAATGAGTTTTGCATTTTAGTTACCATTAGACTACAATATTATTATGATAAATAGTAATTTGTCTGCAGGAATTTTCTATGTTGGATTCTCATTTTTTTATTAGGCATGGCATGTTATTCATCTTCTTTCCACTTTTAACATATTTACATTTTTAGTATGGTGAGTTGTATATATATAAGGTTGTTTGCATTTATGTATATATTTTCATTTTTGGAATTGTGTTTTTAGGACTCATTATGGTTGACAATGAGAAGAGTTAAAGGTATTTACATTTTTCTATACTTCCTCGTAGATCTACCACGTTGCCAAACAAATGCTTACACATTGATTTCAAGTGCTTGGAAGATTCTCTTGGTGGTGCAATTATCAAGCCTAAGGGTGAGAAAAAATCAGGCATCTTGTTCACCCGACATATAATTAGAAGAAATCAAATTGATAGTTTTTGTAGAATAAAAAAATAAGTTGGTTTTTTAAATGAAAAATGAAAGATTTAGATCATTTTTAGTTTTAATCTAATTCAAACCAAACCAAACCAACATTCTTAAGTTTAATTTATTCTTTTTTGTATTATTAATTTATATTTTATTTTGTTTTTCTAAAATAATTTATTTTGCGAAGTGTAATGGGTATTGTTTTCAAGAGCATACCACATTCGTCAAACAATCTATTTAATTTCTATCTTTTCTTCTATCATTAAACTTTCTTTCTTTGATGAAAATAAAAATTTTAAGTATGACATTCTTATTTACTTAAATCTTTTGGTAATGACACTAAACCTACTCTTTTTAAAGATTATTAATCCCTAAATTGTTTTATTTAATATTACAATCTTATATATTTTAATGGTATTAGATAATTGTTTTAATAACTGCCTTGATATAATATAAAGTGCTCTCTTATTTTATATATTAAACTTTTATTTTAACTTTTTTCTTTTAGAGATAAAATTTGTTGGCCAAAGAGTGTTTTTTTCTTTTTTTTTTTGAAAGGTAAAGAATAAATTGACTAGAAGAAATTAAAACAATGCTAGTTTAGGACAGTATAAGAAATTAGACTAACTGTGTTGGGACCTGATTCTGGAAGCGGACCCCAACCGAAAAAAAACGGAATACATAATCGAAAAATTCGAAACGAAAGGAAAACGAATCATAACAAAGCGAAACGAAAGGCAAACTTCAAATCGCAAATGAATCGAAGGAACGGAAACGAAAGCAAACAAATCAAATCGGATCCAAAAGCGAACGAAACGAAAGCGAATCGAATTTACAAAGGAAACAAAAATCGCTTAAGAGCAAACTTACTCCGACATCTAAAAACAAATAACAGAGACAAACGTTTGCGTTGGAAACCTTAGACTAATACATTTTGAACCCGGTATAATTTTTTTTCTTTTTCTCTTTCATTCATTAAAAACTCATACAAAGCAACTTAATTTTTCCCAATTGGAAATTCATCCTCAAATCCAAATCTTAAATCATAAGATTCTTCTTATACATTCATACATATCCCATAACTCATCTTTTAACCAAATCTTATTATCTTTTTTTTTTCAAAAATTGAGCAGCATAACGACTGTATTTCATTAAACCCAAAAATCTACAATAGGTTTAAACTCACTTCTATAAATCATACCAATCCACACAAGTCATACACAATCCAGCAACACCATTCATCGGACCTCCTGTCCGACATTTCAACATAAACAAACACAATTCTATACCTAAAACACTTCAATAAGTCTCAATCCATAATCAAGTCACAATAAATCCCATTCATATTCATCTCAATTCAATATGCAAATTCATAAATGAAATCCAAATCCAAACCAATCATATTCATATACAATCACAATTCATATCCCATAATCATACACAAATTTTGTAACTCAAATTCAATACACAAATCCATAATTCATACACCTTATGAATTAATGCTTACAAAAATCTTAATGGCATTCCAATGCCAAAAACAATACCAATATCAATAATCCCAAATACACAATACACAACTCTTGAATATACTAGATACAAAAGTCACAAAAATTCTCCACCATATTCAACATAAGCCTAAAATCTTATCTTTATAAAAATCTAACTTCAAAAACATATCATAAACAAACGTAACGGACGAATATCTTGACTTTCTTTCATCCGATCTCCTTCATGAAACCTGGATTTGAGTTTAAGTATTCTAGGGTCAATTTTATGAATATATTTCTTTAGGTTGTCCAATTTGAATTTCTTTTGATTTGGAATGTTGAAGAAAATCAAGAGAAGCAAGAGGAGTAAGAGTAAAGGCTTTTTGAGCAAGGTTTTCAAGCAAGGAAATTAAGGTGGGTGACATTTTTATAATTGAGTCAATAAACTATTAAATTTTCTTCAAATAAATAGAATTAATTGATTTTCCAACTACCTTATAAAAGTGCATTTATTGTTCTTTAAATGCTTAAGGATGTGCCACATGTTTTTTTTTATGAGAATTTTGTGAAAGAATTTTTGAGTTGATATGAGAATGATTGCTAAATGCTTCATAATTGTGGTATATGTTGCCTTTAAATGATTTGAGAAAGGACTATTATGATTGGCATATAGCTTTGGTTGTGGAATTGTGAAATGATGAAAAAGTTTCATATGAATAGTTCATGCTCATGAAAGTCAAGTTTTAAAAAATGTGCCTATTGGGCAAACTATTTTTAGTTCATGAATTACATGTTATGTGGGTTTGGTATAGTCCATCCAAGAAATATCACGTGCACGTTGACCAAATAAAGGCTTCTCCCCCTACCCGCTAATGGCACGAAGCTCCTTCATAGACTCCCTCAAGTTTACGACTACACAGGACCATTATATGGAATTGTGTAGTTCGTCATGTTTATGGATTTAGCTAAACTATTATGATGTGTTTATGTGTTTACATGTGTTGACAAGTTTGATGATTGTTTGAATTGTGTGAGTCGTGAATTTGCTTGACAAGTTGACAATATTGAGAAATGTATGTTTTATGGATTTCAATGAGGTTTTGCTATGATCATGAAAATTTCAAATAATTTTTGCTTATTACCATTTATAAAACTATTATCTATGAGCTTTAAGCTCACCCCCTTCCATTCCGTCCCATCTTCAAGTGAGGAACACGAGATTGAGTGATTGAGCATAAAGGCATTACTATGAAATTGGCTTATTTTGTATTTTAAGTTAGTTTTTGTAAAACAATACTTTAGTCACATTTTGAGTGGTTTTTAGTTTTTGTAAATTTTGTATTTTCATATTATGATGTACATGGTTTGAAATGCCCACTAAAGCATTGTAGAACTCTTTTCTTTTGATGTTAATGAAATACATATGTTTTATGTTTTGCTCATGATTTCCCAAGTCTTTAAATTGTATTTTAAAGTTTTTCATAAGGGTAAGAATTATGTTCTGAATTCAGGAGGAAAACTGTATTGATCTAGGTAGAAATAGATCAAGTTGTCTTCAGGAAATTTGTAGCTTATCGTCTTAGCTTTCCGACGCTATAAAGTATGTAAATTTTGGGTATGGGAGTCAAGAGATATGAGCATTATAAGTAATGATGATGCATAGGAAGCATGAACATGATAGCTATGGTGAATAATGAGAGTTTGTGTTTGTGATGAGTCATTTGAGTTGAATTTTGGGAGTTTGATGCACTCAAATTGGTAATTGAATGTTTTAGGGGTGTTATTGCATTAGAAGAAGTGAAATTGGGAAGATTATGAGTGAATATGATGTTAGAATGAATGTAGGAAGTATTGGAGGGGTTTAGGAAACCCCCATGTCCATTAGATGGACTTTAGGTCTGTTTAACAGACCTTCTAGGGTCAAATGGCCCCAAGCATCACCCATGTCCGTTTAATGGACTTTTAGGTCCGTTTAAAAAGTCCGTTAAACGGACCTTCTCGGGTGAAAAATGATTTCCAAGCCAGTTTATGTCCGTTAAACGGTCATTCACAGGAAAATTACAACAGATTGCTATTTTGACCATTTTAGATGGAAAATCTTGCTTTGTGGTATTAGTGACAGTTATAGATCTAGAAGTTTTCTTTCAAATGGTCTAATAATGACCTTTATCCAAGCCTTATAGGAAAAGTTATGCAAATTCTCCTAAGATAGGTACAATATGATTGAGGATATAAACATGTTGGATTCTTTTGATCATAACTTCCTTGTCCGACCTCACAATGTAGTGATTCTTGAGGAAATAGCTTCCTAAAACATGTATCTATCTCTCCATGAAAATTGGGATCTTGTAGAGTTGATTTGAGAAAGTTTTATTGAGAGAAAATGAGGGGTCAGTTGGGAGATCATGATTGAGATATGAACATACTTTGGCCTTTTAAGCATAACTTCTTCTATAAAGTTTCAATTGAGATAGTTCTTATTTCAAATTAAACTAGAGATGTGGAGCTACAATTTTTTTGAAGAATTCAATTATGATTTTGGTGATTGACTAGTGTGGGCTCACCACCCTTGTGAGATGACGACCAAAGAGAGTTCTTTGGAATAACCCTACAGGTTTATAAGCTCAAGATTTATGACTCCGAATGTTGGGCTTTAGAAATGAGGTCTAACATTAAGCTCCAATTCAAGCTTTTAGCCTAGGACCCTTATCTCATAAAATTACGAGCAAGGAATCCATCCTTTTTTAAGGATGTAGTCAAATCTCTCTTGTAATTGATTCGTCGAAAAAAAAAAACTTCTTGTTCTTAAGATTATGATTTGCCAACGGTTTGTTTGGGGAATTTGTCGACAAACAGGAGAGGAAGAAATATGAAGATCTAAGAAAGAGAAAATAGGTGTTGATTTTTTAACAAATTCATAACTAATAGTTATTGTGATTCTCATTTAAAGATACCCCAACTTCTCATCTACAATGTTGTTCACGAGGTTAGATACTCCTATAAAAAATCAATGTCCACAAGGTTAGATACTCCCTCTACCAACACCTGAGTGGCCTAGTGGTTGTAACATTTGACCATTCTCTTGTCCAATACTGTTATAAGGGCTCTATCTATTGGAAGTATTAATTATTGGTAATACCTATCTGTAACATTCATAGACATTGTGAATGAGATATTTTGGGGAATCTATCCTATATGCTATCCATCCTATTTTATTAAGAAATTTATATGGTCCATAAAATCAAAGAGCATCTGATTAGCTTTTCTGGATCTTGACATTTATTTACAAGACTAATTTCAAGTAAAGCATATCACCTAATGGAGCTCACAGTTAGTTCTCTTCTTATTAGCTTGCATCTTCATCCAACTCTGTACTCTTTCTAAGTTTCACTTGGGTACTTGTAATGTTGATTCATTATAACTCAAGACTTGATCAACAACTATTATTTTAAAGTCATCTACAAAATATGGTGGAAAGCCATATAGACGCCAAGCTAAGTGGCATTGATGGATGAGTGGTTGGTAAGTTGTATCACCATTCCACTAATGCCAACCATTTGTGCCAGTTATGAGGAGTGTCTCTTGTCATATAATTTAGATAAGTTTTCACTAGTAGGTTAAGCACCTCCATTTTATTGTGAGTGGTAAGTCGACGAAAGATGCACGTAGAATTCGAACTAACAAGTGCTAAAAAATTGTTGGCTCTCTATCACCACAATTGCACGAGGCATCCCGTGTGGCTTAAATAGATGTGTGAGAAATGTTGAAGCCACCTATTCAACTGTATAATGCTTGAGAAATGTCTGAGACAATGCTTTAAAATGAACATATTTAGTTACTTTATCTATAATTACTGTTATCACATCCTACCCTCTTAATTTTGAAAATCCTATTAAGTCTAAGCTTATTAATTGTAGTCCAACATTGATTAGGAATTAGCAACAGCTAAAGAAGTCCTAAAGGTCCTATTATTTCATACTTACTGAGTTCACATGGCGGGCATCCTTTGATATGATTCTTAACATTCTTTGAATGCCCTTCCAATAAAATATCAATTGGATCTTCTTGAAGGTAGCTAAAGTTGCTGAATGACTTCATAGACTATGGTTATGATTTTAACTCTTAGCTTTGTGTCATGATCCACCATAGTTCTCCCTTTCCACTTCAATATGTCCTTGTGCCATTGATATTTTATGGGGAGTAATTTGCCATATTGTATTTTTGAAATCAAGTGCAGCAACCCCTAGTCCGACTGTTTTAATATCCTTCAACTAATCAGTTTGGGTTTTAGATAGTATTAGAGTGAACAACTCCATACTCACGGTCCTTGAGAGCACATCAATAACTGCACTACTCTTAACTTTCTTGTAAACTATGTCGAAGTCATATCCAAGAAGCTTTGGAAGTCAAACTTGTTGGAAAGGGATGCTAATTCTCCATTTCAAGAGATATTTTAAAATATGGTGATCAGTTCTAATGGTAAACTTTCTATCTTAAACAAATAGTGCCAAATTTTCTTTTTCATTTCTACTATAAGCTCTTTTTATAAGCTTATCTTGCTTAATATTTTAGAGCTAATGATTCGGTAATAAGAGTTAGTGGATACCAATTTTGCATTGGTACTATTTCTAATTCACTGTTACTTACATCAGCTTCAATAGTATATGGTTAAGAGTGATTGGGAAGGGACAATACTAGTGTCATGACCATTGTTTGTTTTAGGCACACGGAGTTGCTTCACTCTATTCAAAATGATCCTTCTTCAATAAATTGGCTAGTTTGCTCTTTTCCATAATGTTTAATGAATATCCTATAATATTAATTAATCCTAAGAGATCTCTTAGCTCTTTAATCATTCTTGGTATAATTCCTTTGAATAAGGTTTCAATCTTTGGCATTAAATGACCCAAGTATTTGACTTTGTTAGCTTCAAAACTACATTTGTTGACTGCATTATCTCCAACACCATTTTAAGATGATTCAAATGATCTTCAAATATTGAACTATACACAAAGATATTATTAAAATTAATCCACATTTCATTAAATGAGATTATGGTTCATTATACTTTGAAATCTTGTTGGAGTGTTACTGAAACCAAAGCGCATTACCAAAATTTGTAATGACTAAATTCTAAAAGTTGTCTTAAGGATATCTTAAGGACCCATTCTGGTTTAGTGGTATCTATAATTTAAAATCAACTTTGAAAACCATCGTGCTCTTTATAACTCATCTAGAAGTTCTTCGATTAATGGAGTAAGAAAATTGTCTTTGTCTGTTTCTTTATTAAGATCCCTATAATCTAACACAATTGGAGACAGAAAAGGGTTTTTACTATGTTGAATATATATATATATATGTGTGTGTGTGTGTGTGTGTGTGTGTGTGTGTGTGTGTGTGTGTGTGTGTGTGTGTGTGTGTGTGTGGGGTCTAGCATTAAGTACCTCCTTTCCCTCCTTTAGATGGATTTTATGATCATAAGCCCTTTACGGTGATAATAATTTGGGAGTTTCGAAGACTGGGATATATTCCATCAATAACTCAGCTAAATTCATATCTCTTAAAGTATTCATATTACCCGTTTTATGGTTAATTCAACATTTATTGCTCAGTTGGCCCTATCAATTTGAGCATGCAACAGTGACCTGTTAATTGAGCCTTGCAAAGTAATTTCTTAAATTTATTAAAAGGAACCTTATTTAGTTTCCCCTCTCCCCCCAACCTTTATAATTTTCCCTTGCCATATAAGCTACTTGATCTACTCTTTAAAGTTGCATAAGACTTATATTTAGAGTGGAGAGCCTTTGTACTTATAGCACTATGTCATATTCTCCTACTCTTAACACTGATGCATCAGTGGAGAATTGAACCCCCTAAAGAGTTCACTCAAAGTTTCTGCAAATTTTAAAAGTATGGCAGCTATAATCCTCCTCTTATGTGTTTCTGGAATTAGAGTTAACTCCTCATGGCTTAGAGTTATATCTCATCTTCTTCATCATTCTTTACCATAAATTGATTTCATTGCTTCTTTTTTTCATTTACGATCAAGAATGAATCTCTCATCACACCAAAAATGCGTACCTCTGGCTCTCTTATCCTTAAATTCTTTTTTGTTCATTTATCTCTAGTTTCATTGTACCTCCCTACGGCCTTAGATTCTAATATTGATTATTAGAAATGGAGTAAGAAGGGATAGTAAACTCACTTATGAGTTAAGTTTTTTATTGTTATATTTCAACTGAGATGGTAGGCATGCCATTATCACCATTCCATTGGAATTGAAAGTTTGAAAGGAATTATCATACACAAATTTATTAGGATAATATATATTTGATATAGTTTATTTCATTTTTGTTGTTAGCATAAATGCTTATGAAAGGTTTTTAAATTCAACTTTTTGAAAGGATGGATTTAAATCATTCAAGAAAAATTCCACCAAATAAGGTTCAACTATGGCGTTTAAATGCATCACAATATTCTCACTGATTATGGTTGCTATAGTTGTTTGAAGTCACCTACTAAATCTTTATAAACTTCTTTGAATTGTTGGGTTAAAGCAATAATGTATTTTTCCTAACTTAATAAATCATTTTTCATTCGATTCCTTATGTAAAGTTAGTGCATTTCTTGAGCAGCTACCTTTAGATTCCTTAACCTTTAATTATATGGGTGTTTTGTCCATAAAAAAATATTTTCTTGTAGGTCCAATTTTTTACTATTGTCCATCAAATTTTAGAAATTAGATTTTACTTGTAGCATCCCACTCCTGCAAGACTCGAATTCGACATCGAGGGTGATATCCGAGTCTGTGCCTCACGAGGGTAGTATGCTAGAGCACTCAAATACAGTCTAAAAACTTAGTATGACATTTTTTTTAATATAATTGTATGCGCGGAAATCAGTAAACGATTTGGGCCCGCTTTAATTTGTAAACATTCTCGGTCATAATACAATTTTAGTCATAAGAAGACACTCAACAGTATTTAGCCATTTAATGCACAAAAATCAATAACCAAGTTGGGCCCAATGTTGTTCATAAACGTTTTCAGTGATCACATTACAATCAATAGAACAAAAATAGCCAATTGGGAACCACTGAAACAAAAAGCACTATTCTGCAGGAATTGCGGAAATATAAATTTATACAAGAACAGGATAACACTAATGCAGACGTGAACTGATCCCGATCTCAATCTCTGACTTGCATTCATTAGGCATACTCCTGTTTGTCTAACGGGGTACTCTTTAAAGCCTAAAAAATAATTGCAAATTTTGGGTGAGTTTTGCGAACTCAGTGAGTGACCATCATCGATGGCTCACCCAATCACATAATACATATCACAACATTACACATTTTGCACTTCTCGTTCAATACAACATAATCCCTTATTTTATGCAGATGCAGTGCACATGAGACTCACTTTCTATTTGTTATTTTGTTGTGATCGAGTGCCTAAACTGTCCCTTGTACGGCTCATTAATAATTGTCCCATATAGGGCTCATTAAACGTTGAGCCTGAGGCTCTGATTTACTTTTGAGCTCGAAGCTCATTTTCACACGTTGAGCTTTAAGCTCTAATCGTTGGCTACTCTGGTCACAACTACCATTATATTTCATGCATTCATGGTATGGAATGCATCACTCACATTTGCATAAATACATTCAATCATTTTCCCATGTCATCGGACCTTAGTCCGGCATTCAACATTAAAGTTGAGAAATCATACTTTCAGTCATATGCAAATGTGCATTCAGATCACATTAACAATCACATTAAGTACACTTAGTTCAGCTCATTCACATACAAGTAGCACTTCAATACTCCATTCACAAATCACATCTTCGGACCTTCTGTCCGGCAACCAACATAATCAATCACATTCAGAAAATCAATCAATAGTCAATTCATACACAAATTCAAATAATGAAATAAGACCATCTAGGTCTACTCACAGTACGCTCCAATTTAGCAATTTCTTCCAAGATCTGGAAACCCCCCAAAATATTCGTATCCTGCACATTGACATTATGTCGTACATACAATGCACATACATTAATACTTGCACAATTATAACCATTCATATAATGCACACATGTGTATGACAATGCATATTCATGATAATCCCGGGTATCTTCCCTCTAATACCTCTCAAAGTCATTCTTATATGAAAACTCGACTAAGTATAAATTATACTTAGGTTTATGCCTCACTAAACCCATTAAAATCTCCATTTCTTTCTCATTGATTCACTTCAGAAATTTCCAAATCATATTTTTGGGTCTATCTTTCACATCAAATTAGGAAGCAAAACTGATATGATTTGATCATACTCTTTTTGAGAAAAGTGTTCCTCTATGTCTTATGTTTCTATGGACATCAAAATCACTCAATTCGGTTTAGTACTTTGGAAAATATGCCTCAATCACTTTTAGACTGCTCTTATCCAAAACAGTGTACTATATCCATCCTCAAATCTAGAAATTTAATATTTTAAACACTGAATCAGAATTCGACTTCTTGAGACCATTTGTAGACCCATATCTCTAGGTTACTCCAATTTAAAAATCACTTCATTTGGAATCCTATAGATCCAATTATAAGTAAAACATTGAAGTATGCTCAGTAAAACTAATCCCATTTACACTGCCCCAACAGACTCCCACACTTTCCTTTAATCAATCTCTTTCAGTTCAACATCAATTAATACAAATTTTCATGGAAATATAGGAAAATGTGTTAGGAACCTATTTCTTTGAGAACCAAGTCATTTGGAGGTCTAGAGAAGGAGTTATGATCAAAAGAAGCAACCAAGTTTATGACCTCACTCAAACTGAACCTATGTTGGCGCGATGTTCATAACTCTTTCTACAAATTTCGGATTCCTTTCGTTTTTAGACTATTTGAAAGAGGACTTCGAGATCTACAACTTTCATAAAGACTCAAATCGAGATTCAGCCTCTAAGGGTGCCAAAAACGCAATATACTGTAGCTGTACAGTGGATGTCAGTTAAATGGACACGCATGTCCGTTTAACAGACATGGTCGGGACAAAGTGCACCAATTCATCCGAAAAGGTCTGTTAAACGGACTTCCATGTCCGTTTAACGGACATACACTGTCCTGGGGGTCTTTTTAGACCCGAGAAGGTCCGTTAAACGGACCTAATGTCTGTTTAACTGACATATGTCTCCCAAAACTCCCTCTAAAGCCTCTTCCAAGGTTCCTACACTCATTCTAACCTCATATACCCCCATACACTTCTCAAATTCACCTCTTTTAGCATAAAACCACCTCATAACATCTCAAGTTTAGCTCAACTCATCCATACTCCATTCATATTCCCTAATTGGTCATAAACACCTAAAATAAAACACCAGCATACACATTCATCTACAACTTTTGCTGCACTCAATTCATGTCAATCTTTGGGACTCTTAAAGACAAAATTTACAAACAACATCTTCATACGAAATGTATCCAAATGCCTCTAGTTTCATACAAAACAAAAATCAGTTCATTTGGACAGCTATAAAGGAAGTTATGCCTCATACATTGAAACATACTCAAGATTATGTTGCTGCAAAAATTTCTAGATTTTTTTTTCAAACATTCAATATTTGCTTCTAACTCATCTTATACCTTCTTATACCTAGATCATCTTCTCCATTACATTTCCTCATCACTCCCTATCCAAATCAACTTCATATATCAATTACAAACAATTTATGATCTAGTATGATCATAACCCAAAAACAGAGCATATACGTATATACCCATTCATAATCAATTTTATATACTCATCCAAACATCCTTATATGCAAAAAAATTAACTTCCATAACATCTCTATAAGACATTATATATATATCATTAATCTTCATACACCACCAAAAGCAAGAACTTTACCTAAGCTTTCCATCAATCATGACCTATATATATATATATATATACAATTCACATAATCAAATCATCAAAACTCCATTAACCCTCCATTCTAGCATAAACCAACTCTTTATCAAGGTCATTCCACCTTTATAATATTTCTATCATCATTACTCATCAATAACACAAATTTTACACAACCCCTTGACTATACACGACACCCTTGTACCCATAACCCCATCTCCAACAATGAACCTCTAAAATAACAACACAATTGCTTCATTTAACCAAAACCCATGATATTAATCAAAATACTTACATGCTTTAACTTCCAAGTTCTTCAAAATGTTCAAGAGTACCACAAATCCCTAACTCCCCCAACAACCCATGTTCATCATCTCCAAAGGTGGTAGAAATATTTTTTTTTTGGTGAGCAATAAAGACAGGGCAAAGGGACAAGGAAGCAATTAGGAGATGATAGCTAAGCTTAAAGTTGGAGGAGATCACAATCCATGAAGAAGAGGAAGAGAGAGCTATGAAGAAGAGGAGAAGAACATCCCCAAATCAAAACCCCAATAGCTTTTTTAAAAGATGAGTGTGATGAGAGAGAGCAAAATGGGCTTCAAAACTTAAACAATTGATAATTTAAAGACATGGCTTGGCAAGTGACATTTGTCACTTGCCACATGTCCAAATTCTAAGCATTTAATCTTATTAAACTCTTCATTCCACCCCATTTCCAATGAATGACACTTGTCGAAAATATCTGAAGTCATGTATCCAAAATTCCAATGCTATTTGACAATAAATTCTACTACCATTTAGCAATTGGTCTGCCACTTGATAATTCTCCCAGCCCGAAAATTTTCCCCCGAATTTTTCAGAAAAATTCCTAAAATTTTCAAAATTCTAAAACAACAAATTTCACTTTCCAAATCAATTTTTTCAATACCAATAACCCATAAATCTCAAAACAATCACATTTATTACCAATTATACCCGGAATGTCAATGAATGCATGTACAATCAGTGTTATGTGCAAAGATCTACTATTCATGTGCATGTACACCTTATGTAATGCATGAGCATGAGATGTGTTGTCCCAATTTCTCCGATTAATCTCACATGTACCAAATTTGTAGGGTTCTAACCCCTTTGGTTGGAATTGGGATGTTACATTACTGAACTTCATTAGAATCAAGTACAAAGAGCCTTCATTAGGTGAAGACTCCACTTATGGTCCATAGTCTAAACTGCCTCCTATCATTGCAGAAGGTTTGCTTTGTGGACTCTATTTTTAATTTGTATACATTGTTGTGATATTTTTTTAAAAATTCACTCAACTATTTATCACAATTTTGAAAAGACTTCCTAGATCCACTTAAGCAATTAGTCTTTAATGGATTCCTCTATGGGTCTTATGTCTTGAGTACCTTCAGTAATTATTTTTTTTAGCAAGAAAGTGCTATGATACTATTTGATATGTTAATTATTTGTTTCGAAAATTATTCAATAGATAGGATATGAAGTGCTAAAGAAGGAAGAAGATTTAGACTATTTTAAAAGAAAAATAAGAAGAGAAAAAATAGAGTTTGACGAGAGAGGAGTTCAAACAGATTTTTATGAAAAAATAAGTTTTTATAGTAGGTGATTAGTAAATATTGGTGATTATCAATACCATAAATAATAATAATAAATATTTTTATAAAATAATTTTTTCTTATGTAATAATAATGTTAACTAATAATTACTAAATAATTGTTATATAGTTCAACTATAACAGATGAATTATTTATTTTCATAAAAACACCACATGCAATTACAAAAAGACATGTACAAACCATAAATTGATTGTGCATCAAGCCTTATAACAGAGATACATATGAGATTTAAGCAGTGTTAGATCATTTGTTATATTTGAACTTGAGATTTTGGAGATAGTTTTAAGTTGCCTATTGTCTCTAGCTACAATACTCTTACTACTTTGGACCTACTAGTAAGTCAATGTCAAAAACCAACTTTACCTTGTAGACATTTACTAAGTCACTAGCTTCTTCTATGACTTCATTTCTTCCTTTAGTAGCAATGTCAGCCATATCTTGAGGAGCTTTGACAAATCATTAAAATAACCTAACAACTTTGAATTAACCAAATAACAACCCTAATAATTGACTAACATAAGGCGAAGTTTTCACAAGCTTTGATTTATACCGAATAACAAAAGTTCAAAACTTAAAACAAACTCCTTACCTAATTTTAAGAGGATATTTCAATCATGCATAATAGTGCCTCATACCAGAAATAGTTAGTTACTAAATTAATTAAGAAATTTGTATATCTTTGGTCATACAATCAATATCTAATAAGCATATAGCTACATTTAGGTCCATTAGCGTAGTAGTTTACTATAAGCTTTAGTTATACATCCAAAGAAGTGGCATATTTCACTTACCATTGTTTCTTTATTTGTAAGAAAAGTCATAGCATTTGGTTTCGGACTTTAGTTGAAACATACACACCATGTCATTTCACCTTTATATTTCAACTACCTCTTTTATTTACCTATATCTAAAGTTGGCCTCAATCAAAACAATTGCTATCTCCACGCTCATTCAAAATTGCCTAATCTTAAAGTGTTTACCTTTTTAAATAATGCTATAAAGTTTGTGAATCTAGTTCCTAAATTTTAATTCATGTTTTTCAACACTAAGTTGGTGGGTTTCCTAATTACTTGGTTAATTAGCATATGAGTTTTCAATTGGAGTCCTTTAGTTAAGAGCGGTCATGATTAGTTAGTCATATTTTAGCTTAATTTGGTTCAACTTTAAGTTTATTTATTTACACCCTTATTTTTTAACTTGTTGGAATGAAATTACAGTGGATCGTTTTCTAGTAAAAGCTCGCTACCTTGACTTCATTTTTCTGTTCCTAACATTATTTTTGGTATTAGAGCACTAAGAGAGAGAAAGAAGTTAAAACACAGGCAAGTTACTTTTTTTTTTCCTTTCTTTCACCAAGTTAGGTCATAAATTAGGCATATGAAAAGAAAAATTTAGAGAAAGAAAGTGAGTTGCATAGTATCTGAGTAAAACATGGTAAAGAAAAATGCAAACAAAAAAAACATAATGAGGTAAACACAAATTAGGGAGAATTTCAACCATGTTAGGTAATAGTTCTAATTCAACTTCTCAACCCCCGCTTCAAAATTTCAAAGGTGAAAAATATCATCTTTGGATCTTTAAAATGAATACCATGTTCAAGTCTCAAGAGCTATTGGACTTAGTGGGAAAAGGTTTATAGACTTAAAGCCAGCCAAGTCGATCAACAATTGTAGGAACTTTATAAGAAGGATGCAAAGGCTTTATTTCTTATTCAATTAATAGTGGACAACGATATCTTTCATCAAATCTCATCAGTTAACACCTCCACTCAGGTTTAAGATATCCTAAAAAAAGAGTATTTAGGTAACAAAACTTAATTTTAAACTGCTAGCTATGGAAGAAAAAAAGAATTTAAGCAAGAATATTTATTTAGTTTTTCTAAAATTATAAATCATATTAGGTCTTACGATGAAGATGATAGTGTTGAAATTGTTATTAGTAAGGTTTTGAGGAGTTTAATAAGAGACTTTGATCATGTTATTGTTGCAATTAAAAAGTCTACAGACTTGTCAACTTACACTTTTGGTAAATTTATAATCTATATATTAGCGTGTGAAGTTAAGATCAGTACGTCCGATGAAAAATTTAATAAGACTTTTTAGGTGAAGGAAGAGTCCTCTTACAAAGGAAAATTAGAAAATTAAAGTGTTCGAGAACAAAATACAGGAGGTTTTCAAGGTTGAGTTATGATTGTTATTAAGGAAGAGGTCAATTCAATGATTAAACTAGTGTAAAAGTAATATTCAATGTTTATATTGTATGAAAAGTAGTCCACAAAGAACTTGATTATTGGTCTAATAAAAAGATAAGCAAAATCAAGCTAATTTTATAGGGAAATTTGGAAAGAAAAGTAAACTATTTATGGTCATTCTCTCATTGTTGATGCTTCTAGTGTTGGGCCCGTGTTTGGCTCAATAGTAAGAGGCGTGCTGCCAGAAAGCAACAAAACCATGAGGTCAGGGGGTCGAACCCCGGCCAAAGCGGACAATACTAATTAGTGTTGTGGTCGCGTGCAACCTTGAAGTACGCGTAGCCCCTTCGCCACGTTACGCAAAACACAGGCCCAATATTAAAAAGCGCCTTTTAATGTTGGGCTCAGTGTTTTATGTATGATGATAAGAGGCCACGTATTATTCAGGTTACTGCTGCCATTAACATTCATCAAGATATCCGTTTTGGCGAGTTTCGACCACGGTTTTATTGTTTTGTAGCGGCACGTCTCTTACCATTAAGCCAATTAGCTCAATGGTAAGAGGTGTGCTGCTAGAAAACAACAAAACCGTGAGGTCAGGGGGTCGAATCCTGGCCAAAGCGGACAATACTGATTAGTGTTGTGGTCGCGTGCAACCTTGACGTACACGTGGCCTCTTCGCCACGGTACGTAAAACACGGGCCCAACATCTAGTGAAGTGTGGTTTGTGTCTAGTAAATGCTCCAATCATATTTCTAAAATAAATCCATTCTTAAAAGAGCTTAATCAATCATTAAAAAAAGTGAAATTCATCTCAGAGACAACAAGTTGATATAAGTGAAACAGAAAAGTACAATTTCATCAAAACATCATTAGATAATGTACTTATCCTCCATAATATGTAACATGTTCTTAATTTAGCTTACAATTAAATCTTTTTGAACCATTAAAAAATCCAGACTCATTTCTCCTCTTTGAATAGAAGATATAATAATTTTTCGTGGATTTGTCAGTTTAAGCAAGAGACAGAATACTTTGATATTCATAATTGTAAGTTCTTACCAAATAATATCAAAATAGAAAATATTCAATAATAATATTAATAATATAATCGTTGACTTTTGGGAAGAAAAACATAATCAGATTACTCAAAGACATATAACCTATCATTCTTTCTACTTTCTTTGCATTTTGTACTCATCCTACTTAAATAAAACTATCCTTTTAATTTAAATTTTAAGCCTCAACTGTAGCGCCCCCTCTCCGTAGAGTATACACCGGGATGCCCGTATGTCGTACCGAGGCATAACCTACGACGAGGGTGCACTACCAAACGATCGTCTCTATAAACCTCATGCCATCAATATAATAAAGCAGTAATATCGAATTCACTAAATTTTAAAACCAAAAGATTCATTTCCATTCATTCATGAAACCGTCAATACATCATCGATCAGATATATATACATCTCATACGACCCAAAAGGACTAACATAGCTCCTACATAAGTCATCCACAAAATACCCCCAAAAGATCCCCAGCTGACAGACCTGTGGGCCATGCTCCTCTCGCCGGCATACACAGCAGGAGAGGTCTCACTGACCGGAGCTAGAAGTCAAACTATCGCTGCCCTGAAAATAGTTGCAATTTGGGTGAGTTTATAAACTCAATGAGTAACTATCATCGATGGTTCACCCAACTCATGCATATACTGAGACAATCACATAATATCGCATATTATCACATTCAAGAAATCACATGCAACAAATTCACCCTTATAAGGCGATATGCCTTTCACACAATTCACATGTAATCATTCATATATGCAATGTGCATGTGACTCTTTCATTTTTTTCGTTGTTGTGTCCGTGCTTTGAGCTCATATACGCTTGAGCCATAGGCTCAGTAAACATGGGCTCAAAAGCCCTAATCCGCTGAGCGTAAAGCTCAGAAATCGTTGGGCATGAAGCCTCGTGCGTTGAGCTTAAAGCTCAATACGGTGGCTACATCGGTCACAACTGCCTTTATCTGATCATACTGTTATGCATGTATGCACATGTCCACTTTACAATACATGCATCATATTAAAATCCCATATACCTAATTCTCACCATTTGAAATCAATTATGAACAATTTATGCACAATCAACACTTCATATCACGGTCCAAATATCCCAACACCCGTGGTCCTAATCAATCAAATCAAACACATATAACCCGTCCTTAACTCCACATGGCATATTTGCATAAAATTAAACACATAAAGGTTGAGAAACCAACTAGGTTACTCACCTCAGAACTTCCGAGCTACTGCCGGGAAGTCTCGCCTACGTCTGATGATCGGCGATCCACTTGAGCCGCTATAACAATCAAAATATAAATAGCATTATAAATTGTACCAATTCTAATGTCCAATGATGCATATGAATCGAATAATGTACGTACTATACGTGTTATGACATTTCCGACACAAATCCAAATTTCCGACCTCAATTTCTAATTCCCGAATTCATAATCTCCAAATTGAATTTAATCCATAATCAATTGAATCATCAAATTCCTAAATCCCATTCTCTAAATCCTCCAATTTCAATTTTTCAGCATTCCTGGCCGAGGCATCAGATCCTTCGCCGCGGCATCAGATCCTTCGCCGCGGCGAGTACCCATTTCTCGCCACGTTCGCCGCGGCGTAACTCGCCTCGCCGCGGCGCCTCACGCATCTCTCGTCGCGACGTACACACGCGTACGTAGCGACGTGCGCCGTCCATCCTCGCCGCGGCGCGCCTTCCACGCACGTCGCGGCGTCAAGCATTCTGCTTTCGCCACAGGCGTGTTCTTCGCGCGTCGCGGCGTGCAACCATAAACACGCCCAGAAAACCCAGAAAATCTCAGATTGTCGACAGCAATCACCACCAAATTCAGGTTTTCTCCTCACGAATCACTCCTAAATAATTCCATACATATCATACAACTAATTCTTAGCTTTTATTTCATCAAACAATCATTTTCCCCAAATCTAAACCCTAAAATCACCGAAAACCCCTATCGGAAACCCTAACTCACAAATCCTTTAATATACCAACTAAATCATTCAAACAACTTTATAAATCAAATAATCAAACCATAAGAGACAAGATAGAAGTAACCTACTTGATTTATAACCTCAAATCTTCAAGGATTTCTCAACTCCAAGATCATCGACACCCACTGCTATCACCAAATAAAATTCCATCAACTTCTTCTCTATTCTTTTCCAAGCCAAAGGAATGATCAATGACAAAAGAAGAAAGCAATTGGCACAAAGAAATCGAGTAGCAATCCAAAGAAAGAAGATCACGAAGAAGAAGAAAGCTTCGTGGAAGATAAAGATTTCAAAGGGTAAGGGTTTAAATATCAAAGGAACAAGGGCTTGTTTGGCTAATAGAATTTCCACCAGTCCAAATCCGAACAGCCTCAAACTAATTTCGAATTCTAATTTCTCCCGAATTCCTATGACTAAACCCTAATTCCTCAATTCGAATTTCTAACCTGTCCGAGCCATTGGATAATCAATTTCGGAACCGAAAATCCAATTATCCAGTCATCGATCAATTTTCCGATCCGGGCCTATTTCTCCGAAAATTCCAGAAAAATTCCTATAAATCCTCAAAAATAGAAAACTAATTATCATATACTCCAATTTCATAATTCAACTTCCTAACATCCATTTCTAATTCAAATTCAATCATAGAGCCTATTTTGACCAAATTCTCACACATGACCTAATCATATCCAAATTCAAATTATCCAAATTAAGTCGGAAATATGTCATACATGTATGTACGTACAAATGCCAATTATACACAAATTCTATAATGCATGCTCGTGCCAAATACGTATGCAATGAACTGTACACATCCCATCGGTGACGGGATGTTACAATTCTCCCCTCCTAATAAAAATTTCGTCCCGAAATTTTCTTACTGACCGATCAAATGATGAGGTATCGCCTCCTCACGTGCTCCTCGGTTCCCAAGTCGCCTCCTCGATGAATGGTTCTTCCAAAGGACTTTCACCAATGGAATAACCCGAGACCTCAACTGCTTGACCCGCGATCCAATAATCCGCACCGGCTCCTCAATATAACTCAAGTCACTGGCAATCTCTACCTCCTGAGCTGAAATCACATGAGTCGGGTCAGATCGATATCTCCGAAGCATGCTCACATGAAAGACGTCATGTAACTGAGACATCTCACTTGGTAAGGCTAATCTATACGCCAACGGTCCGATCCGCTCGGTAATCTCATACGAACCAATATACCGAGGACTCAACTTGCCCTTACGGCCAAATCTGAGAACTCCTCTCCACGGAGGCACTCTGAGGAACACTCTATCTCCCACAACATACTCCATCTCTCTCCGATGCTGATCCACGTAACTCTTCTGCCTATCTTGAGCCGTCTTGATGTGACTCCGAATCAACTATATCTTATCAACAGTGTCCTGGATCAGCTCGGGACCCTTTAACATCCTCATACCCTCTTCATCCCAGTAAAGAGGGGATCTACACGGTCTCCCATACAGTGCCTCGTACGATGCCATCCCAATGCTGCTCTGGTACTGATTATTATAAACAAACTCCACCAGAGGCAAATACTGATCCCATACACCTCGGAATTCCAACACACAGGCTCTCAACATATCCTCAACGATGCGAATAGTCTTCTCACTCGCCCATCATGCGAGGATGAAACGTCAGGTTGAAGTTCAACCTCGTACCCATAGCTGACTGCAGGCTCCTCCAGAACCTCGAAGTAAATCTGGGATCCCTATCTGACACTATCGAAACTGGGACCCCATGCAGTTGAACTATCTCTGCTACATATTTCTGGGCTAACTGATCGAGGGTATTACTCTCCCTCACTGGCAAAAAGTGAGCCGATTTAGTCAATCGGTCCACTATGACCCAGATAGCATCACTCTGCCTCGGAGTCCTGGGCAATCCCATAATAAAATCCATCGTAATACGCTCCCATTTTCACTCCGGAATGGGCAACGAATGCAATCTGCCGACTGGGGCCCGTGCTCACTTAACTCGCCGCACGTCAAACACCGAGAAACATACTCCGCCACATGCCTCTTCATACCCGGCCACCAGAAATGCAACTTAAGAGTGCGATACATCTTGGTGACGCCAGGATGCATGGCATAAGCAGCCAAATGAGCCTCCTCCAAAATCTCTCGTCTCAGATCCTCCACATCTGGAACACACAACCTCTGGCCCATCCACAAAGTATCATCTCTCAGCTCAAACTCGGACTGTCATCCTGATCTGACTCTATCCATCAGTCTCACCAATGCTGGATCCCGATCCTGCACTCTCCTAATCCGATCCTGCAATACCGGCCTCAGCCTCAAAGTCGCAATCAGAGCTCCCTCCTGACTCAGATCCATCTGCACATTGAGAGCTCTCAACTGAACTAAGCACGGCAACCTCGAAACCTGAATCTGAGCTGCACTACCATGCGATCTCCTACTCAATGCATCAGCCACCACATTGGCCTTCCCTGGGTGGTACTCGATAGTGCAGTTGTAATCCTTAAGCAACTCTAACCACCTCCTCTGCCTCAGATTCAGCTCTCGCTGACTCAACAAGTATCTCAAACTCTTATGATCGGTGAAGATCTGAACGCTCCCATACGATAATGTCTCCGGATCTTGAGCAAATACAACCGCCGCTAACTCCAAGTCATGCAGGATAATTACCCTCATGGGCTCTCAATCGCTCAAGCGTCGCGATGACTCTCCCATGCCGCATCAACACACACCTAAACCTGCTGCGAAGCATCATCAACACCTCAAATCCTCCCGCTCCGGCGGGGGCTAACATGGCGCGTCGTCAACCGATGTATCAACTCATCGAAACTCCTCTGACACTCATCTGTCCAACTGAAGGCTACTCCCTTCCTCAGAAGTCTTGTCAAGGGGGCGGAGATCATTGAGAACCCCTCGACAAACCTCCTGTTATATCCTGCCAATCCGAGAAAACTCCTCAACTCTGACACGTTCCTCGGAACCTCCCAACTCTTCACTGCCTCAATCTTGTGAGGATCCACCTGGATACCCTCACCAGACACGATATGACCTAGGAACACCACCTCATCTAGCCAAAATTCACACTTGGTGAATTTGGCATCTGATTACCTATCCTCATAATTTGCAACACTATCCTCAAATGCTCGCATGCTCCCGCCTAGAACTCGAATACACCGAATATCATCAATGAATACGATCACAAACCGATCCGGTATGGCTGAAAACCCTATTTATCAAGGCCATGAAGGCTGCCGGGGCATTAGTCAACCCGAACGGCATCACTAAGAACTCATAATGCCCATACCTGCTCCTAAAAGCGCTCTTAGGCACATCGACCTTTGCGATCCTCAACTGATAATAACCGGATCTCAAATCCAACTTGGTGAACACCCGAGCTCCCTGCAACTGATCAAATAAGTCGTCGATCCTAGGCAGTGGGTACTTATTCTTAACAGTAACCCGATTAAGCTACCTATAGTCGATGCAAAGTCTCATAGTCCCGTCCTTCTTCTTCACAAACAACACCGGAGCTCCCCACGGTGAAACACTCGGCCTGATGAACCCCTTATCCAATAACTCTGTCGAGCCTTAAGCTCCCTCAGTTTCACCGGTGCCATCCTATACGGAGGTATCGATATAGGAGCGGTACCTGGAACGAGGTCTATCTCGAACTCTGTCTCCCGATCTGGCGACAAATCCGGTAACTCCTCGGGAAACACATCTAGGAACTCCCTAATCACAGGGACATCTTGCAGCCTCTGCTGCACTCTAGAGTCCACCACATGCGCCAAATAAGCCTCACAACCACCTCTCATCAACCTCAAAGCACTCACAAACGAAATCATCCTGGCTGGCACTGCTTGACTATCACCTCGAAATACAGCCCTCGGCTGACCAGGAGATTCCAATACTACCTCCTTGGTATAACAATCCAAAATAGCCCTATGGGCAGTGAGCCAGTCCATCCCCAAAATCAAATCAATCTCCTGAAGGGGTAACACAATCAAATCGGCACTCAATACTGCTGAATCTACCCGAATCGGGCATCCCCTGCAGATCTCACCTAAAGCAGTGGTACTACCCAAAGGTGTACTCACCGCAACCCATCTCAGTAACATCTCCTATCCACAAGCAATCTATATGCCACATGCGATGCAATAAATGAATCGTGGACCTGGATCTATCAATGCATACACCTCTATATCCGAGAGTAAGCAAACCGCAACAACCTCGGAGAATCTGGGCCTCTGCTGGTCATGGCGTAGACCACGCACAGGGGCTGCGACTCTTGCCTCGTCCCTCACCACCACAAAGAATCTCCGCCTCTACCCGGGCTCGCCTCGACCCCTAAATCCAGTCCACCGCCACGGCTCTTTGCACCGTCGAGCTACTACCACTCTCCCACTAGCGGTGATCAACTCCCAAAGTCAAAGGACAATTCGATCATATGGTCCATCGAACCACAAGCTAAACAAGCTCTGTCACTCGCCAAAGACTTCCATCAGGCCTCTTATCACAATGTATACAGACCGCAAAGCTCGACCTACCGCCACCACTCTCGCTACCACCGCTAATCGCCCAAATCTCCCTCTCTGACCAAAACCCGACTGTCTGAATCCCCCAGCTGATCTAAACCTGCTCTGGCGTCTGCTCGTGCTCCTACCGGAGCTACCCTGACTGTCACTGGATCTCTTACCTCCAGATCCCTGACCGGTCTCGGCTCGGCTCTGCCTTAAGAGTCGCTTCAACTCTGACGATGGCGATCTCATCTCCATAAAAGTACCCATATCTGATCGGGCTAACCTGGTACGAATATCCAGATTCAGCCCTCCCTCAAATCTCCGGCACCTATCAGCCTCGGAGGTAATCAAAACGGACGCATACGCTGACAGCTCATTAAATCTGACCTCATAATCTGCCACTGTCATCGATCCCTGTCTCAACTCTAAGAAGTCTTGCATCTTCATATCCAAATACTCCTTGGGCATAAAATTGTCTCGGAAAGCCCTCAGAAAGTCAGCCCAAGTCAACACACACGGCCTGGTGGAACTACCCGGGACAGTCTTCCACCACTGATAAGCCGGACCCTGGAGCAAAGAAACATAATCGATGCGCTCCTCAGGGTCGCAATCCATCTGATCTAGACCCGCTCGGTCCTCTCCAACCAACCCTCGACCTCGGCGTCTGCATCTTTGCCAGAAATCGACGACCCCGCCACGCAGGCGATCATACCTCCGTTCCCGTCTCATGGGAACTACCAGAGGCTGCTCCTCAAACATCGGCACAGAAGACTCCCTACTCGCTCCGACTGATCCTTGGTCAGCTGGTTGATCAACTTGATCACCAAAAATGGATGACCTACAATAAAGTCACAAATCTGATCAATTTCTTGCCTTTCGTACGAAATTCAAGCCTAAAATATACTATGCCCAAAATATGCCAAACCATGCTCTGATACTACCTAATGTAGCGCCCCCTCTCCGTAGAGTATACACCGGGATACCCGTAGGTCGTACCGAGGCATAACCTACGACGAGGGTGCACTACCAAACGATCGTCTCTATAAACCTCATGCCATCAATATAATAAAGCAGTAATATCGAATTCACTAAATTTTAAAACTAAAAGATTCATTTCCATTCATTCATGAAACCAATACATCATCGATCATATATATACATCTGCACATGCGACCCAAAAGGACTAACATAGCTCCTACATAAGCCATCCACAAAATACCCCCAAAAGATCCCTAGCTGACAGACCTGTGGGCCATGCTCCTCTCGCCGGCACACACAGCAGGAGAGGTCTCACTGACCGGAGCTAGAAGTCAAACTATCGCTGCCCTGAAAATAGTCGCAATTTGGGTGAGTTTGCGAAACTCAATGAGTAACCATCATCGATGGTTCACCCAACTCATGCATATATAGACAATCATATAATATTGCATATTATCACATTCAAGAAATCACATGCAGTCAAATTCACCCTTATAAGGCGATATGCCTTTCACACAATTCACATGTAATCATTCATATATGCAATGTGCATGTGACTCTTTCATTTTCTTTCGTTGTTGTGACCGTGCGCCTGAGCTCATATACGTTGAGCCATAGGCTCTGTAAACATTGGGCTCAAAAGCCCTAATCCGTTGAGCGTAAAGCTCTACAAATCGTTGGGCATGAAGCCCTGTGCGTTGAGCTTAAAGCTCTGAATACGATGGCTACACCGGTCACAACTGCCTTTATCTGATCATACTGTTATGCATGTATGCACATGTCCACTTTACAATACATGTATCATATTAAAATCCCATATACCTAATTCTCACCATTTGAAATCAATTATGAACAATTTATGCACAATCAACACTTCTATATCACAGTCCAAATATCCCGAACACCCGTGGTCCGGAATCAATCAAATCAAACACATATAACCCGTCCTTAACTCCACATGGCATATTTGCATAAAATTAAACACATAAAGGTTGAGAAACCAACTAGGTTACTCACCTCAGAACTTCCGAGCTACTGCCGGGAAGTCTCGCCTACGTCTGATGATCGGTGATCCACTTGAGCCGCTATAACAATCAAAATATAAATAGCATTATAAATTGTACCAATTTTAATGTCCAATGATTCATATGAATCGAATAATGTACGTACTATACGTGTTATGACATTTCCGACACAAATCCAAATTTCCGACCTCAATTTCTAATTCCCGAATTCATAATCTCCAAATTGAATTTAATCCATAATCAATTGAATCATCAAATTCCTAAATCCCATTCTCTAAATCCTCCAATTTCAATTTTTCAGCATTCCTCGCCGCGATATCAGATCCTTCGCCGCGGCGAGTACCCATTTCTCGCCACGTTCGCCTCGGCGTAACTCGCCTCGCCGCAGCGCCTCACGCATCTCTCGTCGCGACGTACACACGCGTACGTAGCGACGTGCGCCGTCCATCCTCGCCGCGGCGCGCCTTCCACGCACGTCGCGGCGTGCGAAGCATTCCTGCTCGCCGCGGCGTGTTCTTCGCGCGTCGCGGCATGCAACCATAAACACGCCCAGAAAACCCATAAAATCTCAGATTCTCGACAGCAATCACCACCAAATTCAGGTTTTCTCCTCACGAATCACTCCTAAATAATTCCATACATATCATACAACTAATTCTTAGATTTATTTCATCAAACAATCATTTTCCCCAAATCTAAACCCTAAAATCACCGAACCTATCGGAAACCCTAACTCTCAAATCCTTTAATATATCAACTAAATCATTCAAACAACTTTATAAATCAAATAATCAAACCATAAGAGACAAGATAGAAGTAACCTACTTGATTTATAACCTCAAATCTTCAAGGATTTCTCAACTCCAAGATCATCGACACCCACTGCTATCACCAAATAAAATTCCATCAACTTCTTCTATTCTTTCCAAGCCAAAGGAATGATCAATGACAAAAGAAGAAAGCAATTGGCACAAAGAAATCGAGTAGCAATCCAAAGAAAGAAGATCACGAAGAAGAAGAAAGCTTCGTGGAAGATAAAGATTTCAAAGGGTAAGGGTTTAAATATCAAAGGAACAGGGGCTTGTTTGGCTAATAGAATTTTCACCAGTCCAAATCCGAACAGCCTCAAACTAATTTCGAATTCTAATTTCTCCCGAATTCCAATGACTAAACCCTAATTCCTCAATTCAAATTTCTAACCTGTCCGAGCCATTGGATAATCAATTTCGGAACCGAAAATCCAATTATCCAGTCATCGATCAATTTTTCGGTCCGGGCCTATTTCTCCGAAAATTCCAGAAAAATTCCTATAAATCCTCAAAAAATAGAAAACTAATTATCATATACTCCAATTTCATAATTCAACTTCCTAACATTCATTTCTAATTCAAATTCAATCATAGAGCCTATTTTGACCAAATTCTCACACATGACCTAATCATATCCAAATTCAAATTATCCAAATTAAGTCGGAAATATGTCATACATGTATGTACGTACAAATGTCAATTATACACAAATTCTATAATGCATGCTCGTGCCAAATACGTATGCAATGAACTGTACACATCCCATCGGTGACGGGATGTTACATCAACACTTTTTACCATTTAACAATTTGGTTACTTAGAAATCCGTTTTCTAAGTTTTTTCAAAGCTCACAAATATCACTATTTAGAAGTCAGGCATAATTTTGGAAGACTTCCTCCCTGATATGCTTAAATTCTATGTTGATTATAAAATGATCAATAATTTGGCACACTGACAGGGATTACAATGTCGCTTGTGAAAAATAAAAAGAAGTCATTGTGCCTTTATCTTTGGGGGGAAAAATCCTATTATAGTAAGAAATGAAGTTTTGCATTTTAAATGATTGAAAATTTAAAGAAGGCAACATCACCTTCAACTAAGTATCTAACAAACAAGAATTCAAAATGTCAATAGAGGAGATCAAAAAAATTTCTACCACTTTGGTACAATTTATTAGGTTAAATTCTCCTTCTCTAGCAAGGAAAATTTGTAAAGAGATCAAAGGGTAGCTTACACCACATGTGATGGAAGTTAGTGAGTATAGTCATCCTTCAGTTTCTTTCTTTGTGGAAAAAATTTATGTTCTTTTCTATAAAAGAGAGGATGTTCTTGTGGCACCTTTCCTTGCTAATTCTAGGAATGGTTGACAACTCTTAGTAGACAGGGATTTAGTCTTGAAGTTGAAGCTAATAGACCAAATTACAACTAAGGGGGCAACCTTTTAGCTATAAACCAAAATCTTGTTCTTATTATGACTCCTCCATAAATAAGATTTCAAGATTTCATATCAATATAGAGATTGTCAGAGAGGTTTTTCAAGAGTTGTATGGGCCTAGTTTAAGATAGATTGACCACCCATAATTCTTTAAAGTTATTCGAGCATATTGACCGTGAGAATCTTTATCTCCATGGTTATAAAATTCCTTAATTTTCGCTATTTTCTAGTGAAGATGGTTAAACAACTATGGAGTACATTACTAGATTCACTATTTAGTACAGTGATTTCAACAATTTCAAGATTAGGTGTGACTTTTTCTTGGTATGTTTTTTTGTCTAAAAATTATGTCGTTTCATTGGCGAAGATAGGAAGATTATTTCATACTCCGTTTTTTAGAACTGATTCTAAAGTCAGTATAGATGAATTATTTATTGTTACTAAAAAATAGTGAGAATGTAAACATATTTATCATTTGATTTAGGAGAATGAGGAGTCCATGCTGAATTGTACATCCAGATACCAAGTACATGAAGCTAGTTTAGCACTCAATATTGAAAAAATTCTAAGGTATGAAATTATATGATTTTTATGAATTGGAAACCAAAGTATCTAAATGTGAAGAACTTCATAAAGAAGAAATATATCAGAAAAGGTGTTCAATACGTACTTATTTGATAGAAACAAGTTCAGTGGTGGTTAAGAATAATATCCCCAAAAATTATATTTGTCTGTTGTATAACAAAATTACTCAAAGCCAAAAGAAAAGTAAAAGAACCAACTACTTAGATGTAATGCACTTTTGATGTCGCCAAAATGGAACAAATTTTTTATTTCTTGTTGCAAGAAATTTTTAATTTTTCCGCCAAAGCATAAGATTACCATAAAGGAAGAGATTTGAGGGATGAACTACTGTAAGTACCATAATATATAAAGTCACGTTGTATATTCATATTGGGGATTGAACAATGTTATTCAAGATTAGTTTAACAAAGGAATTTTATTGTTTGTTGAACATGATTAGACTATGTTGATAGATGAAGATCCATTTCCATCATTTACAATTTTTAATGTAACTGAGCTTGATTTATGATTTTTGTTGGACGTCAAGAAGAAGCTAAAAAATCGTAAATGATTCAAAGTTGATCCAAGTCAATAAACTGAATCTCACCCAATTATTATTGAAAAATTTTAGAAGGTCTTTAGTACCAAACATATTTATGGGACAATTGTTAATAACTTGAGTGAAATTCTACCTATTAGGTGTAAAGATGAAAAACCCAATTGCTAGGATTTCCAAAAGTCAACTGTATTACCTAGAAATTCTTAGGCCCAGGAATTAGTATAAAAGTCAAGATGGTTAAAAACATGATGAATTTGTGGCAAGAAATTAGTTAAGGCATGACCTAAAATTACAGGATAGTTGGAAATCGAGTAGCTATTAGAAAACTGTTTAAAGTGGTTGAAGTTAGGAGAGGTGTATAATTATATCAACAAGACAAAACAGAGTGGAATCACACACATTCAAACTACTCAAAGATGCATAACCCATCATTGTTTCAACTTTATTTGCATTTTATACTCATCCTTTGCTTAAATTAAATTATTCTTTTAAATTAAATTTTAAGCCTAAACACTTTTTAGCATTTAAAAATTTGGTTTCTTATAAATCTGTTTCTCTAAGTTTTTGAAAGCCTACCTATGTCATTGTTTAGAAGTTAGGTGTCATTTTAGGATCATTCTTCACTAACACACTAGAATACTAGGTTAATTGTAAAAGTGATCAACAGTTGGTAGAACTGATGATGGAAAAATGTGGCATTTACATTATGAACATTTGAATAAAAAAGGGTTTAAATTACTTTATTAAAAAATATAGTTGTTAGGTTGCCTAAAATTGATGATCTTAATTTATGTGAATTGTCTGTTCATAGAAAACAAAGTATAAATTTATTTCTAGTGGAGAAGTCTTAAAGGATTTTGAATTGTCTTAAGTTAGCACGTGCAGATATTTAACATCCGATGAGTACTGAGTATTTAAGTAAAAATTAATATTTTTTTATTCACTGATGATTACTATCGTTTGAGTTAGGTTTATTTTTTAAATTTAAAATAAGAAATTTTTGGGAATTTTAAAAAATTTAAGGCAATGGTAGAAAAATAAAAAAGGTGTTCCATAAAGGCTCTTCAAAGATGGAGGTGGTGAATTTACCTATAACATTCGTAAGGGGTGAACAAAAATTTGCACACTAGAGCCAAATGGAGTGACTAAGTGAAAAAATTAAATGGCAGTTGAAATGACCATAAGTATAATGACAGCAACTGATCTTCCAAAGAAGTTTTAGGTAGAAGGCATAAATACAATAGTGTATCTTCTCAATATTTCAGCAACAAAAGAAGTTATGAACCAAACTCCATATGAAACTTGAAAACGTATAAACTCATTGGTAAGTTACTTAAAAATGTTTGGATGTATAGAATATGCTTTGGCTACTTCTCCATCTAACTATAAACTTAATAAAATTTTTAAAAAATATTTTTTGTCATATATATCCTTAATGCATATAAGTTGTATAGCCTCATGAATAACAAAGTTATTTTAATCAAGAATGTCAAGTTCAATGAAGAAGAAACTTGTTCTTGGAATAAAAAAAATGCAAAACTAACACATCCTCTAGTCTTAAAAAGTACATCTGCAATCCCTAAAATAGAACCTTTAAAACTAGCAAGTCCATGTGTTTCACCTAATGGTTGCTCCTCATCATCCATTCACTCATCTCCAAAGCTCTTGTTTGAAACTCCTCCAAAGAAATTTCATTCCTTGAGTGAGAGATAAGGTTGTGTAATTTTTTTTGTTATATTTCCAACCTTACTTATTACGATGAAACTATAAAAAGTCAAATATTTGCAGGATGCATTAAAAGAAAAGATGTTGGTTATAGAGAAAAATGAAACTTGGGAGTTGATTGATTCATAGGAAGGCAAGAATGTTATTACATTGAAATGGATGTTTAGAACAAAAAAATATACTAATGGAACAATTTAAAAACACAAAACTCGTTTGATTGCTAAGGAGTACTCACAACAATAAGGTGTTGACTTCAATAATACATTTTCTTCAATGGCTTACTTTAAAACGATGAGAACTTCTTAACTTTAGTTGCTCAATTAAAATGATCAATGTACCAACTTAATATTAAATTCACTTTTTGGAATGGCAAGCTAGAAGAAGAGATGTACATTTCTTAGCTTGAAAGTTTTGTTTGTAATTAATGACTTATTATACACCCATGAGGGGTTTTTAAGTCATTATTATTCACTTAACTATCAAAGGGAGTTATAGTTTTGTTTAATGTAAAAGAACCAAAGAATGAAACATATAAAATGAGTAGCTTGTGTTTCTTCTAAATGTGTGATGATCTTTGACACGAAAAACAACTAAAGGAAGAAAAAGCTCTCTGCAATAAAAAGTTTAAAGCAAAGTTTTTTAATCGGTGAAACTACAATAAAAATTCAAGTACGTAATTTTTGTTTTATATGCATATGAAATAATCCTATTTTACATTATCTTTTTGATTATGTTTCATCCTGTTTATTTCTAACATTGGTATCAGAGCAGATTAAATTTTTTGTTTATGCTATATGCATGCGTAATATATAATATGTTTTGGGCTTCTGGTTTTTTTATTGGGTTTCTGGTTTTGTTGTTATAACATATGTGTGTTTCATTTGTTTTTCTCATCTGTCTTGACTGTTGGGAAATGAGTGTTGAAAGTATTCAACAGTGACAAATGCATAATCTTTACAGTGAAACATAGTTCATACGAAAACGATAAAAAAGGGGAGAGTTTTATGTTTTATTTGTGTATTTTTTTATGTTGTGTATTTTTTTATGAATGATCTTCGATAAGAAAATAAAAAAAATGTTGTGGTTTTTGCTTCTTTTGGATGCTTTTATTGTCAAAAGCAAGAAAAGAAAAAAAATTGCAGAAACACCAAAATGCAGAGAAAAAAACACAGGAAGAAGACAACTTCTTCTTGAAAAGGCACGTGGCCTTTCTTGTTTCCTTTAATGCCAAGGCATGTGGCCTTTCACTTTCCTTTAATGCCAAGTGCTTCTTATTATTATACAACGTGTATAATAAACAAAAAACTAATTAATGGTTTTTGTCAGTTTCGATGTATACATATATATGTACATATGTTATATACATTTGTGGTATAACCACTTATGACTATAAATAATTATAAATATAATATAAAGAATTAAAATTAGTTTTCTAATTTACACAAACTAATTAAGTTAGTTAAATTAGTTTCTAATTAATATAAAATATTTCAAAATGAGAAAAAATCTATACAAGAAAACTACTTTGTTTAGTTAAAATTAGAAAAGGGGTTTCATTAGAAATTAGTTTCTAATTAAACCAAAATAAATTGATTAGTTCAATTATACTTTAAATTAGAAATAAGTTTCTAATTTTATTTTAATATTAGAAATAAGTTTTAATTAATTGAAAGTTTTTAATAAAAATAACTAATTTGTTTAGTTAAAATAACCTTAGAAATAAACTAATTTTGTTGGTTTATTTTCTAATTAAATCAATATTAATTTGTTTAGTTGGAATTAGATTAACCTTAGAAATAAACTAATTTCGTTGGTTTGTTTTCTAATTGAATAAATACTAATTTGTTTAGTTAACATTAGATAGGAGTTTCATTAGAAATTAGTTTCCAATTAAACCAAGATAATTTATTAGTTCAATTATAAGTTAAATTAGAAATAAGTTTCTAATTGATTAGATATTAAAAGCATATTTTGATTAGTTCAATAAATTTTGATAAATAAATATAATAAAAAATAATAAATTAAATTATTTCCATATATGAACATAAGTTCGCTATGTGCTAGACAAAATAATCTGTTATTTTATATACTCTTCTTATTCCTGAAGATTTGTTTTTCAAGAAAATGCCTAATATTAAACAAACGCCTAAGCTTATTCGATGTGAGGCACATAAGAGAAGAATTGGCAGCATGTATGTACATTTAGTCAACATGCATCTAATGCCTGTAGATGGTCTAACATAATATGTTATTGCAGTTAATAATATGATGCAAGAGTTATATTGTGGAGGTTGCCTAGCTTACGCAGATGTTGACGTAAATTACATGACTTTGCTTGCGACATTACCTCAACCTCAAGATGAACTATTACGAATGCTTTGAAATAATATGCCTAAGGAGAAGACTTATGAATTGTTAGTGATGACATTTATTAAAGAGATGCGTAGAAGGGAGTTGAATAGGACTTTATATCCTATAGGTCTTTCAATGGAAATAGTGAGAGCTATTGTAAATCGAGCTTCGCGAACTGTGTCACGCTAACTCATGAACTCATTTCTGTGTAGAGTTCGTTACTTATAGACTGTTCGTAGATTGAAACACAATAATACAATATGTTGTTTTATAAGAACAAAGTCTTAATATTTATGTAATATGTTTACATGAATTTTATATAGGAATTCGTCTAGGGTAAAGTATTAGGATTAGATTGTTGTATGAATGATTATTGAACACATTTGCGGACTTCTGATTTCATAAGCAATTGTGATCGAATTATTTACTCTATGAACGATTAATGTGAAATTAACGTGCATACTTTTTTTTCTTACGATGGAAACTTAATGTTTCAAAATGGCTATTGCTTTAAAGAATACTGTTGTTGAACTCAATAGGGGTGAGAAACTCAATGGTGACAATTATGAAAACTAGAGTATGAAAATCCAATATGTACTGGAAGAACAAGAGGCTCTTGAACCATTAAACCTAACCATGGACATTCCTAAGGAAGGCACTACAGCCTAACATAGAAGGGACCATGATGCATATGAATTATGAAAAAAGAAGAACTCTTTAGCTCACATCACGTTGCTCAGTAGCATGGATAATGATATCATGCGTGAGTTTTGTAAATTCGAAACTGCAAAGGACATGTGGTCCGCATTGGCTGCTCGTTTTGGAGTTGCTTCAATGACCAAAGTGAGGTCACTTACAATTAAGTTTGATACTTATAAGAAGTGCCCAGATGATACAATGCAAAAGCATTTAAAAAAAATGTCAAACATGGTAAGTGAGTTATATGATGTTGGTCATGAGCTATCTGATGAACAACAAGTGCAAGTTGTGATTCGTTCACTGCCTCAGAGTTGGAAGCATATAAGGATGCACCTAACTCATAATGAAAACATCAAGATAATGGAAGATGTTACGAGGCATCTTATCTTGGAGGAAGAGCGTCTTGAAGCCTAAAAAATGTCTTCTGAAGCATATGCAGTTAGTTCTAGTTCGCGTGGAACTATAAACAAGAAATGCAAGCATCATGGTGGATATAAGTGGAAGAAGAATAAGAAATTCAACCACTCTCCTCAAGAATCCAAGAAGGAAAAATGGAACCAACGTGGAAAGGGAAAGTGTCCATTTAAAAAGAAGAATATGAAACATGTAAAGTGCTATAATTGTGGTAATAAGGGCCACCTTGCTCAAGATTGTTCCGAGCCCAAGAAGGTACAACTTTATAGTATAAAAATTTGTTCTGTGAATGTTTCTTTTTCTGTTTTTCTAACTAAATCACATCCTTTGTGGATTGCAGACTTAGGAGCAATCAACCATGTTGCGAAGGATCGTGATGCCTTCGTTGAGTTTCGTAAACTCCCACATGGTAGTCGATGGCTTTATATAGATGACAATTTCAAAGTTATTGTACAAGGAATTGGCACATGTAAATTGGACATGTGTGGAGGGCAACCCTTTATCTTCTATGAAGTATTATGTGCTCCACAGATTTGTAGAAATCTTTTATCTATATTGATGTTAGTTAAACTTGATTTTAATATAAATTTTCACAGTGGTGGAATGGATTTGTACCTTGTATCTATTAATTATGGTCATGGTTTTTTATTGGATGGTTTTATTGTATTGGATGTGTAAAGGGAAAATAATAATATTAGTTATTCATTATTTACATCTAGTAATTCTAACAATGATGCAACTTTGTGGTATGTTAGACTATGTCATGTTGGTCAAAATTGAATTAGTCGATTAGCTAAAAAAGGATTTTTAGGTAATCTAAGTCAAGTAGGTCTTCCTACATGTGAGCATTGTTTAACTGGTAAAATGACACAAAAACCATTTGGAAAGGGAACACAAGCTTTATATCCATTGCAATTAATTCATTTTGACATCTGTGGTCTAATGAATGTAAGGTCTAGACGTGGGGTAATTTATTTCATCACGTTTATAGATGACTATACTTGGTATGGTCATGTCTATTTGATTTCTCATAAATCGGAAGCATTCGATTGTTTCATAAAATACGTAAACTTGGTTGAGAATCAATTAGATAAGAAAATAAAAGTATTACGAATTGATTGTGGACAAAAATACTTGTCAAAAAAGTTCAAGGCTTTATATGATGAGAAAGGAATAGAAAGGCAATTAACAATTCCTAGAACTCCACACCATATGTACTTAATCGTGTGCCCACAAAATCAGTTACTAACACACCATATGAGTTATGGACTGGTAGGAAACCTGATATGTCAAGTCTTAAACCTTGGGAGTGTGCAGCCTATGTTCATGATCTCTCTCATAAACATGGGAAGTTAGGCCCAAGAGGGAGAAAAAGTATTTTTATTAGATACTCAAAACACTCAAAAAGATATGTGTTAATTAGTGAGCAAGGTAATAGAGGTGTAACTGAATTTGAATCAAGAGATGTAACATTCTTAGAGAATGATTTTCCTAAGCAAGGCGAAATAGGTAGACCTATTATTATATGAGTCGTTTGATCAGAATGATTCTGTTATGAAGAATCAAGATGGGGAACTTCAACCAAGTGGGAGCAATTCCATAGAAAGATTCTCTATAGTGACTGATCCGAGTGGGAACACTCAGATCAATCATGAATTTATTTATGATGAACCTTGGTTAAGATGAAGTAATCAAGGAATAATTCCCCGACATCATTTTGAGATTGAAGGAGAAATTAATATGATTGTTTTGCAAGAGGAAGAAGAGCCAAGAAATGTAAATGAGGCTCTTACTGCCAAGAAGAATGGATGAAAGCAATGAGAGAAGAAATGATTTCTTTAAGCTCAAATCAAGTATGGGACTTGGTTGGTCTCCCTAAAAGGCGTAAAACAATTGGGAACAAGTGGATTCTCAAAATTAAGTGAAAAACTAATGGCAATATCGAAAGATATATGGCACGTCTTGTAGCAAAAGGAAACACACAACAGGAGGGAATTGATTACGAGAAAAATTTTTCACCTGTTATGAAGTTTGCTTCAATCCGTCTTATTCTGGCTATAATAGCCAGTATGGATCTTGAATTACATCAAATGGATGTAAAAACTGCTTTTTTCAATGGAGAATTAGATGAAGAAATCTATATGGAACAACCTGAAGGTTTCATCAAGGCAGGTCAAGAAAATAAAGTATATTGATTATTAAAATCAATTTATGGCCTGAAGAAGTCTTCAAGACAATGGTATATTTGTTTTCATAACATAATCATTTCATATGATTTTCAAATGATTGATGAAGACCATTTTGTGTGTGGTAAGATTTTCAAAGATAAATTCACGAATTTATCTTTATACGTGGATGATATATTGATTTCTTGTAATGACTGTGTGTTTCTTACGCAAATCCTGTGTGTTTCTTATGCAAATCAAAGTTTGGTTATCATCTGAATTTGAAATGAAAGACATGGGTGAAGCGACATACATTTTTGGACTCAAGATTTCAAGAAATCGTTTGAAAAGATTATTATCACTTTCACAAGCGATGTACATTCAAAGAATTATTGAATGATTCCATATGCAAGATTACAAATCAATTGATAATCCTATTGTTAAAAATGAAAGCCTTAGTAAGAGAAATTGCCCGTCAACACCACAAGAAAGGGAATAAATGAAGAATGTTCCCTACTCTAGTGCAGTTGGAAGTCTTATGTACACAATAATGTGTACAAGACCAGATATTTGTTACGCTATTGGGATGGAGTAGATATCAATCAAATCCAAGCCAAGCATATTAGAAAGCAGTAAAGAGAATATTGAGGTATCTAAAGGGAATCGTGGACTACGCATTATGTTATCAAGGCAATGATCTATATATATAAGGATATACAGATGCAGCCTAGGGAGGAGATTTAGACGAAAGAAAATATACCTCATGATATGTATTCATACTAAACCATGGAGCAATATCATGGAAAAGTAAGAAACAATCTTGCATTACATTATCCACAATGGAAGCTAAATTTATATCATTCTCAACTGTAGTACAAGAGGCTGTGTGGCTTCATCAATTCTTAGTTCATTTGGGAGATATATGAAAGCACATAGATACTAAGTATAATTATATGAAAGATATAGTTGCACGAGGAGAAGTTAACATAAGATATATATCTACGCGAGATATGATAGCAGACCCAATGACAAAGCCAATCTTTAAAGATGTATACATTGGGCATGTAAAGTCACTAGGACTACGTAGATGTTGAAATGTACTGATAAACATTTCTCTATGTATGTTCACTCAATCGAATGTCATATGTTTGAATATACTGTATGATGAAGATTATACATTGTGTATCATTTGATTCATGAATATATGTGTTTGTGTATAAATTTATTTTTTGGATGAATCATAATTATATGAGACAGATTATAGATTGGTCTTCTCACACGGGAAATCACCTCTAGTATTTTATGCTCGCTAGAGATGAGACATGTTTAAAGTTTATTATCTAGGTGATGATTGAGAGCGAGAAACTTAAACCATAAATGCCGCAAATAAATTGGTTCAACGTGATTTATTAATCACTATTCTGTCTTACGTTGCCAGATGTGAGTTCTGAATAAGTTTTTGAGTAGATAAATGAACTCAAATTAAACATTGAGTATGTTTGAACTATCGTCTATCCAGTATTTCTTAAATGAAAGATGTTCAAGTTATGAAATGGGTAACTACCGTAGCACATGACTCGTACCATGTGTGCACAACTGACCATAAAAAAAAGGAGATTAATGTAAGTTGCAAGATCTCATCTTACATTATGTGAGACCCTTGAGGTTAAGAAGAATCTTATCATTTACCCTTATGACTCTTATTTCATTCTTGAGAATTGAATTTAAGGTTTGCCACTTTAGGTTATAGCCAAAAGATCACGAAAAATGCGATCCTATGGAATAATTCTAGGAAAGAAAATTAAATTTAATTCAAAAGGAGAATTGAGAACAGAGGAAGGTCATTTAATTTAGATCAGTGACTCGCATGAAAAGTATTCATAGATGGCCATCGTCTCTTTAGTAGAAAACTTGAATACAGTCATGACTCAAGAAACTAAATGAGATCAAAGGGCAAAAAATGTAATTATGAGATATGACCTAGGGTATAGCATACAATGTCTACTCAAGGATAGTTAAGTCCTATGATCAATTTGTTAATCGAGATGTCATATACTCCTAACAGATATATGACAATATACTCTCGTCGTATGCTGGTCACATCGGTTATTGAACTAGTATGAGTACTGCAAAATTGTTTTTAAAATTAAAATAAAACTCATTATGTGCGAGTGGGAGATAATGACTTATTATACACCCATGAGAGGTTTTTAAGTCATTATTATTCACTTAACTGCCAAAAGGAGTTATAGTTTTGTTTAACTATAAAAGAACCGAAGAATGAAACATATAAAAAGAGCAGCGTGTGTTTCTTCTAAATGTGTGATGGTCTTTTACACGAAGAACAACTAAAGGAAGAACAAGTTCCCTGCAGTAAAAAGTTTAAAACAAAGTTCTTTAATCGATGAAATTACAACAAAAATTCAGGTATGTAATTTTTGTTTTATATGCATATGAAATGATCCTATTTTATATGATCTTTGTGATTATGTTTCATCCTGTTTATTTCTAGCAGTAATGATGATAGCAAAGCTTATAAGCAAATGAAAGCCTTATATGACCTCAAGCTAGCCCCATACGATTAGTACAATAAATTTGATTTGTGCTTCATAGATAATATGTTTGAAAGGAGTAAATGTGAAGAAGAAGTGAGGTAAAATTGATTTTTCAGTTGTGTCTTTATAGTGATGGTATAATATATATGGGGTCTTATATTATAATTGCTTAATTTAAGTCTTGCAAGATGAAAAATTTTGAGATGTCAAATTTAGGTTTATTAGATGATTTTCTTGGATTTAAATATGTTGAACTATAAAACAGGCCCAACACGCATAAAACGTGAATGTGATGCTTATAACTAATGATGGTACTGATATGCGAGTACGCATTATTTTAGGAGTATGAATGGCTTTTAAAATTATTTGTATTATATAAGACCTGATTTAGCATTTTCTGTAAAAGATTTTTTCAAGTTGATACATAATCCAACAATGCATCCCTTCCTCCATTATGTCGCTGAAATTGTTGACTTTAGGATTTAGTATTTAAAACTATCAAAATTTAGGTTATTTGGGTTTGAATGGTAGAAAGATGAGTAGCTTCGATTATATCTCTCCTTTAGTTCAGAGTTTAAAGAAGCAAGAAATATTATCGTTTAAAATTGAATATGTTGCTGCAATATCTGTTTTGTCAAGGGATTTGACTAAAAACATTACTGGCTCCCAAGTTACTACAATCAAATTCTTTTTGACAACAAAACAAAATCGTTGTGACAAACAAGACGAAGCATATCGACGTTTGATATTCTTTTATCCATAACTGGTTGCGAGTGGAACTATATATTGTAACACAAGCGAGTAGCTGATGTTCTCGCAAAACCCCTTTCAAGTGCCAAGCAAGATTGTCTTTATAATGATAGGCAGTTAGTTGGTTTTCAAATTATATGGTCAATTAACACGTGAGTTTTTCAGTTAAGAGTCTTTTAAAAGAGCCTGGATGGTAGTGATCAGTCAGCCATGCTCTACCCATTTTTCATTTTAGTTTCTGTTTTCAGGTTCAACTGTTTGGGCCCCTGCTTCGTTACTTGATGGACTGAAATGGCAGTAGATTGTTTCTCAGTAGATGCTCTCTTACCTTCCCTAACACACCTGACCTTTTCGGAACTTGAGAGGCTGTAAAGCATGTGGTTTGTTTGACTAGCCGTGGAGCAGGGACCTAGGTGTATCATGATCTGTCGCCCGTATTAATGGAATAGGCTGGCGTTGGTAGTTCAACTAGCCATCAGGATTGCTTCTAGGACTCCAGTACTTCATGTGGTCATGAACATGATGGACCTCGGTAGTGAGTTATATACATGACCTGTTCCATTTTGAAGATACCAACTTCACGGGCCTAATCTTCTTGTAGGTGCAGTAGTCATAAGCTCCTTATCAGCATTAAACATTGTCACCACCCAATTTCTTACCCGTTAAACATTGGTTGGTATACGATTGGTTTAATCCAGCTGTTTATGTGGTTGGTTTCAATTTGGTTCTGCCGGATTCTGACAGAACTGAACGTTACCGTTTGGATCCATGGAGTCGGCTACTTGTTGTAGTAACTTCGACGTGAATACCCCTGCAAAATAAAGAAGGCACGTCGGAGGTTGTGTCCCGATTAGCCCCTCCGATGCTCAAGTTAGTATTTTCCGGTGAAGGTGAGGTCGCCGTATGCAGAGAAGAATGGAATTATGATTACATAAATCTGTTATGATGAAATCATACCTTATATATGGTATGAACGCTAGGGCTAAGTTTTTACGTAGACTTCTACTTCTGCATGGAAGGTTTCCTCCCGCTAACAGACCATGGATGTGTGGATCGGGCCTGAGTTAACCAATGGGTGTGAGATCCATCTTTGAGAGATAGACCGATTGGCCCGTAAATTATTGTGATTGGGTTCAAGCCTAATTCGACCAATCCGACCACAGTTCATTATCAGACGAGCCTGAGAGTATTGGATAATATATTTTTCTACTGAATTCCTATGTTGGCGATTTCAGCTCACGCTAATAATAAATTCTCTTAATCTCAAGTTAAATAATGTGGAAGAGGGTCTAGCTTGTCGTGCACTTGCATTATAAAATGATAAGCATAAACGGAGAGTTGCTTCAAATGAAGCTGCAGCCTACAGAAAAAGAAATTCCTGACATTCAACCCCACGCTTCCCCGATCATCCCAGTCAACGAGCACGTGCAAGCAGGTTGAAGAGAATGATTATTAGACACTAATGATTATAACATATATTAACTACAACTGTGATGCATATACAAATTTAAGTTAAGGTGTAAAAAGCATTTAAACACATATCCTTGAATCACGACTTCTTGTTCACATCACAGAAGACAGAACCTTAGTCCTGTAATCATTAAGTAACAGCAACCAAATGTGGTTTGGTTCACTAGGCAACTGATGTTGATTCTATATAAATATACTTGGTCAAACTAAAAACTAAAACTTATCAACAAAAGGGCAATATAGGTGTAGTGCAAGGTGTGTGGTGATATTGTAACGATAACACTGTTGTTGCTTTACATTAACCATGTGGAGTATAAATACTTATACTCTATCAAAACAAACTAAAATCAATTTAAGAGATAAATAGAAATATTTATCCTTATCACCCTCCCGCAAATTGATTATCATGACGTATGATGGTCGATTTGGTCTTCAAAATATTGAATCTTTGCTTGGGTAATGGCTTGATCAGAATATCTACAATATGATAATTTAAAGAAAGATACTCGACCTGTAATTTTTGATTTGCAACTAGATCACGAATATAATGAAAATCATTTCTAGGTGTTTTGATCTGGAATGAAAAATTGGTGTCGTTGTCAAATATGTTGCACTGAGATTATCACACCATAGATCAAGAGTTGTGGCTTTTGCATGACCAAGTTCTTGGAGTAAACAAAGTACCTGTTGTAATTTAGATACTGTGGAAGCTAAAGCACGATACTTTGCTTCAGTTGAAGAGTGAGCAACAGTTTGTTATTTGCGAGAGCCCCAAGCAATGAGATTTGAGTCAAAAACTATGCAATAACCAAATGTTGACTTTCTGTCATCAATGAAACTTGCCCAATTGGCATCACTATAGGAAGAAACCATTGGATTGGAGCTCGGTTTGAGAAGAATCTCATGCTGCATAGTGGAACGTAAATAACGCAAGATGCATTTGATAACTTGTCAATGATTTTCAGCCGGTTGATCCATAAATTGAGATACTTTGTTCACTAAATAACAGATATCTGGTCTGGTAAGACAGAGATATTGTCATATCTAGTCTGCTAAGAGAGAGATATTGCAATCCATCAACAATACTGCGATATAGAGTTCCATAAGAAAAAGGAATGGCATCATTTAACGTCAACTTGGATTGTGGACAGGCAAGAGTAGAAACTGAACTAACCAAAGACATATTCGCTTTAGATAACAAGTCTATGATGTATTTACGCTGAGTGAGAAGAAGACCTATAGGTAACCAATTAGCTTCCACGCCAAGAAAGTAATGTAGGTGACCCAAATTTTTTAGCGCAAATCTGTCACTTAAGGAAATAATGATGTATTGAATATGACATGAGTTACTTCCAGTGACGAAAATATCATCAACGTAAATTAAACAATATGCTTAAATTCCTACATGGTTGTAATAATAAAGGGAACTATCAGTTTTTAAGCTTTGAAAACCAATAGAACGAAGTGCTTCAGTAAGATAAAGAAACCATTGTCGTCGAGCTTGTTTTAAGCCATATAAAGACTTTTTCGACTTGCAAATATGATTTGATATAGAGAAGTGACAAAATCCTGTGGTTGTTACGTAAATACCTCTTCATCAAGGTTTCCATGTAAAAAGGCATTAGAGACGTCCAACTGATAGACAAGCTAGTGATGTGAAACAGCTATAGAAAGAATAAGTCGAATGGTAGCAAGCTTAATAACAAGACTATAAGTATCTTTATAGTCAATACCTAGGCGTTGATGGAAACCTTTTGCAACGAGCCTGACTTTGTATCGTTCAATAGAGCCATCTAATTTCCTTTTGATTCGATATACCCATTTGCAACCAATGACTTTGTGAGAAGAAGAGGGAGGAACTAATTTCCATATGTTAATAGTAATTAAAGCATCCATTTCAGCAGCCATAGCATCTTATCATTTGTTTAATTTTATAGCTTGTGTATATGAGGTGGGTTCAGAGTCTTCCACTTATGTATGAAAGACACGTGGTTTTAAAGGTCCAGTTTGGGAACGAGTGATCATCGGATGAGTTTTAGGTATATTTGATGATATAGAGGCAGGATGTGGTATAATAGGGATAGCTGAAGGTGGAGATGATGGAGGAAAGGAAGACTAACACGAGGTTGGAAGCTGAGGAGGTGATAGATTGAGATTGGAATTCGGAGGAGAGGTTATATTTTGAGTAGGATAGACAGGGAGGAATGATGGAAATAAAATGGTTGCTGGTGATGTGTAATGAAAATTGGCAGGAGTAGCTTGCTTTCGCAAAAAGGGGAAGACCTACTCGTCAAAAATCACATGGCGTGAGACAAATAAGTTAGATGTATTAATATCAAGACAAATATAGCCTTTGTGAAGTTTATTATAGCCAAGAAAAACACAAGCTTTATGTAGCACCTCACTCTCATAAGACCCGAATCCTACATCGATGGGTTATATTCGAGTCCGTACCTCGCGAGGGTGACATGTTAAAACACTCAATCATTTATAAATCAGTATAATTTTTTTTAAACAACAGCAAACACAATATGCAGAAATCAATACTCAATTTGGGCTCACGTTCATTCATAAATATTTTCAATTAACACAAAACCATCAACAAAATTTTCAATAGCCATTTGGGCCCTTTCACAAATACAAAACACTTGAGTCATTTCAGAATACAAATTCATACAGAAAGTTGCGAAATATACAATTCAATACAAAATAGAGAAATGTAATGCAGATGCAAACTGATCACGACCCCTATCCTTCACTTGAATTCTGTAGGTATACTCCCGTTGGCCTAACGAGGTATTTTCTAATCCTGAAAAATATTTGTAAATTTTGTGTGAGTTTTGCGAACTCGGTGAGTGACCATCATCGATGGCTCACCCAATCACATAACATATAAATCATATCATCACACATTTCACACTTCACATTCAATATAATTTAATCACTTAATTAAACATATGCAATACACATGAAACTCACTTTTCATTTGTTATTTTGTTGTGATCGAGTTCCTATATTGACCCTTAAAAGGCTCATTGATAATTGTCTTATATAGGGCTCATTAAATGTTGAACCTAAGGCTCTGAATCACTTTTAAGCTTGAGGCTCATTTTCACTCGTTGAGCTTTAACCTCTGATCGGTGGTTTCTCTGATCACAACATCCATTATGTTTCATGCATTCATGACATGGAATGCATCAATTACATTTGCATATTCTTATTCACTCACTGTAACATCCCGTTATCGGAGTGACGGGTAGATTGGTAATTTGGATCGGGTTAGGATTTGGTACAGGCAAAGTGTTGCATTGCACATGCATTACAGTTTTGATAGTCATTGATAAATGATTATTGACTGCATAAGTATATATATATGTACATACATATATGGCAATTCCCGACTTGATTGTGAAATTGGTTATAATTGGTCCGACGAGAATTGGCTTAATTGTGCAATTGGGAATTTATCAAAATTGTACATATGAGAATGTGGTTTGTGAAAATTGGATATTTAGTAAGTGTGTAATTGGGTTTTGAATATGAACTTGGAATGAAATGGATTATAGAGAAAGGGAAATTGGAAATTGAGCATAGGAATTGGAATTACTCAATTTTAGTGAATTTATGGAAATTTCTCGGAAATTTTAGAGTAAGAGATCGAATGAAAAATTAGCTTAGTGATGATTTATTTGATTCCAGTCTAAAATGAATGGTTATTGATATGGAACAATTGGAATTATGATTTTGGGAGTATTGTTAATGGTTATTACGAAATTGGGAGAAAATGGAATAGAAATCGGTTTGTTAGACCAAGAATTGGACATGAGTCTAATGATTATATATATATATATGTATAAGCAAGAGAGAAGCTTAATTGTTCATTAAGCTCATCGACGATCGTGGGTGAGAAAAACTTGGGATTTGGAGTTCTTGAAGGATTTTCAAAGGATTGAAGCTTGAATCAAGTAAGTTTATACTTGTTTATGAGTTAAATCGTTTCATTTGATCATTGATTTGAGTAAGAAATTGGTTAGAAAGTTTGAAAGTTTGGATGATTAGGGTTTTGTGATTTTCGTTGGTTTTGATTTGGGTTTTGATAAATAATGGTTTAAATGATGGATTGAGATTAGAAATAAGTTGGGTTTAAGGTTTAAAAGCGATTGAGAGTGTTTAGAATGAATTTGGACGAGTTAGATCGGAAAAATCGAGAAATTTCGGGTTTACGTCGCGATTTTGCGATCGCCTTGTGACGTCACGATGAACACGCCATGGCGAAACCAACCCGATCTGCGCGTCATGACGAATTAAAAATATTTTAATTTATGCTTGGCCGAGGAAGACAAGGCATCGCCATGACGAGCGTCTGCGTCTTGCCATGACGACCGTCTGCATCGTCATGACGTGGGATGCCCGATTCATGCATGGCGGAGGATGCTTCCAAAATGAATTTGAGGTTTTGAATTGGAGAATTTTGGGATCTAATTTGGATTGGTTATGGATCAAAATGACATTTGAGAGAATAGGAATTGAATTTGATGATTATCGGAAATTGAGTGGTAAGCGAATTGGAATGTGACCTTAGAATAAGGAATTGAATTATGGCATTGAGAACTGTTCTGAATTAGAGTGAGAGTGATCATATTGAGAAATTCAGGAATATGATTGGGAATGTCATAACATGTATAGTATTTATCGTATTTGTTAAATATGTATTATTGAATTGATATTGGCCAAAATGGTAATGTGAATTATTTGAATTGACATAGAGGTTCCGATGGATCGACACTCCACGGACGATATTGGGACTTCAGTGTCAGTTTCGGAAGTGCAGGTGAGTAACCTAGTTGGTTTCTCAGCCTTATGTGTTTATTAATTATATGCATTGATTGCCATGAGGAAGCACGGATGGATAAATGTGTGATTGATTTGATTGATTTCGAACCATGGGTGTTGAAATATTTGATTAATGATATCGAAGTGCAAAGATGAGTAAATGTGTATGAATGCATGAGTGAATTAAATTGTAACATGCATTAGTGAAAATGAATGGAAATGTATTTGAATGAAATCTGGGACCAAAGGTCCAAGAAATGAAAAGTGATATTGAAATGAGAAGCGAAAAATAAATGCAAGTGACAAATGATTGAGATTGGAAATTGGTTAGTGACATGTGCATTCATGCATAATAAATGATCAGATAATGGCAGTTGTGATCGGTGCAGCCACCGTTTTCAGAGCTTTAAGCTCAACGCACAGGGCCTCGTGCCCAACGTATTCCGAGCCTCAGCTCGATGATCAGGGCTATGCCCAACGTTTCAGGGCTTCAAGCCCAATGTTTGAGCCAATGGCTCAATGTATATGAGCTCGGTATGCAGTCACAACAACGAAAAGAAAATGAAAGTGTCACATGTGCATTGCATATATATATATATATTACTGACTGAAATTGTAAATTGATTGTAATGACTGTGAAATGTGAATAAGGAAATTGCATGCGATATTACTGTAAATGCTACTATGTGTTATGTGTATATGATTGTGAATGCATGAGTTGGGTGAACCATCGATGATGGTTTCTCACTGAGTTCGCAAACTCACCCAACATTGCATCTATTTTTCAGGAAGTGAAGAGTACCCGTTAGACACACGGGAGTATGTCTCACCGCTAGCAAGCGCGTAGTGTCGGGTCGGGATCAGTGTCGTCACATCTGCATTAGAGTAGTGAATTGTTTTAGTGGGCCCCTTTTGATTTATGTGTACTTGTATGGTATAACTGAAATTGGTTTATAATAGAAATTGTTTTGTAATTGCAAATGTTTTGTTATAATTGGGCGAAATCATTATTGTTTTCATGACTCAACTGTTTTAAAAGAAAAGAAAAATGTCATATCGAGTTTTAAAAGGTAGTGATTGTTCTAATCGCCACCCTCATGGGTCACGGGCTCGGATATCCTTTATTGATGTCGGGTTCGGGTCTCGTCGGGAGTGGGTGCTACATTTGTGGTATCGAGCCAGAAGTACAATCTTACATGGGCATTACGAGACAAATGTGTCAAAGTGCATGCATATAAGTTATGTCTCGGCGGATAGTGACGATGATCCCGATCTAGCATATGAGTCTCATACATGAGCTGTACTAGTGATTTAAGTGGTTAGTAATAGTGAGGAAAAGACGATATGGGAAAATGTGGTAAATGAAAATTGTATAAATCAAAGAAAAAGAACAAGTATACGGTGCGATATGATGATTGGAGATTTAGTGTATTGGTATTGATAGGCGTATTATGAAATACGACATTAGAGTGATATGGGAAAAAAAAAATCTGTGTATGGGAAGTAGATGTGAATTGTATATGTGTAGTTGTGAAGTGATAGAAGAAATATAGAGATATATGAAAGATGGCAAATAAAATGTTTTATGATCAGAGTTGCGCAGCGGAAGCGTGATGGGAGTTATGATTGGAGGTCTATGACCTAGAATTTGAATATGTTAAGTGAGAAAGCAACAGTGAATGTATATTTGTGATACAGATTTGAGTGTGGTTGCGTAAAACAAAATGATGAAAGGATCGAAATGAGAGAAAATAGTATTGAGAGAAGAAAAAGTAAAAAGTTGTTAAGGTCAGCGGATTTGCCTATGCGAATGCACACCTGATAAATGGAAATGATATCGGAAATCAATTGGTGCATTAGTGGATAACCGCCAAGTCAAATAGTTAAAAGTTCATGTGAGATAGAGTAAGAACCAAAAGTGTTTATAGTGATATTTGGAAATGAATTGAGATTGTAATTAGGATGTTGGTAAGGAAAAAGCCTCATGATCGAGGATAGGTGCGAAAAGGAAAAAGGTGGTCAAAGATCAAATGAGATTGAAGTGTCTTTAGCGTAAGTGACTAAGTGGTAAATTAATGTAATACTGTAAATGGTATGTACCTCAATGAACGGTATCAAAAGAGATGCTTTGGTTATGTGGATTATGGTATAGATTGATCGTCACAGGACATTGTGAATAATTGAAATCGATAAGAAATGTGACGACGGTTGATGATTAGGAATTGAAAGAAGAATTTCCCTGAATTGAATTAAGTTGATTAGATGATTAAAATTGAAAAGTTTAGAAATGAAAGGACAAATTGGAGATAAATGTGAAATGAATGAAAAGTTGTTATTGGGAGTCCTGATCTTAGCGGATACTCATGTGTAAAAGATAGAATAAAAAGTATGTGTTACGATAATGTAAAGAGTTTGATTGTGTAAGTAAAAGAATATCAGTTGTGATTTGAGGAGAATATCGGGTCAGATATATTTTATGTGAATATCGGAAAGTATAAAGTAGTTTTGAAAATTTTGTTTGAAATGATAATGAATAAATTGAAATATGTGGAGAATCCAGTGTAAAAGAATGTGTGTCAAAATATATATGATGAAATGGAGATAGATCGTGAGAAAATTTGTTCCTCATTGGAGACAACCGATAATTAGGAAATGATATAAATTGATTATTGATATGAAGAGTCATTATGCTACTGAAGAGCAACATATCTTACTTGTGTTTAGAGTGAAATGTTTAAATTATGTTCATAGTGGATGATGATCGATTGAATACATTTGAAAAGTGAATAAGAGAAATTGGCACAGTTGAGGAAATTGTTTGACATGTAAGTTTTATAAGAGTGAATTTGATCTTGGTAGAATAATTAGTGATAAATGTGAAATTGTAAAGGGATTAGTGTATAAAGAATTTGGAGTTATAATAGGATTGATTGTATACTGGATACATCCAAAAATTGGTAAAGGTCTTCTGACTGTAAATGATAAGGAAAGTGTTAAAAGGGAAATATGTGCAGTGTATGACAAATGATTATAAGAAGAGATACTTATAGAAATGTTCAATTCGAGTATTGATCGTATCAATTGAATTGGTGTTATAATATGAAATGAATTGTAAAGATGATAATGTGATCTATTGGAAAAATGTAAAGAGATTCTATGTGTATGGAGATCAGTATAAGCTTATGGGCTGCATTGGTATTTGATGACTTAAAATCTATTGTATTGAATAGTGTATTAGAAAGTGTTGTGAAAGTTTGGAGATTCTATTTGTACAGAAAATGTTTTGGATGAATATGCGTTTGTAAAGTAATAATGATTAAGTTATATGAGTAAATTGGGAAAAAGGATTACGTGTTTGAATGTTTCCGAATTTTGATAAGGAAGCAAATAATTAGATGATAAGATTATGAAACTGGATGAAAGATTATATGTAAACTGTCGAGTTGGTAAAGTGTAAAAAGGAACGTATTAGCAATTGGGGATTCCGCATCAAGTGTGCAGAGGTGTATTGAAAGCATGGCAAAATCCGAATCGAGAATTTTGAATAGTGGATAGTATCGAGAAATGTGTGAATAGATTAGCTGTAAAGAAAATGAGTAATGTGACTGGATTAGGAAACATGAGTAAAACTCATGAAAGGAATTGTAAGTGTATTAAAAGTGTAACAGAAAGTAAAATGTGACATTGAAAGATTATGAGTATGCTTGACCTATATAGTTGACTGTGTGTTATCAGTGTGAAACTAATATAGTTTTGGAGTTCATAAGATTATGAGATTGATGCATAGATAAGATTGATTGTGTTTCGTTGGAGATATCATTTAAAAATTGTATGAAAGGTTTTATATCTAAAAAGGAGTTGTTCATTCGGATAGGAAAATGATCAGACCTAATATAATTAGAGGCCTGGATGATTTAAGTTAAGATTGACGGTGTTTGAATCGATAATATGGTTTAAGAAATTCAAGTTGATGAGAATGAATTAAATTAATGATTACCAAACTGTTAAAACTCGATGAGATTAGAAATTGGCATTGGAGAGATGCAATATGTTAAGCGATCTGAGAATGTTTCTAAATGTGTCACCTTGGCCAATCTATGTATTGATTGAGATAACAGTAAATGGGAAATGAAATTTGTTATTAGGGGCCTCGATGTGACCGTGTTGTGAATCGATTTATGGATTGACAAGTCAGTGGTAACCTAAAAGATAAATGGATTTGTAAAGTGTTTTATGGACAGAAATAGGAAATATTGATATGATCGGATGTGTGTAGCATTGGTATTGGATATAAAGAATTACGAGTAATCAAAAAGAAATCGTTAAACAGTATAGAGTTTGAGAAAGGAAAAGAGGTAAGTAAGCAGTTGTAGTGTGATTAAGATAATGAATCAGTTGTATAGTGAAATAAGTGGAAACCAGAGAATAAATGACCGAAAAGACTCCCCTATTGTTTCGACGAATCGTATATGAAATTTCGAGGACGAAATTTTTATTAGGAGGGGAGAATTGTAACATCCCGTTATCGGAGTGACGGGTAGATTGGTAATTTGGATCGGGTTAGGATTTGGTACAGGCAAAGTGTTGCATTGCACATGCATTACAGTTTTGATAGTCATTGATAAATGATTATTGACTGCATAAGTATATATATATGTACATACATATATGACAATTCCCGACTTGATTGTGAAATTGGTTATAATTGGTCCGACGAGAATTGGCTTAATTGTGCAATTGGGAATTTATCAAAATTGTACATATGAGAATGTGGTTTGTGAAAATTGGATATTTAGTAAGTGTGTAATTGGGTTTTGAATATGAACTTGGAATGAAATGGATTATAGAAAGGAAATTGGAAATTGAGCATAGGAATTGGCATTACTCAATTTTAGTGAATTTATGGAAATTTCTCGGAAATTTTAGAGTAAGAGATCCAGACCGAAAAATTAGCTTAGTGACTGATTTATTTGATTCCGAGTCTGAAAATGAATGGTTATTGATATGGAACAATTGGAATTATGATTTTGGGAGTATTGTTAATGGTTATTGCGAAATTGGGAGAAAAATGGAATAGAAATCGGATTTGTTAGACCCTAAGAATTGGACATGAGTCTAATGATTATATATATATATATGTATAAGCTTAAGAGAGAAGCTTAATTGTTCATTAAGCTCATCGACGATCGTGGGTGAGAAAAACTTGGGATTTGGAGTTCTTGAAGGATTTTCAAAGGATTGAAGCTTGAATCAAGTAAGTTTATACTTGTTTATGAGTTAAATCGTTTCATTTGATCATTGATTTGAGTAAGAAATTGGTTAGAAAGTTTGAAAGTTTCGGATGATTAGGGTTTTGTGATTTTCGTTGGTTTTGATTTGGGTTTTTGATAAATAATGGTTTAAATGATGGATTGAGATTAGAAATAAGTTGGGTTTAAGGTTTAAAACTGATTGAGAGTGTTTAGAATGAATTTGGATGAGTTAGATCAGAAAAATCTGAGAAATTTCGGGTTTCATCGCGATTTTGCGATCGCGCCGCCATGACGTCACGATGAACACGCCATGCGAGCCAACCCAGATGTGCATGTCGCGACGAATTAAAAATATTTTAATTTATGCGCCGCGGCGAGGAAGACAAGGCATACGCCATGACGAGCGTCTCACAGCGTCGCCATGACGAACGTCTGCGTCGCCGTGATTTAACGTCTGCGTCGTCATGACGATGGGATGCCCGGTTCGCCGCGGCAGAGGGATGCTTTCCGAAAATGAATTTGAGGTTTTTGAATTGGAGAATTTTGGGATCTAATTTGGATTGGTTATGGATCAAAATGACATTTGAGAGAATAGGAATTGAATTTGATGATTATCGGAAATTGAGTGGTAAGCGAATTGGAATGTGACCTTAGAATAAGGAATTGAATTATGGCATTGAGAACTGTTCTGAATTAGAGTGAGAGTGATCATATTGAGAAATTCAGGAATATGATTGGGAATGTCATAACATGTATAGTATTTATCGTATTTGTTAAATATGTATTATTGAATTGATATTGGCCAAAATGGTAATGTGAATTATTTGAATTGACATAGAGGTTCCAATGGATCGACACTCCACGGACGATATTGGGACTTCCAGGCTGTAGCTCGGAAGTGCAGGTGAGTAACCTAGTTGGTTTCTCAGCCTTATGTGTTTATTAATTATATGCATTGATTGCCATGAGGAAGCACGGATGGATAAATGTGTGATTGATTTGATTGATTTCGAACCATGGGTGTTCGAAATATTTGATTGTGATATCGAAGTGCAAAGATGAGTAAATGTGTATGAATGCATGAGTGAATTAAATTGTAACATGCATTAGTGAAAATGAATGGAAATGTATTTGAATGAAATCTGGACCAAAGGTCCAAGAAATGAAAAGTGATATTGAAATGAGAAACGGAAAATAAATGCAAGTGACAAATGATTGAGATTGGAAATTGGTTAGTGACATGTGCATTCATGCATAATAAATGATCAGATAATGGCAGTTGTGACCGGTGCAGCCACCGCTTTTGAGCTTTAAGCTCAACGCACGAGGCCTCGTGCTAACGTATTCGAGCCTCACCGATGATCGTGGCTATGCCTAACGTTTGAGGCTTCAAGCCCAATGTTTCAGAGCCAATGGCTCAATGTATATGAGCTCAGGCGCACGGTCACAACAACGAAAAGAAAATGAAAGTGTCACATGTGCATTGCATATATATATATATATTACTGACTGAAATTGTAAATTGATTGTAATGACTGTGAAATGTGAATAAGGAAATTGCATGCGATATTACTGTAAATGCTACTATGTGTTATGTGTATATGATTGTGAATGCATGAGTTGGGTGAACCATCGATGATGGTTTCTCACTGAGTTCGCAAACTCACCCAACATTGCATCTATTTTTCAGGAAGTGAAGAGTACCCCGTTAGACACACGGGAGTATGTCTACCGCTAGCAAGGCAGAGTATCGGGTCGGGATCAGTGTCGTCACATCTGCATTAGAGTAGTGAATTGCTTTAGTGGGCCCCTTTTGATTTATGTGTACTTGTATGGTATAACTGAAATTGGTTTATAATAGAAATTGTTTTGTAATTGCAAATGTTTTGTTATAATTGGGCCAAATCATTATTGTTTTGCGCACTCAACTGTTTTCGTAAGAAAAGAAAAATGTCATATCGAGTTTTAAAAAGGTAGTGATTGTTCTAGTACGCCACCCTCGCGGGTCACGGGCTCGGATATCACTGTTGATGTCGGGTTCGGGTCTCGTCGGGAGTGGGGTGCTACATTTGTGGTATCAGAGCCCAGAAGTACAATCTTACATGGGCATTCTGAGACAAATGTGTCAAAGTGCATGCATATAAGTTATGTCTCGGCAGATAGTGACGACTGATCCCCGGTCTAGCATATGAGTCTCATACATGAGCCTGTACTAGTGATTTAAGTGGTTAGTAATAGTGAGGAAAAGACGATATGGGAAAATGTGGTAAATGAAAATTGTAGAAATCAAAGAAAAAGAACAAGTATACGGTGCGATATGATGATTGGAGATTTAGTGTATTGGTATTGATAGGCGTATTATGAAATACGACATTAGAGTGATATGGGAAAAAAAAATCTGTGTATGGGAAGTAGATGTGAATTGTATATGTGTAGTTGTGAAGTGATAGAAGAAATATAGAGATATATGAAAGATGGCAAATAAAATGTTTTATGATCGAGTTACAATGGTGAGCGTGATGGGAGTTATGATTGGAGGTCTATGACCTAGAATTTGAATATGTTAAGTGAGAAAGCAACAGTGAATGTATATTTGTGATACAGATTTGAGTGTGGTTGCGTAAAACAAAATGATGAAAGGATCGAAATGAGAGAAAATAGTATTGAGAGAAGAAAAAGTAAAAAGTTGTTAAGGTCAACGGATTTGCCTATGCGAATGCACACCTGATAAATGGAAATGATATCGGAAATCAATTGGTGCATTAGTGGATAACCGCCAAGTCAAATAGTTAAAAGTTCATGTGAGATAGAGTAAGAACCAAAAGTGTTTATAGTGATATTTGGAAATGAATTGAGATTGTAATTAGGATCTTTGGTAAGGAAAAAGCCTCATGATCGAGGATAGGTGCGAAAAGGAAAAGGTGGTCAAAGATCAAATGAGATTGAAGTGTCTTTAGCGTAAGTGACTAAGTGGTAAATTAATGTAATCTCAGAAATGGTATGTACCTCAATGAGCGGTATCAAAAGAGATGCTTTGGTTATGTGGATTATGGTATAGATTGATCGTCACAGGACATTGTGAATAATTGAAATCGATAAGAAATGTGACGACGGTTGATGATTAGGAATTGAAAGAAGAATTTCCCTGAATTGAATTAAGTTGATTAGATGATTAAAATTGAAAAGTTTAGAAATGAAAGGACAAATTGGAGATAAATGTGAAATGAATGAAAAGTTGTTATTGGGAGTCCTGATCTTAGCGGATACTCATGTGTAAAAGATAGAATAAAAAGTATGTGTTACGATAATGTAAAGAGTTTGATTGTGTAAGTAAAAGAATATCGGTTGTGATTTGAGGAGAATATCGGTCGATATATTTTGTGTGAATATCGGAAAGTATAAAGTGGTTTTGAAAATTTTGTTTGAAATGATAATGAATAAATTGAAATATGTGGAGAATCCAAAGTAAAAGAATGTGTGTCAAAATATATATGATGAAATGGAGATAGATCGTGAGAAAATTTGTTCCTCATTGGAGACAACCGATAATTAGGAAATGATATAAATTGATTATTGATATGAAGAGTCATTATGCTACTGAAGAGCAACATATCTTACTTGTGTTTAGAGTGAAATGTTTAAATTATGTTCATAGTGGATGATGATCGATTGAATACATTTGAAAAGTGAATAAGAGAAATTGGCACAGTTGAGGAAATTGTTTGACATGTAAGTTTTATAAGAGTGAATTTGATCTTGGTAGAATAATTAGTGATAAATGTGAAATTGTAAAGGGATTAGTGTATAAAGAATTTGGAGTTATAATAGGATTGATTGTATCTGGATACATCCAAAATTGGTAAAGGTCTTCATTTGTAAATGATAAGGAAAGTGTTAAAAGGAAATATATGCGGTGTATGATAAATGATTGTAAGAAGAGATACTTAGAGAAATGTTCAATTCGAGTATTGATCGTATCAATTGAATTGGTGTTATAATATGAAATGAATTGTAAAGATGATAATGTGATCTATTGGAAAATGTAAAGAGATTCTATGTGTATGGAGATCAAGATAAGCTTATGGGCTGCATTGGTATTTGATGACTTAAAATCTATTGTATTGAATAGTGTATTAGAAAGTGTTGTGAAAGTTTGGAGATTCTATTTATACAGAAAATGTTTTGGATGAATATGCGTTTGTAAAGTAATAATGATTAAGTTATATGAGTAAATTGGGAAAAAGGATTACGTGTTTGAATGTTTCCGAATTTTGATAAGGAAGCAAATAATTAGATGATAAGATTATGAAACTGGATGAAAGATTATATGTAAACCGTCGAGTTGGTAAAGTGTAAAAGGAACGATTAGCAATTGGGGTTCCGCATCAAGTGTGCAGAGGTGTATTGAAAGCATGGCAAAATCCGAATCGAGAATTTTGAATAGTGGATAGTATCGAGAAATGTGTGAATAGATTAGTCAGAAAGAAAATGAGTAATGTATTGGATTAGGAAACATGAGTAAAACTCATGAAAGGAATTGTAAGTGTATTAAAAGTGTAACAGAAAGTAAAATGTGACATTGAAAGATTATGAGTATGCTTGACCTATATAGTTGACTGTGTGTTATCAGTGTGAAACTAATATAGTTTTGGAGTTCATAAGATTATGAGATTGATGCATAGATAAGATTGATTGTGTTTCGTTGGAGATATCATTTAAAAAGTGTATGAAAGGTTTTATATCTAAAAAGGAGTTGTTCATTCGGATAGGAAAATGATCAGGACCTAATATAATTAGAGGCCCTGGATGATTTAAGTTAAGATTGACAGGTGTTTGAATCAGTAATATGGTTTAAGAAATTCAAGTTGATGAGAATGAATTAAATTAATGATTACCGAAACTGTTAAAACCTGATGAGATTAGAAATTGGCATTGGAGAGATGCAATATGTTAAACGATCTGAGAGAATGTTTCTAAATGTGTCACCTTGGCCAATCTATGTATTGATTGAGATAACAGGTAAATGGGAAATGAAATTTGTTATTAGGGGCCTCGATGTGACCGTGTTGTGAATCGATTTATGGATTGACAAGTCAGTGGTAACCTAAAAGATAAATGGATTTGTAAAGTGTTTTATGGACAGAAATAGGAAATATTGATATGATCGGATGTGTGTAGCATTGGTATTGGATATAAAGAATTACGAGTAATCAAAAAGAAATCGTTAAACAGTATAGAGTTTGAGAAAGGAAAAGAGGTAAGTAAGCAGTTGTAGTGTGATTAAGATAACAGGTCAGTTGTATAGTGAAATAAGTGGAAACCAGAGAATAAATGACCGAAAAGACTCCCCTATTGTTTCGACGAATCGTATATGAAATTTCGAGGACGAAATTTTTATTAGGAGGGGAGAATTGTAACATCCCGTTATCGGAGTGACGGGTAGATTGGTAATTTGGATCGGGTTAGGATTTGGTACAGGCAAAGTGTTGCATTGCACATGCATTACAGTTTTGATAGTCATTGATAAATGATTATTGACTGCATAAGTATATATATATGTACATACATATATGACAATTCCCGACTTGATTGTGAAATTGGTTATAATTGGTCCGACGAGAATTGGCTTAATTGTGCAATTGGGAATTTATCAAAATTGTACATATGAGAATGTGGTTTGTGAAAATTGGATATTTAGTAAGTGTGTAATTGGGTTTTGAATATGAACTTGGAATGAAATGGATTATAGAGAAAGGGAAATTGGAAATTGAGCATAGGAATTGGCATTACTCAATTTTAGTGAATTTATGGAAATTTCTCTGGAAATTTTAGAGTAAGAGATCCAGACCGAAAAATTAGCTTAGTGACTGATTTATTTGATTCCGAGTCTAAAAATGAATGGTTATTGATATGGAACAATTGGAATTATGATTTTGGGAGTATTGTTAATGGTTATTGCGAAATTGGGAGAAAAATGGAATAGAAATCGGATTTGTTAGACCCTAAGAATTGGACATGAGTCTAATGATTATATATATATATATGTATAAGCTTAAGAGAGAAGCTTAATTGTTCATTAAGCTCATCGACGATCGTGGGTGAGAAAAACTTGGGATTTGGAGTTCTTGAAGGATTTTCAAAGGATTGAAGCTTGAATCAAGTAAGCTTATACTTGTTTATGAGTTAAATCGTTTCATTTGATCATTGATTTGAGTAAGAAATTGGTTGGAAAGTTTGAAAGTTTCGGATGATTAGGGTTTTGTGATTTTCGTTGGTTTTGATTTGAGTTTTTGATAAATAATGGTTTAAATGATGGATTGAGATTAGAAATAAGTTGGGTTTAAGGTTTAAAACTGATTGAGAGTGTTTAGAATGAATTTGGATGAGTTAGATCAGAAAAATCTGAGAAATTTCTGGGTTTCTGTCGCGATTTTGCGATCGCCTTGCCGACGTCACGATGAACACGCCATGGCGAGCCAACCCAATCTTGCGTCATGACGAATTAAAATATTTTAATTTATGCGCCACGGCGAGGAAGACAAGGCATACGCCGCGACGAACGTCTGCGTACGTCGCGACGTGGGATGCCCGGTTCGCCGCGGCAGAGGGATGCTTTCCGAAAATGAATTTGAGGTTTTTGAATTGGAGAATTTTGGGATCTAATTTGGATTGGTTATGGATCAAAATGACATTTGAGAGAATAGGAATTGAATTTGATGATTATCGGAAATTGAGTGGTAAGCGAATTGGAATGTGACCTTAGAATAAGGAATTGAATTATGGCATTGAGAACTGTTCTGAATTAGAGTGAGAGTGATCATATTGAGAAATTCAGGAATATGATTGGGAATTTCATAACATGTATAGTATTTATCGTATTTGTTAAATATGTATTATTGAATTGATATTGGCCAAAATGGTAATGTGAATTATTTGAATTGACATAGAGGTTCCGATGGATCGACACTCCACGGACAATATTGGGACTTCCAGGCTGTAGCTCGGAAGTGCAGGTGAGTAACCTAGTTGGTTTCTCAGCCTTATGTGTTTATTAATTATATGCATTGATTGCCATGAGGAAGCACGGATGGATAAATGTGTGATTGATTTGATTGATTTCGAACCATGGGTGTTCGAAATATTTGATTGTGATATCGAAGTGCAAAGATGAGTAAATGTGTATGAATGCATGAGTGAATTAAATTGTAACATGCATTAGTGAAAAATGAATGGAAATGTATTTGAATGAAATACCGGACCAAAGGTCCGAAGAAATGAAAAGTGATATTGAAATGAGAAACGGAAAATAAATGCAAGTGACAAATGATTGAGATTGGAAATTGGTTAGTGACATGTGCATTCATGCATAATAAATGATCAGATAATGGCAGTTGTGACCGGTGCAGCCACCGTTTTCAGAGCTTTAAGCTCAACGCACAGGGCCTCGTGCCCAACGTATTCCGAGCCTCAGCTCGATGATCAGGGCTATGCCCAACGTTTCAGGGCTTCAAGCCTAATGTTTCAGAGCCAATGGCTCAATGTATATGAGCTCAGGCGCACGGTCACAACAACGAAAAGAAAATGAAAGTGTCACATGTGCATTGCATATATATATATATATTACTGACTGAAATTGTAAATTGATTGTAATGACTGTGAAATGTGAATAAGGAAATTGCATGCGATATTACTGTAAATGCTACTATGTGTTATGTGTATATGATTGTGAATGCATGAGTTGGGTGAACCATCGATGATGGTTTCTCACTGAGTTCGCAAACTCACCCAACATTGCATCTATTTTTCAGGAAGTGAAGAGTACCCCGTTAGACACACGGAGTATGTCTACCGCTAGCAAGCGATAGTATCGGGATCAGTGTCGTCACATCTGCATTAGAGTAGTGAATTGCTTTAGTGGGCCCCTTTTGATTTATGTGTACTTGTATGGTATAACTGAAATTGGTTTATAATAGAAATTGTTTTGTAATTGCAAATGTTTTGTTATAATTGGGCCAAATCATTATTGTTTTGCGCACTCAACTGTTTTCGTAAGAAAAGAAAAATGTCATATCGAGTTTTAAAAAGGTAGTGATTGTTCTAGTACGCCACCCTCGCGGGTCACGGGCTCGGATATCACTGTTGATGTCGGGTTCGGGTCTCGTCGGGAGTGGGGTGCTACACTCACATTGTCATATCATCAGACCTTAGTCCGACATTCAACGTTAAAATTGAGAAAACCCTTTCATTCATATGCAATTGCATATTCAGAACACATTTATCATCAAATGAGGTACACTTAGTTCATCTCATTCACATACAAGTAACACTTAAATATCTCAATCAATCCACAATCATCGAATCTTTTGTCCGGAAATCAACACGATCATTCATATTCATATGAGCATACAGTAGTCAATCAATACCAAATTGCAAGCAAAACAAACAATGAAATAAGATCATCTAGGTCTACTCACAGCACGCTCCAGGTTAGCATTTGCTTTCAATTTTTGAGAACATCTGAATGCAGACACTTGACCTGCACAACCCATTTATGCAAGACCCACATTGCGCACTCATCAATAATTGCACACGTAAAAACATTCACTTATGAACAATTTTAATAATGGATCATGTATAATGCATGCTCAATGACAATCCCGGGCATAGGTTTTAGAACACATATTATGCTCATTCCCATTTCATAATTCATATGTATCTAATTTAACTTAGCTTTATACTTTATTTGTACATAATCTTTCTAAATTCTCCGTTCAATCTTTATCTTTTGCATGTGTCTAACTTATTCATTAGCTTATACCTCAAAAATACTTGGTTACTTTATATCATAACTCAATTTCTCATCATCTCTTTTCTAACCTCATATGATCTCAAAATATCCAGATTATCATCCAATAAGAATCCAATTGAAAATCTCATAATGCAAAAATCACTAAAATTGATTTTAAAATACTTAAACCCCAAGCATTTTCCAAACTCCGTGAACTAGAATCCTTCCAAAAATTCAAAAAATTCAAAATGATCTTACCTTGATTCTTCACCAAATGAAGAGACCCTTAGCTCAAATGGAAACTCATTTCTTTCTCTTCCTTTTTCTCTTCTTGGACAGCTTCAAAATCTTTCTTAAAGACTAAGAAGAATTAAACCCTAACCCACTCTCTTCTTTTCTCTCAAACCACCAAACTCTCCATCTCTTTCTCTCTCATTTTCATTGCTCTCTTCTAATTATCCTTCCATTCATGTTTTCTACTCCATTTATAGGCAAGACAACACTTTTTCTTCCAATTATGCCCTTAATGATTGAGAATTATCCCATTTGCCCCTCTAATTTTGCTTTATGTCTTTTATACTTAAATGTCTTGCCGACGATATCCTTGAACATTCTAACATAACACTTTCTTTTAGAAGATGTCCCTCATTGTCTTAAATTTTTAATGACATCAAAATCATTCAGTTCGGTTTAGTGATTCAAAAGATATACTTCAAACATTTTTGGACTACTCTTGTCCAAATCAATATACTATGCACAAATTCCATCTGAAATTTAAACATTTTAGAGACTGAATTAAATTTTAATTTTTTTACCATTTGTAGCTCCATGTCTCTAGTTTATCACAAATTAGAAATCATCTTATTTGGAGCTCCACAGATCAAGATATCATCAAAATACCGAAGTATGTTCAATAGAATAATATCAGTTCATACTATTGAAGAATACACTCACTGTACCGATTCCATTTTTTCACTAAATCTTTCTCAATTTGATTCCAAGGGCCATGATTTTTAGTAAAGATGTAGAGCAATGTCTTACGAGTCCAATGGTTCAAGAATCAAATCATTTGGGTGTCTAGAGCAGGAGTTATGACCAAAAGAATCCAATCTGCTTTTGTCCTCCATCATACTGAACCTGTTCGGGGGAACAGCTATTACTTTCTATAAAAATTTCTGATTAAGACATTCTTTAGATGGTTCGAAAGAGGACATCAAGAGCTACAACTTTCATGAAGACCTCAAAGACAAATTCTATCTTTTGCATCTTCTTCCTTCTAACTTTTTTATCTTCTTACCTTTGCATCTTTTTACTTTGCTTCTGTCTTACTTTCACTTCATCTTACTTTTGCTTCATCTTACTTTTGCTTCGTCTTACTTTTGTTTCGTCTTACTTTTATTTCTCCATATATAAAGATCATAAATTTTAACTTAGATATTCAAAAATTCCATACTATATACCGTTGGAAAGATAGGAGAAATATTTACAACTCTCAAGAAGGCAACTTTGTCAAAATCTATCTAGATTACTCCATATTTTCTCCCGAAATCAGAACATGAATTTTACATCCCGCTCCCAATGTACAGCACCCAGTTCTCAATTTCATGAAATTTTGAGACTCTTAAAGACAGAATTGAAATTCGATGTCTTTATATGAAATGTAACCATATATTTCTGGTTAATCCAAATCAAGAGTCATCTCGTTTGAACAACTAGAGAAAATGTTGTGACTAAAAGACTAAAGTACACTCAGTGAACATTTTCCAGATCACTACCGATTTTGTTTCTAAATCTTTCTTTATTACCGCTCATACCAAGATCACTCCCTCTACTTCTCCTTTTCAATAAAATCACATTTAAAAACAATCATACCCAGAAGTTGTCAATGAATGCATGTACACTTATTTATTTTTATTTTTTTTGCAAAGATTCAATATTTATGTGCATATATGCTAACATTATGCATGAGCAAGAAAATGCATTTCCTTAATCTCTCTTTGAGCTCACATATACTGAAATTTCGAATCCTACCCTTATTATGGGGACGAGATGTTACACTTTAGATCTTGGAGCAAGCTTATTAAGAGTATAAGGATGAAGCTAAGGACAACATAGACATCCAAAAATTTTCATATCTATATAGTTTGGCAAGGAATGAAATAAATTCTCAAAAGGAGAGACATGCTGTAGAACGTGAGATGGTAGTCTATTTATGATATAAACAGCAGTATCAAATGCATAAAACTAATAAATATTTGGAACAGAGGAATGATGTAATAATGAAAGACTAGTTTGAACAATATGTCTATGTTTATATTCAGCGGATCCATTTTGTTCAAGTGTTTTAGGACAAGTACTATGTTGAGTGATTCCATTCTCAAAAAGCTATGTAGTAAGCGCTTGGAATTCCCCACCCAAATTTGATTGAAACAATTTATTTGGTAGACCAAAAAAATTTTCGATGATGTGACAAAATTTAATAAAGGTATTAAGGACATCTAATTTCTGTTTGAGAAAATAAATCCAACAATAGATTACAATGATCCAAAAAAGAACATAGTATTTATTACCATCAATTGAAGGAGCAGGTGAGGATCCCTCAGCAATAAAGGGAGAGATAGGAAAAGGTAACCTGTGACTCTTACTAACACTGCAAGCATGACATAAGCCTAATTGTTTATCAGACATCATAGAAATATCAAATTTATTGAGTGCTAGAAGAAAAGCACAAAAAGAGGCATGACCTAAACGTTCATGCTATGTTGAGAGAGCAATGTAGGGCAAGCTTTGGAGGAGTGTGATCATAAACAGGTGTAAGAAAGATATAATAAAGTCCACTGTCATTCAGCCCTTTAAGCAGCAAATTCCTCTTGAGGATATATTTGATTTCAAAATAAGAAGGAAAAAATTCAATAGACATATTATTAGTGTCAGTGAAGAAAGACAGAGAAAGTAAATTATGAAGAATATCAGGAACTCAGAAAATATTCTGTAAGTGAAAAATGGAATTTTTAGACTGGCAGGAAGATGATCCAGAATGAGTGATTAATAAGGAATTACCATTTCCAACTTTGATGTGATCTTGCCCCTGGTAATCAGAATGAATGGTTAGATTTTTAAGATCAGGAGTAATATGATGAGTTGTGCCAATATCCATGATCCACAATTGAGGTTAGGTTGGTTGAGAAGAGATGTTGGCATAGTTGGAGGCTAGTTTAGGAGTGGTGGATGCATTAGCTCTGTTTAATTTTGAAGAAGAACAATTCTTGGAGAGATGACCAAAATCATGGCAATTGTAACAAGTAATTTGGGTAGGATTTGATTGCCTAGGCCCTTGCAAATGGGGTTAATGTTGAAGAGAATAATTTGCAATAGAAATTGGAAGTCGGACAGAGGAATTAAAATGAAAATTTTTACCTCGTCCGCGATACCGTTCTCCCTATCCCCTTATATTTCCTATATTGTGCGGAGAATAAGACTGAATATTATTTACAAAGGCTATTGGAATGAATTCCTTGGATGAGTTTTCAGCATTGAGACTAGCTTATTCACTCAGTAATAAGCCATAAAAATCATCAAAATCAACAACATCAAGTATATTTTCAAGAGAGCGAACAAAAGGACGATACATAGGTCCAAGTCCATTAGTAACTACCTTTACCAAATCATCATCAGGCATAGGATTGCCTAGGGTTGCTAACTGATCAAACATAGCCTTCACACATTAAGTATATTGAGCAATACTTTCAGATTGCTCTTTTCGGAGCTTAAAGAAATTACTTTTAATGGTACAAATATGGGCTTTAGAACCGAAGGCATAGGATGTTACAAGCTATGTCCAAGCATCCTTAGCACAAGAGACGCCAACAATTTGTGGAATGAAGGTTTCAGAGATGGAGTCAATGATCCAGCTCAATGCCAACTGATCACAACAAAACCAAGTAGAATATTGAGGATTTGGGTCTCCCTCGACAGTGGTTTAAGATGGTGGAGCCTAGTTGTCATCAATGTGTGAAACCAAATCATAGTTGTGAAGCAATGCATTCTATAGGAGATAATTTGTGGAGCTCAACTTGATTGAGAGTTTGTGAGATATGTTTGGTAAAGTGGCTATAGTGGAGGTAGGTGAGATGGAGACGGTTGAAGCACCAACAGGTTGATTTGATATCATGATGGAAGCTGATTGTTAGGTCGTAAAGACTTCTCTAAATTGATAAAGTCTGGAAAAAATCAAATGAAGGGCAGTGGTTGTGAAGAAAAAAGCTCTGATACCATGATATTATAATGGTAACCCAGATATTGCTTTACATTAACCATGTGAAATATAAATATGTATACTCTATCTAAACAAACTAAAATCAGTTTAAAAAATAAAGGAGAATATTTATCCTTATCATGTAGTGGGTGACATCTATATCTAGTATGCAGATAAAAATATGAAAAAAGAAGAAAAAAGGATTGAAGACTAAAACTCTTCACAAAATAAAGGGAGAAAAAAGAAGAAGAAAAGTATTCCCCACCTAAATTTAAGGGGATAAAGAAAAGGAAAAGGAAGGAACTTTTGTAGTGTTACATTTAACTGATAGTTGATACCATGTTTACTAGAGTAGCCTTTTGAGGAGTTAGCATGTGATTGTGGTCATGTTTGGATCAAAAAACCTAGACAAGTTTACAAGGCATAGAGTTTTACTAATTAGGGTTATGTCATAATTTGACTCTAGAGTGGCTCCAGACACTAATTTATTTTTATTTTAATCTAGTTCTAAATATAACGAACATATATAGAATCTAAATAATAGTTAATGTTCACTACAATCCAAATATCCACATCTCACTCATGATTTATACCACATAATTCTTGTATCATCTTTTCAAGAATCACACATCAATCACAATATGCATACGTCAAAAATAACATACATCAATCACACATAAGAAACCTACTCTCTAACCTATAGGCACACACCATAATGACAAATCACATATTTATAATCTAATTAAACACCTAAAGTAAAATTATTGAATCATAAATTTATAGCTAAAATAAATCTTAACATAAATTATGAAAGACGCGAATAAACTAAGAAAAATATCAAAATCTACTAACCACAAGGAAAACCTTCTTTTATAAACTTGGGAAGAGTTTGAAATTTTTGTCTTTGTTAATATCATATAGATGATACGATTTCCCACAATCCTTATGAAACAAAGATTGTTGATACATACCCACGCTTTAAAGGTGGCTCATGAACACCATAGTCTATGAGAAAACAATATAGGCTTTGCCTTAATCGAGAAATACTACCTAGTAGTTTCAATAGTACCCAACTTCAATAACCATATATACATGATTGCATTAGGTAGATGAAGACACTGTTAATTCCAAAACGAAGATGTGGTAATCACATGCATGCAGGAAAGTCTATGTAGTCCCGATAATCTAAGCAGTTTTACGCTAATCTTCTTTTAAGCTTATCCTACTTTGGACGTTAATTAATACAATTTGTTGTCTTTTCGAAAGTGAAGAGTAAGTATGTACACTATATACTGTTGGAAAAAAATAGAAATACATAGTTCTATACTAAGTTGAAAAACAATAATTAAATGAGAGAGAAAATATGACAACAAAGAATGAAAAAATCGGATGCATTTTTATTCATAGAAGCTACAGAATTTATACAGGAAAGGATAACAAACCTTCCTAAGTTGGAGCCACTTCAAATTTAAAAAGTGGATAAAACTAAATCTGAAAAATCTGCAACTAATATCTACGTGATCTAGAAAGTTTAGCAACTAAACTTGACCAAGTCTTTAACTTAAACAAGATAAATAATCAACTGCAAATAAAGGTAAAACAGTAAAAATAAGTTGGAACAAAAAATACCAATTGTCTAACACTCCTCCTTGGCATTTTGGTGACAAATTCTTCAAAGCTTCAAAAAAGTTGCTCCTCCTGTGTATAAACTTCATCTGCAATTTGTGCTTGTTGAGAATGGCAATCTTTATTTTTGAATTTGCAAACCTTAGTAATGTGCCCAAGTTGTTTGCATTTACCACACATTGCATCAGGCCTCCACTAACAATATTTTTCAAGATGAGTAGTCTTACTGCAGTGTACACAAGGTGGGAATTCACAACTGTTGCTCTTTTTCTTCTTGTTGAAATTCTTCTTCCCTTTTCTAGCTTGTTGACTTTGCATATAAAATGCACCTTCGGTAATCTTATCTTGCCTAAAGGTTCTTCTTTGCTCTTGTGCTTGAAGAGCATTCATTAGCTCAACTAATGATATCTCGCTGAGATTTTTGGACTCTTCAAGAGAGGATATTTTGGATTCAAATTTTTTCGAAAGAGTTACAAGAACTTTTTCTACAATCCTCCTATCAGGAAAATCTACTCCAAGCAATCTAATGTTGTTAACAATTAAAGAAATACCGGAATACCTGGTAATTATTTCATCCTCTTTCATGGTTAGAGATTCAAAATCCCTCTTCAAATTCAACACTTGCATTTGTCGGGTTCTGTCACTTCCTTGATACTCTTCTTTCAATCTATCCCAAGATTCCTTCGTTGTCTTGCAAGCCATGATTCTATAGAAAAGCATAATGTTCTACAAAATTTTGAATAAGTGTCTTTGCTTTGGATTTTTTTGCTTTTTCTTCATTGTTGAACTTGATTTGAGCCATGGTGCGATCTCTAGGTAGAGGAGGCACTGGCCTATCTTCTGTTACAACTTCCCAAAGATCAAAGATCTTCAAATAAAACTGCACTTTTACTGACCACATTTGATAGTTTTCACCATTGAAGACTTCTGGAGGATTTAAAGCAATGCTACTAGAGGACATTTTGATTATGGTTTAAAAGAAAGGTTTAAAAATAGATGTAGATATGCTGCTGCAAAGTGTTTAAAACAAGTTTGAAAGAGGTTTAAAAATTGTTCAAAAAGCAGCAACAAATAATTTGAAAATATGAGAAAGTTGCTACTATAAAATTGTTTAAAAAACATATTCAAAATAGTAACAATAGCAAGTTTAAAACAAAAGTATGTAAGCTACTGAAACTAGATCAAAATAGCTACAGTAATTGAAAATTTTGGACGTTGGTTTTGTGATAAAAAACTAGATCAAAATTTTTTTTCTGCAGGTCCTATAAGACCAACTAAAGATCTTATATATACCACTATTGGAAAAAAATAGAAATACATAGTTCTATACTAAGTTGGAAAACAATAATTAAATGAGAGAGAATATATGACAGCAAAGAATGAAAAAATCAGATGCATTTTTATTCATAAAAGCTGCAGAATTTATACAAGAAACGATAACAAACTTTCCTAAGTTGGAGCCATTTCAAATTCAAAAAGTGGATAAAACTAAATCTAAAAAATCTGCAACTAATATCTACGTGATCTAAAAAGTTTAGCAACTAAACTTGACTAAGTCTTTAGCTTAAAAAAGATAAATAATCAACTACAAATAAAGGTAAAACAGTAAAAATAAGTTGAAACGAAAAATGTCAATTGTCTAACATATACGTACTGTACCTCAACCAAGGAAAGTTATTCCCCTACTTCTGTTTCTTTAACTTTTCACTTAAATTTTCATTTTTATTTTTTGTTTCTTTTCCACTTTATGCATGTTTAACTCAGCTCATCTCTCTTCTCTCTTTGTACTGCAAGAATCTTTGTAGACTCGTTCAGGTGCTTTCCTTTTGTTTAGTAAGATCCATATTGTTTTTATGAAGGTAACTAGCTAGTTTATGAAATTTCTATGCCACATCGATCTTTATCTCTGTCTTATGGATTTCCAAGTTATTCTTCTTAATGGGATACTTCCAGGCAATTCGTTTTCATCGTGATCTGATCAAGGAAAAACGATTTAATTATATAGACTTGTGTATTAACTCAAGAATCAAACTATCATCAAATATAGATGATTAAGGAAGTATTTCTGTCCAAATCATGAAAGTTTATGAATTGAATCTCTTCTTTGTCAGTATTACACCCTCTTAGCATCCAGCTCTTAAAGGCTTAGCTCGTATGTTTGAACGAATGCTCCTTCATGCTTCACTTCTCACCTCAAAAGAAGCAAAATGAAAACAATCATAGTTTGTTCATTAGCAGGGTGGTAATGAAGTAGTAGTACCTATGGTGGAATAAGAAATTAAGTGAAGAAATTTCCATATTGGTAACTTGAAAATGGGATGTGCAACTAGAGCAATGACTCGACAATGATCGTATGGATAATCATAATAACGATAGGGATATAGTCAAAGTTTGAAGGCATATAAGGCAGCATGGTGGTGGGGGTAAAGCTCAAATAAGCGCCGAAAGGTAGAAAGGAACCCCATAATCCAAGAGGGAGGTAAGAGACAAGAAGGAGAAATGGTTTTGAATTGAATCACTTAGCTCAGAGAACATCCATAAAAAGCTCATCTTAGACAAACATTTAGCTGATATGCGTTTGTCCTATTCTACATTATTATCTTGTTAAAGTTCGTTATCTCATCACTTTTGGGTCACTTTTTTGTCAAAGGAGTACATAACCCTACTCTTTACTCGAGAGATCGGACTGCCTTTTCGTGTTGGTGTTCGTAATGATATATAGGATTTAGAAAAGGAAATTTCTAGCACTAGTTACTTCAAATCTTTTATGCGCCAAACCTCGAACTTATATTTTCATAATTTTCATTTTATATATTACTAGGGTTTGGTTAAATATATTAAAAAATAAGAATTGATACAATCATTATAATTATAATGATTGGTTAAGAGGAAGGAATGATTATTGTCATTGATATTGAGAAGTTTGTTAAAATATTACAAAATAAATATTTGTAAATTTTTTAAAAATAAATTTTGTTAAATTTTGTTTTATATCAAATTTTAATATATTTTAATTAATTATATTTAATTACTAAAAATATAATTAATTAATTATACTTCAATTAGTTATATTGTAAATAATTAAGTAATTATATTTTAATTAATTAGTTAGTTATATTTTAAATAATTATACTGTAATTAAGTATAATCTAATTAATTATATTATAATTAATTAATTATAACTTCTTGTTATAGACATGATAAAAACCGTCACTCGTGCGATACTTAGTACTAAGTCATGAATGGAACTCATTCCTCTCATATTTTAGAGGTAATCCCGAAAGTCAAATATAAAAATACTATTCCTATAATTATAATATAAAATCAATTCCCTTTTATCCATTTCATAACCATTAATTCATTAATTACCAACACAAAAACCAAGCATCTCATTAGTTTTTACCTTGTTTCATGTTTTGAAATTCCATCGAGTATGTCTCTCTGGATTTTACGTCTAAAGCAGATTCTAAGAGGCTTTCATAATCGATATCATAAACCAGACCCCAGCCTCTTAATTTGATTTAGAATGTTTATTTCTTATGATACCAAGTGATAATCAAGTTTACATTGGTGTTTTGTTAATTTCTTCAGGAAGTAAAAGCTGATGTTAATAGAGAAATCAAAGTGCATCAACTTTGGTACATATATCCCATTTTCACACACTCCTTGATCGGATACTTTTCCAGGAAAAATATATTGTAAAGTGATTGAAGAAACTATTATTCACAATTGATGCTACAAGAGGAAGACTGGACAAGGATTTCTTTTCATTTATACCAGCTCCATATTCTTGTCAGTAAATTAGAAAAGTGAACGAAAAAGCAACATTAAATGTAAAAACAAAGAGAGCGAGAACCAAAGACCATTGGAAAGAAATATGAGTTAGTACGTACTATCTGTCAGCTCCTGTGAAATGCCTTCGTCAGTAGTCCAAGACCCACCTATGCCAAAACTGAAGTTCATCATATCCAGCCTTATCCGTGCCACTGTGCCATATATATGCTGGCCGGCACCATACACCAACATTCCCCAATATCAACAACACATGTTTTCCACAGATTCTCATTCCATATCACTGCTTTTCTCATCTCATTCTATGCCAAAAATTGGTGTCTGAAACACCGATAGATTAGGCTTTGCAGATTGGAAAGCATGTAAAGATTGTGCATTCCAGCTACCATAAATAGAATCACGCTCAAAATTACTACCACTACTATTAGGAGCAATCGGAGCAGCAAATGGGATTGAGCTTGATGATGTACTAACCCCACCCACACTACTTACTGGTTGAATAAAAGCAGGGTTAAACAGTAATCCATTGTCGTGGTCTCCGCCATTTCCTGAAGCAACTGCCTTGAAATCCATACCAAAAACAGGAGGGTTTTGTATAGCAGGTCCATTATTGTTGGATCCAGGAAATAAAGTGCTAGGAGCAACAGTAACATTGGTGTTCTTGGTGCTATTTAAAGTGGGGGATGACGTAGTAGTGGTGCTCATGGTTTGGAACCCAAAGATATTAGACCAATAATCTGATGTGTCTTGTTTGATGGGTATGGCAAAGCTTAATGTGGACGCTGCAGGCTGTGAATTATTAGCAAAAGTTACCGAGGAGGCTGAGGAGAGATCGTCGGATCTTGAAGCATCAAAGCTTTTACTATCAGAAGCCGATTCTAAGGAGTTTTTGGACTTCCCCGAAACTCCGCCAACGGGGAGATTGCTGTTAGCTATGCTTTTCACGTCATATCGGCTTATGTCAAAGTTGGTTACAGCATTTAGGCCTCTAAATTTGATTGCTGCTATGTCATAGGCCTCAGCGGCTTCTTCTTGAGTGCCTGTTTGACAAAACAACAAAAAAAAAAAAGAAAAGAATAAATTAGCTTTCTTCTCACCATTAAATAATGCCACAAGAAATCACAAATGAAGTTCTCTCACTAAATGTGCCAAGGTAAAGGTCCTTGTTTCCGGCAACTCTGCCTATTCTTGCTTGCCACCGACCATGTTGATGGTGCCTGAAAACATAACCACGAAATTTAATATTACAAAATGAATACGTCTTCAATTCAGTCTTTTGACTAGAAAGACAGAGACAGAAACCTTGTAACTCCTCTGTATATAGAGGCTCCTCTAGAAAATCCACTGCTTTTCCTGCAGAACAAACATATGTAGGCGTCAACATAAGCGTAAACTTTTGGCATTTTTTTCGAAAAGAAAAAAGATTTTCATCAGTATTATGACCTTCGAAGTGAAGCAACAAACTCTTGCCTGGTCATGTGCTTCATCTCTTCCAATTCTTTCCGGTAGTTGGAAACCTAATGGGTGCATAGCATGCAAGTCGTAGACTCAGACTGGATACTTACAATAAAAATGGATTCAGACATGGTTTTTTAAACACTAACAAATGAAAGGTCTTACCGGAAAGTTTGTAGTAGTGGTCGGACCCCAATACTTGAGAGCTGCAAGATCGTAAGCTCTGGCTGCTTTCTCCTCCTTATCATAGCCACCTGAAACCAAACATTAGGATCCTTGGAATAGAATGAAGAAAGGTTATAACTCATCAACGACACATCCATGCAAAAGAAATGGAATCTTAGGTAAACAGTGACTAAAATCTAGAGTCCAATCCGAATTCTACGAGGAATGAAGAAAACAATGATATTTAACATAATTATTGATAGAAGGCCAGAAACTTACCCAAGTAGACTGCGAGATCAAATGATGATTTTCAAGCATCGGCAGCAATCATTCGTCACGTAAAAGAAGAAACAAAAAGTAGATCAGAATCTTACATACATTCAGTCTGCATATTACTGTAGCCATGAATGAGCAGGAACACAACCTAATTTTACGCAGAAATCCCCCAAGATCTAAATCCCTTTAACATGATTTGCAGATATAACTTTTATTAGCGTTCTTCGAAGCCATTCTTCACACTAATTTACAGACCCAGATCTCGTAAGTCCGTCTTAAGCACTGCCCGCTAGAGGCATTTAAGAAAGAAACCCACTGAACCAACTTAAAGAAAGATGTTTTCTATTTCAGGTTCAGTTTTGTTTACCTTGTCTCCCTTTCCTACTCTGGCCTTGTCTTTTGCAGCTGTTATCCCACAAATGAGCTTCATATCTACCAGTCCACCTATGCCTAAAACATAAGGGAGTTAAAGATGTCATCCTTTCTCTTTTTTGTTCTTACTTTTAGAGGCCATTTGAATCATGCCTTTGAGATGCTATTGTGTACTACCTGGTGACTCCTCTGTAGATTGAGGTTCGTTGTCCAAAGGTATCAACACTTTTCTTCGGGGCATGTTCAGCTTCAACCAGTGGTTGATGTTGCTTCTCGTTATCAGTTTGTTCACTGGTTGAATAACCACGAAGGAAGCTAGCAGCTAGGGTTTTAAGCTCCGAGTCATATATCTGGATACCAGTGTCAGGAAGAGTACTCACGGGTGTGGCAGTAGAGAACTGATGAGCCAGTGACTGATGCGGTGGTGGTGGTGCAGTGGCAGTGGCAGTGGCAGTGGAGCCACCGAGGAAGTCCTCGAGCTTGGGTGCTCCTGTACACGAAAATACAGATAGGTCTACTGTTGCTCTACCAGCGGTTGTATCTTCTTCTTGTGCAGTACTTACAAGACTCACTGTTAAAACAATACCAAGACAATGGCGTTAGGGAAGCAGGAAAATGTATTACAATTTTAAATCAACCTAAGTAGTAGACAAGGACGACCTGATCCAGAGGAAGACGTGGAGTTAAAGACTTCAAAGAGACTGAGCTGAGAGCAGTGAGAAGAATTGTTGTGGTTGATATTCACGCGATGGTTGGAAAGAGAGAAACCAAGCAAGCTACCGGTCTGATGACGAGTAGACGATTCCATGTTCACTGTGGTCGGAGGACGTGAGAGACTTTGGGAAGTGTCAAAAAGTTAGTGCAGAGAAGAGAAACACAGAGAAGTTGACACAGATATAGAGGAGGCTCAGACAGATGATACCAAGGGTTCCACGAGAATCGAGGCTTATTATGCAAAATTTTGTCTGCCTTAGAGATAGAGAGAGGCAAAAGCTCTCTATTCTATAGGACGAATAGGGCGGTGTGTTTCTGTCTTCCGTTCCCTTCGCTTTCGGGCCTTTGCCATCGCCAAAGCACTCTCATTTTTCAATTTCGATTCATGATTTTTCATTGGCTTTTGGTGTAGGATCTCACAGTTGCTTTATATTTTTCGTTTCCTCCGAAAGGGCAGATCCAAATTCGAATGCTGGATCGCATTCTAATGTAATCTGTGTAGATATATACTATTTTCAAAAACATTAATGATCAAGTTTTTAAACTTTATTCAACTTGGTATACAAAAATTAGATTAAAAAAAAAAAACATATTAGGCACCACAGAACATAATTAAACCCACATATAAACCTGATTATTTGCTTATTTGACTCTGATGTACTAGATAATACATTAGCTAATAGTACCATGGTTCAAACTTTAAATTCAAAGGACTTTATATCACATAGAAGAGTCACCCAAATATAAAGTGAGTCACAAGTAAATTTCTTGCTTCCATGTACCTTTTTTTCTACCTTGTATTTTGTAAGAATTCAATAATATATTATTATTTACTTATCTCTCTTTTTATTTTTATTTTTTTTTATTTTTTTTAATAAGGAAAAAACAACCATTTACACGACAAGTCGCGGAAAACACGATCCCGACAAATCTGCTAAAAGGAGTACATGGCACCCGACGGGTAGATGATAAAAAAAAGTAAGACCGAGCGCAAAATTCTCAGCATAACTCGCTAACCAGTTTGCACAGCGGTTGCTCTCACGGTAGATGTGGCGATGTATCACCGTCCAATTGCGCGTAAACAATTCATGAATCTCTTGAACCAGGCTATTATGGACCGTGGACCGGCTGACTGAGGAAGAGATGAGCTGTAAAGCCACAGCCGAATTTGCTTCTAATTCAATTCGCCGAAATCCGAGGTTCCAAGCAAGCGTGAGCCCTGTATGCATCCCCCAGAGTTCCACCACCACTGAAGAGCACCAGCCGAGATTGTGAACGAACCCGCCAAGCCAGGCGCCTGAACTATTTCGGAGGAGTCCGCCAGCTGCTGCCGAGAAGGAAGAACGTCGACACGCGCCATCTGTGTTCAACTTGACCCACCCGAGGGGAGGTTGACACCAGCTGATGAGTCGCTCGTGGCGGGGGTAGTGTCCAGGAATCAAGGAACGCTGCCAAATGGCGGACTTGTGGACCTGATCTGCAAAAGACAAAATAACATTAGTTGGAGAAGTAGGCCAACTAAAATGTTCATCAAAGAGGGACTCGTTACACCAAGATCATAAAAACCAACAGGTCACTCCAAAAACAATTGACCATGCCCGATCGAACACATGTTTGTGGGAGTGTAGATTAGAACTGAGCCATTGATGAAGAGGCAGAGTGAAGAACTCCGGAGTAACAATGTGAAGAGGGAAGGAACTCCACACTCGGCGGGCTTTGGCGCAGTCGCACACCGCATGCTGCGAGGATTCATCAAGACCGCAGTGGGAACAAGAACCATCTGTAGAGAGGTAGCGCCGCACCCTATGTTGATTGGTGAGGAGCCGGTCCTGAACAAAAAGCCAAAGGAATGAAAGAATTCATTGAGGCCCAGGTCAGTGCCAGATATCCTTCCAAATGCCAGGAGCTTCCCGAGCCGCGTGGTCCCGAAGCCAAGAGTAGGTAGAAGCAATAGTAAAGCGTCCCGAGTCAGATAGACCCCAGCATAACTTATCCTATCCGAGGAAAGGCCTCGGGGGGAAGGTACCTGCTATTAATCGGCAAATCTCCGTTGAGAGGTAGCCTTGGAAAGTGTCCCAAGTCCAATTACCATCGCCGTTCACAAAATGTTGGACACTGAGGTTACAGTCAGGATCGGGAATAGGGGTGGTGGCCTGAGTAATGAGTGGGCCAATCCTCGCGACCATGGGTCAAGCCAGAATCGCGTGCGGGCGTCATCGCCAAACACCCATTGAGTTCCTTGAAGCACGACGTGCCAAACAGATTTGATACTCTTCCAGGTCATCGATCCACCCGTGGTGGCAATGGTGGGGGGGAGAGTGGAAGCGTCAAAATTGTACTTGGCAGAGAGAACGCGAACCCAGAGAGAGTTAGGCTTCTCAATCATGGTCCAGCCTAGTTTAGTTAGAAAGGCATCATTGGTTTTGCAAATGCTTTTGATGCCCAGACCTCCCAACTCTTTAGGCTGGCAGACATCCTCTGTATCCTTTAGTTGAGCCCCACAGAAATTGACGCGTAATCTTTTCCCTGTAGGAAAATCCCGGTGCATGCATCACATACACACGGTGCGGAAAACAAAAAAAATTATTCCGGGACGTTCCCGAATTCCAGGATCTATGTGTCTATACAAAGAGGTACCATAATTCTCAAACCAAAACGACCAAAAAAGACCGTCTCTAACGGTATCTACGCAGAGGTCGAAAAACCTAACCGAATCAAACTCTTTGATCCGGAAATAGCTAGAATAAAGGAGAAAGTGCTAGCTCTTACCTTGATTCTTGAAGAGCAACGTGAAGGAGGATGAACCCTTGGAAGAGGAAGAGAGCTTCTTTTGACTTTTTTAAAAAACATGTTTCTAAAACATGTTAAAATCATTTTATCTCACGATTATCTTCCTCTCCAAGCTTTCTTTTTTGTCTTTTATCCATTAAAGACATTAAATGAAACTTATGAAAAAAGCCATCCATATTATATATTTATATATATATATATATATATATATATATGCTGAAGTAGTCCAGTCACACTGGGGTCGGTCTTACCAGGTCCCGGGTGTGAAAAAATACCGAAGACCTATTTCAACAATATCGATGTCGCGATCTCATCAGGACATATCCCGATCTCATCGAGATCCATTTGTTTCTATTGCTCTCCATATAATGGATCTCTATCCAAAACTATTTTACGAATTCTCCGAGTCACTCTTATGCGTGTGACCCATTAGGTTTCCGGTCATTTTGGCCACTTAGATTAACAATTAATCCAAGCAAGTCATGAGCGGTGTCTAGCAACACATCATGACCCTCAGTTGATCGAAAAGTAATTGGTTTGACGACTGAACCCATGCTCACCACGAACCATATCACGAACCCTCCCATAGACAATTACTATGCAATTCGTCCTTTCACCGTACTATACCCCACTTGGTTATGAATATGGGCAAAGTGTCAACTCTTACTAGACTGACTACATCAAATGTAGTCCAAGTGATATCAATTCTCGTCCTGGGACTCATTACTTTATATGTCAATGAAGACATTCTTCATGACATATGTACTCCGGCCAGAGATTTCCAAGTAATAACCCTGATAAGAGGCCATGGGTATCATCTTCTGCTATCACAGAAGTGGTGAATCCTCTATTGGCTACTCAGTTACCTTCGAATACCTCAAACTGTACCTAATCACCACCCTATGAGCGACCTCTGTATAAGGAATGGAGTCAAAGCACAGAATCAGTATCCAAGATATCCTTGAGTACCTCAAGTCTAAGGATACTTGTACCATTGCTATGATGAGATTATCACTGACATTAGAATAGGACATCCATGTGATGATCTTATAGTAGGTCATCCAATATACTTACTACCTCTAGTAAGCATTCACATCTCAACCCTAAATATCTCATATTTACAGTTTCTGAGATCCACTGCTTGATCAAATCAAGGAGCTTGACATGTGCTAGTCTCTCCGGATTAACGATGTCTAGTTTCAGTAATCCTATGACTAGGGATAATTTAGATACTGACATAATTGCACATGATAGGAATCTCAGTAGTATGATCACATCATAATTTCCTTCATGCTATGTCATATATCATGGACTTCATTAATTTGCTTATAGATCAATATCAATTCATAAATAATGAACACCAAATTAATGAAATACGCCTTTCTTTATTTATTTATAAAGTCTGTACATAACTTTGTACAAAACACGCTAAAGGCGATTGCCTTTAGGGCACTACTTTAACAAAATCTTCCACTTGACCTAAAGCCAATCGCCTTGATATCTAATACTATAGGCGAGTACATGAGAATCAAAGCTCTTCTGTGATAATGGCTTTGTCAACGGATCAACAACATTTTGCTCGGTGGGAATTCTCTCTATCTGGACATCACCTTGACCAATGATTTCCCTAATCAGATGATATTTGCGGAGTACGTGTTTGGATCGTTGATGAGACCTTGGTTCCTTCGCCTGCGCAATAGCCCCATTGTTGTCACAATACAACTGTATGGTCCCATCACAACTAGGAACCACACCAAGTTCAGAAATAAACTTCTTGATCCAAACTGCTTCCTTTTCTGCGTCTGAAGTGGCAATGTACTCTGCCTCGGTTATTGAATCGCCAGTTGTCTCTTGTTTGGAACTCTTCCAACTGACCGCCCCGCCGTTCAGTGTGAATATATAACCTAATTGAGATTTAAAATCATCCTTATCAGATTGAAAACTAGCATCTGTATGCCTGCTCACTTTTAGATTTCCATCTCTATATATCAAAAAAACATCCTTAGTCCTTCTCAAGTACTTGAGGATATTCTTGACAGCCACCCAGTTACCCTCACCAGGATCCGATTGGTATCTACTCGTAGCACTTAGAGCATATGATACATCGGGTCTCGTATATAGCATAGCGTACATGATAGATCCGACTGCAGATGCATACGGGATCACATTCATGCGCATCCTCTCATCTTGTGTCTTAGGACACATAGATTTTGAGAGTGTTATCCCATTAGTCATGGGAAGGTACCCTCTCTTAGACTGCTCCATGCTAAACTTCTTTAGCATCTTGTCTATGTACGTTGATTGTGAAAGACCAAGCAATCTTTTTGATCTATCTCTATAGATCTTTATCCCAAGGATATAAGTTGCTTCACCAAGATCTTTCATGGCAAATTGTTTGGAAAACCAAATCTTCACAGATTGTAGCATAGAGACATCGTTTCCTAGTAATAATATGTCATCTACATATAGCACAAGGAATACGATTGCAGTCCCACTAACCTTCTTATACACACAATGTTCATCCGGATTTTGTGAGAAACCAAACTTTTTGATTACCTCATCAAAACAGATATTCCAACTCCTGGATGTTTGTTTCAATCCATAGATGGATTTCTAAAGCTTGCATACCTTTTCACTATCATAGAAAATGAAGCCCTCTGGTTGTGTCATATACACATCCTCAGCTAGATTTCCATTTAGGAAAGTTGTCTTCGCATCCATTTGCCATATCTCATAATCATAATGAGTGGCAATGGCTAGGAGTATCCTAATGGATTTAAGCATTGCTACTGGGCTTAAGATCTCGTTGTAGTCAATTCCTTGTCTTTGACGAAAACCTTTAGCCACAAGCCTTGCTTTATAGGTAATCACATTACCATCCACGTTGGTTTTCTTTTTGAAAACCCATTTACACCCTATGGGTTTTATTCCTTCGAGTGCCTCAACCAAAGTCCATACTTGGTTTTCATACATGGAATCTATTTCTGCCTTCATGGCACAAAGTCATTTCTCAGACTCTGAACTCTTCAGAACCTCTTCATAGGTAGTAGGCTCATTATCTTCTATGAGCAATACGTCATTCTGTTCACTCACGAGAAATCCATATCTCTCGGGAACAGAACGTATCCTACATGATCTACGAACTTCTTGTGTTGAAGAAGGTTGAACTGTTACTTCATCTGTATGAGTCACAGCTTCAGATTCAGGCAGTTGATTTGCGTCTGTTCAAGCATCTTGAACTTCTTCAAGTTCAATTTTGCTCCCACTGTCTTCTTGTAAAAGAAACTCTTTCTCTAAAATGACAGCATGCTTTGAAACAAACACCTTTTGTTCCTCAACAAGGTAGAATTGATATCCCATTGTTTCTTTAGGATATCCTACAAACAAACACTTGTCAGACTTTGCATCAAGTTTATTTGACTGTATCCACTTCATATAAGCAGGACAACCCCAAACTTTCAAATGAGAAAGATAGAGTTTTTTGTTAGTCCACATCTCATATGGAGTAACATCAACTGTCTTTGATGGAACTCTGTTTAACAAATAAACAGTTGTCTCGAGTGCATACCCCCAAAAGGATTTTGGTAACTTTGCAAAGCCTATCATCGACCGTACCATCTCTAACAAGGTTCGATTTCTCCTTTCAATCACACCATTATGCTGTGGTGTGTAAGGTGGAGTCCATTGAGTTAAAATCTCATTATCTCCGAGATAATCTAAAAATTGTTGGTCTAAGTATTCCCCACCACGATCGGATCGTAATGTCTTGATACATTTGCCAAGTTGGTTTTCTACTTCATTTCTTAATTGTTTGAACTTTTCAAATGCTTCAGATTTGTATCTCATCAGATACAGGTACCCATATCGAGAATAATCATCGATAAAGGTAATGCAATAAAGACAACCACTTCTAGCATGGATGGACATCGGACCACATACATCTGAATGTATTAGGTCTAATACTCCAGTCGCTCGTTCACCCTTTCCCTTAAAGGGTAACTTAGTCATCTTGCCTAATAAACAAGATTCACATTTGTCATATGATTCATAATCAAATGACCCTAAACTACCACTCTTATGGAGCTTAGCTATGCGTCTCTTATTTATATGGCCAAGGCGACAAGCCATAAGTAAGTTGATTTTAAATTATCTCGTTTACGTCTTTTCGTGTCATTGACATTCATAATTGGATGTGACATATCCAATATGTAAATTCCATTGCATAATGTACCAGTACCATAAAGCATTCCATTCAAACTAATAGAACAACCATTGCTATAAAAAGTCAAATGGAAACCAGCTCTATTTAAACAAGAAACAGATAATATGTTCTTTGTTAAAACAAGTACAAAATAACATTCATCCAGTTTAATTACAAGCCCATTGGGAGTGACAAAAATAAGTGCCTCACGACTAATGCAGCAACTCTTGCTCCGCTTCCTACACGCAGTCTAGTTCTCCTTCATGAAACATCTCATCGTCCCCGAGGCCCCGCATATCATTGCATATGTGAGCCACAACCAACGATATCTAATACCCATATGTTATAATCGAAGCGATTAACCTCAATGACAAACATACCAAGGGCCGAGGCATCGATGCCTTCTTCCTTCAAGGATTCCAAATAGACTTTCTGATTTAGCCTTGGTGGCGATCTTGCCACAATGGAAGCAAGTTCCTTTTGGCGTAGTTTCTTTGGTTTTCTTTTTGGCTGCACTTCCTTTTGGTTTCTTAGACTTTTTCTTCTTTAGGTTCTTTTTCTTTGAACTAGAAGAAGAAGAGTCCACCACAAGCACTGGCTTGCTATCCTTCTTGATAGCTTGCTCTACTGTCTTGAGCAGATTGATCAACTCAGGGATTGTCGTGGAGATTTGATTCATCCGATAATTCAACACAAACTGTGAATAACTATCAGACAATCCAACTAGAATTAAGTCAATACTTAATTCATAATCCATAACAAAACCCAAGATGGACAACCTCTCAATATAACCATTCATCTTCAGTGTATACTGCACTGCAGATGTCCCTGGAGTCATCTTAGTAGTGAAGAGTAGCCTCGAGGTCTCGAACCTTTCAGACCGAGCTTGCTCATCGAAAAGCTCTCTAAGATGAAACACTATGGTATGAGCATCCATAGACTCATGCTGCTTCTGCAGCTCTGGTGACATAGAGGCGAGCATAATACAGGTAACCGTGACACTATCTTTGAGATGCTTACGATATACTTTCTGATCCTCATCAGAAGCATCAACAGAAGGTGGATCAGGAAGTGGAACATCTAGGACATAGCCCAGCTCCTCAGATCTGAGAACAATTCTCAGATTTATCAGCCAATCGAGAAAATTAGGTCCAGTTAATTTATTAGAGTCTATAAGTGAGCGCAAACTCACACTAGAAGACATCTTCAATAAACCTAAAGGGAAAGAGAGAAAAAATGTTAGAATATTAATACATGCATGATCATAAGGACTTGCATGACATACATATGGCTCCCACTAGTTTCAAAGAATCCTTAACCCTCACTACGAATCCAAGAAACATTATGACAAAGTGTCATAGGGGGTCGATATTCGACATTACTAAGGATGACTTTGGGTTTACCCAACAAGCCACCTTAGGTCAATCGGTAGGTATCGGTCATATCAATTGCATCATAGATGCAACTATCGATTAGTGCTATCAAATAGTGATGTATGCACACACATTGGGTTATCAACTCTTGATGCGCATACATCTGATGTATGCTACCCAATTGCGCCTCTGTCTACATTGACCTTGAGTTTACTCAACAAATCAACGCTTCTAGTGAAAACCGACCCATTAATCCGAAAATCTTATTTCTATGGTTCGAACATATCCTTATAGAGCGAGCTTGGGTTTACCCAACAACTCTAACTCTAAAAGAACTTTGGTTCTCCCCATATTAATGGAAGGCGTTAGTTTTCATATTATGTGTGAGGGATTTCATACTTTGGTCTCATTTAAGCCGTAGGATTATAGTCACAATAACTATATGGAATGATTTAGGGCATTTCATCAATCACATCGAATTTATACCTATAATTATCCATCATCCCACCTAACCAACCCTAGCATGCATTCTTTAATGCAATCATCTCATAAGGTTTTCCTATATATAGGTTGTGATGTGTTATGCTTCTACAGCTTTGACATTCGATTCAACTCTTGAACCGAATTGCTTTCTAATGTTAGCATCGACTAATTTCTCAATCCGTATGTTTTCAATTCTAATTCACAATACCAATATACCAAGTGTAATATCCTCTCCTTTGATGTACCAATGAAACACTAATTGTAGCATGCTTGCCATACATAGTCATACTAGACATGAAATACTCGAAATAGATTAGTACACTATTATTCTCTTAGATTTCCAAATAATTTGAAAACATCAAACCATCACCCTTAGTATCTCTAGGTAGTCTCCACTTCATCAAGACTACTTCGGCACTTGTCACATAACTTGTGACGGCCAAAACAATCAAGACAATAGAATATACTAACGAGACGCTAATGTGACATATTTGACATCTGAAAATTTTTGGAAACCCAATTTCAAGCAAATCAGTTTGGTATGCATACAACATCAATGTAACATATTTATAATCACATTAAAAATGATCCAAGGCATTGGAACCAAAAAACACACAAGCAATATTCCAAACAAACCAGTTCCAGCAACTTTATCAAAATTGCCAAGTTCTGTCTTTTGCTTGAAAAAAAATCATTGAAAAATTTTCAATAAATACTGAGAAAATTACAGAGGCTACAACATGTTTACAAAATGCTCCATGAATATTTTCAGAATTTATTTCCAAGAAAAACTCAACCAACCTCAGCAATTAAGCCAATCCAAAATCTGTATTCCTCAACACAGACATTCCCAGCAGCACACAAGAAATTCTCAAATAAATATTCAATCACCTCGAAAACATTTTTCCATCTTCATAGACATTTATAAACATCTTAGAGACATGTTGGTGAAAGAAAATCCCAAAAACAAAATTTCTATATTTTGTTATCGAATTTACAAGCATTTCTGTTCACGGAATGTGCATAAACACAACAACCAGAACATTAGGGAATAAATTAGCAAAACTATATCAAATCACATTGATAAATTTTTTCCTTCCACAGACATATTCAACAACATCTCATGAGCAAATCTGGGCAAGAAAATTTTTAAAACAAGATTTCTACATTGATTTCGAATTCAACACATTCAGCATGCACAATCGTCACAACCAATAGGCAGCATCAATCTTATTATGATTTCTTCTTTATATACGACACTAGTGGCTTTGATACCACTGTAGGAAAATTCGGTGCGTGCATCACATACACATGGTGTGGAAAAAAAAATATTCCGGGACGTTCTCGAAGTCCAGGATCTATGTGTCTATACAAAGAGGTACCATAATTCTCAAACCACAACGACCAAAGGAGACCGTCTCTAATGGTATCAACGCAGAGGTCGAAAAACCTAACCGAATCAAACTCTTTGATCCGGAAATAGCTAGAATAAAGGAGAGAGTGCTAGCTCTTACCTTGATTCTTGAAGAGCAACGTGAAGGAGGATAAACCCTTAGAAGAGGAAGAGAGCTTCTTTTGGCTTTTTTAAAAAACATGTTTCTAAAACATGTTAAAATCCTTTTATCTCACGATTATCTTCCTCTCTAAGCTTTCATTTTTGTCTTTTATCCATTAAAGACATTAAATGAAACTTATGAAAGAAGCCATCCATATTATATATATATATATATATAAATGCTGAAGTAGTCCAGTCACACTGGGGTCGGTCTTATCGGGTCCTGGGTGTGAAAAAATACCGAAGACCTATTTCAACAATATCGATTTCGCGATCTCATCGGGACATATCCCGATCTCATCGGGATCCATTTGGTTCCATTGCTCTCCATATAATGGATCTCTATCCAAAACTATTTTACGAATTCTCCGAGTTACTCTTATGCGTGTGACCTATTAGGTTCCCGATCATGTTGGTCACTTAGATTAACACTTAATTCAAACAAGTCATGAGCGGTGTCTAGCAACACATCATGACCCCCAATTGACCTAAAAGTAATTGGTTTGACGACTGAACCCATGCTCACCACGAACCATATCACGAACCCTCCCATAGACAATTACTGTGCAATTCGTCCTTTCACCATGTTATACCCCACTTGGTTATGAGTATGGGCAAAGTGTCAACTCTTACTAGACTGGCTACATCAAATCTAGTCCAAGTGATATCAGTTCTCGTCCTGGGACTCATTACTTTATATGTCAATGAAGACATTCTTCATATCATATGTACTCTGACCAGAGATTTCCAAGTAATGACCCTGACAAGAGGCCATGGGTATCATCTTCTGCTATCACAGAAGTGGTGAATCCTATATTGACTACTCAATTACCTTCGAATACCTCAAGCTGTACCTAATCACCACCCTATGAGCGACTTCTGTAAGGCAACAAGGAATGGAGTCAAAGCACATAATCAGTATCCAAGATATCCTTGAGTACCTCAAGTCTAAGGATACTTGTACCATTGCTATGATGAGATTATCACTGACATTAGAATAGGACATCCATGTGATGATCTCATAGTAGGTCATCCAATGTACGTACTACCTCTAGTAAGCATTCACATCTCAACCCTAAATATCTCATATTTACAGTTTCTGAGATCCACTGCTTGATCAAATCAAGAAGCTTGACATGTGCTAGTCTCTCCGGATTAACGATGTCCAGCCAAGAATCCTATGACTAGGGATAATTTGAATCTTGACATAATTGCACATGATAGGAATCTCGATAGTATGATCACATCATAATTTCCTTCATGCTATGTCATATATCATGGACTTCATTAATTTGCTTATAGATCAATATCAATTCATAAATAATGAACACCAAATTAATGAAATATGTCTTTCTTTATTTATTCATAAAGTATGTACATAACTTTGTACAAAACGCGCTAAAGTCGATTGCCTTTAGGGCAATACTCTAACATTCCAGCTCATCGCAAAGACCGCGAGGCTGTCGAACCATTTGCATAGTATAATTGGGAAGAGTAGCGAACACAGATTGGGCTAAGGTAAGTCGACTGGCGAACGACAGAAGGTTGGCAGACCAACTCGTGAGGCGTTGGTGAACCTTGTCCATAATGTACTGATACGTACATCGGTTAACCCGGTCGTGTAGAAGAGAAACGCCTAGATAGCGACCTAGGTCGTTGGTCTGGGCGAACCTCAGCGCACTACATAATTCTCAGGAGGTCTGAGTGGGGACGCTCTTAGAGAAGTAACATCGAGTTTTCTCCCGATTGAGACGTTGCCCGGAGGCTCCACAGAAAGAATCTAACGTATGGTGAATAATGTTGACTTGAGGCAGAGAGGCCTCTGAGAAAAAGATCAGATCGTCGGTGAAAAATAAGTGAGAGAGAGGAGGCCCCGATCTATTCAAATGGATAGGTAGCCAACGACCCTGGGTGACTACTTGTGTAATCGAATGCCCTAATCGCTCCATATACAGAACGAAAAGGTAGGGCGAGAGAGGGTCACCCTGCCTTATACCCCGTGTTGGGTGGAAAGGCGCACTCAGATCACCAGTCCATTTGACCTGGATGGAGATTGTGAAAATGCACTTCATAATGAGATTGATCAACGAAGCGGATAGGCTGACGTCAAACAACGTATCTTGGATGAAATCCCAAGATAACAGGTCATAAGCTATCTCTAGGTCGACCTTGATGACCATAAAACCAGTGCGTCCAGTTTGCCTCCGCATAGTGTGAATGACCTCCTGGACGATAATGATATTATCCGTGATCAGGCGCCCAGGGACAAAACTGCACTGGGTAGGAGCTACCAGATCATCAAAGTAGGGTTTAAGGCGATTGACGATGATTTTGGTGATAGCTTTGTAGACCACCGATCACAATGCAATCGGTCGGAAGTGGGTAATGGACCTAGGGGACGGTATTTTTGGAATGAGAACCATGATAGTGCGGTTGAAGTCCGTTTCCTAGGTTTCATGTCAGAAGATACACTGAAAAAAGCCAGTCAAAGTATGGCCTACTGTATCCCATTGAGATTGGTAAAAAAGCGCTGGAATGCCATCAAACCCCGAAGCCTTGTTAGGGTCCATGCTGAAGAATGTCATCTTGATTTCCTCCGACTCAAGGGGTCCGGCCAAATCCGTGCTGGCTGAAAGGGGAAGTCGAGTAAATTGGTCATGAAGCAGCTGGGCAGTATGGGGAAAGCTAGCCTTGGTGTAAAGAGTCGCGAGGAATTGCTGAGCGTGACGACGGATGGATTGAGGGTCGGACAGCACATTCCCGTGCTCATCCCTTAGGGAAGTAATCTGCGCTTTTCGTTGCTTGGCCAAAGTGACGGAGTGATAATATTTGGCATTGCGGTCCCCCTGGCTAAGCCATTGGCGTCGGGAACGTTGGTGCTAATAGAGCTCCTCTTGGAGGAGAACTTGTTCCAGTTTCGTGCGAAGGTGAAGCTCGAGGCGGTGAAGGGCACTGAACTCAGTATGTTCCAGTCGTTGTTGGATGCCAGCAAGCCGGGCAAGGAGACGCTTTTTTGGATGGAAGATGTTTTCGAAAACGGAAATATTCCACAACTGAAGCCGGGACGCAAACGTCTGTATGTTGTGGCTGAGATCAGTATCTGGAGGTGACCAATTCTCAGCAACAAATTGAGGGAAGTCAGAATGTGTCAACCAGGCAGATTGAAAGTAAAAGGATCTAGGTTGCGGAGGGGAAGGCCCGTGATCGGTGAGAGACACCAGGAGGGGTCGATGGTCCGATTTAAGAAATAGAAGGTGAGTGACCCTGGTGTGGGAAAAAACGGAATGCCATTCATGAGAACAAAATGCGCGATCTAAACGAGCGAGAATGGAACCGTGTCTCCAGGTGCACAAGAAGAGTATATTGAACATTGAACAGTATATTGAAGCAAGCGTCCATGTTAAGAAGTAGGAATTATTGACGTATGAAAGTGGCGAGGCAAGAGGGACTATTATGAAGTTTTGTATTTAAAAATAACGCTCTCTTCTTCCTTCCATTTTTAGATACATGTACGGAGGAGAGGAAGCCTTGGTGCATACCTAAACCTCAAACACCATGAGAATCGAACCCTCTCCTTCCTTTTTCCATCTTTTAACTTTACTATAAATCATTATTATTTGTCCCAACTTGTGCTGTGCGTCTTTTCTTTGTCTCCATTTATGTTAAGGCCCCTCAATCTCTCCAATCTGTTTTTACTAGTTTTCTCTTTTGACTGGAGCAAACCATGATGACTGAGCAACTCGCACCTCTTTAAGGGGAAATTTTGTCTTCATGTTCTCTTCGCTGACTAATTATAAGCCCATTCATCAACCTCACATTGTTAGTGCATAACTTTCAGATGATTTTAAGAATTACAGGCTAAAGGTCGTAGAGTATCCAAAGAAAGGAAGATACGCTGAAGCAGGCATACAGAGATGGAGGGTTTTGTTCTCTCACACTATGTACCCATCTGGCTGGCAAGAGGATAGACTTGCTAATGGCACCCACATGCCTTGCATGTCAGCTGCTTGACACGTTCGATTTCATGATTTTTCCTTTCTTCCAAATCAAACACACGCGTCGCATTCGTCGGGTATCTAGAGATGAGATAGTGCGTGTAATCAGATTATGATTGGCTTGATATCTTCAAATAAAATTGGCAATTAATTATTCATGCGGTAAATTTAGCAACAGGAATACAAGAACAAGGGTTGCTGGGGTGGTACCAAAACATAAGACATACTATTATTTATCAATCAAGCGAAGTGTCTCGTGTCTATTTCATTGATATACATATGCACGTAATGTAGTCATGTAATGGGACAGGTTTAATTGGCTTCAATATTTATGTTTGAAACAAAAAAGGAATATTAGAATTAAGAAGGTTATACTTGTGAGAATAATAATAATAATAATAATAATAATAATAATAATAATAATAATAATAATAAATCATTCGAATTTCTTGATATTATGACTACATTATTATTACTTGGAGTACTTAGTTTAGAATTCATAAATAGAAATAGAAATGTTGAGTTTGACTTTTTTGTTGTCCCATATTAGTTGGGGACAACAATTGGAGCAAGGCTCTTACCTATATAAGGAGGTTGGTACTTCCTTAATTAATGCACCAAACAAAGTCAAAGATTTGTAGTACAAATTTGACTCTAGTTAAATTCCTCTTTTGATGTGAGAGTTGGAAAGTTTGTCTTGTGTATTTCTTTGTGAATGTGTTAGTCTATTGGGGATTAAGTGAGAGGAAAAATTGCGTAATTGTAAGAATTTTTCACATAGTAGATTTTCTTCTTGGTGCTCGTAGTTTTTCTCTGATTTGGGAGTTTCTACATAAATTCTCTTGTGTTATTATTTTCTGATATTTTTGTCTATTATATATCTTTGAGTGTGAATTTGAAAGGTCTAAATTCTCAACAAGAAATATTTCTCTTTTTATTAAAATTTAAATACTTATAACTATATAGAATTAGAAATTTTACTTCGGACAATGTTAATATAATTGTCGTTTTCAAATATAATAAGTCAATTAGGCATCTCTTGTAAGTTCCACATGTGCAAACGAGATCCTCTCTGCCATTTTGCCGGTTGCTGCCCGTGCAAAAGAATACATCAGAGGATCTCATCCTCCATATGTGGCAAGGATTTGCAGGAAAATTGGACAGGTTCGATTACCGGATGCCGTCATATAGACATTAGCTCGCAATTACTGTCAAATCAAAGATTACTTTTACGTGAGAGACTGAAAGATCGTCCAAAGAAATGAGTGGTAAGAACTTTTTTATGGCATGATTCTGAAAAAAAAAACAGTTTTTATGGCATGTATTGTGTCAATATGTAAATAGGAGCGTCAAAACGAAAACCTTTACATGGCCTAATTAATAGGTAAAACTAAAACCAAACCAAGCCAATGTAGAATTGCCAGAATAATATCGCCATACAATCTTCTTAAGCACATGAGAACTAATAAAATGATATATATAAGTTTCTTATATCAAACAAAACACAACTATGGTATTTGTCATAAATCAAGCTAAAAGTGGACCAAGTCCAACTTAATTGAAACTTCATATATATATATATAGGTCAAATGGAGTTGGAGGAGGAGTAGGTAAGAAACTAGATCTCATTACATTCCCAATTGCCACTCCACTCCTAACAATCTTTACGCTTTGAGCATGGTGACTAGCAAGATATGGCCAACAACGACTCCATTCTATCAAGCAAAAACCGCAACACGAGTACGCCCCCACATGAATGAAATATAAAAAAGAAAACAGGTTGGCCTCAAACCCCAGATAAGTGTTTAAAATGCTTTTACACTAAGCAAAGCCAATAAAGAAGGATTCAAGTTAAATAAAGTAGGCCGGCAGAGGGTTCGACGGGAGTGTGTCTGCATATGGTAGCTTTTGATCATCTTCTCAGTAAAAATCACTACAAGAAAGATGTTGATTGGTGACGGCAAATTACCGAAGGTCTGAAAACCGTTACAATTATCGATCAAAAATGGTCAGCCGTCAGGGAAGATGGTTGTGGAGAAGAAGTATTGCGACGGTCCAATATTCCGTCGCTGAATGTCAGGGAGGAAATTTACCGACCAACTTTTCGGTCGATAAAGTAGTCGGTAAAAATATCGGATTGCCGCCCCTCAGTTAAACCAAAACGACGTCATTTTGGGTTATTTCAGAACGATGTCGTTTTTAAAACCTTATTAAACCCTCTTCTTCCTCTTTTCTTCCTCTCTCGGGCGACCTTCCTCCTTTCTTCCTCTCCTGCGCGACTCCTCCACCGTTCTCCTTCATCGCCGCCGCCTGTCACCGAGTGGAGAGCTCCAACGCCGCCGGTCTCCGACAGGTAAGTCCCTTCTCCCACGACTCCTCTTTCCCCTCCCTCCCCAGACACGCATTCGGGTATAAATATCAATTTGCTTATAAGTTTTAGCTTTTTAAATTTATTATTTAACTTACATTTTTGTTAGCTTGAGAATATTAGAATTCTAGTGCAAGATGGATTTTGTTATTATGGAAATTGTAATTGTATGTTGGTTTTAATTTCTCTTGTATATAATTGATGTCTACTAGTAACATGCATTGTGATGAAGTTTGTGATATAAATTTAAAACTTGAACTTTTATGTTGGAATTATAACAATTATGGTAAAAGGTTGAATTTTTCAGTACATATATTTGTGTAAAACTAGTCATCATTATATATTCTTGGTGTAAAATTGGTGTGTGTGTGTTTGTATTAATGTATATGTTTTCTTCACTTGATTTTTGGTGAAATTTATAATAAAAGGATTAAACTTATGAGAGTACATCTCTAATTTTTATTAAGAATGTCAAAATTGGAGATATTAATGGATTGGTTCAACTTAATCCAACATGATCTTTTCAAGGCGTAATTTGAGTTCAATCCAAAACCTATTTGGGTTTGGGTTGCCTAAAATAATAACAATTTATATGGTTTTCCTAAAACAACATCATTTTATTTAATTATGAAAGATATTAAAACAAAAATTGAGGAAATTTGAATATATGTAATGGAAGTTAGTAGTATGAAACTAACAATTAAAAAGTATAGATTCAAAAACACTCAACAAAATGTTGAACTAATAAAAACCTAGCATATGGAAATTCATTATCTTTATCTTAAAAACCTTGCATATGGAAATTCATGATTTTATCTCAAATTCATGATCTTTATCTTAAAACCTCGCATATGGAAATTCATGATTTTATCTCAATCTTGGGGATCTTGTTCTCTAAACAAAAGAAAACAAGCTCTAATAGAATATTTCCATATTGTGGAGGACCATAATTCCCTATTTAAATAGAGAGAAAGGGTAATATGGCTTAAATAAGGGGATTAAAATACTAAGTTCTTTTATAGAATAATCAAGTCGAGGAGGAATAAAAAGAGAATCTCAATTTTATAAAAGTAGGATGGGATAGTAATCTATGGACAAGATAAAATAAGAGAACATGTGTATAGCTTCTTTAAAAATACTCTAGGATCACATGTTGAAAGCTCTTTTTTCTCTATTCTATTGAGACACTATACATATTCATCCTATGCATGGAGTCACTTATTGGATTGATCTCTCTTAATATCAACAAAGATCTAGGGTTAGAATACAATAGTAGTTGTTCAAATTGAAGTTGTTTAATCTATATTTTGTAGATGATCTTCTCTTGTTTTACAAATCAAGGAATAACTTATCATCCCTACTTATGTCTTTTCTTCAACTTTCTAAGGTAGTATCATGTTTATTAATTAATTTGAAGAAAAGGCACTTAATCATATTTGTAAGTTAGAAGAACTTATTAAATTAGATTATAACTATAACTGAACTAAAAAATCATTGACCATTTACACCTCCTTGGGGATGCCTATCTCTATCAAGAGGTTAAGGCATATAGATTGCATCCCACTAGGATCTTCAACAAAAATAATGTTCTTTCTTTTATAGGCATACTAAATCCCATCATTAGCCTTTTAATTCTTAGAAGCTTGCTAGTCATAACACATAATTTTATGTAAAGGATTTATCAAGTAAATTGAGAGGTTATTTGAGAAATTCCTATTGAGTGGAACATATTCATTAAGAGGGCATTACAAAGTTAGCTAGGAAAATATGTGTAAACCTAAGGCTATTTGAGGACTATGTATCTAATCTTTAAAAATCACTAATAAGGTGTTAATGAGAAAAAGGCTATAGACAATTCTATCAAACTATATAGAACTTTGAGCAATATGGATTCACATGTACTTTTAAAAGGGAAAAGATCTAGGAAATTAAAAGTAACGTCAACACTTCTTGGTTCATGAACCAACTACTAATATTACGAGATTCTCTTCATTCTAGTATCATTTGTAAGTTAAGGAATAAGGAACTTACAACATTGTGGTATGATAACTAGTGCTTAGTTGTTCCTCTAGGTAACCCCCTTAATGCAGACCTTGATTCATTAATATCCCAAAAATAATAAAGTGAGAACATTTATCAATAATAAGGAGTGGCAAGTTAAGTTTTTAAGGACCTTTAGAAATCCAATTCCTTATAATTCACATAATTTTGAAACCACAGACACATATATGTTGAGAAAACACTAATCAAAGAGGTTTACTAACTCTTCTTATTGGAAACTACTTAGACCTCAACTCCCTAAACACCTATGGGTTGATATCATATAGGAAAAGAAATTACTACCTAAGGCATTAACTTTCCTTTGGTTAGTAATCATGCACAACCTCCCATCTATGGATAAATTGTAATTCCTTAATATTGTTGATAAGTGTACCCTCTTTGAATAAGAATCAAAATCCTTAAGCGTTTATTCTTCACATATCATTATTTTAAAGCTATATAGCTAGAGTGTAGTTTAGTCCCTCTATCCTTTGGGGATACTTATCCATGAGTATCAAGCTAGTTCTTAGTGGTATTACTTCCTCCTAGGTTTGAGTCCTATACAAAGTACGAGCTAATCAAACTTGAGACATTAACTTCAGGTTAGGTTAGGTCAGACTTGGTTCTTTTTACCAGTCCTAATGAAAATTAGTCATTCATATGAGGCATCTTTATACTATAATTAGTCGTTCATATGACATATCTTTATACTCTTTTAGATGATCTATAATAATGTCCTTTTCTTTGTTCCTTCCATGGAGTTCTTACATATATAAGGTCAAGTCCTGTGGCAATTAGGTATGATTTAGGTATAACTAACTAACTACTAGACTTCTATACTCACTTATATTGCATTTCTCTTCTCCATATTTTTTATAAAGCTTCACATTGATAGCAAGAGGAAAGGCTACTAGTTTAGACATACTCATAAAATTTTAGAATTGATTCAGTATATTTGCATTGAACAACGTAAATGTAGTTTTTATGTTACTCAATCTCTATTTTAAGGAAATAATACACCATTCCTAAGTCAAAAATTGTTAAGTCTAGCTCAATTTTTCACTTTAGCCCTTCAACTTGAGTTTCATCTCTTGTTATAATTAATAAGTCACTATCATAGAGTAAAATATGTACAACCAATTTCATTACTTGTCATATTTTAATACATATAAGGTAGCTTTTATTTTTACTTATGTCCAACCATTCTTGCACTAAGTACCCATCACTTATGTTATACCATGCTCATAATGTTGAGACCCGATCCGGAAACCGGATCCCAACCGAAAAATAGGAATGAATACGAAGAATGAGGCGAATTCAAATTGGATAAATTGAATTCGATAACGACAAACAAAGCGAAAGCATATCGGATAATTGGAATCTGAAGATGAATCGAATAACAAAATGCGAAAGCAACGAATCGAAACAAAGGTAGCGGAAGCGAAAGAAATACTTATCGATATCAAAAGCGAATCGGAGCGAATAATCTAAACGGAACAAAACTTAACAAAGCGGATCCGACATCCGAGAACAATTATCGAAGAGAAACGAACGCATTGGAAACCTAGACTAAGACATATTCGAAATCCGGTATAATTTTTTTTTTATCTTTATCAACATTATACAATCAAAACAATATAATTTTCTTATTCGGAAACTCATCCTTATGCAAATCTCAATTCACTTAATTCATATTCTTATAAATCCATACAAATCCCCAAATTACAATTTAATCCCAAATTTTATCGAAAATTCAGCAACATAACGGCTGCATTTAACCTAACCCAAAACCTGCAAGGGTAAATAAACACTTTTAAAAAGCCCAAGCCATCACACAAATCATCCAAATCTACCAGACCCTCCGTCCGGGATCTCAGCAGATAAACACACTCCTATATCTAAAACATTTCAATAATCCTCAATTTTTAATCAGAAACATCCGTACACAACTCAATCACAATTATAACCAAATCCATAATTCACAATCAATCAAATTCATCCAAACACAATCCAAACCATAACTTAATCTAATACATATGTCTAGAATTCATAATACATTCCCAAAATGGATACACAATACACTTTAATGGCATTGCAAGCCATTTACAAAACTTGTCCAAAAATTCTCAAGTACACAATTTATAAACAGAACAAAACGAACAGATAACTTGAATTTCTTTCATTCGATCTCCTGCTCGAAACCTGGAGATGGGGATGAAAGGGGGGTGAGCTACACAGCTTAGTGGATAACACATTTATAAATTGAAAATATAAGCAGAAATCATTTTTCATAAACTTTTTGCCAAAAGGCTTATTTTTCAAACTTTACAACCTTTCAAACAATTTCCTCAAACCTTTCAATATTTTTCAAACTTTTCATAATAAATTTCACTTTTTTCATTTTTCAATTTTAAACATGAATGCAGCACACAGAAGCAAATCAAAACACGTAACATATCAAAATGGTGCGTTCGGTCCGAAGCGAGCGTCTTTGCACATTCTCGATAGCGGTCTGTCAATGAGTGAGCGTAACGTACTACACTTTTTTGCATAGCGGTCCAGTGTATCCGTGAAGGGAGTCCAAAATCGGAGCTTTGTGCCACTAGCGGGCAGCCGGGAGAAGGCTATAAACGAATAGAGACGGTCATCGACTCACAAGGACCTGACCAAACCCACATAACACATAAGTTTAAAACGAAATTCAAATTGCTCAAGGCCCTTTTCAAAATCTTGATTTTCACATTTTCATATTTCAACCACATATCGAAGCATGAAATCATATAGCAATCCACCTTGATCCAAATTCATCAATTTGATCACGTATCAATCCAAATCATAAATATGAATGTAAAGTATTTCTTTAAAACATAACTCAAACATATACATATTCATAATGCACATTTTCAAATTTATCTAATAATTCAAAAACCATAAATTTCTTGATCTTGTAATTTTTAAAATCATTTATAAAATAAGGAATTTAATCCTTTGAAATCATAATCTTTCAAACATTTACATAAACAATAATTTATCAAAGCTTTTTTCTTGATTTTTCAAATCACATGCTTATGCTTAAAATTCAATAAATAAGCGTACTACCCACCTCATATCCATGCTAATACTTTGTCCAAAGCATCAAATCTCCATATTCCTTCTTTTTCCTTAACTTTAAAATTCCTATACCATGATTATCCAAAATAAATATCATAAATATCATAATTACTCAAATCAAGCTTAGGAAACATCAATTCCTCACAAATTCAAGCTATCTAAATCTCCAATTTTAAAATTCTCAATTTCCAAAATTTGACCTAAACCAACTTATCCAAATTCAATATCATAAATCTCATAATCCTTAAAATTTGATATCATAATTCACCAATCCATCATATTCTCTATAATTATAAGCCATTAATTCATAAAATCCTCAAACATAAAATTTAACATAAACCTAAGTCACAATTTACCAAAATTAATTCACTTAATCATGAAATCTTTCAAAATAAAACATGGAATTAACAAACCCACCACCTTTTCCATATTTATAAACAAAAAAATCACTAAAAACTCAAAGCTCAAATTTTTTCCTTACCTCTTTCTCCTTCAAATTTTGGATTTCTTGGTTCCCAAAGCAAGCTTCCTTCATTTTCCATCTTTTTCCTTTGAAACCAAGCAAAACTTAAGCTAGAATCCTAAAAATAAAAAACCCTTACTTTTTCTCTTCTCCATCACCATCACCGACCCCTCTTCTCTCCTTTCTTCTTATTTTCTTCTCTTCTTCTCAAACCTTCAAGATTCCTCTACTCCAAAGACAACCAAAGAATTAATATACTTCCATGTCAATTAAAATGAGGGTTTAATGACCCTTTTGCCCCTCTCTTTAAGGGGACTTCCCAAAATGCCCCTACATTTACCTTTAAGTTATTCTCACTTGCGGGTTTGATTCGCACTATCAATTTGAAAGAATTTGTCAAAACTTCATTCTAGAGAAAAATTCCTCTATGTCTTAATTTCATAATGTCACAAGAATCATCCAATTCGGTGTAGGATCGCGTACGGTTCGAGTATTCACAATACACTGCAGAAAAAGACCATACAACAACATGAGTATAATCGAGAATACCAAAAAGTACGAAAATACCTTATTTTCGTGAATAGGTTGCTTCTTTTCGGATTCCAAGACACTGCAAAAAGCGAATGCCCTCTACCGGTATCCACACGAGCATGCACGATCCGGGCTGTGGCTGTAGTGTGCTAGCACGTCCTGAAACTCCTTTCCGAACGCCGCACGATCTTTTTCTTGGTTGGAGGCTAGGGTTTCGTCCCTTCTTTCCTTAACCTAATGAGACCTAAGTTTCTCTATTTATAGAGAAACCCTAATCTCATTTAGGCCCTATTAAGTTTCGGCCTATTATATCATATATAATAAAAGCCCGACAACTTAATTAAATCTAGCCCAATAAATATATCTAAATATATTTATTCAACACCTAATAAATTAGGCCCAAGAGAATAAGCCCAGATCACATTGCTCTTTGTGTGCGACCACAGCAGCTCATTTGATGTTGGCAATGGGCTTGATTACACTTGAGGCCCATAAGTCATAAGCGGCCTCTAGCAAGACATTATGACTACCCAAATCAAATGAGGATCGATAATCCGATTTAACTTTGTAATCATGGTTATAAGCTCGATCCTTTTGTAACACGATATCAAGATTAATCACAAGGCATGGTACATGTCAACCTTTGATTAATCATAGTTTCTTGATCCCCAAGTTGACTGATTATAACAAATGGCATTGATGACTCTTCATCAATTCATTTGAAACGGACCATGCATTTCTTGATCACACTTGTCAAGAGGCCCAATGATATCTCTCTCATTTAAAAGAGGTACAAATCCATCTCGTCATTCACATCCCTCCACATGATTCATTTAGTATCCAACATAAGACTATATGTTATTCGGTTAAAAATAACTTAGTCTAATATCAAAACACTAAATTCCTCATGTAGGGAACCATGATGACTTCAGTCAAAGGACTAAAGTCAAACCATATAAAGAATCACTAATGACATGAAACCATGTAGTATTCTTTATGTGGATTCGGTCCAATATATGTTCTCTAACATATATCTATGTTTCGATTTGATATCTCATATCCATGATCGATAAAACGTGATCATCAATCGAACACATACTAGTCTTAATTCATTATTGTTCCACCAATAATGATCGACCAGGGACAGTCTAGAATAGTGTTATAACGCTTATGGTTTTACTATCAAGTCACATACTTGATGATATAAGTCTAATACTATTCATGGAATGTAAATCACATTACATGAAATACATGCATATATGAAGGAATACCTCATAATATATTATTAACAAGTCATAATGTTAATACATGAATCACAAATATCCATTAGCCTAGGGCACACTACTAACAATCTCCCACTTGCACTAGGCCTAATAAGTCAGATATCTAATACCCATAGACCTCGTATGACTCTCATGTTTAGGTTGTGGAAGAGGCTTAGTAAGTGGATCGGCAATGTTGTCATCTGTGCCCACTCTGCATATCTTCACGTCTCCTCTTCTAATGATCTCTCTAATCAAATGGAAACGTCTGAGTATGTGTTTGGATCTATGATGCGAGCTTGGTTCCTTAGCCTGTGCTATAGCCCCATTATTATCACGATAAAGGTCTATAGGACTTGCAATGCTAGAACAACTCCAAGTTCGATAATGAACTTCGATCCATCTGACTTCCTTAGCCGCATCTCGAGGCGACAATGTACTCGACTTCGGTTATAGAATCGACAACGATGTCTTGCTTTGAACTTTTCCACTCATCGCACCTCCATTCAAATGAACACAAAACACGATTGCGATCTGAAATCATCTATGTCAGACTGAAAACTAGCATCAGTGTAACCATTTACAACTAGCTCTCCTTCAAGTCCTCCATAGACTAGGAACATATCCTTAGTTCTTCTCAAGTACTTAAGGATGTTCTTAACTGCTATCCAGTGACTCTCACCATAATTAGATTGGTATCTACTTGTTATGCTCATAGCGTATGAGACATCTGGTCGAGTACATAACATGGCATACATGATAGATCCAATTGCAGATGCGTATGGAATCTTACTCATGCGCTCAAGCTCTTTATCTGAAGTAGGACAATCCTTCTTAGAAAGCTTGATTCCATGTGACATAGGTAAGAATCCTCTCTTGGAATCTTGCATACTGAACCTTTTCAGTATCTTATCTATGTATGTACTCTGACTTAGGCCTATAAGCTTTCTTGATCTATCTCTATAGATCTTAATGCCTAAAACATAGGCAGCCTCACCTAAGTCTTTCATTGAGAAACGTTTCCTTAACCAAATCTTGACACTCTGTAAGGTCGGAATATCGTTTCCAATGAGCAATATGTCATCAACATATAAAGCTAAAAGACAACAGCACTCCAACTAACCTTTTTGTAAACACAAGGTTCATCTTCATTCTTGATGAATCCAAACTCTTTGACAACTTCATCAAAACGAAGATTCCGACTTCTTGATGCTTGCTTCATCCATAAATGGTTCTTTGAAGCTTGCACCTTTCTCGAATTCTTAGGATGGACAAAACCCTCGAGTGTATCATATATACATCCTCAAGTAAGTTTCCATTAAGGAAAGCCGTTTTGACATCCATTTGCCATATCTCATAATCGTAGTATGCATCTATGACAATAAGAATTCTAATGGATTTGATCATGACCCTTTGAGAAAATGTCTCATCATAATCAATTCCATGAACTTGTCGATAACCTTTAGCAACAAGTCTTGCTTTATAAGTGTGCACATTTCCATCCATGTCGAGTTTATTTTGAAAACCCATTTGCATCCAATGATCTTGAAGCCATCGACGGATCAATCAAAGTCCAAACTTGATGTCATACATGGATTGCATCTCCGCTTTCATGGCCTCCAACCATTTAGCGATTCGGACTTTCCATAGCTTCTTGATAGGTTGTGGGCTCATTATGATCGATGAGCATCACATTATCATCATCGATGGCGAAATCCATATCTCTCGGGCTCATGACGAATCTATCGGATCTACGTAGGCCTTGTGTTGTTGAAGATCGCTCATCAGCAGTTTGTGAGCTCGCTTCAATCTCCTTTTCGAGCTCAATGTCATTTTGTGAAACTTGAATTTCTTGAGTTGTACTTTACTCCCACTGTTTCCTTTGGAAACAAATTCCTTCTCTAGAAGAAACCATTTCGAGCAACAAACACTTTGTTCTCTCGATGGGATGTAAAAGTAATATCCTTTAGTTTCTTTAGGATATCCCACAAAATAACATTTTCCAGATTTGGGTGCCAACTTGTCAACAATTGGACGCTTCACATAAGCCTCACAACCCCAAATCTTTAGAAAAGATAAATTGGGACGCTTCCACCATATCTCATAAGGTGTCTTTTCTACGACCTTTGAAGGAATACGGTTCAATATGAATGTCTGCGGTTTCTAAAGCATAGCCCAGTATTTTGGAAGATCGGTTTGACTCATCATTGATCGAACCATATCTAATAGAGTTCGATTTCTCCTTTCGAAACACCATTCCATTGAGGAGTTCCTGGAGGAGTCAATTGTGAAACGATTTCACAATCCTTAAGATAATCATCAAACTCTTGGCTTAAATATTCACCTCCTCGATCGGATCGAAGGATTTTAATATTCTTGCCAAGTGATTTTGTACTTCATTCTTATACTCTTTGAACTTTTCAAAAGATTCAGATTTGTACTTCATTAAATAGATATACCCATATCTACTGAAGTCATCTGAAAAAGTAATGAAATACAAATAACCTCTCTTTTAGCTCTTCCAAATAGAGTTTGCAGTTCCTTTTCTAATGACCAGGTTCATTGCAGTGAAAGCAAACTCCCTCCTTGGGTGCCTTTAGTCTTAGCTTTAGGCTTAGGCTTGGACTTGGACTTGGCTACTTTACCTTGTTCTTTGCTATGCCCTTCCTTTTGAAAACCTTTCCCTTTTGAACCACAAGAACTTCATTGGTGGTCTTAACCTTTCCCTTTAAGTTCTCTTCAGCAGTTTTCAGCATCTCATGCAATTCATCAATGGACTTCTCCACATTATGCATGTTGTAGTTAAGAATGAACTTATCATATTCATCAGTCAAACATGATAGAATAAGATCAGTTGCCAATTCTTGACTAACAGGTGCACCTAATTTCTCAAGATGATGAATGTAACTCTTCATCTTGAGAACATGAGCACTCACGGGTGTGCCAGGAGTCATCTTGCATGAATTCAATGCCTTAGTGGTTCTAAACCTCTCTTGGCTTGCTTGCTCTTGAAACATAGTTTTCAATTGAGAAAGCATATCATAGGCCTCCATTTCCTCTAAATCCTTCTGAAGGTCAGAGATCATGGCGCCTAACATAAGGCATGACACATCCGTAGAGTCATTGATATGCTTCGTGTAAGCATCCTTTTAAGCCTTAGGTACAATTGCTGGTGGTTCCTTAGGGATGGGCTCTTCTAAGACATAAAGCTTTCTTTCTTGCTTGAGAACAATTCTCAAGTTCCTATACCAATCTAGGAAATTTGTTCCTTTAAGTTTTTCTTTCTCTAAAATAGATCGTATAGAAAGATTTGTGGATGGAGTAGCCATAATCTACAAGAATTATGCAATAAGGGTCAACATTCATATATTATGAGGTATTAGCTCCCACTCAAATAAATAACCCTCAATTGACGAATGGGAGAAGCAAGATCCATATTTCACTAAGTCCTAAGAAAGCTTTGGCTTAACACTCAAGACTTAGTTATTTAGGTAAAAAACTCTTTTCAATTACATCACATGTAACTCTTGATGGGCTTATGTTAAAATACATCTTATGTACTGCATGTATGTATAAACCCAATCTTATGCCCTAAGCCCAAAACCGTTTTGATAGCTTAGTCAAGTTTAACCATACTTTACCTATGAATAACACCATTATTCAAATGTCTTCCCTAGATGATCCCTACATGCCTTGTTTTGGCAAAAACCCACATAAGGATAAGCTAGAGATAAACATTGGTAAAGATTTATGGAAGGCATATAAACTTGAAATTATCATAAGGGTAATTCGGTTACTAATCCTATTAGTAAGGGTGTTTGTACTATGCTAGTTCTAATCTTATACTACAACATACTTGAGTATATATATATTAGAAGCATAGAATAGTAATTTACACATGAATATAAATATTCAAAAAATATAAATAAACACATGTAAAACCACCCATAATATATGACACGCAACGAACTAATACGCGTAACGAACATGGCGGTTCCTAATTTAATTATTCCTTTTAAAGTTTAAGTCATACTTAAACTTGTTACCAAACAAGACCCCTTCTTAAACCTATTACCAAACATCATTATCTCCATCTTTAAGAAAACCCTAAAATCAAAAGTATGGTGCCGCCGTCCATAGCTTGCCGCCGCCATCATCTGGGTTCACTGCTCCAACAACGACGCATCTCCATGCCTCGTCGCCTTTTCGATTCGAATAAGAACATTGCCAGCTTTTGAGATCGTGGTGAAAAATCCCACTACCCACGTCTCCATCAATATCGGTTCCCAAATCGCCGTCGTCTGCATCTGTTTCCTCACCGTCGACTTGTCGACCCACCGTCGTCCTACGCCGGTGGTGACGTCCACGTCACCGGTCTTTATTACCCAGTACAGCCAATCACCTCGCACCAAAGAATGACCGCCACCGGTGGACGATCTTCTTTGGTGAGTTTCCAAAACTCACCAGCCTTATTCCCAGATCCACCAGAAAGCCAAAACGCAAACGCAAGGCAAGAAGAGACGCAAATCGTGCAACATAGGCAGTAAACACACGAAAGAAAAATCGCAACTATATGAAAAACAAAATTTTCAGGACGGCAGATAATAGGTGCGGCAATATTAGGGATTTGTTCTCTGAGCATATATGAAAACTATACAATTTTCTGAAATCGCAAATTCCAAGTTGTGCATAATCAACTAACACAGAGACTCAGAAAACAAATATTGCGAACATTAAATAATCCAGAAACATCGCATATACACCAGAACCCACAAAACCGAACATGGATTTATGGGTTTCAGAAAGCATATGAAAGGGGCGACAGAAATTAGGGATTTCATAAAACCCTAGATTTTTCAGAACATGTATAGTCATCGTATTTGTAAATTGATTTCCAGAGAAAACATATACGTTCGAAGAACACAAACAAACGAGAAACAATTTCCAGTGGATAATCAAAACATGTAATGCGTTTCCAAAACGCCAGAAATTAGAACAAAAGCTGAAACGCAATTCCAGATTTTTTATCAAGAATCAGATCATATCTGATGTACAATTCCAAATTTTTCGATCAATAACAATCCGAAAACAATATGCATGAAAATAAATCATATTCGTATCATGCATCCAAAACTGTGAGCACATGTAATCAAAACATGCATATTATCGATTATACAGAATGAACCTGGCTCTGATACCACTGTAGGATCGCGTACGGTCCGAGTATTCACAATACGTTGCGGAAAAAGACCATACAACAACATGAGTATAATCGAGAATACCAAAAATGTACAAAAATACCTTATTTTCGTGAATAGGTTGCTTCTTTTCGGATTCCAAGACACTGTAAAAAGCGAATGCCCTCTACCGGTATCCACACGAGCATGCACGATCCGGGCTGCGGCTGTAGTGTGCTAGCACGTCCTGAAACTCCTTTCCGAACGCCGCACGATCTTTTTCTTGGTTGGCGGCTAGGGTTTCGTCCCTTCTTTCCTTAACCTAATGAGACATAAGTTTCTCTATTTATAGAGAAACCCTAATCTCATTTAGGCCCTATTAAGTTTCGGCCTATTATATCATATATAATAAAAGCCCGACAACTTAATTAAATCTAGCCCAATAAATATATCTAAATATATTTGTTCAACACCTAATAAATTAGGCCCAAGAGAATAAGCCCAGATCACATTGCTCTTTGTGTGCGACCCTGTAGGCTCATTTGATGTTGACAATGGGCTTGATTACACTTCAAGGCCCATAAGTCATAAGCGGCCTTTAGCAAGACATTATGACTACCCAAATCAAATGAGGATCGATAATCCAATTTAACCTGTAATCATGGTTATAAGCTCAGTCCTTTTGTAACACGATATCAAGATTAATCACAAGGCATGGTACATGTCAACCTTTGATTAATCATAATTTCTTGATCCCCAAGTTGACTGATTATAACAAATGACATTGATGACTCTTCATCAATTCATTTGAGCACGGCCATGCATTTCTTCAGTCACACATGTCAAGAGGCCCAATGATATCTCTCTCATTTAAAAGAGGTACAAATCCCATCTACGTCATTCACATCCCTCCGCATGATTCATTTGGTATCCAACATAAGACTATATGTTATTCGGTTAAAAATAACTTAGTCTAATATCAAAACACTAAATTCCTCATGTAGGGAACCATGATGACTTCAGGTCAAAGGACTAAAGTCAAACCATATAAAGAATCACTAATGACATGAAACCATGTAGTATTCTTTATGTGGGTCGGTCCAATATATGTTCTCTAACATATATCTATGTTTCGATTTGATATCTCATATCCATGATCGAGAAACGTGATCATCAATCAGAACACATACTAGTCTTAATTCATTATTGTTCCACCAATAATGATCGACCGAGACAGTCTAGAATAGTGTTATAACGCTTATGGTTTCTTATCAAGTCATATACTGATGACATAAGTCTAATACTATTCATGGAATGTAAATCACATTACATGAAATACATGCATATATGAAGGAATACCTCATAATATATTATTAACAAGTCATAATATTAATACATGAATCACAAATATCCATTAGCCTAGGGCACACTACTAGCATTCAGAGCACTACATCAAAAGTTATGCTCAAAACATTTCGGGTATGTTCATGTTCTAACACATTTTCCAGCACATTATTTCCATCCAGAAATTGACATTCTTAATCACAAATTTGACATTCGATGTATTCATAACAATTATAGCCTTATGTCTCTAGTTTAATTCAAAACAAGAATCACCTCATTTCGATTACCAGAGCAAAAGTTATGCCCAATATACTTTCAGATGTTCCTAAACCAAAACTGCACACAAATCCGAACTTCCATTCATAAATTGAAACTCTTAGGGGCTAAATTGAAATTCAATTTCTCATATGACTTGTAGTCCCATGTCTTAATTTTATTTCGTCTTAAGAATCACCTCAATCGGATATCCACAGATCCCGAATTCCGCAAAATACTGAACCATGTTCGAAAAATTTCCCGACTCATTTTGATTAAATTAATCACCCTTAATTTAATCTAAAAAATTCACAAATTTCTATGAGGATGTAGATAATTGTCTTAGGAATCCAACGCTTTAAGAATCAACTCAATCGGATGTCGGACGGAAAAGATATGAGCGAAAGATTGAAGAGGGGTCATAATTCTTATAATCTGGAAAAATAATTAAATAATTCGAAAATAATAATTAAATAATAAAAAAATAAAAATTAATAAAATTTTTTTATACAAAGCCCTCCTCGCTAGGGCGATTCGTCGCCCTAGCGAGAGGGCTTACGAAACACCTTTTTTTTGTGCGAAAAATATATATATATATATATATTTATATCCGATTTTTTTTCAAAAATCGTAGCTCTTGATTCCGAATTCCAAATATAAGAAATTTGGTCTCTATGGAAAGCTTGAAGGAAGCTCTACAACTTTCATGTAGATCTCAAAAATCAATTCTGTCTCTAAACTGATCACTTTTCTAGTCAAAGATTTTGTCCAAATTAATATATCCTTAAACAAAGACTCAACTTTGAAAATTTGTATCTTTCAACTCCAAAGTCCAATCATGTCATATTTTATATCGATACGAAAATCAGAAAGTCACCTACAACTTTTATGAAGAACACAAAAAACAATTTGACTCCTAAGGATGTCTATTTTCTGATCAAAGATTATGTCCTCTAATATTCATGCCAAAACCATAACAACACTGTAAAAATCATAACTTATTATTCCTTAATCGAACAATTCCATACTTTATATCAAAATAAAGATCAAATCAAATCCTTCAACTTTCATGAATGACTTCAAGGCTAAAATAACCTCTAACTAGGTAAATTTTCCAGTCAAAGCTTTAGTCATAACATAAGTCAACCGATAACACACTTAAACTTTGACTGATCATAACTTTCACTCCCGATATCAAAAAATTGCAAACTTTATGGCGACAGAAATCTCTCAACATAATCTACAACTTTCATGTAGATCATTTTCTCAAATTCTGCCTAAATCAAAAGTCAACCCTCTAAGGTCAAAAAGTCAAACTTTTCACGATTTTTCATATTTTCACTCTTTTTCTCTTTAGTTCTTGCCATTTAACTTCATTTCAATCAATTCATCCACTTTTGAATATTTCTTATTTCACGTAAAAGTCAGGGTCCAACACATAAAGCTTATTTTACCTTCTAAAGAGCCTTATAAGGAGCCACAATCTTCTTCTCTGCCTTTAATCATAAAACCATTAGATTGTGTAGTGTATATGATTTCATTAATGAATTCATTTCATAATATTGATTTAACTTCTATGTGCAATCTCTTCCACCTATTTTGAGTAATAAGAGTAATTAGTAATCTAATAGTTTCATGTCTCGCTACAAGTGAAAAGGTTTCAAAACAATCTACTCCTGTTTATTATAGGTAGCCCTTGAACCCAAGTACCTTTTGACTTGATAGTCTTTCAACTAAGGACAAAGTTTAATCCTTTTAGATCTTTTTATCTCTCCTTTTATTTCCTCTAGCCATGCTTTCTTATTGATAGCATTATTATAGTTGGTTGGCTTTAAGGTAACTATATTTGACTTCTTATACATACTTGTCAAAATTCAAGTGCCTCTTATAAATACTTTGGCATCATCATCAATGGCTTCTTCAACATTTATTTAAGGTATTAAATTAACCTCAAAACCTTTAACTACAATAGTTTTCTTCGTTTTTGATATAGTTTTTTCATCCATCTACTGGCATATCTCAGCTGACTTGAACTCTTTTAACAACAATGTTATACACTTTATAAGCTTTGCTTAAGAGGTTATAACTTATGAAAATTCGCAAGCAATTCTTCTTATCAAGCTTGAATATTTTCACATTAGGAATGCAAACATAGGACACACTTCTAAAGACTTTCAATCCTAAAATAAAAGGCAATTTATTAAAATATTTCTCAAATGGAGTTATACCTTCAAGTGCTTTGGTTAGAAGCATGCTTCGTAAAAGTAGAGAGGTGTTTATTGATTTTCTCAAAAAAATTTAAGAACTTTTTGATCATTAGCATATTGTCATTTCCCTTATACTTTTATATTTTTTAGCTTCCCTTTTTGTTGAGGGGTATATGTGTTAGAGTAGTGCCCTAAAGGCAATCCCCTTTAGCGCTTTTTGTTCATAGTCATGTACAGACTTTATGAATAAATAAAGAAAGGCATGTTTTATTTATTTGATGTTCTTTATAAATTAATATTGATCTTTAATCAAATTAATGAAGTCCATGATATATGACATAGCATGAAGGAAATTATGATGTGATCATAATCCTGAGATTCCTATCATGTGCAATTATGTCAGTATCTAAATTTTCCCTAGTCATAGGATTAATGAGACTAGACATCATTAATCCGGACAGACTAGCATATGTCATACTCCTTGATTGGATCAGCGGTGGATCTCGAAGCCGTAAATATGAGATATTTAGAGTTGACATATGGATGCTTACTAGTGGTAGTAAGTTCATTGGATGACTGCCATGAGATCATCAAATGGATTTAATGTCGATGATAATCTCATCATAGCAATGGTGCAAGTATCCTTAGACTTGAGGTACTCGAGGATATCTTGAATCTTGATCTTGTACTGACTCCATTCCTTGTGGCCTTCCGGAGGTTACTCATAGGATGGTGCTTGGAGTACGATTTGAGGTATTGAAGGTAATTGAGTAGCCAATAAAGGATTCATCACTTACGTGAGAATGAAGAGATACCACAACCTCTTATCGGGATCATTACTTTAAGTCTCGGCGAGCATGATTATGTCATGAAGAGTGTCTTCATGGACATATAAAGTAATGAGTCCTCGACAGAACTGATTTCACTTGGCTAGACTTAGTCTAGTAAGAGTTGACATATTAGCCATACTCATAACCAAGTGGGGTATAGGATGATGAAAGGACGAATTGCACAAAGAATTGTTCATGGAAGGGTTCGTAATCGATTCGTGATGAATTCATCAAACCGATTACTTTCCGGTCAATTAGGGTCATGATGTGTTGCTAGATACGCTCATGACTTGCTCAGATTAATTGTTAATCTAAGTGGCCAACATAATCGGGAACCTAAAGGGTCTGCACGCGACAAGAGTGACTTAGAGAATCAGAAAATAGTAATTGGACGAGTTCCAATTATGGAGACATTAGATTAAATGGATCCCAATGGATTGGGATATGTCCCGATGAGATCGCGACATCAATATTGCTAAGAAAGGTTTAGAATTTGTTTGACGCCGGGGCCCGATGGCCCGTGGGACCAACCTCGATTGGATCGGACCTTAGCATTTATATTCTAATTAATTAATTAAGTAAATTAATTAATTAATTATTATATTTATATGCCATGTGTGTCGTTGGAATGAGGAGAAGGATGATGACCTTTGACTTTTCAAAGGTTATTATTTAATTCATTAAAGAAACTAATGGCCATTAATCCTACACTTGGCACCTTCTTATGGATTGATTTTAATTGTTAAAATCAATATAAGATAACTTTTGGGAGTGTGGTGGCGTATGTTTTGCATAGGGTTAGAAGAAAAGAAAAGCTTAAGTGTTAAGCTTTGAAAGAGTTTCATTTTCTTCTTCTTCCAAAAGGCACCATCGAATTTTCTCTTCTCCAAGGCAAAGTTCCAACGTGAATCAAGCTCTCCACAAGAGTAGGTAGGCTCTAGCAGGCTTTATTCATTCTAGCTATTCCGGGTCAAAAGTGTTTGATCCGGTTAGGTTTTCGATCTCTGCGTGGATACCTTTAGAGATAGTCTCTATTGGCTATTCAGGTTTGAGTTTTCATACCGACACCGGGATCCTGGGTTTTCGGGAAGGTCCCGGGAACAAAATTTTTATTTTTCGCTGCTGGAACATGTGATGTTCCTCCCGGGATTTTCCTACAATATGGAGTTATCACTTGATGTTTGATTTCTTCTTTAGCATAGAATTCATTAAACTTTTTAAAGATATTTTTTTTACCATTGTCTAAACTAAGCTACTTTAGAAATAAACCAAGTTTTTTTATTCAAATCTTGCCTTTAATTTTTAACTTATGTTTGAGAAATGAGATCCAACAGAATCTGCTAAAATATCTATAAAGACTACAAAAAACTTGAGTGATGGTTCACTCATTAATCTATGAAGTTAAAATGGATTAATTATTCTTTTTCTTTTGCTCTTTATGTTATTTCTCCACAGGGCAATTGTTGCTTACTAAATTGACAAGATTGACATATATAGGCTTTACTTCTATTAGTTTAGGGAAACCTTCAACCACCTCTTTTGTTTGATTTTGATCAAAGCACTACCACCAGTATGCACAAATATATTGTTCCATAGCATATATTCATCAACAAAAATAATGTTGACTCTATTGAAAGAACAACTTCTTTCGAAGAGGTTTTAGCATGTAAATTCCAATCAATTAGAAAGAGCCTCCCTTCATTTCAATTATTAGGATCTCATTTTCTTTTGGGTTAGTAATCACACATTCAATCTTCTTTAAAATCATTCCAAAAACCTTTTCAAGTAACTCACCAACAAATCGATAAGTTTTGTCCAATTTAGGCATAAACAAAACTTCATAAATAATTTTTATACTTATTGGAATTTGAACTACAATAATATTACCTTTTCTTTTCACTTTAAGAAATGTTGCATTACCATTTCTTATATAAATACCGAAGCTTCAAGTTATTTGAATATTAATTTATCAAGTGTCATGTGGTAAGTGCAACTTGAGTTTATGAGCTCTTGATGTGTTAGATCAAGCTAATCGCCATTATAGTGAAGAGACACGCATTTGTTTGTGGTTCCTTTTATTCTACTACTTTTTTCTTGTTGATGCTCTTTGCCTTTATTTTCACACACTTTCTGTATATGTCCCAATTGGTTGCATGTCTGACATGTTGGTGAAACAAACTAATAAGTTAGGTGAGCTCTATAAAAAAGAATTAGGTCATCAATAAAGGAGAGGTTGAAATTTCTCAATTGTTTGCACTTATAGTAAAACCTAAAGAGGTCTCTTTATCTTATTTTATAATTAATTGGCCTCATAAGAACTTCCATCTAAAGAGCGAACAAGGAAGAGGAAAGACAATCTCCTTTCGTAAGCCTTTTTCAACTTTTAGTATCATTTTTGACATCTCTATTAATAAGAATGCTATAAAAAGAAGTTGTAACGCATTGCTCAGCATATAACAATAAATAAGTAGGGAAAATCAAAATCTTTAAGAGATTATAAAAGGAATTTCCAATCAAGCAATTGATTTCAAGTAATCATATAACTATCTTACGCTTTATTGAATACAAGTAATCATATAACTTTTGACCTTTTTAGGACAATTGAACCTATATTGTATGCCAACATAGTCATTTAGAGGATTTGAGAGAAGTACTAATGATTTTGACTTTAGCTTTACAGCCTGATATTCTCCTATCAATAGTTGTAAATTACTCATATATGTTATTAGAGTCCCCCAAAATCTTATTTTAACTTCTTGGGTGATAAAATGGTGTCAATCAAGTTATTAGAGGGTCCAGTGTTCGATACCTTAGCCTTATTCCTATCATTATCCATTAACTTTTCATAATCAACTTTCTTGAAGTAGTTTCCGCTTTGTTTCCATTAAGCTTTTCCGTAACCATATGGTTTCCAATTGAGCTATAAATGACACTATTGTTGGTTTTCATTGCAGCTTTATCATCTTTATCTCCGGTGACGTACTTCAGCAGCACTTCTCTGCATTTCGATTGAGGTCATTGCTTATCAGCTTTTGTTTTGTTGTTTTCTGCTCTTGATTCATGTGCTTGTACATGAACTTCCCATAGCATGTCCCTGAATCGTTTATTGATGTCTTGCATGATGTGAAAGTTGACAACATACATGTAGTATGGAGAGCTATTTTGCGTTGTAATTACTGGTTGAGATAGAAGTTGTTGGGACCCGATCCGGAACCGGATCCCAACCGAAAAATGAAGACGAAAATGGCCAAAACTAAAGCAAAATTAAAGCTAAGACGTTGAATCTGAAGCGGAAAGAACGAATGGATCGGAATTCGAATCAAAAGCAAAAGCGAAAACATAAACAGATTGGATACGAATCAAATTACAAATCGAAAATGAATGGATTGCAAGCGGAAACATAAATCAAAAGTAATCCAAAACAAATCGAATACGAAAGCGAAATCGAAAGAGAAATGAAATGAAAGCGAATGAACAATTGAAATCAAAGAAGAAATACGAATCGAATTATCAAATCAGAAAACGGATCAAAAACGGATCAAAGCAAATAAACGCTTAAACGAACTGAAACAAATTTCGACATCCGAAAACAAAGAACAGAGAAACATGATCACGTTGGAAACCCTAAGACATTCCAAATTCGGAATAATTTTTTTTCTTTTTCTTATAACCATCTTGTTTCAAACTCATGCAAATCCATACAATTTTCCAAAATTTCATCCTTTAATCAATTCTTATTTCATTCTATTGCCATATAACCAATTTTCTTACCGAAAATTGGGCAGCACAACGGCTGGTTTTCGTAAAACCCAAAACCTGAAAAGGTTTAAAAACACTTCTATACTCCCAATCAAAATTCAAAATCATCGGACTCTCACGTCCGGAATCCAAAACACCAGCAAACGCAAATCTATACCTAACACTTCCATAATCCTCAATTCAATATACCAATCTCATAATCCAATCTAATTCCCAAATCAATCATAAATATATATATACCAAAATCATACACAATTTCATATACAAAATCTAAAATCATTTACAATTATAAATCTGAAATCCGTACATAAATTCCTCATTCATATACATCAACTTAATTATACACAAATTCATAACTCTCATACATTCTGACATGACTACTTGTCATACATTAATGGGCACATATAGACTTATACAAAACGATACAAAAGCGAACAACACATCTTGACATCCTTTCTCCCGATCTCCTACTCGAATACCTGGAGTTGGGGATGAAAGGGGTGTAAGTGTAAGTCGACTTGTACCATATGTAAGTCGACTTATGGATGTCCAGTACCGTTAGATTGTTAGAGTAGTGCCCTAAAGGCAATCCCCTTTAGCGTGTTTTATTCAAAGTCGTGTACAGACTTTATGAATAAATAAAGAAAGGAATATTTCATTAATTTGATATTCATGAACAGTGTTTATGAATTGATTGGATCTTTAATCGAATTAATGAAGTCCATGATATATGACATAGCATGAAGGAAATTATGATGTGATCATACTACTGAGATTCCTATCATGTGCAATTATGTCGATATCTAAATTTTCCTAGTCATAGGATTAATGAGGCCGGACATCATTAATCCGGTTAGACTAGCACATGTCATATTCCTTGATTGGATCAAGCAGTGGATCTCAGAAACTGTAAATATGAGATATTTAGAGTTGACATGTGGATGCTTACTAGCGGTAGTAAGTACATTGGATGACCTTCCATGAGATCATCACATGGATATCTTCTTCTAGTGTCAGTGATAATCTCATCATAGCAATGGTGCAAGTATCCTTAGACTTGAGGTACTCAAGGATATCTTGGATACTGATTCTGTGCTTTGACTCCATTCCTTGTTGCCTTCTCAGAGGTCGCTCGTAGGGTGGTGCTTGGGTGCACTTGAGGTATTGAAGGTAATTGAGTAGTCAATAAAGGATTCACCACTTACGGATTAGCGTAAGAGATACCCATAGCCTCTTTTGGGATCATTACTTGTAAGGTGGCGGCAAATATGTCATGAAGAGTGTCCTCATTGACATATAGAGTAATGAGTCCTAGGACGAGAACTAATATCACTTGGGCTAGACTCAGTCTAGTGAGAGTTGACACTTTGACCATACTCATAACCAAGTGGGGTATAGGATGGTGAAAGGATGAATTGCACGGTAATTGTCTATTGAAGGGTTCGTGATCTGGTTCGTGATGAATTCATCAAACCGATTACTTTTCGATCAATTGGGGGTCATGATGTGTTGCTAGACGCCGCTCATGACTTGCTCAGATTAATTGTTAATCTAAGTGGCCAACATAACCGGGAACCTAAAGGGTCACACGCATAAGAGTGATTCAGAGAATCTGTAAAATAGTAATTGGACAGAGTTCCAATTATGGAGAGCATTAGGATTAAATGGATCCCGATGAGATCGCGACATCGATATTGCTAAGAAAGATCTCCGGAGCATTTTTGATGCGGAGTCGGTGAGGCGGTAGGACCACCCAGTTGGACTGGACCTTAGCAATTATATTCTAATTAATTAATTAAGTAATTAATTAATTAATTATTATATATATTAGGCATGTGGACGTTGGTAAGGGTAAAGAGGATAAAAGTTTGACTTTTCAACCTTGATTATTTAATTCATTAATTAGTTAATGGCCATTAAGCTTCCACATGTTGACATCTTATGGTAAGTTATTTTAAGTGATTAAATAACTATAAGATGGCTTGCTTAAGAAGGTGAACGACGGTTTTTGAAAGAGGAGAAGAAAGAACTTAAAAGGTTAAGTTAGGTTATGAAAAAAGTTTTCATAGTCTCTTCTCTCTTTAGCAACCATCGATTTCTCTCTTCCTCCAAGCAAGTGTTCAGCGTCAATCCAAGCTCTCTAGAGGACAAAGGTAAGGTCTAGCAGCCTTTAATTTGTTCTAGCTATTCCCGGGTCAAAGGGTTTGTCCCGGTTAGGTTTTCTGATCTCTGCGTGGATACCTTTAGAGATAGTCTCTATTGGCTATTTAGGTTTGAGTCTTCATACAGACACATAGATCCTGGCCTTCGGGAAGGTCCCGGCAACAAAAATTTTTGTTTTTCGCACCTTGTACATGTGATGTACATCCCGGGATTTTCCTACAGTGGTATCAGAGCCACTTGTGTCGTGTATGAAGCTAAAACCCTAGCTAGATCGGAAGCCCTATGTGAATTTGACGTTGATGCATGTGTGCTGTCCCAATTTCGATTCTGTATAGGGATATATTTTTTGATAATTTTCTGCCCAGAATTGTTCATAACATGTTATAGAATATGTCTGTGAAAGATGAGAATTTATCGATATGATTTGATATAGTTTTGCTAATTTATTCCCTAAGGTTCTAGATGCTGTTTTGTGACACATTCTGTGAACAGGCATGTGTATAAATTCGATAATAAATTCTAGAAAAATTGTTTTTCGGATTTTCCTTCACCAAAATGTCCCTAAGATGTTTTTGAATGTCTATGTGGATGGAAAAGTGTTTTCAAGGTGATTTGCTATTTATTCACGAATTTATTCTATGCTGTTGGGAATAGCTGTGTTGATGAACACAGATTTTGAATCGGTTTTGTTGCTTAGGTTGACTGAGTTGTTGATGGCTATAAATCCTGAAAACATTCATGAAGCATTTTATTAACATTTAGTAACCTATTTAATTTTCTCAGAATTTATTGAAATTTTTTCAATGATTATTTCGAACAAAAGGTAGAGCTTGGCAGTTTTGTGAAAATTGCTGGGACTGTTTTGCTTGGCATAATTGAATGTGTATTTTTCAGTTCCAATGCCTTGGACCATTTTTAATGTGATTGAAAATGTGTTATCTTGATGTTGTATGCTTTCCAAACTGAATTGCTTGAAATTGGTTTTCCAAGAATTTTCGGATGCCGAATAGGTCACATTAGCGTCTCGTAAGTGTATTTCATTATCTTGTTTGTTTTGGCCGTCATAATTTTTGTGACTTGTGCCGGAGTAATTTGATAACGTATGGACTAGCTAGAGATGCTTAGGGTGATAATTTGGTGTTCCTAAATTGTTTGGATATCTTTGAGTTTTGACTCGGTTTCAAACTTTTCTTATATGGTTTGACCATATATGGCAATCATGGTACAATGAAGTGTTCATTGATACATCATATTAACAAATATTACCTTAGGTATGTTGGTATTGTGAATTGGGATTACATGGATTGAGGAATTAGCCGATTAGAAAGTATAGCAATTCTTCCTGGATAAGTCGACTTGTATTGTACATACGTCGACTTGTTTTAGGTATTGCCATAAGGCGATTTGTATCGTATAAGTCGACTTGTGTATGGGCAGGGGCATAAGCCGACTTGCATTTTGATGTAAGGCGACTTATGACATGCTCAGGTTGGATGATGGATGATTATAAGGATGGATTCAATATGATTCATGAAACCTAAATCATTCCATATAGTCCTGGCGACTATAATCCTTCAGCTTGGAGTCTAGAGTTCGAAATCCCTCCTCGGAATATGAAAACTAACGCCTTCCATTAATATGGTAAGAACCAGAGTTCTTCTAAGGTTGGGTTGTTGAGCTAACCTCAAGCTCACTCTATACGAATATGTTCGAACCATGAAAATGAGATTTTCGGATTAATAGGTCGGTTTTCCTAGAAGCGTTGATTTGTTGAGCTAACCTCAAGGTCAACGTGACGAGGCGCTTGGTAGGTAGTGTACATCGGATGTACGCGCATCAAAGAGTTGATAACCCAATGTAAGTGCGCACATCAACAAGTTGATAACCTTTGGGCGATAGTTGTGTCTAAGATGTAATTGGTATGTCCGATACCTCCGAGACATAAGGTGGCTTGTTGAGCTAACCTCAAGGTCATTCTTAATGTCGGTTATCAATGATGCAATTGGTATGATGATACCTACCGATTGACCTAAGAAGTGGCTTGTTGGGCAATCCCAAGGTCATTCTTAGCAATGCCTGATATCGACCCACTAGGACATTTTGTCACTTTGTTTCTTTGGATTCAGTAAGAGGGTTATGGATTCTAGGAAACTAATGGGAGCCATATGCATGTCATGTAAGTCCTTGTAATCATGCAGCATTTCTATTCTAACATTACTTCGCTCTATCGCGCTTAGGTTGATTGAAGATATCTTTCGGTGAATTTTCGCTCCTATTCTAGACCGAATTTTCTTGATTGGTGAGGAATCGAAATTTTCTCGGATCCGAGGAACTGGATCGTCCTCGATGTTCCACTTCCAGATGCACTGCCATCGATGCTTGATGAGGATCGAAAGCATATCGTAAGCATCTAAAGGATGATGATATGGATACTTGCATTATGCTTGCCTCGATGTCACCAGAGTCTGCGATAAAGACGAGTCTATGGATGCTCACACTATAGTATTTCATCTTAGGGAGTCGATGAGTAAGCTCGATGCGAAAGGTTCGAGACCTCGAGCTTCTCTTCACCAAAAGATGGCTCGAGGATATCTCGCATCCAAGATGCCACGAAGATGAATGGCTATATTGAGAGATTGGCTGTCTTAGGATTTGTAATGGATTATGAGTTAAGTATAGACTTAATTACGGTTGGATTGTCGACGCTTATTCACGGTTCGTGTTAAACTATCGATGAACCAAATATCCACAACAATTCTGAATGATCAATCAGCCAAGACAAATTGAAAGGCGAGCTATCGAAGGATAGGATAGCAAGTCTTTAGTGGTGGATGCTTCTTCTTACGGTCCAAAGAAGAAAAGGCCAAGAAACCAAATGGAAGTGCCATCAAGGAAAACCAAAGAAACGCCCCAAAAGGATTTTGCTTTCATTGTGGCAAGACCGCCACCAGAGGCTAAACCGTAAAGTCTATCTCGAGTTCTGAAGCGAAGAAGGCATCGATGCCTCTACTCCTTCAAATATGTTTGTCATTGAGGTTATACTGCTTCGATCAAAACATATGGGTGTTTGATACGGTTGTGGCTCATACATATAAAATGATATGTAGGGCCTCAGGGACAGTAGACAGCTCATAAAAGGAGAACTAGACCTTCGTGTAGGTAATGCAGCAGGAGTTGCTACATTAGCCGTAGACACTTATGTCTTGTCACTTCCTAGTGGGCTTGTATTCAAATTGGATGATTGTCATTTTGTACTGTTTTAACAAAGAACATATTATGCATTTCTTGTTTCAATAGAAATGGTTTCCATTGGACTTTTAGTAGCAATGGTTGTTCTATTAGTTCAATGGAATGCTCTATGCTACTGGTACATTATGCAATGGAATTGACATATTAGATATGTCATATCCAGTTCTGAATGTCAATGACGCGAAAAACTTAATCGAGATAATTTAAAATCAACTTACTTATGGCATTGTCGGCTTGGGCATATAAATGAGACACGCATCGCTAAGGTCCATAAGAGTGGCAGTTTAGGGTCATTTGATTATGAATCATATGACACATGCAAATCTTGTTTATTAGGCAAGATGACCAAGTTATCCTTTAAGGAAAGGGAAAGCAGTGAATGGAATATTAGAATCGATACATTTGGATGTATGTGGTCCGATGTCCATCCATGCCGAAGTGGTTGTCTTTACTTCATTACTTTTATCGATGATTATTCACGATATGGGTACTGTATCGATGAGATACAAATCAAGCGTTTGAAAAGTTCAAATAATTGAAATGAAGTAGAAAACTAACTTGGTAAAAGTATGATTACATTACGATCGATCGTGGTGGAAAATGCTTAGACCAACAGTTTTGGATTATCTCGGAGATAATGGGATTTTATCTCAAGACACTCCACCTTGCCTTGCAAAGACAATGGTGTGGTTGAAAGGAGATATCGAACCTTGTTAGACATAGTGCGATTAATGATAGGTTTTACACAGCTTTTGGGGTATGCGCTCGAGACAATTTGCTTACTTGTTAAACGAGTTCCATTAAAGACGATTGATGTTACTCCATATGAGATGTGGACTAACATAAAGCCCTATCTTTCTTAGCTGAAAGTTTGGGGTTGTCTGCTTATGTGAAGCGGACACGTCGATTAACGATGCAAAGTCGACAAGTGTTTGTTCGTAGGATATCGTGGGATATCAATTCTACCTTCTTTGAGGAACAAAAGTTGTTTGTTTTAAAGCATCTGTTTTCTTAGAGAAAGAGTTTCTTTTACAAGAGGACGGTGGGAGCAAAGTTGAACTTGAGGAAGTTCAAGATGCTCGAACAAACGCAGATCAATCGCTGAACCTACAACTGTAACTCATATAGATGAGGTAATAGTTCAACCTTCTATTACACAAGAATTTCGTAGGTCATGTAGGATACGCCTGTTCTCGAGAGATATGGATTTCTGTGGGGAGCGAATGACGTATTGCTCATACGAGATGATGAGCCTACTACCTATGAAGAGGTTACGAAAAGTTCGAGTCTGAAAATGGCTTTGTGTCATGAAATCAATGGATTCCATGTAAGAAAACCAAGTTTGGACTTTGGTTGTTGCACCAAAGGAATAAAGCCCATAGGGTGCACATGGGTTTCAAGAAGAAAACCGACATGGATGATAATGTGATTACTTATAAAGCAAGGCTTGTGGCCAAAGGATTTCGTCAGAGACAAGGAGTTGACTATGACGAGACCTTCAGCCCCGTAGCAATGCTTAAATTCATTCGGATACTCCTAGCCATTGCGCCATTATAATTATGAGATATGGCAAATGGATGTGAAGACGACTTTCTGAATGGAAATCTTCCCGAGGATGTGTATATGACACAACCAGAGGACTTCACCTCCTATGATGGCGAAATGGTATGCAAGCTTCAGAAATTCATGCATGGATTGAAGCAAGCATTCAGGAGTTGGAATATCCGTTTTGATGAGGTACTCAAAGAGTTTGGTTTCTCACAAAATTCGGATGTACATTGTATGTATAAGAAGGTTCATGGGACTGCAATCGTATTCCTTGTGTTATAAGTAGATGACATATTAATACTAGGAAAACGATGTCTCTATGCTACAATCAGTTAAGATTTGGTTGTCCAAACATTTTGCCATGAAAGACCTTTGTGACGCAACTTATATCCTTGGGATAAAGATTTATAGAGATAGATCAAAGAGATTGCTTGGTCTTTCACAATCAACGTACATAGATAAGATGCTAAAGAGGTTTAGCATGGAATAATGCTATGTACGAGACCCGATGTATCATATGCTCTAAGTGTTACGAGCAGATACCAATCGGATCTTTGTGAGGGTCACTGGGTGGCTGTCAAGAATATCCTCAAGTACTTGCAAAGCACTAAGGATGTTTTCTTGACATATGGAGATGAAAATCTCCTAGTGAGCGGGCAAACAAATGCCAGTTTTAATCTGATAAGGATGATTCTGAATCACGATCAGGTTATATACATTCACACCGAACGGCCCGCGGTCGATTGGAAAGAGTTCCAATCAAGAGAGGACTGCTGATTCAACAACCGAGGCAGAGTACATTGCCACATCAGATGCAGCAAAGGAAGCAGTTTGGATCAAGAAGTTCATTTCTGAACTTGATCTGGTTCCTAGCTGTGATGGGCCCATAGGGTTGTATTGTGATACAATGGGGCTAGTGCGCAGGCAAAGGAACCAAGGTCTCATCAACGATCCGAACACGTACTCCGTCGATTCCATCTGATTCGGTAGATCATCGATCGAGGTGATGTCCTAATAGAGAGAATTCCATAGAGCAAAGTATTGATAATCTGTTGACAAAGCCATAGTCACAAAAGAATTGTGATTCTCATGGACGCGCTTATGGTATTAGATACCAAGGCGATTGGCTTTAGGTCAAGTGGGAGATTTGTAAGTGTAAGTCGACTTGTACCATGTGTAAGTCGACTTATGCTTGCTCGGTACTGATAAGTCGCCTTGTTCACCAGTGTAAGTCGACTTATGGATGTCCAGTACCGTTAGAATGTTAGAGTAGTGCCCTAAAGGCAATCCTCTTTAGCGCGTTTTATTCAAAGTCGTGTACAGACTTTATGAATAAATAAAGAAAGGAATATTTCATTAATTTGATATTCATGAACAGTGTTTATGAATTGATTGGATCTTTAATCGAATTAATGAAGTCCATGATATATGACATAGCATGAAGGAAATTATGATGTGATCATACTACTGAGATTCCTATCATGTGCAATTATGTCAGTATCTAAATTTTCCCTAGTCATAGGATTAATGAGACTGGACATCATTAATCCGGTTAGACTAGCACATGTCATATTCCTTGATTGGATCAAGCAGTGGATCTCAGAAACTGTAAATATGAGATATTTAGAGTTGACATGTGGATGCTTACTAGCGGTAGTAAGTACATTGGATGACCTGCCATGAGATCATCACATGGATATCTTCTTCTAGTGTCAGTGATAATCTCATCATAGCAATGGTGCAAGTATCCTTAGACTTGAGGTACTCAAGGATATCTTGGATACTGATTATGTGCTTTGACTCCATTCCTTGTTGCCTTCCAGAGGTCGCTCATAGGGTGGTGCTTGGGTACAGCTTGAGGTATTCGAAGGTAATTGAGTAGCCAATAAAGGATTCACCACTTCTGGATTAGCAGAAGAGATACCCATGGCCTCTTGTCGGGATCATTACTTGTAAGGGCGGCGTGAAATATGTCATGAAGAGTGTCCTCATTGACATATAGAGTAATGAGTCCCAGGGCGAGAACTAATATCACTGGGCTAGACTCAGTCTAGTGAGAGTTGACACTTTGACCATACTCATAACCAAGTGGGGTATAGGATGGTGAAAGGACGAATTGCACGGTAATTGTCTATTGAAGGGTTCGTGATCTAGTTCGTGATGAATTCATCAAACCGATTACTTTCCGGTCAATTGGGGGTCATGATGTGTTGCTAGACGTCGCTCATGACTTGCTCAGATTAATTGTTAATCTAAGTGGCCAACATAACCGGGAACCTAAAGGGTCACACGCATAAGAGTGATTCAGAGAATCTGTAAAATAGTAATTAGACAGAGTTCCAATTATGGAGAGCATTAGGATTAAATGGATCCCGATGAGATCGAGATATATCCCGATGAGATCGAGATATATCCCGATGAGATCGCGACATCGATATTGCTAAGAAAGGTCTCCGGAGTGTTTTCGCATCGAGGCCCTAGGCGGTAGGACCAATTCCAGCTTGGATCGGACCTTAGCAATTATATTCTAATTAATTAATTAATTAAGTAAGTAATTAATTATTATATATATTAGGCATGTGGACGTTGTTAAGGGTGAAGAGGATAAAAGTTTGACTTTTCAACCTTGATTATTTAATTCATTAATTAGTTAATGGCCATTAAGCTTCCACATGTTGACATCTTATGGTAAGTTATTTTAAGTGATTAAATAACTATAAGATGGCTTGCTTAAGAAGGTGAACGACGGTTTTTGAAAGAGGAGAAGAAAGAACTTAAAAGGTTAAGTTAGGTTATGAAAAAAGTTTTCATAGTCTCTTCTCTCTTTAGCAACCATCGATTTCTCTCTTCCTCCAAGCAAGTGTTCAGCGTCAATCCAAGCTCTCTAGAGGACAAAGGTAAGGTCTAGCAGCCTTTAATTTGTTCTAGCTATTCCGGTCAAAGGGTTTGTCCGGTTAGGTTTTCGATCTCTGCGTGGATACCTTTAGAGATAGTCTCTATTGGCTATTTAGGTTTGAGTCTTCATACAGACACATAGATCCTGGCCTTCGGGAAGGTCCCGGTGACAAAAATTTTTGTTTTCCGCACCTTGTACATGTGATGTACATCCCGGGATTTTCCTACAAGCGGGGTGAGCTCAAAGCTCGTGGATAATATGTTTATAAATTGAAAAATAAGCGAAAACATATTTGCAAAAACCTTTGCCATTTATTTCAGAAGTTTCATGTTAGAAAGATTTGGCAAATCCGTTATTTCTCAAACTTTTCAAAGCATTGTCAAACAATTACGATAAATTTTCGGCTGAAAAATCACAATAGTTTATTTCTCAAAATTTTCACATTTCTTTCACATTTCATGAACAAAGTCGATATTTCGTAAACATTTTCAAAATATGCAATGCATTACACTTAGAAACAAAAACAAAGCACATAACACATCAAATGGTCTGGTTCGGTCCAAAATAACGCGTCTTGCACATTCTCATAGATAGCGGTCTTGTGGCAAACAGGATTGAAACGTACTACACCTTCCCGCATAGCGGTCCAGTGTAGTCGTGACTTATGGGAGTCCGAGATCAGAACTCCAATGCCACTAGCGGGCAGCCGGGAGAAGGCTATAAAAATAGACAAGTGCGCACTCGTCCCACTTATGGGACCTGACCAAACCCACATAACATATAATCGAAAACGAAAATTCGGATTGCCCATAGGCACTTTTCGAAAATCTTAATTTTTCAAATGGTGTCGTACCGACACATGCACATTTCAAAAACTCGATTTACAAATAGTGTCGTACTCGATACATGCACATACACAAATCACATCAAATCATATAGCAATTCACATTCAATCTAAATTCATCAATTTAATCACATATCAATCAAATTCATAACTATGAATGCAATTTATTTCTTTAAAACATATATCAAACATATACATATTCATAATGCACATTTTTCAAAATTGTCAAATAATTCAAAAACCATGAATTTCTTAAATCTTGTAATTTCTTGAAATCATTTCTAAAATAAGGAATTTAATTCTTCGAAATCATAATTTTTCAAACTTTTACATAAACAATAATTTTTCAAAGTCACATGCTTATGCTTAAAATTCAATAAATAAATATACTACCCACCTCAAATCGATGCCAGAAGCTTGTCCTTAGCTTCAATTTGACCATTGCTTCTTTCTTTCTTCCAATTGACATTTTCCTAAATCAAATTAACCTAAATTCAACTTCATAAATGACATAATCCTCAAATTGAACTTAGAAAACACCAATTCCACATATAATCAAGCCATCTAAATCACAAATTTTCAAAATCTCCAATTCACAAAATTGACCTAAACCAATTTACCCAAATTTAATATCATAAATCACATATTCTTCAAAATTTGGTATCATATTTCACCAATCCATAAGATTTTCCATGATTCTAAGGCAATAATTTCCAAAAACCCCAATCACAATATTAGGCATAAGCCCTAATTAATTTCCATCCAAAATTAAACACAACTTAAGGCATAGACATCAAAATTGACTTCATAAATCACATACCCATATCATTTTCCATGATTCTAAACCAAAATTTCATGAAAAACTCAAAACTTAAAATTTTTTCTCTTACCTCTTTTCTCCACCATTTTCGGATTTATTGGGGTTGAGAGGAAGCTTTCACCTTCTTCCTTCCTTTTTTCTTTGAAACAACGTAAAAACACCCTTGGAAACTAACAAAATTTCGAGACCTAAGCCATCTCTCTTTTTCTCCTTCATTTTCTCCATCCAAATGCTTCTCTTATCTTTCTCCTCTCATTTTGTTCTTTTTGTTTTTCCTCTAAGTTGTGCTCTTCCTTATATAAAACGACAGCCATGTTTTTGGTAAAAGGCCATGTCATTTAAAGATTGATAAAAGACCGTAAAGCCCTTACTTATATGCCTTTAAAACTTAACACTTAAATAAACTTCCAAAATTGCCCTTCCTTTTTGCCTTAAAAATTGACATCTTGTCTCCTTATTTCGATCAGGTAAATGAAGTACTTTAATAAAAATTTATTTAGAGAAATATCCCTCTATGTCTTATGAATCCATCGCTTTAAGAATCAGATCGATCGGAGCTCCATAGCTCAAGATATCTCCAAATCTCAAGTCATTAGGACATTTTACAAAACCGAGACTGAACACTACACCTAACTTCAATCCAGAAATTGAAAGTCTTAGAGGATCAATTTTCTGTCGGTTGCTTTAGATAAATTGTATATCCATGTCTCTAGTTTAATTTTCAAGAAGAATCAGATCGATCGGAGCTCTAAAGCTCAAGATATCTCCAAAATACTGAAGTCTGTTCAGACCTACAAAGCCGAGACTGAACACTACACCGAACTTCAATCCAGAAATTGAAAGTCTTAGAGGCTAAATTTTCAATCAACTCCTTCAGATAAATTGTAGATCCATGTCTCTAGTTTAATCTTCTAGAAGAATCAGATATATCGGAGCTCTATAGCTCAAGATATCTCCAAAATACCGAACGATGTTTAGAATTTTTCCACCGTTCAGCTCACTTTAATCTGGTCGATATTTCTTCATTTAATGTCAAAATTGATCAATTTAGTATGGAAAGATAGAAAAATGTCTTAGGAATCCAACGCTTAAAAAATCGGGTTGATCGGAGGTCGAATGAAAAAGTTATGGCCAAAAGAAGGAAGAGAGGTCGGTCGGCCGAAAATAGACCCTGCGGCCGATCGACAAGCGCACGGGCGCTCGCTCGCTCGATTAGGCCAGCGGCCAAGCGCTGCGCTTGCCCGAGCGGGCGATCAGGGGTGCGAGCGCTGGCGATCGCTCGTGCTCTCGCTCGAGCGGGCGAGCGGCTTAACGATCGACCACGCGATTCTGACCTCCTAACTTCTAACCTTCATTTCTTTTGACTCTGAACTCCAAATTTGACAAACTTGGTGTCTATGGAAAGATAAAAGACCGATCTACGATTTTCATGAAGGACTTAACAACAAGTTCGGTCTATAAAGAGGTCAAAAAGTCCCTCAAATGGGACTGGTCGATCAGCTTCACACTAAACAACATCAGAACTTCCAAAATTCATAACTTTCTACTCCCTTGTCCAAAATTTTCGTGCTTTATATAAATGGAAAGATAAAAACAAGCTCTACAATATTTATGAAGAACTCACAAACAATTCAGCCTCTAGCTAAGTCAATGTTTCAATCAAAGTTTCTACCCAGAACTCACCCAACACTATCAAAACTTCAATCGATCGTAACTTCTAGCCCCGATATCGAAAAATTGCATATTTTATGACGTTAGAAAGCTGGAAACATAAGATACAAATTTCATTAAGGCCACTTTCTCCAATTCAAACCACATCAATACGACGCTTGGCCTCAAAGTACAACATACACAATCATATACTTAGAGCATTTTCTAAAATCAAAACAAAATACACTTAACTTCAAAAAATCATAACTTTCACTCCCGATATTAAAAAATATCAAAATTTATGACGACAGAAAACTCTCAACATAAGCTACAAGTTTCAAGAAGACCACTTTCTCAAATTCAACCTAAATCGAAAAGTCAACTCTCTATCCCCAAAAAGTCAACTTTCTTAATTCTTCAAATTCTCATACTTTCACTATTTATTTCATGCTTTTCAACTCCATTTCAATCAACCCATTCACTTTAACTTTCATAACTCATACAACTCTACTCAAATTTCAAAGTCATCAAAATCAATCACTTCATTTCTCATCAATTTCCTTTAAGTACAATAACATCTATAACACAATACTTATACAAACACACTCATTTAATTTCATTCAATATTTCTAAATTCTACTCAAAGACTGGGGTCCAGCAGAAGTGTGTGTTAATTGCAGAGGGACCCTTATTTCATAAGGGGGATGTCCAAATTATAGGAGAAATGCTGCCAAAATTTCAATAGGATCCTCGTAGTAGATGATGGTTAAATGAGAACATGAGCTCATTAGTTTTAACTTCTGATCTTATTTTGTAAGTGACTTGCAATTTTGGAAATTATTTAGGATATTAGCTGATGGTTTAATTATGTGAGGATGATAAATGTCATGCGTTGAGTATACTATGTCATGCGTTGAGTATAATATTTCCAATTAAGGTATGAATGTTTTATTGTTGGTTTTCATTGCAGTTCGATCATCTTTATCGCAGGTGACGTTCTCCATTGCCCGTGTCGTACGTCAGGAACATTTCTCGATATTTCAATTAAGGTGAGTGCTTATACTTTCGTTACTATTTTTATCGCCTAAGTCATGTGATTGCAAATGAACTTCCGAGCCGCATGTTGTAGAATATTTAATTGATGTCTTGCACGCTGTGATCTAACAATTGCGGTATAAAATTTCGTTTCCATGATAATTTATACATGACGAAGGTCACTAATGTAATTGTTGCACTGGCCTTTATGAATTTGATCCTTAATTTGATGGATGCTTTGTAAAATGGATATCTATTAACTTGTAATATGGACATAATTTGATATGCTTATGTGAAATTGTATATGTACAACGAATTGATGAGAATAGGTTTTTAGAATGATATTCAAACTTGTATGAATACTTAATTGGGAAAAGTTGGATGTTTAATCACATGTCTGTTATGATTTGACTTCTGATATGTGGCTAACATAACAGCCTAACTTTGGATTCGATGTTGTAGAATAATCGTCCTCTAGTAATGAGTTTCAGCGATAGATCTTAGATGTATAGACGTTTAACCGCTGATGGGTTCATTAATCCTAAATTTGTTGACAGAGTTGATGCGTTTATTCATTATGCATGTTCGCAACCTGCATATATGGATGAGTCAAAGATCAGATGTCCATGTTAAAAGTGCAAACACAAATGCTACCTTTTTATTGATGAAGTCCATTTGCATTTGTTGAGAAAAGGGTTTGTTCCTAACTATTTCCAATGGACCCGACATGGAGAACCCTTGATTGCTAGCACCTCGAGGAGAACTGACAAACATACATCTATGAACATAAATGTTGGGACCCGATCTCGGAACCGGATCCCAACTAAAAAATGAAATGAAAATGGCCGAAACCAAAACGTATTCAAATCAGATAAATCGAATCCGAAGGCGAAATCGAATAACAAAACGAATACACATTGGAATCGAATACGAAAACGAATCGAATAAGCAAATCGGATACGAATAACAAATCGGATATAAATTGAAACATAAAGCACAAGTATTCAACGAATCAAAGGCGGAATGAAAATTAACAAAACGAATCGAAGCAAAACAAATACTGAGACAAACAAAAAACGGATCCGACATCCGAACACATAGGATAGAGAAAAACGATCGCGTTGGAAACACTAAGAATAAAGTCCATCCGAAATCGGTATAAATTTTTTTTCTTTCTTTTCCATTTCTTTCACCCTTATCCAAATCTCATATTATTCAAAACAACATACTTTCCCCAATTGGAAATTTTCCTCAATCAAATTCCCAATTCATACAAACTTCTTATACATGCAAAGTCTCAATCCTTAACCATCTTCTTATACAATTATACAAATCCCTAAATTTAACTTGTAACTCATTCTTATTTTATCTTTGCCATAAAACCAATTTTATCGAAAATCGGACAGTATAACGGTTGCATTTCAACAAACCCAAACTTGCAAAGGGTTTAAAATACACTTTTATATTTCTCACACAATAACCAGTATCATCGAACACCCCGTCTGGAATCCAAAACACATTCAACCACCGCAACCAATATTCAAATACACATTCATATCTCAATTCAATATCCAAATCTCATTCACATTCATTACATTCATACTCATAAACAGTCCCCATTCACATCCAATTACATACATATTTCATAACCCTACACAAATTCATAATTCATCCCATCCATAGCCAAATCAACAATCAATATCTCAATTCCATAAACAATTTCATAAATCAACCCAAAACCTAAACCAATTATAATCATATACAATTCATAACTTAAATCAATACCCAAATCCAAAATTCATATACTTCATACTTAATTACATACAAAACTTCATAAATCATATACATCCTGAAACAAATGCTTGAGATACATAAATGGCAATTCAAGCCATATACAATATTAATACCAAAATCCCAATTTACACAAAATGCAAACGATGCAAAAATCGAAAAGCACTTCTTGACATTCTTTCATCCGATCTCTTGCTCGAAATCTTGGAGATGGAGATGAAAGGGGAGGGGGTGAGTACAAAGCTCGTGGATAATATGTTTATAAATTGAACAATAAGCAAAAACCTTGCAAAAACTCTTTTTCCCTTTATAAAACATTTCCCAACTTGAAAAATCATCAATTGCTTATTTTTTAAAACTTTTTCACATCATTGAAAAACCTTCATAAACAGATTCCAAAATTTTTATGGTTGAAACCTCAATTTCACATTACACAATTTCTCAAAAACTTTCACAAATTATAAACAAAACTTCAAATCATGAATGCATCACAAGCAAAATTAAAATCACATAAACACATCAAAGTGGTTTGGGTCATGCAGTCATGTACTGCACATTTCCGCAATGCAGTCATGTGCAGCCGTGAACGGAAAGTACTACACTTTCCTGCAAAGCGATCAAGTGTAGCTGTGAACTTATGGGAGTCCGAAATCGGAGCTCCAATGCCACTAGCGGGCAGGCGGGTGAAGCCTTTAAAAATGAGACCAGTGCACTGACTCTACTTAAGGGACCTAACCAATCCTATATAACACATAATCATGCTTGAAAAAGTCGGATTGCCCGAAGGCATATATCAAAATCTTAACTTTCATACACATATCATAATTCCACACAAATGCAATCACAAGTCATAAATCAATTCCATAGCAATCAAAATCATGTTCAATTCATAACTATTCATAGACAAAGAATGCAACATTTGTGATAATTCATCAAATCGTTCATAATTAAAGGATGTAACAAATGTATCAATTTCATAGTTAATTAAAATCCTTCAAGCAATAAGAATTTCAGAAATTTTAACAATTTATTCAAAATCATTTGAAACAATAAATCTTGCATAATTCTATCAAATGTCTCAATTTATCAAAACATTTTGAAACTTGTAATAATTTTCTCAAACACAATAAATTTAACAATTCTTAAATCACTTCAAAATCAATTAATTTAAAACAATCGAAAACAATAATTTAAAACCATTTTCCTTCCTTGATGTTTCAAACTTTCTTTCTAAATTTTTCGATCAATTTTACAAATCATTTAAAATAAAGAATTAAACTTTTGTAACAATTTTTCAAGTCATTACCAAACCAATGAAAGTAACAATTTTCATAATTTCCAAAATTTTCTTAATTTATCAAAACATTTAAAACTTGTAATAATTTCTCAAAACATTCAAAACCATTTAATGTAACAATAGAATCATTATATTAAATTGTCCAAACTATTTCAACATTTATCCAAATCATTCGAAAACAAATATTTCAAACATTTTAATCTTCTTTTGACTTTGCACAACTATAAATCATAAAATTTTCAAAGCAATTTTCTTCTTGAATACAACCCTTTTCTATAATTTGCAAAGTCATTCAAAACAAATGAATGTAATAATTTTATTTATTTTTATCAAAACATCCAAGTGAATTTTAACCATTTATTCAATCTTTGAAAAATACTTAATTTTTAAAAATCCAAGAAATAAAGAATTTCAGAAATTTCCTTACTTTATCAAAACATTTAGGACTTGAAACGATTTTCAAAATAACATTTGAAATTAAAATAAACCGATACTTCTTTCTTTTACTTTCTTGATTTTTTCTTTCAAGAATACAAATTTAGCTGATTAATATAAAAAATCAAATCAAACAAATTCTATTCAAATCCCATACTTTCAAATTTCACATATCACATTACAAATCACATTCACATATTACAATTCTCAATCACTCAAAATCAATAAATTTAATCAACCATTCCAATTTTATTAAATCACTCCAAAAGCAATGAATTTAATCATTTGAAAATCAAAATTTCCAACATTAACATAAACAATAATTTATAAATATTTTGCTTCTTGATTTTTCCAAAACTTATATAAAGCTTATAATTCAAAGTATAATCATATTACCCACCTCGAAACGATACTAGAAGCTTGTCCCATTCATCAATTTATCCATTGCTTCTTTTCTTCTTCCAATTTAAAATTACCTAAACCAATTAACCCAAATTCAACATCATAAATAACATAATTATTCAAATTGAGCTTAGAAAACACTAATCCCTCATATATTCAAGCTATCTAAATTATAAACTTCCCAAATCCCCAAATCATAAAAATTGGGCATAAACCCTAATTCACAATTATCCAAAATTGAACCAATTAAACTAAGCATTCACCAAAATTGACTTCATAATCCACAAACTCATACCATTTTCCATGATTCTAAACCAAAAATTTAAGAAAAACTCAAAACTCAAAATTTTCTCTTACCTCATTTCTCCTCCATTTTCGAAATTTCCTTAGGTTGGAAGGAAGCTGTTGTCTTCTTCCACCTTTTTCCTTCATGAAAGCATCAAATACCCTTTGAAACTCAAGAAAAATCCAAGCTCTAAGATCTTCTTTCTTCTTCCTCCATACATCACTGAAAGCTTCTCTCTTCTCCCTTCTTATTCTCTTCTTTTATTTCTTCCTTTTCTTCCTAAGTGTCATGAGTCTCTTCCTTTAAAAACGACAACACTCTCCTCTAGTCTTTTAATGAATGACCATTGACCATATTGCCCTCCCATGTATGCCTTTAAACTTAATTCCTTAAGTAAACTTCCAAAATTGCCCCTGCACTTTACTTTATTTCATGCTTAATTTCGGATATTTTTATCACTATTAATTTGAAGAAATTTGTCAAAATTTCCTTCTATAGAAATGTTCCTTATTGTATTAATTTCATAACGACACCAAAATCGTTTAATTTGGAGCTCTATATCAAAAGTTATGCTCCAAATAGTTCGGACATGTCTTATGCTAAATCATTTTCCAGCACGTTATTTCCATCCACAAATTGACAGCCTTAAAGACTAAATTGAAACTAGAGTCCATAAAAATTATATCCCTATTTCTCTAGTTTAATCCAAATCAAGAATCACCTCATTTAGATTCCTTTAACAAAAGTTATAGCCAAAATACTTCTAGATGTTCCTAATCCAAGACTACACATTAATCCGAACTTTAATTCAGAAATTGAAAGTCTTAAGGGTTAAATTGAAATTTCCTTTCTTCATATGATTTGTAGCCCCATGTCTAAATTTTGTTTTTCCTCAAGAATCAAGTCAATCGGATCTCCACAGATCCCGAATTTCGCAAAAAACTGAACCATGTTCAGAAAATGATCCAACTCACTTTGACTAAATTAATCATCCTTAATTTGATCTCATAAAAATACAAATTTCTCCTGAGAATGTAGAAAATTGTCTTAGGAATCCATCGCTTCAAAAACCATGTCAATCGGATATCGTACGAAGAAATTATAAGCAAAAAATTAAAAAAGGGTCGGATTGGGAATGAAATAACAAAAACAGAAGGAGTCAAAATGGTATACAAATAACCGAAATTTTCAAAATTCATAACTCTTGATTCCGAACTCCAAATTTGACAAATTTGGTATCAAAAGATAGCTCAAAGGAAACTCTACAACTTCCATGAAGGACAGAAAAATCAGTTTGTCCTTTAAGGGAGTCAAAAATTCACTCAAAGTTTCTGTCCTAATCATCTCTTCCTAAACAACTTCCAAATTTTAGTCGATCATAACTCTTAGCTCCGATATCGAAAAATTGCATACTTTATGGCAATAAATAGCTGGGAATATAAGCTCCAACTTTCATGTAGACCATTTACTCTAATTCAAACTACATCAATCCGACGATTTGCCTCAAAGCACAGCATACACAATCCTACACTGAAAAGCATTTTCAAAGACAAATTAAAAATAACCTTAACTTGAAAGCTCATAACTTTTACTTCCGATATCGAAAAATATCAAACTTTATGGCAACAAAAAGCTCTCAACAGAAGCTACAAGTTTCATGAAGATCATTTTCTCAAATTTTGCTTAAATCAAAAAGTCAACTCTCGAGTCAAACTTTCTATCACTATTCATCCCAATGTTCAGAATATCGTTCCGTACTGGACGGTATCGGCCGGAATGTTCCATTCCGGCTGGAATCTGATACCGGAACGGGAAAAATCTTACAGGTAAAAATCGGAATAAAAAATTCCGGTACCTTTCGGACAATTCTGCAAAAAAATAGTTGGTCAGGAACCATTTTGCAAAATTAAAAAATTTAACCCTAAAAATCCCAACCCCCCACCCCTCGACTGTGGACTGCCTCTCTCTCTCAAAGCTCACTCACTACCGTCTCTCTTCATCGCCGTTTGTCGCTGTCGCCGCCTGCGTCGCCGTCTGCCCCGCCGCGTCGCCAGTCGCCACCGGTCCTCCTCGGCTCCTCCTCCTCCTCTTCTCCTCTCCATTGTCGCCACCAGTCCTCCTCTGCTCTGCGTCGCTCTTCTCCTCCACCTCCATCAGAAGATGTGCCTCCTCACCGGCCACCGACAGCTCCGAGCCTCTGACGCCCCACCAGTCACCGATCTAGACACCAATCCGACATTTAAGAAGAAGTCTGAGTCTCTCTTCATAATGCCTCTGTTCTTGTGTGGTGGGAAGACCTATGAGTCGAAGACAATTCATGTAAATGGTGAGACAGAGAAGAAGGAGAATTAAAAAAATATGGAGAAATCGGAGAAAGACAGAAAGTCGGTCAAAAACTAGTGTCTTGGAAATTTTAACAAACGTGACTAGTGGAGCCCAAGAGTCAAGTGAGTAGTTAAGTCATACATTGGAAATCAACAATCAGAGATTCCAAGACAATTAAGAAAGGCATGGGAAAAAGGAAAAGTTGTCAAAAACTCATAAATGCTTTTTTTATTTTTATAAATAAATATTTTAAAATTTACAAAATAAATATTAAATAATTCAATATTATTAATATAATAATTCAAATTGTTTTGAAATTGAATTTTGACAGCTTTGGAATAGAATTTTAAAGTTGATAATTTGAAATTGATGGATTGAAGTTAAAGAATATCGAGGTAAGTAATTTATGTTATTTTTATGAATTTGTAATTATGCAAAGATTGTAAAATGGAATTGAAAATTAGAATTGAAAATTTAGAATTGAAATTGGAATTGTAAAATGGGGTTAGTAACTTAGTATGTAATTAATTAATTATATATTATGCAAAGATTGTTAAAACTTAAAATTGAAAGTTGATAATTAACATTTAAACCTAAATGTAAAATTAATAATCAAATGTAAAATTGATAATTAAATGTGAAATTGTAAAGTTGATAATAAAATTTTGTAAAATTGTAAAAACTTGTTTGAGCATGAAGAAGTGATGTATTGAATGTTTGATGTCAAATTGTGAATATGTTGTAGACTTGTAATTGTTTATTTTACTTTTATATTTACATTTATTAATTTCAATTAAAATTGTAAAAGCAAAATATATATTTAAGAATGGAATATGAAATGGTGTATATAATATTATGGTTTGTTAAAATTTATATCATTCAACTTGATCTCATGTTATGAATAAATCTTTGAACTTGATGATTGTGTATTAATATATGTATGAACAATTGTATAAGATATGTTATGCATTGTTTTCCAATTATGTAAATCATATTATACCCTTCAACTTAATCATTATTTTTGAAACTTTGAATTGAAATTGTTAGAAATAGAATTGGAAATTGTTGAAAATTCAATTGGAATTATGAATGGAAATGAAAATAGAATTATGATTGTTTTGAGATTGTTGGAATTAAGAATTGTTGTAAATGTAAGAAAATGAAAATAAAATTATGAAAGTTTTGTAATTGTTAGAAACTTAGAATTGGAAATTGTTGTAAATAGAAATGGAATTATGATTGTTTTGTGATTGTTGGGATTGAAAATTGTTGGTTATTATTGGAAATTCAATAAATTAAAATTTTCTATTGTTAATTTATTATTCATAACATTATTAAATGCGATATTATTATTAACTGCTTTTATTTATGTAATTATTTATTTATGGATTTATAATAATAAATTAACAATGATAATAATAATAATAATAATTTATTATTAATTATTATTAATAATAAATTATTATTATTATTATTTCTATTATTATTCTTATTCTTATTCTTAATAATAATAATAATAATATTGTTATTATTATTATTATTATTAATGAATTAATTTATAATATTTTAAATACTTTGTATTATTCTTAATTTGATATGTGTATGATGATAATTGTCTTTGTTTATATTAATTGTGGTTATTATTTATATGTAAAATATTTAAAATTATTGTTATTGACTTATTTCATATTAATTGTCATTATTATTTACTAGTAAGATTTTTGAAAGCATGGTTGACGTAAACAGTAAACTAGTAAAGTATACAGTACAATTGCACAATATACTAATATGGACTATTTTGCAATTTTTAAAAATTTCAGGGACTATTTTATAAATTTAAAAAATTATTCGAAACGGTACCCGATACTGACCGATACCGGTACAGTTCCGTTCCAGAACCAAATCCGATACCAAGCCCGGTACGGTATTCATAACATTGATTCATCCCCAAAAGTCAAACTTTCTTAATTCTTTAAATTCTCACACTTTTTCTCTTTATTTCTTGATTTTCAACTTCCATTTCAATTCACTAGTTCACGTTAACTTTCATAACTATACAAATCTATTCAAAACCCAAAATTATCAAAATCAATCAATTATTTTTCTCATCACTTTTCTTTAAGTATAAATACATCTATACCATAACATATACACAAAAACACTCATTTCTTTTCAATTATTATTTCTAAATTCCACTTAAAAATCGGGGTCCAACAATAAATGAGAATGACGTTGAGGATGGAGAGGGAAGAAATTATATTGATGGACCGAAAAATTCTTATAGACAAATGGTTCACGATGGGGTCGGTTATACGTTTGACAATTATGGGGAAAATGTTGATGAAGAACCTAACCTACAAGCAAAACAATTTTTTGACTTACTACGGTCAGCTGACCTAGAATTGTGGCCAAATTTTGAGACAATGACGCAGTTGTCATCCATTGCTCGCATATTGAATATAAAGAGTGAAGGCCATATTTCGGATCATAGTTTTGATAAAATTTTGGAGTCGTACAACGAATCATTGCCTGCTGATCATACAATGGTTGATAGTTTTTACAATATGAAGAAACTGATTCGTGGACTTGGTTTGCCTGTGGAAAAAATTGACTGTTGTCGAATCGGATGTATGTTGTATTGGGGAGATGATATGAACTTAGTCCAGTGTAAATTTTGTGGTCAACCTAGGTTTAAGCCCAGAAAACGTTTAACGAAACAGAAATTAGTTCCATGGAAGCGGATGTATTATTTTCCGCTCACTCCTAGGTTGTAGAGGCTTTATGCTTCTGAAGTGACTGCATCTCACATGAGATGACATGATGAACACGAACAGGAAGATGGAGTAATGACTCATCCATCAGATGCTTTGGCATGGAAACATTTTAATGACACCCATGTTGATTTTGCAGTTGACAGTCGAAATGCTCAGTTGGGATTGTCAACCTTTTGTTCAATCTGGTCAGCAATATTCTTCATGGCCAATTCTTATAACTCCTTATAATTTGCCTCCTTAGATGTGTATGAAAGAGGCATATATGTTCTTGACAGTGATTGTCCCTGGGCCCACAAATCTGAAGCAAAAAATAGATGTGTTTTTACAGCCATTGATAGCTGAATTGCAACAGCTTTGGGACCATGGTGTTCAAACGTATGATGTATCTCATAAACAGAATTTTGTGTTGCGAGCAGCTTTGATGTGGACTATTAGTGACTTCCCAGTCTTTGCCATGTTATCTAGATGGACAACCGCTAGGAAGTTGGCATGTCCTTATTGTGGCAATGATTCTGATGCCTTTTATCTTCCAAACAGAAGCAAAATGTGTTGGTTTGACAATCATAGGAAATTTCTACCTTCAGATAAACCGTTTAGGCGGAATAAATATAAGTTTAGAAAAAATAGGATGGCAAACACTCGTCCTCCTCCTATAAAATCCGGTGAAGATATTTTGCAAGAAATTGAGGAATTAGGCTTGCTGAAAGTAACAGAATTAGAGGCCGATGAAGTAAATTCAACCATTAGTCGAAACTTTGGTTGGCAGAAACGAAGCATATTTTGGGATTTGCCATATTGGAAAACAAATTTGATTCGTCATAATCTAGATGTGATGCACATTGAGAAAAACATATTTGACAACTTGTTCAATAACATTATGAACATTGAAGGGAGGACAAAAGACAATGCAAAATCTCGAGTTAATTTGCAACTTTTTTGCAAAAGAAATGAGTTACATAAAGATCTTCGCACTGGTAAATATCTGGAAGCATGTTACACTTTAGACAAGAGACAAAAGGAGCTTCTATGTGAATGGTTGAAAAGTCTTAAGTTTCCTGATGGATATGTTTCAAACATGGCTAGGTGTGTGAATCTAAGGAAGTACAAATTATTTGGGATGAAAAGTCATGGTTGTCATGTATTTATGCAAAAGCTGATCCCAATTGCATTCCGGGAGTTGTTACCTCCTAAGGTATGGGAAGCTATAACAGAGTTAAGCTTGTTTTTTAAAAGCTTAACCTCAATTGAAATCAACATTGGTGAAATGGAAAAACTAGAACATGAAATTCACGTAATTTTGTGCAAGTTAGAAAGCATTTTTCCTCCAAACTTCTTTGACTATATGCAGCATCTACCTGTGCATTAGCACACGAGGCAAAACTTGCCGGTCCAGTTCAATATCGATGAATGTATCCATTTGAGAGGTAAGTGGACAAATATTACTGCAATAACCATTTACAAGCTTTATCAACTACATTCTAATAACTATTTTGCCTTCTATAGGTATTTGCATCACCTAAAAAAAATGTTAAAAAAAAAGCTAGAGTTGAAGGTTCCATATGTAATGCCTATTTAGTGGAGGAAGACAGTACGTTTTGTGGGTATTATTTCGAGTCGCATGTTAACACAAGAGCAAGAAAAGTTCCTCGTAATGACGATGGGGGAAGAACGAGTCATGCTGATGGAAACTTGTCCATTTTTTCATATTCTGGACGAACATATGGACGTGCGACAAGAAAAATGTTAACTGAGGAAGAAATTGAGGTTGCGCATGGTTATATTGTATTGAATTGCGAAGAGGTTTTGCCTTTCGTTCAGTAAGTTGAATATGAATATTTCTGTACAAGGAATTTGTGTGTTGTTCATCACTAATAATAGTCATTATGTATTTAGATTATACGAGACATTGTTACAGGAGATAATGCCGGGTATGACGCAGGATGATTTAAATAAAGAATTAGGAAAACACTTTCCTCGATGGTTCGAGAGATATGTAAGTTTTCACTTACAAGTCATCTTAATTATTATTAAAAGGTATATGTTGTGTTTCTCATGAAACTAAAATCACTTGATTAAAAAGATTTATTTTTGTAGGCTTCAGAAAATCTAATCGAGAACAAGATGATTTGTGATCTTGCAAAGGTACCTCTACGAACTGTTAAATCGTATCCAGTGTATTTCATTAATGGATACAAATATCATACAGAATGACATGGACATAACATGTCAACAATGAACAGTGGGGTTTCAATACAGGGAGAAATGATGGATTACTATGGAAAAATTATAAAAATACTAGAAGTTGAATACCCTGCTTTGCCAGTCAAGCGATGTGTCATATTTAAATGTGACTGGTATGACCCGACACCAAATGTTGGAGTAAAGGTGCATAGACGATACAATTTAGTTGAAATCAATCACCGAAGAATATTGAGACAATTTGAACCTTTCGTCTTAGCTGTGCAAGCTAAACAGGTTTGTTATATCCCTTTTCCAAGCTTACGACGAGATAAGACAGATTGGTTAGCGGTTTGCAAAGTTAAACCTAGAGGTGTTTACAAATCACATGGAAGAGAAGTTCATAGTCTTGAAAGTGAGGCGTATCAGGAAGATGTGACTTGTATCAATGCATCTATTACGTATGATGATAATGAACCTTTGAACGATCCTTCAAAAGAATTTGTCGATATTTCATCTGGAGAGGATGACGAGGGTCTGAGATTTGATGAGGAGCCAGAATTTGAATCTTATTCTTCTGAAGAAGAAGATGATTGCAATTTACCATTATGTTTTGATAGCGAATGACTTGTGTTTGTAATTGCATATTTTAACTTAAATATTAACATTATTTTCATTTAATTATATTATGTTAGGTATTTCATTGAATTTCTTTGGAAAGGAATGTCGACATGGCGATTGGTTCCGGACGGTAAAAATTCTTTCCATTGGGAGGAATGTGGCAAAATTGTCCCAGCCTATGGAATCAAAAGTACAGATCATCTCACTCCATCATACAGTATCAATCATTTTCCTTCTATAGTCGATCTGTTACTTGAAGGTTTTTAGTATGATCTGCACGTCGACTCCTTTCGTGTTATGAACATCTCGTAACATTTATTAAAGTTATCGTACATATTCTTATGAGATTGTCAATCTTACATGTTTAAGCTTCCTTTAAACTCGAAGAGGATATGTATGCCGATAAAGGTGACAGCAATGTCACGACAACTTATAAAGGAATAGGAAGATCGGGTATTGTCGACAATTCTACTATTCCTCAACCCTCGCCTGCATAATCATGTATGCATTAATATACCGTTTTCGCTACTTATATGGTTTTTTAATATCACGGTTTCAACATTTCTTCACTGTTTATGTTTTAGGTAGATTTGATCCTGTTAGTAGTTCATCCGGAGATTTAGTCTTTAATTATAAGACCGGGAAGTCATTCACTGTTTCCTTAACAAGTATAGCTATAGCTTCAAAACTATTGCAAGAATGTGATCAACAACGTACAACAGGTGGACGAAGTTTCACTGTTTCCATTGGTGCATTTGAATATGCGAGAACTCTTCTTGGGAACCTAGACATTGGGGCCTCTTTTACCTTTACCGACTCCTATGTTATATGGAATCCAAAAAAATGATTATGTCAATGTGCTTTTGTACTGCCAGACATTATTACACTAAGATTTCACGTTGATTTATTGTTGTATCTGTAAGACTTCGTTAAACAGTGCATATTTATATTATTGTTCAGGTTCATTTATTGTTCATAACAATATGTTAACCTTCAAATTTGCCATAGTTTCTTTTCTATGTGTTGTGTAAAATATTGCTTTCAAATTATTAATTGTACATGTAGAGAATTGGGCAAAATTGAATTTCAAGAAAAGAATGGGACCGAAGAGACAACGTGAGGTCATGCGACTGAGGTTTGGAGCCATGTTCGGAGGAACTTACAGTGAAGGTGGTTCATCACAATTAGCCACTCCTACTGACTCACCTCCTCCACCTCTCGTGTCGGGAGTTGCAGCTGAGGCATCACCGACTGCTTCTCAGCCTACACCATCCCCTTCTGCAACACATATATCGTCCAACACTAGCGTACCGAAAGCAGGAGACGTCCATCAGCCTGGCACTGAGGGACCTGATGAAAGAAAGTTTGTTTCTATTGTCAATGACCAGTAAGTGAAATCAAATCACTTCACAATTTTCTTATTATCAACTTTTACTTTTATCATTTTTTACATAGGATAACCTAATTAGGCATGTTGGTTGGTTCCATCTGGACCAACTTCTAGAAATATGACTTCCTCGTTCAAGCAAAGAACTAAACCAGAGGGTTATATGTGGAAGAATTTATCTGACACCACAAAACAATTATACTTTCAGGAGTTTGAGGTACAAATAATAGTTATTTTCTTGTTACACTGCTTTATATTCATAATGTTCTTAAAAATTTTAACATTTTGTTATTCTGACTCTTTTTATTTCAGAAAGAATTTTACTGGGATTCTTGTTTCGACGCCAGCATGTATAAACAATGGGAATAGAAAGCTCGTATATGTTATCGCAACTTAATTAATGCGATACGCAAGGTTGGTGTACGACCGCGTTATATTTCGGAGAAAATTTGGACTTGTTGGACCGAATATTGGACATCACCTGCGGCAATGTCCATATCAGAGCATAATTCGATCAACAGACATGGAGGGCCGGGGGGTGCGAGTCTTCCAGTGCATACGGGAAGATCAATTACCCACGACGAGAATGCACATAGACTAGTAAATATCTACTCTCTCACACAAATTTTACATATATTTTGTTTTGCTTTATTGAACATAGTGATGATGAAATAAATGTCTGGTGTCATATATGGTTGCGTTAAGTTGTTTTCTTTGTTGAACAGGGGGCAAATATCACATATATAGGGGAAACTCTGGCCAAATTTTTTTAAATTCTAGTTATCATCTGAAAATTTAAGTTATACATGTAGGAAAAGTCATTGGGCACGAAGCCTACACCTATCCATCTATTTTTGCACACCCACACGAAGAAACATGATGGTGTCACCTTCATCAACACTCGATGTAGAGAACTGAATGTAAGTGAAATTAACATATTTTAATAATTTCTTAACAATTATAGCTTAATTACTAATGTAAAGATTGCTTCCTAATAGGACCAAATACAACAAAATATACAGCGACAATCTCAGGAGGAATAACCTGTGGACGAGACTCAGACATATCTTGATGTCGTGGGTGGTAGGGACCGTTGTGGAAGAATATTCGGCCTGAGCTCATATGCAAACACCAATTATTCGCGCTCTTCCCTTTCCAGTACAGCAGCATCTGTTTGGCCATCGCAAACTCATGACGTATCGGAGCTTCGGGCTATAGTGGACACATTGAGGGAGCAGCTAGTTAATCAACGTGAGGAGCATAAGGAGGAGATAGCTAAGAAGAGAGATGAGATTAGTCTACAGATGAGAGAACAACTGAGAGCAGAGATGACTCAACAGTTGAGAGAGGAGATGGGTCTGCAGATGAGAGAGGAGATGAGTCAGCAGATGAGAGAGGAGTTGAGTCTACAGATGAGAGAGGAGTTGAGTCTGCAAATGAGTGAGAAGATTAGGACGGAGCTGGAGCAGGTATCAAAGATCAGAGAGTCGATGGAGCAGGCAGTTAAGAGGAGAGAAGAGATGGAGCGGCTTACTAAGATGAGAGCGGAGGTGGAGCAGATGACTAAGGAGAGACAACACATGGAGCAGATGACTCAGCTTAGGAAGGAGATGAAACTGTTAAAGAGGGGGGGGAAACAGTTCAGAGCATCCATGATCACCACGACATTAGCTTATCATTGTCATTTGTTAGCAATTTAAAAACATAAGATTTGTTCTTTTTTTTTAATTATTAAATTAAATTCTTTATATGTTTTATTATTTATTAATTTTCTCATTATTCAACCTATATATACAAATTAATATCTCTCTACCTATTCTATGTCTTTTAACACTTAAAAGACATGTAGAAAATCTTATGGTGGAAGCTTGTCCACGTTTTTCTCTTTATATATATATATATATATATAAAAAGTTAAACTTAAAGATAAAGCTTCCTCTCCTCGTAAACCCATATATATATATATTAATTAATTATTTAATTAATTAATATAATATATATATGTTTATTAATGCTTAGTGGTCCAATCATACTGGGGAATTGGTCCTACTGGCCTCTCGGCCCCGATCTTTGAAACAACTCCTAAACCTTTCTTAGCAATATTGATGTCGCGATCTCATCGGGACATATCCCAATCCCATTGGGATCCATTTAATCCTAATGCTCTCCATAATTGGAACTCGTCCAATTACTATTTTACTGATTCTCTGAAACACTCTTATCGTGTGACCCTTTAGGCTCCGGTTATGTTGGCCACTTAGATTAACAATTAATCTGAGCAAGTCATGAGCGGTATCTAGCAACACATCATGACCCCAATTGACCGGAAAGTAATCGGTTTGATGTATTCATCACGAACCGGATCACGAACCCTTCCATGAATAATTACCGTGCAATTCGTCCTTTCACCATCCTATACCCCACTTGGTTATGAGTATGGTCAAAGTGTCAACTCTCACTAGATCGAGTCTAGCCCAGTGATATCGCTTCTCGTCCGGGACTCATTACTTTATATGTCAATGAAGACACTCTTCATGACATACATGCTTGCACCTTAGTAATGATCCCGACAAGAGGCTACGGGTATCTCTTCCGCTAATCCGAAGTGGTGAATCCTTTATTGGCTACTCAATTATCTTCAATACCTCAAGCTGTACCCAAGCACCACCCTATGAGTTACCTCCGAAGGCAACAAGGAATGGAGTCAGCACGTGATCAAGATTCAAGATATCCTTGAGTACCTCAAGTCTAAGGATACTTGCACCATTGCTATGATGAGATTATCACCGACACTTAGATAAGATATCCATGTGATGATCTCATGGCGGTCATCCAATGAACTTACTACCGCTAGTAAGCATCCACATGTCAATTCTAAATATCTCATATTTACGCTTCGAGATCCACCGCTGATCCAATCAAGGAATATGACATGTGTTAGTCTATCCGGATTAATGATGTCCATCTCATTAATCCTATGACTAGGAGAATTTAGATCTTGACATAATTGCACATGATAGGAATCTCAGTAGTATGATCACATCATAATTTCCTTCATGCTATGTCATATATCATGGACTTCATTAATTCGATTAAAGATCCAATCAATTCATAAACAATGTTTATGAATATCAAATTAATGAATAATGCCTTTTCTTTATTTATTCATAAAGTCCGCACACGACTTTGAATAAAACGCGCTAAAGGGGATTGCCTTTAGGGCACAAATAAACAAGATCGATTTGAACAAGTCGACTTATCCAATGAACAAGTCGACTTATCGATCGAACATGTGTAAGTCGACTTACACATGGTACAAGTCGACTTATCACTTACAAATCTCCCACTTGACCTAAAGTCAATCGCCTTAGTATCTAATACCATAAGCGAGTCCATGAGAATCACAATTCTCCTGTGACAATGGCTTTGTCAACGAACAGCAACACTTTGCTCTGTGGGAATTATCTCTATCGGGATATCATCTCGACTAATGATCTCCGAATTGGCGGCACGAGTTCGGATCGTCGATAAGACCTTGGTTCCTTTGCTGCAAGACTAGCCCCATTGTATCACAATACAATCCTATGGGCCCATCACGGTAGGGACCGGATCAAGTTCAATAATGAACTTCTTGATCCAAACCGCTTCCTTTGCGCATCTCACGCGGCAATGTACTCTGCCTCGATTGATGAATCGCCAGATCCTCTCTTGTTTGGAACTTTTCAAACCGACCGCCACGCTATTCGGTGTGAATGTATATAACCCGATTGTGATTCGTAATTATCCTTATCGATTAAATACTAGCATCTGAATGCCGCTCACTGGAGATTTCCATCTCCATAGATCAAGAAAACATCCTTAGTGCTTCGCAAGTACTTGAGGATATTCTTGATACTACCCAATGACCCTCACGGGATCCGATTGGTATCCGCCGTAACACTTAGAGCATACGATACATCGGACCTCGTACATAGCATTGTTCCATGCTAAACCTCTTTAGCATCTCATCTATGTACGATGATTGTGAAAGACCAAGCAACCTTTTGATTTATCTCTATAAATCTATATCCCAAGGATATAAGTCGCTTCACCAAGGTCTTTCATCGCAAATTGATTGACAACCAAATTTTAATCGATTGCAACATAGAGACATCGCTTCCCGATAATAAGATATGTCATCTACAAACAACAAAAGGAATACGATTGCAGTCCCATTAACGTTCTTATACACACAATGATCATCCGGATTTTGTGAGAAATCAAACTCTTTGAGTACCTCATCAAAACGGATATTCGAACTCCTGGATGCTTGCTTCAATCCATACATGGAATTCTGAAGCTTGCATACCTTTTTGCCATCGATGGAAGTGAAGCCCTCAGGTTGTGTCATACACATCCTCGGGTAGATTTCCTCTCAGGAAAGCTGTTTTCACCTCCATTTGCCATATCTCATAATCATAATAAGTGACAATGGCTAGGAGTATCCTAATGGATTTAAGCATTGCTACAGGGATGAAGGTTTTGTCATAGTTGACTCTTTATGCGTGATTTAAATCCTTTAACCGAAGCATTGCTTTATAGGTAATCAAATTACCATCCATGTTGGTTTTCTTCGAAACTCCTTTGCACCCTTTGGGTTTTATCCTTCGGTGTAACAACCAAAGTCCATACTTGGTTTTCATACATGGAATCCATTTCAGATTTCATGGCACAAAGCCATGTTCCGGACTCAACCTTTCGTAACTCGTTCATAGGTAGTAGGCGCATCATCTCATATGAGCAATACGCCATTCTGCTCACTTACAAGAAATTCATATCTCTCGAACAAAGTCGTATCCTACTTAACCTACGAAATTTGTGTGTAGTAGAAGGTTGAACTGTTACCTCATCTATATGAGTTACAGTTTCAGATTCAGGCAATTGATCTATGTTTGTTCGAGCATCTTGAACTTCTCCAAGTTCAACTTTGCTCCCACTGTCCTCTTGTAAAAGAAACTCTTTCTTTAAGAAAACAGATGCTTGAAACAAACAACTTTTGTTCCTCGGCAAGGTAGAATTGATATTCCACGAACAAACACTTATCGATTTTGCATCAAGCTAATCGACTATGTCCGCTTCATATAAGCGAGACAACCCCAAACTTTCAGATGAGAAAGATAGGGCTTTCGCTTAGTCCATATCTCCATATGGAGTAACCACAACCGCTTTTAATGGAACTCTGCTTAGCAAGTAAACAATTGTCTCAGCGGATATTCCCAAAATCGTAAAACCTATCATCAATCGCACCAAGTCTAACAAGGTTCGATTTCTCCTTTCACCACACAATTGTCTTCGGCGTGTAAGGTGGAGTATACCGAGATAAAATCCCATTATCTACGAGATAATCAAAACTATTGGTCTAAGCATTTTCCACCACGATCGATCGTAATGTATTCATACTTTTACCAAGTTAGTTTTCTACTTCATTTCGAATTATTTGAACGTTTCAAACGCTTGATTTGTATCTCATCGACAGATACCTATATCGTGAATAATCACCGATAAAAGTAATGAAGTAAAAACAACCACTTCTGGCATGGATGGACATCGGACCACATACATCCGAATGTATTAGGTCTAATATTCCATTCATTCGTTTACCCTTTCCTTAAAGGATAACTTAGTCATCTTGCCTAATAAACAAGATTCGCATGTGTCATATGATTCATAATCAAATGACCCTAAACATCCACTCCTATGGAGCTTAGCGATGCGTGTCTCATTTATATGGCCAAGCCGACAATGCCATAAGTAAGTTGATTTTAAATTATCTCGATTATGTCTTTCCGCGTCATTGACATTCAGAACTGGATATGACATATCTAATATGTCAATTCAATTGTATAATGTACCAGTAGCATAGAGCCTTCCATTCGAACTAATAGAACAACCATTACTACTAAAAGTCCAATGGAAATCAGCTCTAATTAAACATAAAACATACAATATGTTTTTTGTTTAAAACGGGTACAAAATGTCAATCATCCAATTTGAATACAAGCCCACTAGGGAGTGACAAGACATAAGTGTCTACGGCTAATGTAGCAACTCTTGCTGCATTACCTACACGAAGGTCTAGTTCTCCTTGAATGAGCTTTCTACTGTTCCTGAGGCCCTGCATATCATTTCATATGTATGAGCCACATCCGGTATCAAAGACCGATATGTTTGGATCAGGAATAGTATTAACCTTAATGACAAACATAATTGAAGGAGTAGAGGCATCTGATGCCTTCTTCTGCTTCAGGAACTCCAGATAGATTTTACAGTTTCGCCTCTAGTGGCTAGACTTGCCACAATGAAAGCAAAATCCTTTTGGGGCAGTATCTTTGGTTTTTCCTTGATGGCACTTCCATTTGGTTTCTTGGCCTTTTTCTTCTTTGAACTAGAAGAAGAAGCATCCACCACTAGCACTTGCTTGCTATCTATCCTTCTTGATAGCCTGCTCAGCTATCTTGAGCAGATTGATCAGCTCAGGAATTGTTGTGGATATTTGGTTTATCCGATAGGTTTATCACAAACTGTGAATAACCATCAGACAATCCAACTAGAATTAAGTCTCTACTTAACTCATAATCCATTACAAATCCTAAGACGGCCAATCTCTCAATATAGCCATTCATCTTCGAGGCATCTTGCATGCCAGATATCCTCGAGCCATCTTTAATGGTGAAGAGAAGCCTTGAGGTCTCGAACCTTTCGCATCGAGCTTACTCATCAAACAGCTCCCTAAGATGAAATACTATAGAGTGAGCATCCATGGACTCGTGCTGCTCCTGCAGCTCTAGTGACATCGAGGCAAGCATAAAGCAAGTATCCATATTACTGTCCTTTAGATGCTTACAATATGCTTTCTGATCCTCATCGAAGCATCGACAAAGAAAGTAACCGAAATGGAACATCTAGGGCGATCCCGTTCCTCGGATCTAAGAACAATTCTCGATTCCTCACCAATCAAGAAAATTTGGTCCGAATAGAGAGCGAAAATTCACCTCGAAAGACTTCTTCAATCAACCTAGCGATAGAGAGAAGGAATGATAGAATAGAAATGCCTGCATGATCATAAGGACTTGCATGACATGCATATGGCTCCCACTAGTTTCCTAGAATCCATAACCCTCTTTATGAATCCAGAGAAACAAAGTGACATAATGTCCTAGTGGGTCAATATCCGACATTGCTAAGAGTGACCTTGGGTTTACCCAACAAGCCACAACTTAGGTCAATCGGTAGGTATCGGTCATACCAATTGTATCATCGATAACCGACATTAAGAATGACTTTGGGTTTACCCAACAAGCCACCTTATGTCTCGGGAGGTATCAGATATACCAATTACATCTTAGACACAACTATCGATCGTCTATCAACTTGTTGATGTATGCACTTACATTGGTATCAACTCTTTGATGCGCATACATCCGATGTATGCTACCCAACTTCGCCTCTGTCCACGTTGACCTTGAGGTTAGCTCAACAAATCAACGCTTCTAGGAAAACCGACCCATTAATCCGAAAATCTTATTTTCATGGTTCGAACATATTCGTATAGAGTGAGCTTGAGGTTAGGTCAACAACCCAACCCTATAAGAACTCTGGTTCTTACCATATTAATGGAAGGTGTTAGTTTTCATATACCGAGGAGGGATTTCGGGTCTCATCTACTTCTTCTCCAAGCCGTAGGATTATAGTCACCATGACTATATGATATAATTTAGGGCATTTCATCAATCACATTGAGTCTATACCTAAAATCATCCATCATCCCACCTATGCATGCCACAAGTCGACTTTCATCAAATGCAAGTCGACTTATGCTTCTGCCCACACACAAGTCGACTTGTATGACACAAGTCGACTTATGTCATCTGCCCACACAGAAGTCGACTTGTATGACACAAGTCGACTTATGTCATCTGCCCATGAACAAGTCGACTTACAAGGTACTACAAGTCGACTTATACTGAGATCTTGAACAAGTCGACTTATTCTATCCACAAGTCGACTTATCCAGGAAATTTTGCTAAAATCTCTAATTGGCTAATTCCTCAATCAGTACAATTCCAATTCTCAACACCATCATACCTAGGGTAATATCTGTGAATTGATGCCTCAATGAACACTTCATTGATTCATGAATGCCTTAAATAGTCAAACTATATGAAAAACTTGAAATGAGTCAAAACTCATTAATTTCCAAATAATTTAGGAACACCCAAATCATCATCCTAAGCATCTCTAGCTAGCACATACATTATCAAATTTACTTCAGCACATGCCATAAAAAATATGACGGTCAAAACAAACAAGATAATGCAACATGCTAACGAGACGCTATTGTGATCAATTCGGCATTCAAAAATTCTTGGAAATGCAAATTCAAGCAATTCAGTTTGGCAATCATATTACATCAAGATAACACATTTTTAATCACATTAAAAATGGTGCAAGGCATTGGAACTGAAAAAGCACACTCAATCAAGCCAAGCAAAACAGTCCCAACAATTTTCACAAAACTGTCCAGTTCTGTACATTGCTCGAAATGATCAATGAAATAATTTCAATAAATTCTGGAAAAATTACATAGGTTAGTACATGTTCAGAACATGCTACATGAATTTTTTAAGGATTTTAGGCCATGATAAACTCAGTCAACCTAAATAACAAAACCGATTCAAAATCTGTGTTCATCAGCACAGCAATTCCCAACAGCATAGAATAAATTCGTGAATAAATATCCAATCACCTTGAAATCAAATTTCCATGCTCACAGACATTAAAAAACATCTTAGAGACATGTAGGTGAAGGAAAATCCGAAAAACCATTTTTCTAGAATTTATTCTCGATTTTATACTCATGCCTGTTCCAGAATCGTTTCACAAAACAGCATCTGTAACCTTAGGGAATTAATTAGCAAAACTATATCAAATCAAATCGATAAATTCTGAAAATTCATAAACATATTCTATAACATGTTATGAACAATTCTGGGCAGAAAATTTTCGAAAATCATATCACAATATAAATTCGAAATCTGAACAGATAGCATGCATCAACAGCAAATTCCATTAGGGTTTCTGATCTCGCTTAGGTTTTAGCTTCATACGGGATACCAGACGCTCTGATACCACTGTAGGAAAATCCCGAGAGGTACATCACATGTACCGGCAGCGGAAAACAAAAATTTTTGTTCCCAGGACTTTCCCGAATCCCAGGATCCTGGTATCGGTATGAAGACATCAACCTAAATAGCCAAAAGAGACTATCTCTAAAGGTGATCCACGCAGAGATCAGAAAATCTAACCGGATCAAACCCCTTTGACCCGGGAATAGCTAGAACAGAATAAAGCCTGCTAGAGCCTACCTCTGTCCTGGAGAGCTTCAGAAAAACGTTGAACCCTTGTGCTTGGAGAAGAGAAATAACGATGATGGCCATGGAGAAGAAGAGTTGAAACCTTTTCAACCTTTAGAAAACCTAACCTTTTAAGTCTTCTATCTTCTCCCTTTTTCAAAACCGTCGGCCATCTCCACCTTCTCTACCTATTCTATGTCTTTTAACACTTAAAAGACATGTAGAAAATCTTATGGTGGAAGCTTGTCCACGTTTTTTCTCTTTATATATATATATATATATATATAAGTTAAACTTAAAGATAAAGCTTCCTCTCCTCCACGTAAACCCATATATATATATATTAATTAATTATTTAATTAATTAATATAATATATATATGTTTATTAATGCTTAGGTGGTCCAGTCATACTGGGGTTGGTCTCATACCCTCTCGGGCCCCGATCTTTGAAACAGCTCTAAACCTTTCTTAGCAATATTGATGTCGCGATCTCATCGGGACATATCCCAATCCCATTGGGATCCATTTAATCTAATGCTCTCCATAATTGGAACTCGTCCAATTACTATTTTACTGATTCTCTCAAACACTCTTATGCGTGTGACCCTTTAGGCTCCGGTTATGTTGGCCACTTAGATTAACAATTAATCTGAGCAAGTCATGAGCGGTATCTAGCAACACATCATGACCCCAATTGACCGGAAAGTAATCGGTTTGATGTATTCATCACGAACCGATCACGAACCCTTCCATGTACAATTACTGTGCAATTCGTCCTTTCACCATCCTATACCCCACTTGGTTATGAGTATGGTCAAAGTGTCAACTCTCACTAGACCGAGTCTAGCCTAAGTGATATCGCTTCGCCACGGGACTCATTACTTTATATGTCAATGAAGACACTCTTCATGACATACATGCCGCCAAACCTTAGTAATGATCCCGACAAGAGGCCATGGGTATCTCTTCCGCTAATCCGTAGTGGTGAATCCTTTATTGGCTACTCAATTATCTTCAATACCTCAAGCTGCACCCAAGCACCACCCTATGAGTTACCTCGGAAGGCAACAAGGAATGGAGTCAAAGCACGATCAAGATTCAAGATATCCTCGAGTACCTCAAGTCTAAGGATACTTGCACCATTGCTATGATGAGATTATCACCGACACTTAGATAAGATATCCATGTGATGATCTCATGGCGGTCATCCAATGAACTTACTACCGCTAGTAAGCATCCACATGTCAATTCTAAATATCTCATATTTACGCTTCGAGATCCATTGCTTGATCCAATCAAGGAATATGACATGTGTTAGTCTATCCGGATTAATGATGTCCAGTCTCATTAATCCTATGACTAGGGAGAATTTAGATACTGACATAATTGCACATGATAGGAATCTCAGTAGTATGATCACATCATAATTTCCTTCATGCTATGTCATATATCATGGACTTCATTAATTCGATTAAAGATCCAATCAATTCATAAACAATGTTTATGAATATCAAATTAATGAATAATGCCTTTTCTTTATTTATTCATAAAGTCTGCACACGACTTTGAATAAAACGCGCTAAAGGGGATTGCCTTTAGGCACAAATAAACAAGATCGATTTTGAACAAGTCGACTTATCCAATGAACAAGTCGACTTATCGGTACCGAACATGTGTAAGTCGACTTACACATGGTACAAGTCGACTTATCACTTACATTTTTACCTTCAACGGACTTCCCCCTTAATATGAATCTTTCCTCACCATGATGGAGAATCATGAAACACCTCATGCCTTCCTTGAGTTGTGAGTAAAGTTGTTGCTTCATGAACAATGATTGTTGTCCCTCCATCAAACTCCACCGAACATGGCCTTTACCACTTAACTTTCACGTTGCCCCTTTCCTAACGACAGTGGTGACAAACTTGGCTCCTACAACTAGCCTAACATACATCTAGGACAAGAAGAACAAGTTAGGTCTTTTGTTAATCAAACCTGGGTTAGGTCGTTACATAACTTTTCAGGTCTTGGTCCATATCAGCTCGCCCAAACTCAATTGCCACATCCACCAGACCCATTATAGCCAACGTAATCTACACCTCAAATAGCCCAACTTGTTGGACACCAACATTCGGAGACCAACTAAAGAGTCATAAAACGTGAGTATATTATCTTATAGGGTTACTTTTATGAACCCTCATTAGCCATCATCCCACAAGGGTGCGCGTGTACACACCAGTCAAATATCAAAACAAACTCATTTCTTCAACTTCAGGATAGATTTTGGGAAGCCTCAAACTGGAATTACAATTTGACTTCTTCTAAACATTTGTTTCCCATTTTCTTAGGTTTTTAATGACACCAAAATCATTCAATGTGGCTCAAAAATCTGAAAGTTCAGACTATTATTAAACTAAAATAGTACATTATACCCAAATTTCATCCTAAAATTGAAAGTCTTAGATAATGGATTAAAATTTGATTCCTTCAGATAATTTGTAGCTCTATGTCTCTAATTTATTTTGAAATAAGAATTATCTCATTTGGAGCTCTACAGATCAAAATACCGTCAAAATATTGAAATATGTTCAGTAAAATATCCAATTCATACTCTTCCAACCCACACCCTTAGTTTGATTTAATCAATCTTTTTCAAATCAACACTAATGGATGCCAATTTTTATGTATGGATAGAAAAATGTGTTAGGAAATCTATTGGTCCAAGAATCACTTCATTTGGAGGTCAGATGATACAGTTATGGCCAAAAGAATCAAACATGATTTTGTCCTCAATCATATAGAACATATTTTGGGATGATTGGCATAACTCTCACTAGAGATGTCAGATTAAGATCGTCTTAGGATGATTTCGAAGAGGACTTCTAGATCTACAATTTTTTGAATGCTACAAAGCAAGATTTTGTCATCTAGATGGTCAAAATTAAGTCAGAAGAAAGGTCATATGGAACCACCCGAAAGGTTAGATGAAAGGCTTTTAGTCTAAGATCTCTTTTGGGACAATTAACATAACTTTTACTAAAGACATCGGATTAAGGTCATTCTTAGATGGTTTCAAAGAAGACTTCTAGATCTATAACTTTCATGAAGGCACCGAGTGAGATTTTGCCATCTAGAGGGTCAAAATTGAGTAAAACTAAACGTTAGATGAAAGGTTAAACAAAAGGCTTTAATCTAAGACCTCTTTTAGGATAATTGGCATAACTTTTACTAGAGATATTATATTAAGGTCATTCTTAGAAGGATTGAAAGAGGACTTCTATATCTACAACTTTCATGAAGGCACTAAGTGATATTTTTTCATCTAGAGGGTTAAAATTGAGTTAGAAGAAAGGTCATACGGAACTAGACGAAAGGTCAGACGAAAGGCTTCAGTCTAAGACTTCTTTTGGAACGATTAGCATAACTCTCACTAGAGATATCAGATTAAGGTTATTTTTAGACGGTTTGAAAGAGGACTTAGAGATATACAACTTTCATGAAGACATTGAAGAGAGATTTTATCATTTAAAGGGTCAAAATTGATTCAGACAAAGGGTAAGACGGAACCACACGAAAGGTGACGATGGGCTTCAATCTAAGTCTGAGCCAGACGATAGGCTTCAATCTAAGACTAAACCAGACGATGGGTTTCTATAGGGTCTTCCTCACATCACCTAAAGTTCTAAAACACTAACCACACTCTCCAAAACGTCTCTAACTTGTAATGGGCATAACTCTCAACTCCAATATCCGAAATTTACATACTTTATACCATTGGAAAGTTAAGAGGATGAGCTACAAATCCCAAGAAGACAACTTTGTCCAATTCAGCCTAAGTCAATACAATTTTTCCCCTGAAATCAAAAAATAAATTTACCCTTATGAAATACTTGAAAATTTCCCAATTTCGCTTCCTCTAATGCAACTTCATTCTTATCCATTCAACTACTAGATTGACTTCATTAAACTCTCAAATTTTAACTCATTTGACTCATCACATTTAACTACATCTCATCGTTCATAATTCCTATCTTCCTTTTCCATAACATCTCACTTCTGTATATATATATAACAACAATCCATGCTCAAAATCATCATCTCAAGTTGATAACTTCTTTAGATATACCTAATTCCAACACAACATCATCCATATATAATGCATATTTCATTAACAACAAAAATAAGAATTTATAAAGCTTTAATGACATTCCAACCCATATTACATCATCAGTATCAAAATCCAAAATATCAAAGATGTCAAACCTAATAATTTTGAAAATGCGACTAAAGCCTCGCTTTTACAAAATCTAACTTAATTTACAAAAACATTGCAAAAGTAGATTGATTCATCGACTCTTGGTTACTTGATCGTATTTTATTCACTTGAAGATGGGACAAAAAGGCGGTCAACTTGAAAACTCATGGGTAACAGTTTATAACGGAAAAATAAGCAAAACCTTTGAAATGTTCATTTGTCAATATAAAATTCAAGTTAAAATCATAAATTGTATCGTTCTCAAATCCTTAACCAAAGTTCATGAATTACAAAACATGATTGCATCAAACTTGTTAACATAATATAAACACATAAGCACATCAGAATGGTTTGGGTGAATCCAAAACAGAACGTACTACACATTTCCCATAAGGATTCTATGTATCTGTGAACAGAATGTACTAACGCAATCCCATATAATAGTTTTTCGTAGCCGTTAATTTATGGGAGTTCATGAAGGAGCTCCTTGCCACTAGCGGAGGGCAGGAGAAGTCTTTTGTCAAAGTGCACTTGACTTCACTTAGGAGGCCAATACAAACTCACATAATATGTAATTCATGACTTGTAAACTTGTTGCCCAAAATGACACATTTTCGAAACTTGACTTCATAAACTTGATATCCTTTCAAAATCATTTCCATTTTTCATTTCATAAGTAAATCACACAATTCATATACCAAACATTTAGCACTTTCTCAAAACATTTAAAGGGCAATAAATGCACATTTATGATGCAATTGAAATAATTGAACTTCTTTGATTCAAAGAAAACATTAGTGGCTTATTTTTTCTATTATAAACATGTACCCACTTTGAATTCCTTGCCTAAAGACATGCTCAAAATACCTCTTCTCTTGCTCCTCTTGTGTTTCTTGATTTCCTTCATCAATGGCAAAACCCCATTCAATAGGAATCTAATTGAAAATCCGACAATGCAAAATCACTAAAATTGATTCTAAAATACTTAAACTCATACATTTTCTAAACTCCATAAACTAAAATACTTCTAAAAATCCAAAAGATTAAAATGATCTTACCTTGATTCTTCACCAAATAAAGAGATCTTTGACTCAAATGGAAGCTCTTCTCTTTCTCTACCTTTTTTCTTTCTTGAACAACCTCAAAATCTTTTTTAAAAACCAAGAAATGATGAAACCTTAACTATCTTTCCTTCTTTTCTCTCCTCTCCACCTAAACTCTCTTCTTTCTCTCTTCTATTTTTGTTCCTCTATCTCAATTCACGTTTTTCCCCTTCTTAAAATGCAAGACTACATTTCTTTCATCCATTTCTACCAACCTTACGATTACTGTACCGTTTCGGGCGATTTTGGCTGGAACGTATCGTACCGGTCAAAAATGGAATGATACAGGCCACCACAGTATTGGCCTAAAATATAGGTCAGTATCGGTGGTTTTCAGTCGGTACCGGCTGGTACCGTAAACTTTCGAAAGTGGAGGGACTAGATTACAAATTTTTAAAAATCAACCCTAAATTTCCCAACCCCTTGAGCTTTTGGACTATTCTTCAGCCTTCTTCTTCTCTCATCTTCTCACCGTCGTGCCACCTCTTCTCCATTGTCGCGTCGCACCCTCTTCTCCTCTTCTCACTGTTGCATCGCCGTCTCTGCTCTGCCGCTCATCCTCCCTCGGCATCGAAGATGCTTCCTCCTCCACGGGGACCCAAAGACACCACCGGCCACCACCTTCTCTACCTGAAGCCATCGCACTGCAGCACCACTACACCGCACTGAAACCATCGGAGATGCGTCCACACACTGACCCGTGATAAAATCTGATGACCCGCCGAAGACCGGAAGTTGGTTTTTTGAGTTTTTTTTATTTCAAAATTTTCTTACTTAATTAAAATTTTTATTGTGTTTTGGTTGATGGTTTTGGTTGGATGATCCGATGATGCATGGTATTGGAGTTGGTTGGAGTGTTGACAGTGTTTTTTGTGTTGTTGTTGGATGATCCGATGATGCACGAGAATGTGAAATGAAATGAAGTGGGTTGTGTATAAAATGAATTGGAGTGTCCGATGATCCGATGTTGTTGGAAAATGTTGTGTATGAAATGAATTGGGTTGTGTAACTTGTGTATGAAATGAAATTCTGAATATTGAATTGAATTGGTTGTGTTTGTGTATCTAAATTTTGAAATAAATGTCATTTGTGATGGTTAAGGGTTTGGTTCATGTTGTTCGGTTTGGAATTTGGTTTGGAATGAGTCATGATAATTAAGGACATCTAAGCTAAGGTGTAAGAAAAAGAAATTGTGAGATTCCTCACAAGACACAAAAGATAGGCATCATAATTTCATATCAAAAGGAAGAGAGGAAATTAAAGTCTTTATACGATTATAAAAAAGACAACTAATCAATTTTCTAATTATTATTTTCAGATATGTAAAATTTTAAGTTTGAATTAAAATTAAAATAAGACAACCATGAACCAACCAAATTCACCCATTTTGAATTTTGATGCTTTTACGCTTCTTTTAAATCATAAACATTGAGCTAAATTTGTTATTTACCTTATCTTTAAGATGAGTTGTTTGATTGTTTCCTAATTCCAAAATTATTTAGGTTGTGAATTACAATTTTGTATAACAATTACGAGTGTACATTACAAATTCATAAACTAAATAATTGAAATATGAACATATTAAAGTAAAAAATTTTGTAATTGGAATTTGTTGGAATATGGAAATAGAAATTATAGATGTATGTTTTATGAATGTTGAAAATTGGAAATTGATAAAATGAAAATTGTTGATGTATGTTTTGTGATTGTTGGAAATTGGAACTTGATGGAAATGGAATTTGTTGATGTATGTTTTGTGATATTTGTAATTGGAATTTGTTAGAAATTAATAAAATAGAAATTGTTGATGTATGTTTTGTGATAGTTGTAATTGGAATTTGTTTGAAATTAATAAAATGGAAATTGTTGTATTATGTTTTGTGATTGTTGGAAATTGGAACTTGTTAGAAATGGAATTTGTTGATGTATGTTTTGTGATTGTTGGAAATTGGAAATTGCTAGAAATTAATAAAAATGGAAATTATTGATGTATATTTTGAGATTGTTGTAATTGGAATTTGTTGGAAATGGAAATTGTTGATGTATGTAAGTATGTTTTGTGATTGTTGGAATTAGAAATTGTTGAAAATGGAAGGAAATGTAAATGAAATTATGATTGTTTTGTGATTGTTAGAATTGGTAATTGTTGTAAATGGAAGGAAATGAAAATAAAATTATGAAAGTTTTGTGATTGTCAGAAACTTAGAATTGAAAATTGTTGTAAATGGAAATGAAATTATGATTGTTTTGTGATTGTTGGGACTGGAAATTATTGGAATGAAAATGGAATTATGAATGTTTTGTGATTGTTAAAATTGGAAATTGTTGTAAATGGAATGAAATGGAAATAAAATTATGAAAGTTTTGTGATTGTTAGAAACTTAGAATTGAAAATTGTTATAAATGGAAATGGAATTATGATTATTTTGTGATTGTTAGGATTGGAAATTGTTAGCTATTGTTGGAATGGAAATGGAATTATGAATGTTTGTGATTGTTGGAATTGGAAATTGTTGTAGATGGAAGGAAATGGAAATAAAATTATGATTGTTTTGTGATTGTTGGAATTGAAAATTGTTGGAAATTATTGATAATGGAAAAACAATATTGAATGTTTTATTATTGTTGGAATTGGAAAATGTTAGGAATGGAAAAACAATAATGAATGTTTTGTGATTATTAGAATTGAAAATTGTTAGAAATGGAAAGAAGTGGAAATGATATTATGATTGTTTTGTAATTGTTGAAATTGCAAATTTTTGGAGTATGTTTTGTGTTACTTATTATATATGTTGAATGTTTTGAATTGTTAGCTTTTGACTTATACATAATGAGTCATATTATATAAGATAGATATGCATATTGTCATTGTGTACTAAAATTATATGTTATTTATTTTTTTGTACAGATAAATGGAAGGAAGTTCAAAGACTCCCGATTAACCTAGTTTAGGAAGATACAGTGATCCAGCTTGGGCTCACACTGGTTCGATTCCCAATCAAAAGAATCATACCTTTTGCTTATTTTGTAACAAGCATTTGAAAGTGGAGGAATAACTCAATTGAAAAGGCATTTAGCTAGGGTTAAAGGAGATGTGGACGCATGTAAAAAAGTAAGTCATGATATGAAGTGGCATATGAAAACATTGCTTGATGAACATCAATTTGAGAAAGATAGAAGGGGAAGATTGGATTTTGGAATTGGTAGTGGAAGTTCGTTTTCTAGTTTCCGTGGTGATTATGGAAATGTTGAAGGTGGAAGTGATAGTGGTAGTGGTAATGGTAGTATTCCATCTCAGCCTCAAGATCCTGAAGAATCTGATGTGTGGAAGAGAAGAAGGTAGGTGACTAGTTTCTTTGCACCACGAACAACTCCTGGAGCCCAACCTTCAATTCGTAGTGCAATGCAATCAAGAGATGCGACTCCCAATGTCGATATGGTAGTAGCTAGATGGTGGTATGATGCAAGATCGTCATTCAATGCTTCTCACTCTTATTATTATCAACTTATGATGGATGAAATAGCCTCTTATGGTTCAGGATACAAAGGGTCATCGATTGATGACGTAAGAGGTAAACTTTTAAGTTGTGTTATTTCTAAAATTTGAAATTATTTGACTGAAAGAAGAGTGAGTTGGGGTACTTATGGTTGTTCAATTATGTGTGATGGTTGGACAAATAGGAGGCAAGAGCTTATTATAATTTTTTGGTTTATTCTTCAAATGGCTTCATGTTTTTGAAATTTATTGATGCATCTGGACTTATTAGAAATGCTGAGACTTTGTTTGGGATATTTGATGAATTTGTGAATGAAGTAGGGCCCATAAACATTATTCAGTTTATTACTAACAATGATTCCGCTTATAAAGCGGCAGAGAAAAGGTTTCAAAATACCTATAATTCATTTTTTTGGACTCCTTGTCTTACACATTGCATTGACTTAATTTCGATATAATTTCTTATAATTTTCTAATACTTAAAGTTAATTGTTGACTAGGAGTTTTAATAAAACAAGTAGTTCAAATGATCTAATTACCATTGATAATATTGATGTTTTGGCGGATTGAGTTTCTGAAGAACTCAATTTAATTGATGTGAATGATTTGGATTTGGAAGATAATCTTGGATGAGAAAGCATTGACATGTCATTTGGTGCAATAAATTTGAATGATAATGATGATGAAGCTCCTTTCAATGATGAGGATTTTGTACCAAATGATCACTGGGATCAGTACAATTCTAGCGGGTATCCTCCCATTGACGATTAAATTTCAAGTTTTTATTTTTCCTCTTCTTTTAATTTTACTTGTATTTGATGTTTATGTTAAATTGTATATATGTAATGTAACCGTAATATTTTGTTTCAGGTTTATCTTCTACTTGATTGATTCTTCGTCATCAACTCTTTTGTAATATTTATTGTTCTTTTTATCGAATGTTTTGAATCTTTTGATATAATATTATTTATTAAAATGATAAAATTGTATTATTGTAATATTTTAAATACTTTGTATTATTCTTAATTTTATAATTATATGATGATGATTGTCTTTGTTTATATTAATTGTGGTTATTATTTATATGTAAAATATTTAAAATTATTGTTATTTATATTAATTGTCATTATTATTTATTATTAAGATTTGTGAAAGCATGGTTGACGTAAACAGTAAACTAGTAAAGTATACAAGATAACTGCATAATATACCAATATGGACTATTTTGCAATTTTTAAAAATGTTAAGGACTATTTCATAAATTTATAACTGTACAATATACCAATATGAACTATTTTGCAATTTTTAAAAATTTTATGGACTATTTCATAAATTTATAAAATTACCTAAAATGGTACCTAGTACTGTTACAATTCCGTTCCAGAACTCAATTCGGTATCAAGCCCGATACGGTATTCGTAACTTTAATTTCTACCCTTAATGAGTGTGCAAAGCCCACTTTGCCCTTCCTTATAAATCTTATGTCTTTTATGCTTAAATTTCTTGCCAAAAATACCCTTGAACATTCTTGTAACCTTAACACTTTAATTTCATTAACCCATGCAATAAATCTTACTAACTTTGACATAATTAAAATAAATCTAAAATATTTAATCTACCAAATCCTCAAAAATATTTAAATCATGCTTAACTAGAGAAAAAAATCCAGGGGTCAACATTTCTCCTCCTCTTAAAAGAATTTCATCCTCGAAGTTCTTATCTAACTGATCAAAAGGTAGTGGTATGCTTCCTTTTATGCTCCTCCGTTTTCCATTTAACTTCATTACTCAAATAATTTCTTTAAAATCACCCTAGTTAACGGATTCAATCAATCCTTCCATGACTTATTCAGATATCACACTATCTTAACTGTTTCCTTAATATATTTCAGATTACTCACAATTTTTTCGCCTCCCGCGTCAATAATGCCAATATCAGATCATATCGATATTTCTTAACACAATTGCATATAACACATTATGAATATGAGACATCTTTGTTAGTAATACTAACTCATAAGTCAATGGTTCGATTCTTAGTAATTTCATATGGACCAATACAATTCGAGCTTAGTTGATTCTTTATCCTAACTTGGACACATCTTGTATTCAATCTAAACACACCTTTAGGAAGGTGATACTCTCATAAACATTTAATCTTTTGCTTCATAGTTCACATCTCTTTAGTATTAATACATTTAACTCTTATGTCTATCTCAGTGTATCACATGCCTTTGGCGTGGATCCACCTAATTCATTCATCTTTCGTAAATCACTTAAACTGTAATACTGATCGATTTCACTTATCAACAATCTCTCCAATCAATTCTGGCCTTCAACCATTTTTAGGCTTTAATCATCACAATGCAAGATCGAATGACTCTTTCTATCATCTAACTCCTCATACAGTATTCTAATGAAATTACTATGATAAGGATTGTGACACTTAAAGTCAAATAGAACTATACATTGATCTCATGTTCCTATGAAATCCAAACTATAAGCTTTAAGAATATCTCTGATAGTTAAGATCGTCGGCAATTCAAACATTCAGTCACTTGATTCTACATTCTTAGCTGCTAAATGATGTTTCGGCGTATTCCTACTAGGATGTATAACTTACGTTACCATTTTTACTTTTATAACAATCTCTTTGCTCTATCTCCTTTATCGATTACACATACTTCTTATTTCAATCACAAAGTATCATTTTTTCTATTCAAACTCAAAATTCGTATTCACTTTCGATTTCTTAGTAAGATTCACAATTTCTGAATCCTTAATTTGCGCTTGGTTAATCATTTTATGTGAAACTGATCTTCAATTCCATAGCAAATAGTACTTTGATTTGCCTAAAATTCAACTCCACATTCTATGCTCCTTTTTGCACTAAATTTGATAACCTCAATATCTGAATTTGTGCTTCACAACTATTGGGATTTGTGCTTAATGCATTAGATACAACACTAACTTTACTAAGAAATACTTATTTGTACAATCATAGCCTTTTAATACTTACATCAATTGTCTTAGTCTCGTATTCAGTTCTCTCAACTCAATAATTACCTCAAAATTTAATGATCTGTATATATACATATATATATATATATATATATATATATATATATATATATATCCAAGATGTTCCTATACATATATTGTCTCCAAACTTTCAAAGTAATCACTACCATAGCAGCTCTAAATCATGTATCGAATAGTCAACTCATAGGACTTTAGTTGTCTCCATACATATGAAATCACTTTATTATGTTGTATTAGATTTAATCCAAATGTCTTATACAACATCATTGTATACTATAAAATCTCCAAATCCATACGATATAATTCCTCAAAATTCTCTTTACTTTCATTACTCATACAATTTACATGTTTTTCTTTAAGTATTCAAACTATTCTTCTCATCTTTTCGAATACAATTAATATATTATCAAATTTTTGCTTGGATTGCTTTATATCTTCAACATCATAGTACCACCGGGCATTTGTTACTCAAACAAATATTTCAAAACTCCATATGTCCGTGATTAGTTCTCGTAATTACTGAAATAACTAATTCCTTGATGAGGTAACATTATCTCATGTTATTTTCAAATTCCCAATTGACTTCCTTTCTCTAATGATTTTCTCAATTCATTCGATTTCCTCTAATTTCACATTGAATTATTCTACTATCTGCTCATCTATACTAATTTCTCTACACATTTCAATTTATTTTCAATCTTAATTTCTTATGTTTGTAAAACATTCTTCAGGTCAAATTTGTATGTGCTGAACATATTTACACAGAATATAATGTGGGCCTATATACTCCTTATATTAGCAATAATGCCACCTCAATTTTAAGAATCCAATCACGTAGTTGGATACATTACATCAATCATAATATATACACTCTCAGTAGCATATTCTACATTTTATGCTTGTGCCTCTGTCAGGAATAGGACTACAACATTCACTTTTGATTCATTACAGATTCATTTCTTTTTTGTTTTTTCATTGATCATCCTTAATATAAATTATCTGATTTGCTCAATCTAATTCAATAAAATTCTTCTTCGAAAGAAGATTTCTTGCTACTATCATCTATACTATTTATGTAATCTTTATTATCAACTGTTATCATCATCACATTATCAGCCATTCTTAATACCTCAAGAAGGCCAATTTCTATCGTTCTTATAAGGTCATAATGTTCTAATCACCAAAACTCAACATAATTACTGTCGCATATTCTTAGGTGTGTATCATCAAAGTCATCTCATTTCAACATCACTTATACACCAATTTTTCAAGATTTTCCTCTTCTAATATCTTAATGGTTCAACTACCATATTGAGTGCATTAACTCTTCTCATTCAATTCTTCATCTTTTCCTTAATCTCATTCACCCATCAAATCCTATCTTGTATGCATTTCTAACTTTCTCTTTACCATATGTCATTCATTTCATGAATCTTCCATATGTATATCCTTAATAAATTCAAAATTATTGATGCCTACTCACTATGAAATTCTGATCTCAATTCCACTAATATCTTCTTATACCGGATCATAACTCTTATCACAGCAACTAAACAATCATTTTAAATTCCAAGTTCAACTTTTCAATTCCACTTTGCTTGTACACCTTAAATCTTGTCATTTCCACTTACATCTCTATTTCTTCTCAGTCAATTTATGAAAATCTTTTCAAATCCATATCAATTCAAGTATATATCCACAACAAAATTCCGTCACCATATTTACTAACATAATCACAAATATTGAATCTATGTATAACATATCGGACTACATAATATTTCTTATTTATAAATATCCACAAACCTTTCATTTTCTCACATTCTGACAGATCATTATTCTTCTCACTAATTCTATTAGCCCAAATTCTTAACAATTGGTCTTGCTATTGACACATATCTCGAAGGTTGCCCATGCAAGATCCTAATTTTGGGCTTTGATACCAAACATGTAGCACTTTTTCAAAACATTTAAAAGGCAATAAATCATTAAACTTCTTTGATTCAAAGAAAACATTAGTGGTTTATTTCCTTTATTATAAACATGTACTCACTTTGAATTCCCTGCTTAAAGGCTTACTCAAAATGCCTCTTCTCTAGCTCCTCTTGCCTCTTTTGATTTCTTTTAGCAGTGGCAAAACCCCATTCAATAGGAATCCAATTGAAAATATCACAATGCAAAATCACTAAAATTGATTCTAGAATACTTAAACCCATGCATTTTCTAAATTTCACGAACTAAAATTCTTCCAAAAATCCAAAAGATTCAAAATGATCTTACCTTGATTCTTCACCAAATGAAGAGATCTTTGACTCAAATGGAGGCTCTTCTCTTCCTCTACCTTTTTCCTTTCTTGAACAATCTCAAAATCTTTCTTAAAAACCAAGAAATGATGAAATCCTAACTATCTTTCCTTCTTTTCTCTCCTCTCTACCGAAACTCTCTTCTTTCTCTCTTCTATTTTTGTTCCTCTCTCTCAATTCACGTTTTTTCCCTTCTTAAAAAGAAAGACTACATTTCTTTCTTCCATTTCTACCCTTAATGAGTGTGCAAAGCCCATTTTGCCCTTCCTTATAAGCCTTATGTCTTTTATACTTAAATGTCTTGCAAAAAATACTCTTGAACATTCTTATAACCTTAACACTTTAATTCCATTAACCCATGCAATAAATCCTACTAACTTTGAGATAATTAAAATAACTCCAAAATATTTAATCTACCAAAACATCAAAAATATTTAAATCATGCTTAACTAGAGGAAAAAAAATCCGACGGCCAACACAACCCTCACAGTCTAACTCCATTAAACCATTCAAATCCATATCTTAATTCCACTTTTCGACCTAAATCTAATTTCCAACCTCTAAAATGTCAAATTTACAAAAAAAAAAAATTGATCACATAGTCGTTATTTGACTTTTTCGCTACATGAAATTTTGAAACAATTTTTATAATTGTTTTGTTGACCCATCACAAATTCAACCAGCCTTCTCTACATTACAAATTAATGCCCCACCAAATTCTTCCACCTATTCCCACAAGGAAATTATCGAATGGATTCTAGATACTAGTGCTTCTTCCCACATGATACCCAACAACAATATTGTCGATTTCATTCAATCATATCATGTTACTGATCAAGTAGTTGTCCGTAATGGTACTACTCTCCCCATAACCTCCAAAGGTTCCTTATCTTTCCATACAAATCTTCAACTATTACAATTAAATAATATTCTCATTATGTCAAACCTTATTGCCAATTTACTTTATGTTGCTTAATTTGTTAAAGAAATTCATGTTTAATTGAATTTAATCCCTCTGATTATGTTGTGAAGGACCTTTCTACAAAGATTTCACTTCTCATGGGAAACATCCATAATAATCTCTACCCCCTCAAGTTTCCTATTAATTTAACAAATCCATGGCTTTTACTGCTCAATGTGCTTCTTCACACCTTTAGCGTCAACATCTTGGTCATTGATGTACTTAAATTTTTTCAAAAATATTTATGTATGATCTAGTGTCTCGTATGTATCTTCATTGTAATTCATGTCTTCAAAGCAAAATTTGTCGTCCTTCTTTTCATATGTCTACTAGAGTATACAATGCAACTCTTCAGCTTATTCATTGCAACATTAGGGAACCATCACCTTTGTTATCACTTTTTAGTTTAAGATAATTTATAAATTTTATTGATGATTTTGGTCGTTACATCTGGATTTTTCCTTTAGATCATAAGTCTCAAGCATTACAAAAATTTCAATTTTTCAAAACCACTACTGAGAACTTATTGTCATAAAAAATCAAAATTTTTCAATGTTATAAAGCTTTTGAACTCATCAAATGATATTAGCTACTTTTCTCAACACTCATGGCATTTCTTTGGTATTTCTTATCCTCATACTTGACAATAAAATAATATTGCTAAATGTAAAATTTGTCACATTACTAAAATATGAATCACTTTTCTTGTTCATAGCTCTCTTTTGAAGCCATTTCGATATGAAGCCTTTTCCACTGTTATTTACCTTATAAGTTTTTTACCATGATCTACCTTACATTTCAATCTCATCACAAACTATTGTTCAATTCTTCTCCTAATCTTAATCACCATCGTGTTTTTGGTTACCCACGCTACCCTTTGCTTTGTTCACATTAGAATTGATAAACTCACACTCAAATTCGTTCTATGTGTATTCTTAGGCTATGCCTCTAATTATAAATGATACAAATGTTTTGATCCCTCCACACATAATTTCATGATGCTAGATTTCTTGAAACCCAATTTCTTAATCTCTAACCTAACTCCCTTTCCTCTTCTACTACTTCCCTACCTTTACCATTACAAATTCAATTATCATCTACTCCTCCACCACTTTCTAGTTCTCTCTTCTCACTAGCCTAGACTACTTCTGCCTCACCCATGCCTCCTGTACTGTAACACCCCACTCCGGTAAGACCCGAACTCGACATCGATAGTGATATCCGAGTCCGTGCCCTGTGAGAGTGGCGTACTACATCACTCAGTCAAATCACAGTATATATATATATATATATATATTTAAACAAACATACACTTTCATCATATTATGCGGAAAACCATTTGCAAAACATAACTGATAATACAATGATCACGCGGGTCCCTTTTTAAAAAAAACACAATAATAAGATACCAAAGTTATTACACTAATGCAGACGCAACTGACCCCGACCTCTTCTATCTCTCTCAAGCGATCATTTTACGCCCGTCGCCTAACGGGGTATTTTTCTGAGTCCTGAAACATATTTGCAAATTTTGGGTGAGTTTTGCGAACTCAATGAGTGACCATCATCGATGGTCCTCTCAATCAATGCAACAATATCAATACACAATAAATTTTCACATTGCTGCCTATTTTATCACAATTCACAATTCATATACATTTAAACTTTACTTCATAATACACATTCACACTTTTACAGAAACCCACATTCATAATTGATACATACACATCACAATAACTGCCTATTTATTATTGTTGTGGCCGATTGCCTAGATTGTCCCCATAGTAGGGCTCATTAATATCTATCCCTTATCCCACAATGGATACAGGGCTCATTATACGTTGAGCCTGAGGCTCTAAATCCCTTATGAGCTTGAAGCTCATGTTCACACATTGAGCTGAAGGCTCTGATCGGTGGTAACTCTGGTCGATAGCCATTATATTTCAAGCCACAATCAGACACATCACAATTTGTCATAATGTCACAATTAGAAAATAACCCATCACTGTTATCCCATCAATATATGGCCTTTGCCAGACATTCAATCAAATATATCAAAGCAAATACAATATGTAACACTTTTTCAATCCAATACAGTGTTATGAACGAGTGCCTGCACTGTCCCATTAAGGGCTCATTAATTGTTGAGCTAAAAGCTCTGAACTGTCCCATTAAGGACTCATTGATCGTTGAGCTAAAAGCTCTGAACTGTCCCATTAAGGGCTCATTAATTGTTGAACTAAAAGCTCTGAACTGTTCCATTAAGGGCTCATTAATCGTTGAGCTAAAAGCTCTGAACTGTCTCATTAAGGGCTCATTAATCGTTGAGCTAAAAGCTCTGAATTGTCCCATTAAGGGCTCATTAATCGTTGAGCTAAAAGCTCTGCTCGGTGGCTACTCCGGTCATAACTACCAATTTCTATTCATGCATTCATATATGAATTTCATATACCACAATTCATCACTTTATTCACGTATTCCTATATTACAACCACAATTTCACATACCCATAACACTTCTATATCATACACTCCAATACTCCGGCCCTTCTGTCCGAATTTCACAATCAATCACTGTCACACCATTATTTTCCACATAATCATAATCACATAATTATGACACATATAATAATGGGAGGACCATCTAGGTCACTCACCTGACTTCCGCGCTAACACTTGGAAGTCTCTACAACGTCGGTGGGCTGACGTTCCAAAAGTGCATCTATCATAAATCAGAACACATATATTTAACACATTATCCAATTCAGCAATAATGCACATGTAGCAATCTAATAATATGCATTATGCACTTTCGTGACATTCCCGGCACTAACCCAAAAATTTCCGTCATAACTTTTCCTCAATATCAGAACTCAATAGACACTCAAATTATTCAATTTGTTTCAGAAATCTGAAAATCATTGCCCAACATATATGGCCTATCATTATGTCGAAACCCTACTTTACACTAAACTTCCATCCAAAATTGAGAACTTTAAAAGACTGTTTCAACACTCCCCTTTTTCATAAACGTATAGACCCCTCTCTCTAGTTCATAACAAATCCAAAATTATCTCATTTGAATAACGGTATAAAAAGTTATGACTTAAAAACCAAAACATAACTTTCTGGGAACAGTAGCTCGCCGAGGTGAAATCAAACGCCGCCTCTTGCGGAGGGCACAAGTCAGATACCATGCGCGTTTATGCCGTGACATGCACCGCGGCGTGCTCCCTCGCCTGCTTCGCGACGTGCACGCTTGTCTACGTCGCAGTGTGCGTATAAGCACGTCACGACGTGCGAGCCCCGTAAGCTTCCTGAAACTTGATTTTTTTCAACAATTTACAATCAAATTCATCTTTCAAAACCTAACTCATCTTAATCCCAAAACAACACTCATACAACATTTTCCCACTCAATTCAAACCCAGATCATTCACAAAGCATCAAAATTCATCCCATAATTGAAAACCCTAAACCAAAGATATACATAACCCATTCTATCACTTTTAACCCTTAATACATGAATCAATCAACTAATCAAGAGGAAAGAGGTTTAACTTACTTGATCTAGCTTTCAAAAACCTTGAACTCATCGGGAATTTGCCAATAATCCATTCTCTTCATCTCTTCCTCTTCTCTCACGACTTCTTCCTCTTTTCTAATTCAAAAACCCTAATTCCTTCTATTTAAACCCTTTCTAAAAGTGAAAAGTCCATTTTGCCCCTTCCTTTAACCTTAAGCCTTATAATCTTAAGTATCTTATCCAAATTTCCCTTATACCAATTCTTTTAACTTCTCTATTTCAATTTAGAAACATTCCAACTCTTAGTGACTGAATTGAGATCCAATTCTTTCATAATCACTCACTTTCATGGCTATCAACTTCCAATTCAAACAATTTATTCACTTTGACTTTCATAACCTCTCCAAATTTCAATATCTCATGATAAAACAAAATTCCTAAATCATGCCTTTAATTGGAGTGTCAATTAGACAATCATTTTCAGTACCGAAAATCTCATCGGTACCCACTTTGCAATTTTATGCAGAATACACATAAATCAATCCAATTCAATTTTTCAAACACAAAGTTCACATTTTTCACACAGACACATAGGTCAGGAATTGCCACGAGTGCATGTACAATCATGTGCATTTGCAAAAATTACTTTTCATATCTGTATAGAGGTCATTTTATACATGTATGCCGAAATACATGTACAAAATCACAACCCGATCCAAATTTACTATTTTATCCTTTCCTATCGGTGATGGGATGTTACATGTACCCTCTTCCCTGCCTATTCCACTTGCTCTTTAACCATCATCCTCCTCTTCTCTACCAATGATCACTCGCACTCAGGACAATAATCGACCATTAAAATCTTTTCCTGACCACATTACTTTCAACACCATTGTACCTATGTCTCTTGATCTAGACCCTATTTCTTTCACTCAAACAAATAAATTTCCTCACTAGAGACAAGTCATGCTTGATGAATTCAAAGATGTCCGCCACATTACAACAATACTTGGTCTATTATTCCCTCTCACCCTTCCTCCAAGTGTATATATTGTCAATTGTAAGTGGGCATCATGTATAAAGCTTAATCCTGATGGTTCCCTAGGTCGCTATAAAGTTCACCTAGTAACTCAAGGCTATCATCAATCACTTGGTCTTAATTATACTGAAACATTTAGTCCAGTTATCAAACTAACCACCATTGGCCTCATTCTTACACTTGCCTTAGCTAAAAACTGGTCCATTTATCAGCTTGATGTTAACAATGTTTTTCTCCATAGCAACTTACAAGAACCTGTTTTTACACAGCAACTACCTGGTTTTACTTATTTTCATCATCATCATTATGTGTGTCATCTATACAAAGCTCTTTATGATCTTAAGCAAGCTCCTATAGCTTGGTTTCACCGTTTAAGTCATAAACTTGCAGATCTTGGATTCACTTCCTCCAAAGTTGATGCATCTCATTTTATTTACTCCATGTCAACTCATGCCACCTTTCTCCTTGATTAAGTGGATAATATCTAGTAACTGGTTCTTTATAATAATTTATTCAAACCATCATTGATGCCCTTCACTTTGCTTTCATCATAAAAGATTTAGGTCCTTTTCATTGCTTCTTGGAATCGAAGCCACATTTACACCCACTAGCATTCTTCTCACACATTCTAAATACAATCATGACCTTTTTCACCGCACACACCTTGACTCTTTCAAACTTGTCTTCACACCCATCACCCCTCTCTACTACTTTCCAAAAATCACGGCCTTCCTCTTTCTAATCCTACTGAATATCGTAATACTGTTGGAGCACTTCAATACCTCGGTCTAACCAGATTAGATATCCAATTTATTGTTAACAAAGTTTCATAATTCTTATAATGTCTAACTAATGTTCTCTGGGCTGCGGTTAAACGCATTCTCTTCTGTATTTTCGCTCTATCCTGTCTCATGGTCTACATTTAATTAAACCTCCTACCTTAATCATCATAGCTTACTTTGATGTTGATTGGGCTGGGTGTCCTGATCAGGGCCGTTCCTATAGTTTTATAGGCCCTGGGTGAAATTAAAAAAAGGGCCCCAATAATATTATCAAGATCATGATTTATGAAAAACAATTTCTTCGTGCATTTCTAGATGCAAAATCATTAATGATATTATCAAGATCAATATTGTCCAACATATCCTTCTCAATACATAACATAGCTAAATCATTCAACCTTTCTTGTGACATTGATGATCTCAAGTAAGTTTTTAATAATTTTAACTTTGAAAAACTTCTCTCAGCTGATGCTACAGTCACAGGTATAGTCAATAGAATTCGATAAGCAATTGAAACATTTGGATAACAATCTACAGCTTCAACAAATTCTAATATTCCAACTGATGACATTAACTCATTTGGCAAAGTCATTTGTAATACTTTTAATTCAGAAAAAAGATCATCTAAATCCACATCAGACACATTATTATGAGAAAAAGTCATCGTAAAATTAGTACAATATTCTCTTAATTCATTATTATCTAATGACCTCAACTTCTTTGAATCAAATAAAAATCCAAAAATATTATCAAATGTCATTAATTGTTCAAATCTATTCTTTAACGAAGTAATTTTCATATCCACAACAATTAGAAAGTAATTAACCCTGAAAGAATCCTCAGCTGATTGTATTTCTTCGTTATGGTTAATTTCATCAAATTGTCGTTTCCTAATAACACAACGTCTAGTTGAAAATGTAGGCTCTATATTCATCTCAAGCGCAAGATTTTTGGCAATATTCATACTAGAGCTAAACCCTTCATCTCTATATTTCTCAAAAAATACCATCACACCTTCTAATTGCTTTATGGTAGCATTAATGCACAGATTTAGATTGCAACTTTTTACTCACCATGTTAATAGCGAATAAAATATCATACCAAGTAAAAATTCAAAACTCTCAAGTACACTAACCAAGCTTTCTGCTTCACTCTTTGACTTGGCATCATCACAAGATATAGATAATTCTATCAAAGCCAGTCTTATTTGAGGAGCTTGAAATCTAATAGCTTTAACACTTTTTATTCGACTCTCCCAACGAGTGTTTGACAATGATTTTATAGTTAAGCCTAAAACATTATCAAGCAAAACCTTCCACCTTTTAGGAGAACTTGAAAATAATGCATATATACGTTGCACGGCTCCAAAAAATGATACAGCTTTAACACAAGAATGTGCCATATCACTAAGAGTAAGATTAAGATTATGACAAGCACATGACATATATAATGCTCTTGGATTTATTTCTAGTAATCGCTTTTGAACCCCTTGGTGTTTTCCCTTCATATTAGAACCATTGTCATAACCTTGACCCCTTACATTATAAACATTAAGATCAAGAGAATTAAATGCATTCAATAATTCATTGAAAAGTCCTAATCCAGATGTGTCATCTACCTTTAAAAACTCTAAAAAGTACTCCTCTATTTTTATTTTTTTATTTGACATGTTCACACATCGTACTAACAAACTCATTTGTTCTTGATGACTCAAATCTGGGGTACAGTCAAGAATAATAGAAAAGTATTTCGCCTCTTTAATGATCCCTATGATAGAACTTCTAACGCTATGGGCCAATAGAGAAATCAATTCATTTTGAATTTTGTGACCAAGATAATGATGATGAATTTCATGATTTTGAATACGTCTAACATGATCTTGCATTATCACATCAAATCCATCAATCATCTCAATCAATCCTAAAAAATTACCATTACCATCTTGGTAAAGTTTCTCATTGGATCCTCGAAAAGCTAAATTATATTTAGCAAGATATTTCACAACAGAAACTATTCTTATCAAAACTTGTCTCCAACGTTCTTTCTCCTTTGCAATTTCTTGTTGCAAATCTTTATCAACTGTTTGATTTTTGCTTAATCTTACTCTTAATTCATTTCACGTTCTCATATTAGTCATATGCTCAATGCAATTCTCATGTTCTTTGAGTCTCTCACTAAGATGCTTCCAATCTCTAAATCCGTCATTTGCTAATCCACTTTGTTTGTTAGTAGATTTGAACAATTTACAACAAAAACAATATACTTTATCTACATGTTTAGAATAAACCAACCATTTTCTATCCCTAATCTCTTCATTACTCAAATTTCTATAATAATAAGAATATAAAAAATGACGAGAGATATTTTCTAAAGGAAACATAAGATTCAACTCTCTTACATGTCCTTTTTCAACTAAAATATCCCTTGCTTTATTATCAAGATTATCCTAATTTCTAGGATCATAAATGTCCAATATAGGGCTTACTTGCTCAGTATACTTTAAATTTTCTGAAGTGGATGCATTTGGTACATGATCATCCTCACTCAAATTTCTAATATCCTCGTGAATATGAATCTCATCACTTAATTTTTCTTTATGTTGTTCAAAACCACCTTCACCTAATTCCTCAGAACTCTCATTAGAGGAGCCTACTCTTTTAATAAATTTATTTATTGCTCCTTTTTGGGATTCTATCAACTGTGCTACTTGTTTTCTTTTTTTCCTTTTTTCACTTTCAGACAAATGCTTTTTAGGCAACATAATATAAACTAATTATAACACAGTTAGACTAGAAAAGAACAAAAGCACTGATAGAATCGGAAGAAGTATGCAGCACAACCAAACTCCAATGACTTCTCAATATATCACAAAGATATATAAATGGTATTCTATCTCGTGATACAGGAAAATAAATAGAAAAATTATTATTTAATATTAAAAATAAAAACAAAGAGTAAAAATATATTTAAAATTAGAAACTTTACCTTTAAATTATACCTGTAACTCGGATGACGTAATCGTAAAATTTTTGTCGCTAATTTTGAGTTGGAGTATTTTAAATACATATATTGAGAAAATAAAGAAATTAGAAGGTAAAAGTATACTTAAATATTTTAAGACTATTTATAAATATAGGATCACAAAAGTACCTTTACATATAAAAAAAAACATAAATGACTTTAACGTTAAATAACGTTAAAGTCATTTAATGACTTTAACGTTATTTAACGTTAAAGTATTTAATGGCTATGAGTTTTAAGTTTTAACTTTATAGCTTATAGAGATTAGAGAGGAGAGGCCCACGTTTCAACTTAGGGAACAAATCTTTTAAATATCTTAGAAGATTTTACAACATGAAGTACGATCTGTCAACTTATATAATATCATATACAATAGAGGGGGCTGTTGAAAAGGGGGCCCCTCTTATAATGGGCCCTGGGCAGGTGCCCTATCTTGCTGGCCCCTGCCTGGGGCCGGCACTGGTCCTGATGATCGTCAATCTACATCTGATTATTTCATTTTCTTTAATTTCTTAAATTGTTTATAAATATAGTGATCGGTCATAAAGTAAAATACAATTATAACATCACTTTCAATTTCTTTGCTTTATTCTTCCTTTCATTTTTTATTCGCAAATGGAGTCCATCATATTAGAGTACGTGACATTGTTGATAATTTTTTGATTGACGTAGGTTGTTTATTTCTACGCTCTGTACTGTAGATATGCATTTTGAGATAGATTAATTAGATTTGTTAAGTAAAAAGCCAACAGAAGAAGTAAAGAAGATGCGTGTGAGGCTGTGAGCTGACCAGGAACGTGTTTTAATAGATATGTAACGTCTCATGCCAATAATGCTATAATCTGTCTTCAATTTTAACTAGAAAACTGAATTTGAAGTTTCGTGTCCTACAATTTGTAATGATATAGAATTGATATTTGACCGCATCTTCATATCTTTACAATACTCATTATTAAATAGCTGCGTACAGTACTTACTTTCGAGGAAGCACGTCCATAATGGAGACTTACGAAATAAAGTATCACAGGCTTGTTTACTTTTCTGTTGGTAAAAAGATTGAAATTAATATTTAACATTTTATACTTCTAAGATAATAGTTTACCTTTTTCCCAATAGATTATTATAAAAATATAGAAGTTGAATTACAGTAAGTTATGTGAGGCGAATAAGATGAAAGAAGGTTAGTTATTATCTATTATTACCCACCAGGGGTACGTTAACTGTGATTACAAGTTAATCAGCTGGGTGACGGTGAACAGTAGTTTTCAAGGGGTGGCCAATGTTTAGGGCTAATAACACGTGCTATTGCACGTGCCCACACTCCGATTCTCAAGTGCACATCGCAGGCGGACGACAGGTGTTGGGTTTGGGCGATGATAATGCGAGAACACGTGATTACTTAGTTCACATACTGTAACCACCTAATTACACGTGCTGTCCTCTGTCCACTGCAAAATATGCTCTTCATGTTGATTACTTAGTAGAATTACTCCTGTCATTATCTCTTTTTTTTCGGTTTTCATTTCTTAATTTAATATTAATATGATTATATTTTATTATTTATAATAATTAAATATTAAATATAATAAATTACTAAATTCATTCTAACATAAATATTAATTTAATTTAAATAAATAAATATATAAAATTTTAATTATATTAATTTATAAAACTATTATTATTTAGCATTAAATACTTGATATTTACAAAATTTTTATTTCATAAATGACATTTGAATTTTCCATTTCAAACTATTTTTAAAAATTATAAATTTAATTAAATGATTAAATTACGTTAGCCATCATAATTAATATAGGATAATTAAATAGTAAAATAACAATCATAAAGATAAAAAAAATATCATAACTAGTTTCGATCAATGCCGTTATTCATATCTGCACATTCCGTTTGCTGCTTCCTTCAACATAACTCCATAAAGCTCCATATATATATATATATATATATATAATCCCAAAAAAAAAACATATGTAAAACGAAATGGCAAACCAAATTTTCCTTCACGTGCAGATAAGGCCTAACAAAGAGGCAAAAGAAAGATACAGGCCGATAACAAAATGAGGTGGTCATCAAGATGAAGCTATTTACCGATGGGCACGTTATTGACCAAACTTTTCAGGCATTGACCGTTGACTTGAAGTGATCGTCATCGATGGTTGAGTATACGAATCCATTATCCACAAGCGATTGTAATTCTTCCCTGTCAGAGGTCAAGTCGTTCAGTGTTAAATAAAGCATATATCAAAACATGGGAGCTTGGGTACAAAGGGAAGTTAGGAACGCAGAGACAGACATGAGCTTATTCATTGGGATATTTAGCTGCTGAGCAATAACATTGCGATGCACTCCATCCTCATTGGCGCTGTTATGATCAAAAAGATGTGTTAAGAGTTAAAATTCAGCAGGGGCAAATATCCAACAAAGCTAGTATCTGACTAAACAATTGAAAAAGAAGCTCAGAGGTCAAAATGGAAGAATGCGTTCATGTGAATTGTAGAGGATTATCTAGCATTGATTGACTAGCAACCACTAGAATTTGGGGCGCTACCAAGATTCTCACAGGGAAGCCTAACGGTAAGAGTCTCCAACCCCAGGTTTGAAGTTGGGAATTCTGGTTGGGAAGGAACCATTCAACTAAAGTCATTAACCATTACACCTCATCCCCAATTACAATGTCTATTATCGTCAACATATGTTTCATTTTAATCATTTATTCACTGGAGTTGCTGAATCCACAAATGGATACATAGTCAACATATCTTCACATGAGAAGTTCATAATGGCGCTCAATCAACCAAATGTGTGTGCACAAGCACAGGCATGTACATTCGTACTCAATACATCCAAAGAGATAATAAGCTATTGACCAATGATTTCAACGAGTTAAACTACCATATGGATTATGTCAAAGCGAGAACAATGAACAGGCATTGAAGCTGATCCATTGAAGAACAGTGGATCCAACACTAATTTTTCATACGAAATGAATTGAGTTGAGAGTAAGACAGTATCAGCAGAGCCTACATAGAGAGTCCCTGTTCACAAACTATGCTTCTTATTGTCTAAGAGGTTTATTAGGGAAAACGTTTGTATATTTCATGCACCGTGTATCAACATCTATGCCTGTTGGCTATAAATAGAAATTGCAATAAAAAGAAGACTACAGAAAGGAAGAGAATAAAAGCACATCTGTTCATAAGATACTCACAGGTATGCTGGCTGTTGTAATAGATTTAATATCACTTGACCAGCATTGCTCAGACCATCAGTACTAAAATGGGCAGAAAACTGGAAAGAAATGAAAAAAACTTTAAGACTGGCAAATAAAATCATTCAATTTGGCAAAACTACAAGCACATCATTACTTGATTTTGTGGAGAAGCTTGGTATCCCTTTAAAGTGGAACCCATTGCTGAATTTGTCACTTGGGCCTGACTAGGATGACCCTGCAAATTAGAAACCCAATAAAACCAAAAAAAGAATGTAAGAGCATTTTCATCTCGGAAGTGTGTGCGGAGTCGCATGGATTAAAATTTGAAATGATAATGGAAGACCAATACCCGCAACCTTGTATTGTAGAAATGGACATATATACAATCAATAAAGTGGCTTGTCATCTCATTGAAGTCAGTAATAGACCTGAATAGCACATTGAGATTGAAAGTTAAAGCTGCAAAATTAGTGATGTCAAACCTCCAATCCAATTGTTGCGTAAACTAAAATTCGAACACCATAAAGTTGTGGAATGAATTTTTTTAAAAAAAAGGGAAAGAAGATCATCACTAAGAATAATGCTGGTAGATGCAACTAAACTATCTATAGAAATGAAGATTCAAAAGAAAGTTGACTTCTATGAGTTTTTCTTATGAGCAACCAAAGTAGGGCAGTAAAAGGTCAGCTTTGGGCTATTATTTCCTACTTCCTAGACAGCACCAATTTTATGCTCCTTTAAAGAAGATTTGTAAGCTAATGCAGCTAATGCGAGGCAAAAAGAACATTACATGTGGGAGGAAAACCACCCAGTAAAGCAGCAATGTCAAGGTTTCGTTAAAGTCAATCCCCGCAAGGAAATTAACAGGAACATCAAGTATCCACAAAAAGTATCCCCCTTCATGAAAATGTAAGTACACCAAATGGATTCCTTGAATGTAACTCCTTACAGCATCAGGCATAAGAAAGGAAATTATATACAATACCTAATGGAGAAAACATTGATGAACCTTCGACCTTGCAGGCCTCGTAATTGTCCATGAACACGAACATACACCCCTATCCTATAGTACAACACAATTAGCATCCAAGAATCAAATCAAGATATTTGAAGCACATTTTAGTACTAAAATGAGATTCCAATTTCCAAAATTCTAAACTGTAAAAGCTCCTCTGCATGGCAGAGCAAGGGAAATTGAAAGAAAGTTTGAACTGGAAGCTTTCAGCTGATTTCTGATAACAGAAACTTCTCATTTTTACTCAAACTGCTAATTTCTAACTATATGAAGACATCATTTAACAAATTAAATGATAGTAAAGAGTTTATGCACAGACAAAATACAAGCTTGACGTTATTGATCGGATGCAACTAACAGGTGGAACAAGAAGCATACAAGATTCCACCCAATTCATCGACATCTAAGGATTCTTGGATCCTGCAAAACACACAAGAAGTCATTCCCACCTAAAAAATTCAACTAAAAGACTAAACGTCAGTATATATCTACTTCAACATGAAACCAAAAAAAAAAAAAACAGAAAATCTCGAAAATTTTTACCATTTGGTACATTCAATCTGTCCTGTCCCATCATCTACAATAAAAGTGTACTCGCTGGTTTTGTCTTCCTTTTGGCATACCCTTCCCAAGATTGTGACCTATACATGAGCCAAAATTACAATCCCAGGATAGAGAGACAGAGGGTAAGAGAGTTCAATAAAAGGCCAAAATGGGACAAGCCGTACGTTGTTAACTTCAACACCATCTATGACGAAATTGGACTCGTCATTACTTGCCAGCTCGCGTATCTGCTTCACTGTAAGCGGAAGCAAACACCGAGCTTCACGATTCTGCAACAAAGAGTCGTCAGGAAATAAGCAGTGGAGTTGTGTAAAATGCCATATGCGACCTAATAGCCGCCACCATAATCAAGTACACAACTCTTGACTTAGAAGAACAAAATAGGGTTTTTCAGTTAATTTGACGAAAAGGAAAAAATTACTCTGGAGGTAGAGAAAGACGAAGGATCGGGAGTGTGGGTAGTCTGAGAAGGCATGAAGCCGCCGCCCATGAACGCCGCCGCGCTGCCATCAAAATCGTTGCCCCCACCGTACATCTTCCACTCTGCTTTTATTTATTTGTTTTGTTTCTTTTCCTGTGCTCCTTAATCCTTTTCAGTAAATTTTGACACACATACATGCATATATTTTCCAAAATTAGACGTGCAATAATGCCCTCATTTTTCCCGCCAAACTTATTTGCCAACAAATTTAGAAAATATATATATATATATCGTGACATTAAGCTTCGCCACGTGTAATAGGACATACCATGTTATATACGTGAATCATTCAATATTTATCGTCAGTTACCCTCTTACTCTCTCTGACCTATAGCAAACTCTGGCACTCACCTCACCTCTCTTTTTATGCACTCTTATGTATAACAAACTCTGGACCATAGTCGAATGCATTGAGTGAGGCTAATTGATTATGGGTCAGAGCCAGAAACTCTTCCTTCTCACCAAAAAAATTTCCCATCTTTGCAAACCATTTTTCCTTCCTATTTTTATTTCCATCTTCTTCTCTTTCCATCTTTCTCCAATTGACCGGTTTTCTTTCACTTGTTCTCTATTTTCCGGCCACCTTCTTCACCATCCTCCCACCTCTTCTTCCATCTGCATCTACCCTTGTTCAGGGGCTTTGCAGTCCTTTTCTTTTTCCAAATTTCCCGCCCTTCTGTCTTTACCATAAACTCATCCTATATTTCCTGCACTGCCTCTAGAAAGTAGCCTCCTTTTCAAATTAAGAATTACCACCTTAATGACAGATCTGCACCCTCCCAAACTTTTTGATTTTCCCCTCTTCCCTCGCACCTTTCCCCATCCTCTTCTGCAACTCCCATCCCTGCTCCACCGAACCAAAACAATGCAAACCATTCCTTCCCATCAAAAGCTTCTTCAGCCCAGTCATCCTCCCCTCCATTCACTAAAAACAACCGACCCTCAACTTTAGAATTTCCTCCACTGAAACTAGACCCGACAGAAGGTGTATCTTCTATAAGAGCTAAGAGGACATGGAAACAAGTTGTTGGAGATAAGACTAAGTCCTCTTTGGTTTTCTATCCCCTAGTAGAGTTGGAAGGGAAACTCATAGTAGCTCCTACTCTAGAAACTCTACAGGAAGGAGCTAAAACATGGGAGTCCACTCTAGTTGGATTTTTCATGGATAAAAGACCTGCATTTCAAGTGATTCAAGCTTGGACTCAAAGAAATTGGAAAGGGAGAGGCTTAACGGAGGTTATACTCACAGAGGAAGATAATATTATCTTCACTTTCTCCTAAAAAATAGAAGCTCAAAAAATAATTGAAGAAGGTCCTTGACATATTTCACAACTTCCATTCTTTCTACAAAGTTGGTAGTCGGGAATGGAACTAGAAAAAATCAAGGTGAAAAACATACCCTTATGAGTCAACATTCACAATATACCTTTAGAATATTGGACCACCAAAGGATTGAGTATGTTAGCTAGCTTTTTGGGAAAACTTGTATGCATGGATTAGAACACAGTGATGAGGAAAAGGGTTGGGTTTGCAAGACTGTGTGTAAGCATGGACATCTCCAAAGACATGACAGATAACATTCCTATTTTAAGGTTGGCAAATGAGAACTCTCTTAGAGAACAGAGATTCATGGTTACTTACCAATGGAAACCTTCATTGAAAGCTCAAAGAAAGGCATGGAAACCTATTGGGAAAACTTTCACAAGTGGAGATTATTGGGAGATGACTGGAATTGAAAGGCATAACTTGGACAGCAAGAAGGGGGAACAAAAGGCTGAACAGAAAGAAGAGAATCCTAGGAAAAGGATCCCCTAAAAAATTGGGAACTTAGCCAAGGAAAACATGGCCAAAACTTGGATAAAGGAAGTGGAGCAGAATTGATTCCTTCAGCGGACAAAGAAAATATTCAGATGGACAAGGAAGTTAATGGACAGGAAATTGGTGATACAAAAACAAAAGAAGGGGAATTAAATCCCCAACAAAAGGTCCACAACTCTCAACAAGCAGAACCACCGAAAGGTGGAACCTAAGAGGATGAAGAGGTGGCCTTAAGGAAAAGTACTAGGAGCAGTAGGAAAGGCTCCAAGGGTAAGAACAATATTCTATGATAGTGATGGTTTGGAATGTAAGTAGAATAAATAATCTCTCTAAGCTGAACACTTTAAGGGATTTTGTCCTGAGGGAGAAGTCTTAGGTCTTTTGAAAACTAAAATTAGGGAAATAAATTTGAGCAAGTTATGTTCCTTAGGTAGGAAATGGAAAATTTTATCAAACCATCACAGCCATGCCTATGGGAGAATTATTATTGTCTATGAGAAAGAATTAGCGGAGGTGAATGTCATTGAATCAAATCAGCAGTACATTCACATATTGATTTACTTCAGGATGGGAAATTCTAGAGTGTTTGCTACTTTTGTGCATGGCCTTAACCTTAGTTTTCAAAGGATTGAACTATGGAATGCTATTAGCTGATTAAAGAACTCAATAAACTCACAATGGTTAGTATGTGGTGATTTTAACACCACTTCATACAGATCAAAAGCAGAAGGTAATTGCAACTTACGTAATTACTCTTCAAACATGTATGACTGTATACAGGAGGTAGAGTTAACAAACCTAAAATCAGAAGGCTATAAGTTCATGTGGTCTAATAAACAGACTTCTACTTGACATATCAGAATAGGATTGGTGAAAAAGAGAAAACAAAAGTCAATTGGAAGAGTATTTGTCAACCAAAAGAAGAGGGGGGATTGGGGCTAGATTCAATCATTAAAAAGAATCACTTACTCATGACTAAAAGGATTTGGAGGATTCTCAGTGATAAGTAGTCTATGTGGATAAAATGGATTCATGTTTACATATTGAAAGAGAGGAGTTTCTAGGATTTAACTCCCAAAAATAGTTATACTTGGTTCTTCAATCAAATTTTGAAAATGAGGGAGGATGTACAACATCATATTTCTTGCCAAGTAGGTGATGGAGAAAGATTATTTTTGTGGCAAATAATTGGACTAGCTAAGGAGCATTGATCCAAAATCCGTTGGCAAGAACCTTACTCGAAAGGTTTACTAGGAATACTAAGCTTAAAGAAATCATGGCAGATAGAAGATGGTTACTATCACTGAATGAAATCAGAATACTATCTATTCCACATATCCGAAGGCTTGGAGAAAAGGATAATTATTTATGGAAGGGGATTCTAGTTTCAAAAATCACTTTGCAGGAAGCTAAGAAATTGATGGTTGGGACATTGAATCGAGTAGAATGGTATTCTATGGTTTGTAACAAGTTTCTCAGACCTAAAAATAGTTTTCTTCTTTGGCTAGTAATGCTGAACAAACTCAGTACTATGGATAGGTTACAATTCCTGAATTCCTCAAAGATGTGCATTCTTTGTAACCTAAAGGAAGAGACTAGAGACCATATTTTCTTTGAGTGTGATTACTCTAAAGAAATATGGACAAAGGTCCTAAGATTAAGTATTGAGAATCAATTACCGAACAGACTCTATGAGTTACTATTGGAGTTGCCCCACCTATCTGTATCTAAATTCGACAAAGCAGTGATCCTAATATCAGCAACTACTTGCACTCAATAAATATGGAAAGAAAGAAACAAAAGAAGGTTTGAGTAGAAAACTAATCCCCTATCTTCTACTATAGAGCTTATCATTACAAGCATAAGAAAGCAACTGATCACAAACCAGTTGAACTCCAACTGTAGTAGGGGAATAACTCTCACATGGAGAATCTAGTCCCCGATCCTAAGTTTTCCAGCAATATAGTTTCTCAATCATCTCAGGCAATCTAACCAAAATAATCAATAGAGAAGGTTTAGGGACTAACCTGTTGGAAGCCAAGCAACCCTCTTCTAAGTTTTCATCTCAATTAGATGTGGAGCTACAAGAAGAAGACCAAAGTAGAAGAAATGAGCAAACAGGAAAGTGCTTCTTACCTAGGAGAGATCTTCTTTAGCACCTCTTAATCGTCTGATCATCCATCAGGCACGTTTGAAGATTTAGGGAATAACGTAAGATTTGAGTTGAAAGATCAGCATTGAGGAATTACACGCAAGAGGACTTACCATGGGTAAAACTCTAAGCATATGGAAGAAGAAGGAGACGGCCAGAGAGCCAGCAGCACTGAGTCCTCTTCAGTTCCCATTTTCTCTAATCAATAAGCTTTAGAGAGGGACGCGAAAGAAATGATTTGTTATACCCTAATTGGAAACTCATATCCATTTCCTAATGTGTAGTCGTTTCGGTAGATACTCAAATCCTATGGTATTGTCGTTTTGTTTGAGCTTTAAGTGGGCTTTGAAATAGACGGTAGTGATTAACTGTGAAGGGTTTTGTAACCAATTGGCAGACCACATATTCTCATTATTCTTTAATACAAGTTTAAATTTAAAAAAAAAACTCTAGACCATAGTTAGTCTGGTTGAGACTTGGAATCAGAATGGCGAAAGGAATACAAGTAGTGGAATTGCGATGACTAGAGGAAGGAATGAAGATATTGCTAGAAACCTAGGTGAGAAATGAAGAATTGCTAACGGATAATCAAGTGAGAATGGACAAAAATGAGAAGGAACTTCGAGATCTGAACACTACAAGAAAACAAGACATTTTGCGAAATTTAAAAAATTCTGTGACGATTTAAAAAATGTCACAAAAAATGTCGTAGAATGTGATGTAGGCAAAAGGTTTCTGCGACGTTTTATGTAAAATGTGATGAAAAACACTAACATGCTGCAATGTTTATAAAAACATTACTAAAAGTTTGGAAGTTCTGCGACGTTTGTAGAAAACATCGCGGATTCTTTCTTAGAAACATCGCAGAATCTTTAACATTCCACGACGTTTTTAAAACGTCGATGAATGTGAAAGAATCCGCAACGTTTTATGAAAATGTCGTGGAGTATGTACAATCCGTGACGTAAAAACGTCGCAGAGTCTGTAACATTTCGCTATGTTTGAAAAACATCGTAGAATGCCTTAGAAAAACGTCGCAAATATTTTTTTTCATTTTTCTGACAATTATTTTAATATAATAATTTTTCAATTTTAATAATTATTTTTTTTTATTTTTTCATTTTTAAAAAAATATTAATTTGATAATTTATGAATTTTAATAATTTTTAAATAACAAATTTTTAAAATCTTATTTATTGAATAACCATTCAATATTATTTATGAATTTTATTTATTTAATAATTCTTCAATTTTAGTGTATCATTAATTTTAATAATTATTCATGTATAACAAGAATTTCATAAGTGAAGACAATTTATTACTCCTCCTATTCAAAATAAGTGTCATTTTAGAGAGATTTTAATTATTCAAAATAAGTGTCGTTCACGATTTTTCATATATGTTTATAATTTTATTTCCAAAATTATCCTTTAATTTCTCTCACATCCTAATTATACAGATTACATTTTCAAGACAATTCATCATGCAATTAATAAGGGTATATCAAGCATTTCACTAGCTTTCTTAATAAGCGTGCATATCTCTAAAACGACACTTATTTTGGATAGGAGGGTGTATTTATTTGCAATTTCGAAACATGTTATAATATAAAAATTAATATAAACAATACATCATAAGTGTTTAATATATCAATATGAGTACATATATCTAATTTAAACGAATATTATGTGTAGAATATAAAAGTTCCAAAAGCTTTTTTGTTGTTTGATTTTGAGAGGTAATTGATCCTCAATTTGTTCATCTTTTTTATTCAATTCATCGACTTGAGACTGTAATCCCTAGTTAACTTTCTTGGACTCCTCTAGTTCGTCTCAAAGTCTCCTTTTGACCGAAATCTTCCCTTATGGTCGAGGCCTAACTCCCATACTAACGACGTAATTTGATCTAGTGCCCAAGACTATGTCGCACACTTCAACCACTGTCATCGGATGACCTTGTTTTATTGAATTTGCTAGTTCCTTACATTCAAGGTATAACTCTTCAGTTTCTTTACTCAATAATTCATGAAAGGCACCCATAATAGCATCTCTGATGCCTGTAGGAGGAATCCTTCTATCCTGATTAATTGGAAAATCATTTAAGAAAATACCCACATCATTAAGCAAATCTTGCATGCCATCATCCTCCTCATCACCATCACCTTCATTAATATCATTGCTCGTCCCATCTATGTCTACATTTGCAGCGTCAAGCCTTTCTTCCTTAGAGATAAATCTATATTCTGGCAGTTCACCATGTAAAACCCAGCGGGTTTATGATTGGTCTATGCCAAATCACATTAAATGTTCAAAAACATTCATCTGAGACCTCATATAACAAATCATGCAACGTGCACAAAGGCATGAGATTTCACACTCTTTGCACTTTTTTTTAGCCACAAAATTTATAAACATTCTTACTCCATCAATGTATTCACGGGAAACCCAAACACTGCTCATCCAACTTTTATCCATAGAGCAAAAAATACCTATTAATTCAATATAAGAATGAGAACATGATGTTATGTTAGTGGCAAATCAACCATAACCCAGACATAATATTTATAGTAAACAATTACTATAAATGGAAAATCTATAAGGAACTGCGACATTTCAGTACCTGCTAGTGCTGCCTGAAGCACTCCGAGCACTAACTCGTGCTGTTGCAAGCAACACTAGTGCTGAATTGCTACACCTTAGTGCGTGTAGCACCCTCTTACCATAGGGTACGCACCGGGACGCCTGTGGGTCATCCCGAGACATATCCTACAATAAGGGAGGCTATGAGCAGTCAGTCACTACAGTACTTTCATGACATCAGTAATAAAAGTCGCTATATAAAAGTCACTATATTTTAAAACCAAGATACTTTCTCATTTCAAATCATCAAACATTAATATAGACAAGTCCATCAGATTTCCACTGTCTAAATACATTACTCCAAAAAGGAAACTGATACAAAAAAATCTAACTAGGTCATCCTCAAAACAATCCCAACTGATCGACCTGTGTGCCATAACTTCTCTTGCCAACGCGCTCACACGGCAGAAAAAGTCTATCTCTAGAGCTAGGAGTCTAATCTATCGATCCTGAAAAATGTAATGCAATTTTAGGTGAGTTTGCGAACTCAATGAGAAACCATCATCGATGGTTCACTCAATTCATGCATTACGCAAATAGCGTACAACATATCACAATAACACATTCAGAATACCATAGCAATTTTCAATTTCTCATACAATCACAGAACTCAGAAACTTCGCAAATCAGTTATCACAATTATAGCATGCACTCTTGCCTATTTTCCATTCACTGAATTCAATCCATCATAATGTGTATGCAATGCATATGTGACTCTTTCCCATTTTATTACAGTGTTGTGACCGAGCGCTTAAACAGTGTACAGTGTTCAGTAGACGCGTCTAGGGAGTAGGAGAGCCCTCTGGGTATGCACTAACTCCCTTCGAGTTCGAGGCTCGTTTCAAGATGTCGATGGCACTCAGTCACAACTATCATTATCTGTTCATGCATTTGTGTATGAAATGCAAAATGCCCAATAATTCACAGTCACATTGCCATTACAACCTATTCATCACTATGTATTTTGGTTAGCCCGCCAAGCATATCATCATGGAGCATATTCATGTATTTTGGATTTACACTTTATTTTGTATTTTGCTATTTTGAGAATACTTGTTTAATTTCCTTTGGGTTGTTATGGCATGAAGCCCCTTGGTTTATGGGGTGTTTAATTCATAGATGGAATGCATGTGTAGAATGTGTGTAATGTTTGTGTGAATCGAATTATGTATGGATGTTGGGATCGGGTCCGATAGGTTTGGGAGCTCGTCACTGGCACCGCCCGAGGGGCCACCTCGGGAATAGGGATCCGGGACCCGACCCCAACAAAATCAAATTGTTGTTAGATGCCTCTTAAGGGTGACAGTCCCTTGGGCATCTCCTCAAGAAAGAGATCTGAATAGTCCTGTAAAAGAGAAGCAAAAAAACTAGGCAAAGCATCAAGAGGGTTAGTGTCAAAAACTAAACACTCTATATCTCACTACTACTAGTGCTCTTTTCTCTCCACTTACTCTCCTCAAGTCTTTTCCTTTAACAAACAATGTCACTTTTCTCTCTTTTTTTTTTGCTTTTCTTTTCTCTTTCTGAGCTCTTCTCTCCTACAAATGCCACTTTCTTTTCCTCACTTGTGCAGTCACTCACCGTTGGGTTTTTCTTTTGGGCCTCTTTTCTCTCTTCTTTTTTTTGTTCTCACTACCCAAACCCTTCTCACTTTTACTTGATTTTATCTGGTCTAGGTACAATTCATGAGGTGATAAAAGTAGTTGAATGAAGTTCCTACCATTAAACTTAAAGGAATACCTACTGGTATACCTATCATGTGCTACTCTCTTGTCAAACTGCTAAAGTCTCCCAAGTAACATATGACTAGCCTCTATTGGTACCACATCACACAACACCTCATCCTCATATCTCCTTACTGAAAATGGCATTACAACCTGCCTAGTCACCTTCACACCAGCACTATCATTGAACCACTGTAAATTGTATGACTCTGATGTTTCTTGCATGTCAAACCCAATTTCTATACCATAGTCCAACTAGCTGCATTAGTGCAACTACCCCCATTAATGATCAAATTGCATACTTTATGTTGGGACCCGATCGCAGAACTGGATCCCAACCGGAAAACGAAACGGAAGCGATCGAAAACAAGCGAATGCACATCGGATAATTCGAATCCGAAGGCGACACAAATAGGAAAATGTCGAAACCAATAGTAACAATGAAATCGAATAGCAAAACGAAAGTGGAAGCAAATCGAAATCGAAAATGAAAATGAATGAACATGAATCGAATCAAAGAAAAGAAACTAAACATATGGCGAAATCAAATCAAATACGAATCAAATCACAAATCGGAAGCGAATGACTCGAAAGCGAAGACATAAATCGGAAGACAAAGCGAACGAAAGCGAAACGAAAACTTAACAAAGCGGAGCAAATCGAATTCTGAGACAAAATGAAAACGGATCCGACATCCGAAAATAATACTCTTTAGAAAAAACGTCACATTGGAAATCCTTAAGACTAAACCAAATCCGAAACCAGTGTAAACTTTGTCTTTTCTTTTCTTTCGTATTCGCTTTATACAATCTTAGACAAACAAAAACTCAAATCATAAAATTTCTCATAATCATGCTATATCTTGTTCTTATTAACAAAAGCATAAATCACATTCTTATCTTTCTTTTATCATAAAATTCTGGCAGCATAACGACTGCTTTTCAACTAACCCAAACCTGCAAAGTGTTTAAATTACACTTCTATATTTCTCAAGCAACAACCAGTAATCATCGGACTCCCCGTCCGGAAAACAAATCACATTATCCAATATCCAAAATACATTCCTTTATTCACATTCATACATACACAAATCATTCCCATTTCTCAATTCAATATACAATTTCATAATTCATTTACACAAACCGTAATTCATTTTTCCATTCTATGTACAAATCCATAAATCAATTTCATCATAGTATACATGCTATACATAATCGAACAAACGGTCTTGACAATCTTTCATCCGATTTCCCGCTCAAATACCTGGAGATGGGGATGAAAGAGGGGCGGGGGTGAGCTTAAAAAGCCCGTGGGTAACATGCTTATAATCAATCATAAGCAAAACCATTCAAAAGTTTACTGTCAGAGAAATTTTTTGTTGAAAATCCATAAAACGCTTGTTTTCCAAATTCTCATCATGTATTCAAATTCATAAATCGCAAAACATGAATGCATCATCTTGTTCATAAATCACAATTTCATAATTCATAAATACAATACACATCAATGCAAATGCACAATCAAATGGCTCGAGAGTTTCGTGAACAAAACAGAGAAACCGAAGTTTACTCCGTGAACGAAACGAGTCCATTTTCGGATCTCGTGGGTCACAAGCGGGCAGCCAGGAGAAGGCTTAACATCGACGTGCACGTGACTAACGAAACGGTTCCTCTCTTGCCCAAACAAAACACATAAGCAATGCTCAAAATCATTTCATCAAAATGAAATGCTTTCATACTTAATTCAATCATTCTCAAATTTATATTCTCATGATTTTTCTTCTTTCCATTCAATCCAAATGCCATGCTAAAAGATAAAGCATAATCACATCACAATGCATTTTCCACATCATAGCAATTCACAATCTATCAAATCAAATCCAATTCATGGAGCATATGCACACATATAAGCAAATTCTTTTAAATTGTGTGAAAACGATATATGCACAATTTTGAAATTCTTGAAATCATTTTATTCTCTCAATTTGGGAAAATTTTTAATGGCTTATTATTCAACTATAAACATGAAACCCACATGAATTTCCTTGCTTGGATACATGCTTAAAAGATGCCTCTCCTCGTGATCCTCTTGCCTTCCTTGAATTCCTTTAACAATAGCCAAAAATATTCCATTCAATCGGAATTCCAATTTATAATCAAGTAAAATGAAGAAATTTGACAATACTTTCTTCTAGAAACATTTTCCCCTTTTTGTCTTAAGTTTCTATTGACTCCAAAATCATTCAACTCATTTCAGAAATCCGAAAGTTATACTCCAAACTTGTTGGGACTATTTTTTTGCTAAAACAATAATCTATACCCAACTTCCGACCAAAATTTAAGGTTCTTAGAGACTGAATTTCAATTTTAGCTCTATGCCTCTAGTTCACAAAAAATAAAAAATCACTTCATTTGGACATCTGCATCAAAAATTATGGCCAAATTATCGAAATGTATCTGTTTGAAAATGGAGCTTGCCAAGGCGCATGAGAGCTCGCCATGACGCATAAAGTCGAGCTTGCACGCAGAAGAAGGCTACGCCGCCGCAGTAACGGCCGTCGCGTGCAAGGGCGTACATCCTCTCAAGATGCTGCGACGCACACTTATGTAGACGCCAAGACGCCACGGCGTGCTCTTGAGCACTTCACGACGTGCGGGTCGGGGAACGCCTCTCGAACCTGACTTTCTCGCTGTTTCTCATCTTCAAACTTCCCATCTTTCACAAACAACTCATCTAAACCTTAAATCATCATTCCTACTTCATTCTAAACTCATTTCAAACCCAAAAATCGTTCACAAACATAACAAAATCATTAAACCTACGACACCTTCCACCGAAAACTCATTTCATACATTTCACTACATTTTTCACTTTTATCGAACACTAAAAATGATTCATTCAACAAATCAAGAAGGGATGATACTTCTACTTACTTGTTTAGCTTCAATTCTTCAAAATCGTCAAGCCCTAGCTTTTTCCTCTTCTCTTCTTCTTCCATGGCTTCCTCTCTTCTTTTTCCTTCTCATTTCTCATTTCCTTCTTTTATCTCATACTCTTAATGAGTGGGGAAAGTCCAATTTGCCCTCCCACATAACTCTTATAACTCTTAGTCTTAGGTAACATGCCCAATTTGCCCTTATATATTCTTATAACTTTAATACCTCAATTCAGAAATTACAAATCTTAGGAACTGAATTAAATTTCGTTTCCTTTAAATAATTTGCAGTCCCATGTCTCTAACTTATTTAATGGATCTCTACCGATCAAGATATCGTCAAACCTACTGAACCATGCTCGAAAAATTTCTAACTCACTTTGACTCAATAAATCTCTTTCAATCTAATCTCAGAACAATCACAATTTCCCATCATGATGTAGGTAATTGTCTTAGGAATTCCAACGCTTCAAAAGTCGGATCAATTGGATGTCGGACAGAAAAGTTAGAAGCAAAAGAATGAAAGAGGACTGGTCACCCAAACAGTAACAAAATTTCTATCTTTCCATGACAAAGTCCAAAAATGGCATACTTCATATCAATGAAAAGATCAGAATATAATCTAAAACATTCATGAAGAACTCAAAAGCAATTGCAACCTCTAATAAGGTCAATTTTTCGATCGAAGCTTTTGCCCAGAATGTGTCATCCTACAATTCACCCAAACTTATAATGTCATATCTCCCAGATTCCATAACCAGAATAACAAATTATACATCATTGAAAAGCTAGGATCATCTTCTATATCTTTCATGTAGATCACTGAACTCAATTCAATTGCCTCAAATCACATTACACACCTAAATGTACACTTATGAACATTTTCACAAATACTCAACTTTGATTAATCATAACTTTCACTTTCGATATCGAAAAATACTAAACTTTATGGCGACTCAAAGCTCTCAACAGGAACTACAGCTTTCATAAAGATCATTTTCTCAAATTCTGCTTAAGTCAAAAAGTCAACTCTCTCTATTCCAAAAAGTCAACTTCCTCAATTCCTCAAATTCTCACTCTTCCACTATTTATTTCATACTCTTCAACTCCATTTCCATAAACTCATTCACTTTAATTTTTTCTAATAAATATTTCATAATACACACAAAATTTACTCAGAACCTCACATCAATTTCATTAAACTCAAAAACACCCATTTCATGTATTAATCCCAAAATATAATCTTAATTTATTCAAACTAGCATTGTTCACATCAAACCTTAAACATAATCATTCAAATTCATGAATTTTCTCTTCCCTTACACATGACTAAGTCACCTCAATGTTCTCGTTTAATATCAAATTACCATTCACAAACCTGAGAAAAGTTCGGGGTCTAACATTTCTCCCCATCTTAAAAGAATTTTGTCCTCGAAATTCCTACATGAGTAATCATCAAGTAACTTATTCTCTCAAATAATTTTTTTCTGAAAGATCATAGTCACTTACTTTTTTTTATCTAATTTCTCATCATACATATATCTCAATTTATTCACAATCTTTCACTTCTTGTATCTAATACCACCAATACCATGTCAACATTGCTATATCCACAAATCAATGTTTCTTAATCTATTTACACAAGTCAATGGTCCAATTCTTAATAACCTTAATATGGACCAATCATCATTCAAAAGCAACTTTTTGAACTTTTATACATATATCTCTATCATTTATCTCATCTTTCAAGTATTCCGTTATTGCATCTCATATATATTCGAAGTCAAATCATCCAAATTCATCATGACTTTCTAATCTTACTTTCCATACACAAAATCTTAAAATCAATCATACTCTTGACACTTAAATCAACCGTCACTTTAATTCCTCGAATAATTCATGAAAACTTATTCACATCAATATCACATTCTCACTAATTCAATCACATAACTCATCACTTCAATCAAACAATCATTTAGATTCGTCAAATAATTCATGACAAAGACAAACACATCATGCACACCTTCTCACAAGATCAATCTTATCCTCACAAGCTCTTATCCATTTCTTACTCATACACATACGCCCATAACGACTGCTTTTCAACTAACCCAAACCTGCAAAGTGTTTAAATTACACTTCTATATTTCTCAAGCAACAACCAGTAATCATTGGACTCCCCGTCCGGAAACCAAATTACATTATCCAATATCCAAAATACATTCCTTTATTCACATTCATACATACACAAATCATTCCCAATTCTCAATTCAATATACAATTTCATAATTCATTTACACAAACCGTAATTCGTTTTTCCATTCTATGTACAAATCCATAAATCAATTTCATCATAGTATACATGCTATACATAATCGAACAAACGGTCTTGACAATCTTTCATCCGATCTCCCGCTCAAATACCTAGAGATGGGGATGAAGGGGGGGTGAGCTTAAAAAGCCCGTGGGTAACATGCTTATAATCAATCATAAGAAAAACCATTCAAAAGTTTGCTGTCAGAGAAATTTCTTGTTGAAAATTCATAAAACGCTCGTTTTTCAAATTCTCATCATGTATTCAAATTCATAAATCGCAAAACATGAATGCATCATCTTGTTCACAAATCATAATTTCATAATTCATAAATGCAATACACATCAATGCAATTGCACAACCAAATGGCTAGAGGGTTTCGTGAACAAAAAAGAGAAACCGAAGTTTACTCCGTGAACGAAACGAGTCTATTTTTAGATCTCGTGGGCCACAAGCGGGCAGTCGGGAGAAGGCTTAACGTCAACGTGCATGTGACTAACGAAACGGTTCCTCTCTCGCCCAAACAAAACACATAAGCAATGCTCAAAATCATTTCATCAAAATGAAATGCTTTCATACTTAATTCAATCATTCTCAAATTTATATTCTCATGATTTTTCTTCTTTCCATTCAATCCAAATGCCATGCTAAAAGACATAGCATAATCACATCACAATGCATTTTCCACATCATAGCAATTCACAATCTATCAAATCAAATCCAATTCATAGAGCATGTGCACACATATAAGCAAATTCTTTTAAATCGTTTGAAAACGATATATGCACAATTTTGAAATTCTTGAAATCATTTTATTCTCTTAATTTGGGAAAAATTTTAATGGGTTATTATTCAACTATAAACATGAAACCCACCTGGATTTCCTTGCTTGGATACATGCTTAAAAGATGCCTCTTCTCATGATCCTCTTGCCTTCCTTGAATTCCTTTAACAATAGCCAAAAATATTCCATTCAATCGGAATTCCAATTTATAATCAAGTAAAATAAAGAAATTTGACAATAATTTCTTCTAGAAACATTTTTCCCTTTTTGTCTTAAGTTTCTATTGACTCCAAAATCATTCAACTCGTTTCAGAAGTCCGAAAGTTATACTCCAAACTTGTTGGGACTATTCTTTTGCTGAAACAATAATCTATACCCAACTTCCGACAAAAATTAAGGTTCTTATAGACTGAATTGAAATTTCATTTCTCCACAAAACGTGTAGCTCTATGCCTCTAGTTCACAACAAATCAAAAATCACTTCATTTGGACATCTTCATCAAAAGTTATGGCCAAATTACTGAAATATATCTGTGCTGAAAAACTGGAGCTCGCCGCGACGTGCGAAGCTGGAGCTCACCGCGGTGAATGGCCCGTGCGCCGCGACGTACATCCCTCTCGCATGCCGCGACGTGCACACTTATGTGCACGCAACGTGCACGCCTTCGCACGTCGTGGCGTGCTCTTGAGCACGTCACGACGTGCGGGTCAGGAAACGCCTCCCGAACCTGACTTTCTCGCCGTTTCTCATCTTCAAACTTCCCATCTTTCACAAACAACTCATCTAAACCTTAAATCATCATTTCTACTTCATTCTAAACTCATATCAGACCCAAAAATCGTTCACAAACATAACAAAATCATTAAACCTATGACACCTTCCACCGAAAACTCATTTCATACATTTCACTACATTTTTCACTTCTATCGAACAATAAACATGATTCATTCAACAAATCAAGAAGGGATGATGCTTCTACTTACTTGTTTAGCTTCAATTCTTCAAAATCGTCAAGCCCTAATTTTTTCCTCTTCTCTTCTTCTTCCACGACTTCCTCTCTTCTTTTTCCTTCTCATTTCTCATTTCCTTCTTTTATCTCATACTCTTAATGTGTGGGGAAAGTCCAATTTGCCCTCCCACATAAGTCTTATAACTCTTAGTCTTAGGTAACATGCCCAATTTGCCCTTATATATTCTTATAACTTTAATACCTCAATTCAGAAATTACAAATCTTAGGAACTGAATTAAATTTCGTTTCCTTCAAATAATTTGCAGTCCCATGTCTCTAACTTATTTAATGGATCTCTACCGATCAAGATATCGTCAAACCTACTGAACCATGCTCGAAAAATTTCTAACTCACTTTGACTCAATAAATCTCTTTCAATCTAATCTCAGAACAATCACAATTTCCCATCATGATGTAGGTAATTGTCTTAAGAATTCCAACACTTCAAAAGTCAGATCAATCGGATGTCGAACAGAAAAGTTAGAAGCAAAAGAATGAAAGAGGACTGGTCACCCAAACAGTAACAAAATTTCTATCTTTCCATGCCAAGGTCCAAAAATGGCATACTTCGTATCAATGAAAAGATCAGAATATAATCTAAAACATTCATGAAGAACTCAAAAGCAATTGCAACCTCTAATAAGGTCAATTTTTGATCAAGCTTCCTTGTAATGTGTCATCCTACAATTCACCCAAACTTATAATGTCATATCTCCCAGATTCCATAACCAGAATAACAAATTATACATCATTGAAAAGCTAGGATCATCTTCTATATCTTTCATGTAGATCACTGAACTCAATTCAATTGCCTCAAATCACATTACACACCTAAATGTACACTTATGAACATTTTCACAAATACTTAACTTTGACTGATCATAACTTTCACTCCCGATATCGAAAAATACCAAACTTTTTGGCGACTCAAAGCTCTCAACAGGAACTACAGCTTTCATAAAGATCATTTTCTCAAATTCTGCTTAAGTCAAAAAGTCAACTCTCTTTATTCCAAAAATTCAACTTCCTCAATTCCTCAAATTCTCACTCTTCCACTATTTATTTCATACTCTTCAACTCCATTTCCATCAACTCATTCACTTTAATTTTTTTCTAATAAATATTTCATAATACACACAAAATTTACTCAGAACCTCACATCAATTTCATTAAACTCAAAGACACCCATTTTATGTATTAATCCCAAAATATCATCATAATTTATTCAAACTAGCATTGTTCACATCAAACCTTAAACATAATCATTCAAATTCATGAATTTTCTCTTCCCTTACACATGACTAAGTCACCTCAATGTCCTCGTTAAGGAGAAAGAGGAGCATGAGGGGACTGAAAAGGTATTGAACACGTAGAAGGAAGAATACGTACCCCTTCCTAGCATTTTTTTTACAAGTAATAATAGGGATAGAGACTAAAAGGATACTATAAATAGATGATAGTGAAAGGTAAGCATCAAGGAAGAACATTACAAATCTTAATCGACAGTGGAAGCACCCACAATTTTGAAGCCATCACCAAAAGGAGCCAGGGAGAAATATAGGAGGTGTCAGCATTACACATCACTACTGGAATCAAATTAAAATTGAGATGCCTTCAACTATATAAAAGGTTCACATAGAGTATGTATGGAACCAAATTTGTGATCAACATATGGGTGATAGTTCTAGAAGGTCGTGATCTTATATTGGGTGTGTAGTGGCTTATAAAACTAAACGATGTGCTTTGGAACTTTCCAACCCACACTATGATATTAAAATAGGAAGGCAACTGGGTTACATTAATAGAGAACCCTTTTAAAGAAGACAAGATCGTCTCTAGTAAAGGATTTGAGAAATTACTAAAAAGGAATCTTCAAGGAATGTTGTATATGTTAGAACTCCCATATCCACTAGAATGTCACATTTAGGATCTCACATTAGAAGATCAAACGGAGACATGTAGAGAACTTGATAAACTATTATAGTAGAATTTGAAGAAGTACTCAAGGAGCTAAACACCTTATACCTAAGTCAAAATTGCGATCATCTTATTAGGCTAAAGGACAGAATAGAATCCATTAATATTTGGCCCTTTAGATATTTAGGAGAGTAAAAAGACACGATAGAGAAAGTCATACAAAAATTACTTTGACAGCAAGGGTTCATTCAAAGAAGCGTTAGTCCACACACATCTCCAGTAGTATTGGTAAAGTAGAAAGATGACTTTGGCAGATATGTATGTTATTGAATATATAAAACCAATTAAGTTGGCCTCACATAATAACTTAAGCTATTGTGGTGAAACGGTCACTTAATATGGTATCAAAGCCTTTGTGACCAAGTGGTCGTAAGTTCAAATCCTACCACCCACCTATTATTTAGCACAAGGTAGAGTGAGCCTGTGTAAGTTTCAAGCCTAAAGGGCTTTCATGTGAAGGGGTGTGTTAGTGAATATATAAAATCAATTAAGTTAGCCTCACACAATAGCTTATATTATTGTGGTGAAACGGTGACTTAACAATGTATTGATTACCATAAGCTCAACAATAATACAGTGGACAAATTCCTAATATTGCTGATGGAGAAGCTTTTGGATGAGTTACATAGGGTGAATTGGTTCTTGAAGTTGGATATCAGAGCGGGGTATCATCGAATCCACATGATTGATGGTTATTTCTAGTTTTTTTAATGATGATATTATAATATACAACAATTCTTTTTCGCAACACCTGGAGCATTTGAGATAAGCTTTGAGAATTCTTCAGGCCAATAAACTTTATCTCAAGGGAGATAGGTGTAGTCTTAGGACTAGACAAATTGTTTATCCAGGACACTTATTGTTAGATTAAGGTGTAGCCACTGATACAAAGACAACAGAAACCGTTCGTAGGTGACAAACTCCAAGGACTCAGAAGGAACTTAGGGGATTATTGAGTCTTATAGGATATTATAGGAGGTCTGTGAAGAACTATGCGCAAATAGTGAAACCTATGATAGAAATGCTAAAGAAATAAGCTAATGTAGATGGAGACCGAACAGAAACCCAACAACAAACATTTGATCAACTTAAAGAAGTTTTAGGGAATACGTCCATATTGGCGATGCCTGATTTTTTGCAATCGTTCACAAAAAAAGTGGATGCCAATGGAATAGGGATAAGAGCCATTCTTTAACATGTGAAATACCCAATCACCTATCTTAGTCAAACCTTTGCAGCGAAGCACATATGACTACTGACTCAAGCCATTGAGCACTAGCATCACTATTTGAATGGGTAACATGGGCTTATTATGTATTTCGAATTGAACATGAAAGGAAAATAAATGAAGAAATGCGAAAAATACCTAATTTCGATTTCATAACTTCAAATGAGCTTTCCAAGGATGAATCAAGCATGAATCCACCATCACTTTCAAGGGATTCACTCACTAGGATACAATTAACATCTTTTTACAGTTTTCACAAAATTTAAACCTCTAAATGAGTAAGAGTAACTTAATGTTTGTGAATGACAACAACAACTACAGGAGAACTTGACCTTTTTATATAACATACATATTGAACTTTCCCATTATAGGCTCGATATGGATCTAGTCTACACTGATTGGCATATATTTTCCTCTTGAAATTTGGTTCATTAATCTAGATCATTTATTGGGCCACTTTATTATCTTGACCTAGATCAAATTTTTGTATCTTAACCGATAAGTCATTAAAATCATTAAAATACAATTGATTGTTGTCCACAAATAGTCAAATATCTAACATTCTCCTCCTTGGACAATAATCAATTGCGTTACTAACTCAAACTTAAAAACTAGTTAAAAATACGATTAAGTCACATGATTGTATTAGTTGATTAGGTTTAATAACAAAACATTTGATCCAAAGATAATGAAAGTGTATCATTCTATCCTCCAAGGCTTTCGATACTAAAAGATATCAAACACATGTGTCATGTATGACACAAGCCCAATATAATCATGCATATCTAATACCTTATTAACATGAATAAGAAATTGGAGTGTAGCAAACTAGGATGATACATGTATGTTCTAAATTGTATCATTTTTTCGTTTGTAGGTCTCAATTTCTCTAATCTTTGTGCTAAATTACATATGTGAAACAACATTAGAGAAATCTTGTTTTCTCTTAACGAATTTTCAATTGTATTAGAGAAAACACTCTCCTATTAAATGCTAAACCGCATTAAAGAATGAACACTTATTTCCTCCTATGTCATGTTAAAATCTATAGATATCCTATGTCATGTTAAAATCCGTAGATATACATATCAAACTGTACGTCCTAATGATATAGGCTCAAGGTCAAGCTGCATATATGCCTAATGACCTATAGCATACTTAAGATCGACACAAAATTTAAGACTTTCTTATGTATTACAACTATGTATGTAACACATAGTTCTGGGGATAAATGATGATCATCTTTACTGATGAACCTCCATATTGTCATAATACATCAAAATGTATAATCATACAAGGAGCAAACATAATGATCCCTAAATAACAGTGTTTAAGGACTTCATTACACTCATATTATATACATGTTTTTCAAAAACATGTAGGGCGAAGTCCTTTAGTTAAAAGATCAGTTAATATTTCCTCAGTCCTTAAATGCTCAACCTTAATGTCACCTTTTCTATATCAACTCCTTTATGTTCAATTATTTGACCTCCACATGTTAAGACCCTGTGACTTTTATTGTTGTTAAACAACACAACAATAAGATTATCACAATACAATCGAATGAGTTTAGCCACTGAATCAACCACAGACAACTCAAAAATCAAGTTTATGAGCCAAACAGCCTGTGAAGAAACCTCATAGCATACACTCTGCATGCATAAACAAGGAAGTCACTCGTGTCTACTTGACACTCTTCCACAACAGTGTACCATCTGTAAACTTAAAGCTTTATCCTGATATGGACTTCCTATCTTCTAGACATATAGCTAAAATTTGAATTTAGATTCCTTAAGAGGTTTAGACTATTGACTTTTGTACATGTCAACATATAATCCTTGGTTCCCTTTAAGAATCTCAACACTCGCTTAAGTGCATTCCAGTGGTTCATACTTGGATTAACCAAATATTGACCCAGAAGTCCAACAAAAAATGCAATGTCTAACCTAGTGCACATCTGAGCATACATTGGGCTACCAACCACACCAGAATACAAAATATTCCTCATATCTTTTCTCTTTATTTCATTCTTTGGACACTGTGCCAAAGATATTCTCTCATTATGAGAAATCGGTGCTACAACAGGTTTACGGTCAACCATATTAAACCTTTGTAGCACATGCTCAATATGTGCACACTATGAGAGTCCTAATGAGTGTTGAGAACTGTCCCAATGAATCTAAACACCTAGGAAAAATGATGCTTCCCTAGATCATTCCTGTCAAAATGCTTGGCTAAAAGTTGCTTAACTTCATGCAACATAGACATGAGCAATATATCATCTATATATCATAATAGGAAGATAATTTTTTTCCTTTTAACTTTGTAATATAAGCATCTTTTTAACTGTATTTTCCACAAAGTCAAAAGAGGTCATATCCTCATCAATTATAAGGTGTCACTTTCGGGAGTTTTGATGTAAGCCATATATTGATTTGCTTAACATAAAAACCATATTAATTCTATATGGATCCTGAAATCCTTCAGGTTGTACCATATAGACTTCTTCATAAAGGTCTTTATTAAGAAGAGTGGTTTTGACAACCATCTGATGTTACTCATTATCAGATATAATTTTTCATAATCACTCAAAATGTATCCTTTGAGAATATAGGAGAGAAGGTAACATTAACATTAAACCTTTCCCTTTGAGTGAACCATCTGGAAACTAAGTCAGTCTTAAATTGTTGAACTTTATCTTGAAATCCTTTTGGTCTTTCAAACTCATTTACAACTGACGGGTTTGCAATTCTACTACAAATCAACCAACTCCTATTCCTTATTATAATTCATATATTGCATCTTGTCCTTCATTGCATCCTACCACAAAACTACATGGGGTCTGAAAACAAATTTTTAAAAAGTGACTAGATCCACAACATGTCTAATATCATAGTCTTGTTCATCCAAATAGACTATGTAATTCGATGAGATATCAGGTCATCTCATTCTAGTGGATCTATGCAACTTCATTAATTTATTACCCTAGGAAACTCTAAATGTTTAGATATGGGTTCTTGTTCACAAATAGGAATGGTACTAAGACCTAGATCAACTAAAACTGACTGTATAAGTGGCAAATATGAAATAATTGTAGTATCCCATTCTATTATCATTTGGGGGATGATAAGGCCCACCATCATCATAAACATTATATTCCAAAAACTTACCTGTTTGTGATTCTACTATTATGGCCCCTCCTTCTCTATAACAAAATCTGTAGCCTTTAGAGTGGTTAGGATATCCAACTAAACAACAATGAATAAAATGAGCTTGTAATTTTCCTTCATAAGGATTATATCCACATACCTCTGCAAGGCAACCCCATACACGAATGTATGCAAGGCTATGTTTCCACCTTTTCTAGATAATTAGGTAGTTTAGTCTTGTTTTTCATTAACTTCTTTATGTCTTTAAGGTGTTATTATGCCTTTTGGCAACACATCATTTTGCTTAGGATTAGCCGACACAGTAAACTAAGTCACTATTTCAACCAATTCAATATATTTGGAAGATAGACATTTTCATATCATGAAGCACCATGTTTGTCATAATACTCTCCTCCACTATCAAATCTGACTATCTTAATGAAATTTCCCAATTGCTTCTTAACCTTCAATCTTAAAGATCTTGAACTCATAAAGGCCTTTGGACTTTTCCTTAAGCAAGAACACATAAATGTAATGGGAATAGTCACAATTAAATGTCAAAAACTTTTTGGTATTACATAATATAGTTGTATAAGGTCTACTGATATCTATATGTATTAGACCCAATAAGCCAGAAGCATAAGTTGAACCATTTTTTCTTATTTTAGTCAACTTACCCTTGCGACAGTTAACTTATGCTTCCAGATCATCAAAATTAAAAGTTGTGAGAATGTTATCCTTAATTAATCTCTCAAACCTAGCTTTGGAAATATGGCTTAAACTTTTAAGGCATAACATGTATGACTTATCCTTTATTAGGGCTCTCCTTTCATGACTTTTTCAGTAAGATATAAAGAAGCATATATCTAATTCAGGGTGAGACACATTCTATATAAACCATATGAAAAGAAGATGTACCAATATGTTTTGTATTAAACAACAACTATATAAAAGAAGCATTAATTACAAAACTTTAACCTTCTTTATCCAAAATTAATACAAAGATCAAATATAAAATGTGTCATGTAAAACCAAAATGAACCTTGCAGTAATGTTCAAAGCATACATCCCCTATAGATATAACATCTGCTTCTTTATTATTGTCAACCATTAGTTTCTCCTTCCTTTTAGTTTGCTTTCTCTTGGATATGAATCCTAGCATTGTGGAAGTAACATGATTAGATGCTCCACTATCTAGCCACCAAGAACTTGATGCGACTATCACAACATTTGATTCATAAATTGATGAGCTAAGGAGTTACTTGACGATTACTGTCTTTCCTTCTAGGCCTTATACTACTGGCTTCTTTATATCTATAAGACCTTTACCAGCACTGGATTGACCAGCATCAGCATGTGGAGAAGATTTAGACTTTATACATTTGAACTTAGTGAACTTTACCATCACCTTCCCTGTGGTTACTTTATAGGCTGTAGGGGTAGTAATCTTGAGTTTCTCCTCCTCAACAATACAATGGGCAATCAAAGCATTGAAATCCCATTTCTCATCTAGTGAGTAATATGTCATCACTAGATTACTAAACTCTAGAGGAAGTATACTTAGAGTTTGGTGAACTATGCAGACATCAGGAAGAGGAATATTCAGTATTTTCAGTCCCATGTGGAGATGGATCATTCTTGATATGTACTCCATCACTTCTCTTTCTCTAATATACCTTACAAGGAATAATTCTTTCATCAAGGCACTTATCTCAACATTAGATGAGATCGTGTATCTCTAGGAGACATTATCAAGAAACTTCTTTGTTATGTTTATCTCCAAAAGTCCACTTAGTAGAGGGTTAGGTATGGATCTCTTAATAGTCATGCAACATAATCTATTCAACTGATTCCAAGTTGCATAGGACAATGTTGTGAATATCGTTTTGGCCCTAGTATTGCATTGGGTTCTAGTACGGTACTGTGCAAATACCGATCAATACGTGGTATAGTTTTGAGAATTTTTTAAATTTATGAAATAGCCTTTGAATTAAAAAAAACAAAAATAGTCCACTATCATATTATACAGTTGTACTATATACTTTATAAGTTTACATCAACCTTGTCTCCAAAAATCATAATAATAAATAATAACCACAATTAATATGAAATAACAATAATTTTAGATATTTCATATATAAATAATAACCACATTTTAAAAAGACAATCACCATTATATGAATGTAAAATTAAAAACAATACAAAGCATTAAAATATTACAATGTCATCATATAATAAATAATAATTACATCAAAACTTCTACTAAAAAGAACAATAATGTCCTCGACTCACAAACTATTACAATTTACAATAAGATTTCATAATGAAGAAACAACCAAGTAGATATAAAACCTGAAACAAAAACATTTACGATTACATTACATATATAGAATTTAACATATACATCAAATATAAGTAAAATTAAAAGAAGAGGAAAATAAAAAACTAAACTTCATTCAATTGTCTATAGGAGGATATCAGTTATAACTGCATTGACCCTAGGTATCATTTAGTAAAAAATCCTCATCATTGAGAGGAGTCTTTGTTAGAGTAGTGCCCTAAAGGCAATCGCCTTTAGCACGTTTTGTACAAAGTTGTATACATACTTTATGAATAAATAAAGAAAGGCATATTTCATTACTTTGCTGTTCATTATTTATGAACTGATATTTATCTATAAGCAAATTAATGAAGTCCATGATATATGACATAGCATGAAGGAAATTATGATGTGATCAACTACTGAGATTCCTATCATGGGCAATTATGTCAGTATCTAAATTATCCCTAGTTATAGGATTACTGAAACTAGACATCGGTAATCCGGAGAGATTAGCACATCTCAAGCTCCTTGATTTGATCAAGCAGTGGATCTCAGAAACTGTAAATATGAGATATTTAGGGTTAAGATGTGAATGCTTACTAGAGGTAGTAAGTACATTGGATAACCTGCTATGAGATCATCATATGGATGTCCTATTCTAATTTCAGTGATAATCTCATCATAGCAATGGTGCAAGTATCCTTAGACTTGAGGTACTCAAGGATATCTTGGATACTAATTCTGTGCTTTGACTCCATTCCTTGTTGCCTTATAGAGGTCACTCATAGGGTGGTGCTTGGGTACAGCTTGAGGTATTCGAAGATAATTGAGTAGCCAATAGAGAATTCACCATTTCTGTGATAGCAGAAGATGATACCTATAGCCTCTTGTCAGGGTCATTACTTGGAAATCTCTGGCCGGAGTTCATATGTCATGAAGAGTGTCTTCAGTGACATATAAAGTAATGAGTCCCAGGACAAGAACTGATATCACTTGGACTAGAGTTGACATAGTCAGTCTAGTAAGAGTTGACACTTTGCCCATACTCATAACCAAGTGGGGTATAGCATGATGAAAGGACGAATTGCACAGTAATTGTCTATGGAAAGGTTCGTGATATGGTTCATGATGAATATAGGTTCATTCGTCAAACCAATTACTTTCCGATTAATTGGGGGTCATGATGTGTTGCTAGATACCGCTCATGACTTGCTCAGATTAAGTGTTAATATAAGTGGCCAACATAACCGGGAGCCTAATGGGTCACACGCATAAGAGTGACTCGGAGAATTCGTAAAATAGTTTTGGATAGAGATCCAATAAATGGAGAGCAATAGAATTAAATGGATCTTGGTCTTTCACAATCAACGTACATAGACAAGATGCTGAAGAGGTTTAGCATGGAACAATCCAAGAGAGGGTACCTTCCTGTGACTTATGGGATAACACTATCGAAATCTATGTGTCCTAAGACACAAGATGAGAGGATGCGCATGAATATGATCCCGTATGCATTTGCGGTAGGATCTATCATGTACGCTATGCAAAGTACGAGACCTGATGTATCATATACTCTATGTGTTACGAGTAGATACCAATCGGATCCTGGTGAGGGTCACTGAGTGGCTGTCAAGAATATCCTCAAGTACTTGCGAAGGACTAAGGATGTTTTCTTGATATATGGAGATGGAGATCTCAAAGTGAGCGGGTATACAGATGCAAGTTTTTAATCTAATAAGGATGATTCCAAATCCCAATCAGGTTACATATTCACACTGAACGGCGAGGCAGTCAGTTGGAAGAGTTCCAAACAAGAGACAACTGCCGATTCAACAACCGAGGTAGAGTACATTGCCGCTTCAGAAGCAGCAAAGGAAGCAGTTTGGATCAGAAAGTTCATTATTGAACTTGGTGTGGTTCCTAGCTGTGATGGGCCCATACAGTTGTATTGTGACAACAATGGGGCTATTGCACAGGCGAAGGAACCAAGGTCTCATCAAAGATCCAAACACGTACTCCACAGATATCATCTGATCAGGGAGATCATTGGACGAGGTGATGTCCAGATAGAGAAAATTCCCACAGAGCAGAATATTGTTGATCCGTTGACAAAGCCATTGTCATATAAGAGTTTTGATTCTCATGTACTCGCCTATGGTATTAGATATCAAGGCGATTGGCTTTAGGTCAAGTGGGAGATTGTTAGAGTAGTGCCCTAAAGGCAATCGCCTTTAGCGCGTTTTGTACAAAGTTGTGTACATACTTTATGAATAAATAAAGAAAGACATATTTCATTACTTTGCTGTTCATTATTTATGAATTGATATTGATCTATAAGAAAATTAATGAAGTCCATGATATATGACATAGCATGAAGGAAATTATGATGTGATCAACTACTGAGATTCCTATCATGTGCAATTATGTTAGTATCTAAATTATCCCTAGTAATAGGATTACTGAAACTGGACATCGGTAATTCGGAGAGACTAGCACATCTCAAGCTCCTTGATTTGATCAAGCAGTGGATCTCAGAAACTGTAAATATGAGATATTTAGGGTTAAGATGTGAATGCTTACTAGAGGTAGTAAGTACATTGGATAACCTGCTATGAGATCATCACATGGATGTCCTATTCTAATTTCAGTGATAATCTCATCATAGCAATGGTGCAAGTATCCTTAGACTTGAGGTACTCAAGGATATCTTGGATACTGATTCTGTGCTTTGACTCCATTCCTTGTTGCCTTACAGAGGTCGCTCATAGGGTGGTGCTTGGGTACAGCTTGAGGTATTCGAAGGTAATTGAGTAGCAAATAGAGAATTCACCACTTCTGTGATAGCAGAAGATGATACCCATGGCCTCTTGTCAGGGTCATTACTTGGAAATCTCTGGCTGAAATTCATATGTCATGAAGAGTGTCTTCAGTGACATATAAAGTAATGAGTCCCAGGACAAGAACTGATATCACTTGGACTAGAGTTGACATAGTCAGTCTAGTAAGAGTTGACACTTTGCCCATACTCATAACCAAGTGGGGTATAGCATGGTGAAAGGACGAATTGCACAGTAATTGTCTATGGAAAGGTTCGTGATATGGTTCACGATGAATATAGGTTCATTCGTCAAACCAATTACTTTCCGGTTAATTGGGGGTCATGATGTGTTGCTAGATACCGCTCATGACTTGCTCAGATTAAGTCTTAATCGAAGTGGTTAACATAACCGGGAACCTAATGGGTCACACGCATAAGAGTGACTCGGAGAATTCGTAAAATAGTTTTGGATAGAGATCCAATAAATGGAGAGCAATAGAATTAAATGGATCTTGGTCTTTCACAATCAACGTACATAGACAAGATGCTGAAGAGGTTTAGCATGGAACAATCCAAGAGAGGGTACCTTCCTGTGACTTATGGGATAACACTATCGAAATCTATGTGTCCTAAGACACAAGATGAGAGGATGCGCATGAATATGATCCCGTATGCATCTGCGGTAGGATCTATCATGTACGCTTATGCTAAGACGAGACCGATGTATCATATGCTCTAAGTGTTACGAGCAGATACCAATCGGATCTGGTGAGGGTCATCGGGTGGTCGCAAGAATATCCTCAAGTACTTGCGAAGGACTAAGGATGTTTTCGATATATGGAGATGGAGATCTCAAAGTGAGCGGTATACTGAGATGCCGCTTTTCAACTGATAAGGATGATTCCAAATCCCAATCAGTTACATATTCACACCGAACGGCGGGGAGTCGCTTGGAAGAGTTCCAAACAAGAGACAATCGCCGATTCAACAACCGAGGCGAGTACATTGCCGCTTGAAGCGAAGAAGGAAGCGCTTTGGATCGAAAGTTCATTATTGAACTTGGTTTGGTTCCTAGCTATGATGGGCCCATACTGATTGTATTGTGACAACAATGGGGCTATTTCACAGCGAAGGAACCAAGGTCTCATCAAAGATCCAAACACGCATCTCGCAGATATCATCGATCGAGGAGATCATTGACGAGGTGATGTCCAGATAGAGAAAATTCCACAGAGCGAGATTATTGTCGATCCGCTGACAAAGCCATTGTCACATAAGAGTTTTGATTCTCATGTACTCGCTTTATGGTATTAGATATCAAGGCGATTGGCTTTAGGTCAAGTGGGAGATTGTTAGAGTAGGCCCTAAAGGCAATCGCTTTTAGCGCGCTTTTGTACAAAGTTGTGTACATACTTTATGAATAAATAAAGAAAGACATATTTCATTACTTTCTTGCTCATTATTTATGAATTGATATTGATCTATAAGAAAATTAATGAAGTCCATGATATATGACATAGCATGAAGGAAATTATGATGTGATCAACTATCGAGATTCCTATCATGTGCAATTATGTTAGTATCTAAATTATCCCTAGTAATAGGATTACTTGGCTCGACATCGGTAATTCGAGAGACTAGACATCTCAAGCTCCTTGATTTGATCAAGCAATGGATCTCGTAAACCAAATATGAGATATTTAGGGTTAAGATGTGAATGCTTACTAGAGGTAGTAAGTACATTGGATAACTTCGCTATGAGATCATCACATGGATGTCCTATTCTAATTTCAAAGTGATAATCTCATCATAGAATGGTGCAAGTATCCTTAGACTTGAGGTACTCAAGGATATCTTGATATCTTGATTCGTGCTTTGACTCCATTCCTTGTTGCCTTCACAGAGGTCGCCATAGGGTGGTGCTTGGGTGCGACTTGAGGTATTCAAGGTAATTGAGTAGCAATAGAGAATTCACCACTTCGTGATAGCGAAGATGATACCCATGGCCTCTTGTCGTGGTCATTACTTGAAATCTCGGTTGAAATTCATATGTCATGAAGAGTGTCTTCATGACATATAAAGTAATGAGTCCCGTGACAAGAAGCGATATCACTTGGACTAGAGTTGACATAGTCAGTCTAGTAAGAGTTGACACTTTGCCCATACTCATAACCAAGTGGGGTATAGCATGGTGAAAGGACTAATTGCACAGTAATTGTCTATGGAAAGGTTCGTGATATGGTTCACGATGAATATAGGTTCATTCGTCAAACCAATTACTTTCCGGTTAATTGGGGGTCATGATGTGTTGCTAGATACCGCTCATGACTTGCTCAGATTAAGTCTTAATCGAAGTGGTTAACATAACCGGGAACCTAATGGGTCACACGCATAAGAGTGACTCGGAGAATTCGTAAAATAGTTTTGGATAGAGATCCAATAAATGGAGAGCAATAGAATTAAATGGATCTTGGTCTTTCACAATCAACGTACATAGACAAGATGCTGAAGAGGTTTAGCATGTAACAATCCAAGAGAGGGTACCTTCCTGTGACTTATGGGATAACACTATCGAAATCTATGTGTCCTAAGACACAAGATGAGAGGATGCGCATGAATATGATCCCGTATGCATCTGCGGTAGGATCTATCATGTACGCTATGCTAAGTACGAGACCTGATGTATCATATGCTCTAAGTGTTACGAGCAGATACCAATCGGATCTGGTGAGGTCATCGAGTGGTCACAAGAATATCCTCAAGTACTTGCGAAGGACTAAGGATGTTTTCTTGATATATGGAGATGGAGATCTCAAAGTGAGCGGGTATACAGATGCCAGTTTTCAATCTGATAAGGATGATTCCAAATCCCAATCAGGTTACATATTCACACTGAACGGCGGGGCAGTCAGTTGGAAGAGTTCCAAACAAGAGACAACTGCCGATTCAACAACCGAGGCAGATTACATTGCCGCTTCAGAAGCAGCAAAGGAAGTAGTTTGGATCAGAAAGTTCATTATTGAACTTGGTGTGGTTCCTAGCTGTGATGGGCCCATACAGTTGTATTGTGACAACAATGGGGCTATTTCACAGGCGAAGGAACCAAGGTCTCATCAAAGATCCAAACACGTACTCCGCAGATATCATCTGATCAGGGAGATCATTGGACGAGGTGATGTCCAGATAGAGAAAATTCCCACAGAGCAGAATATTGCTGATCCGTTGACAAAGCCATTGTCACATAAGAGTTTTGATTCTCATGTACTCGCCTATGGTATTAGATATCAAGGCGATTGGCTTTAGGTCAAGTGGGAGATTGTTAGAGTAGTGCCCTAAAGGCAATCACCTTTAGCGCGTTTTGTACAAAGTTGTGTACATACTTTATGAATAAATAAAGAAAGACATATTTCATTACTTTGCTGTTCATTATTTATGAATTGATATTGATCTATAAGAAAATTAATGAAGTCCATGATATATGACATAGCATGAAGGAAATTATGATGTGATCAACTACTGAGATTCCTATCATGTGCAATTATGTCAAGATCTAAATTTTCCTAGTAATAGGATTATCAAACCGACATCCAGAATCCGGAGAGACTAGCACATCTCAAGCTCCTTGATTTGATCAAGCAAGGATCTCGAAACCGTAAATATGAGATATTTAGGGTTAAGATGTGAATGCTTACTAGAGGTAGTAAGTACATTGGATAACCTGCTATGAGATCATCACATGGATGTCCTATTCTAATTTCAGTGATAATCTCATCATAGCAATGGTGCAAGTATCCTTAGACTTGAGGTACTCAAGGATATCTTGGATACTGATTCTGTGTTTTGACTCCATTCCTTGTTGCCTTACAGAGGTCGCTCATAGGGTGGTGCCTGGGTACAGCTTGAGGTATTCGACGGTAATTGAGTAGCCAATAGAGAATTCACCACTTCTGTAATAGCAGAAGATGATACCTATGGCCTCTTGTCAGGGTCATTACTTGGAAATCTCTGGCTGAAATTCATATGTCATGAAGAGTGTCTTCAGTGACATATAAAGTAATGAGTCCCAGGACAAGAACTGATATCACTTGGACTAGAGTTGACATAGTCAGTCTAGTAAGAGTTGACACTTTGCCCATACTCATAACCAAGTGGGGTATAGCATGGTGAAAGGACGAATTGCACAGTAATTGTCTATGGAAAGGTTCGTGATATGGTTCATGATGAATATAGGTTCATTCGTCAAACCAATTACTTTCCGATTAATTGGGGGTCATGATGTGTTGCTAGATACCGCTCATGACTTGCTCAGATTAACTGTTAATCTAAGTGGTCAACATAACCGGGAACCTAATGGGTCACACGCATAAGAGTGACTCGAAGAATTCGTAAAATAGTTTTGGATAGAGATCCAATAAATGGAGAGCAATAGAATTAAATGGATCTTGGTCTTTCACAATCAACGTACATAGACAAGATGCTGAAGAGGTTTAGCATGGAACAATCCAAGAGAGGGTACCTTCCTGTGACTTATGGGATAACACTATCGAAATCTATGTGTCCTAAGACACAAGATGAGAGGATGCCCATGAATATGATCCCGTATGCATCTGCGGTAGGATCTATCATGTACGCTATGCTAAGTACGAGACCTGATGTATCATATGCTCTAAGTGTTACGAGCAGATACCAATCGGATCCTGGTGAGGGTCACTAGGTGGCTGTCAAGAATATCCTCAAGTACTTGCGAAGGACTAAGGATGTTTTCTTGATATATGGAGATGGAGATCTCAAAGTGAGCGGGTATACAGATGCCAGTTTTCAATCTGATAAGGATGATTCCAAATCCCAATTAGGTTACATATTCACACTGAACGACGGGGGAGTCAGTTGGAAGAGTTCCAAACAAGAGACAACTACCTATTCAGCAACCGAGGCAGATTACATTGCCGCTCGTAAAAGAAGGAAGCGCTTTGGATCGAAAGTTCATTATTGAACTTGGTGTGGTTCCTAGCTGTGATGGGCCCATACAGTTGTATTATGACAACAATGGGGCTATTGTACAGGCGAAGGAACCAAGGTCTCATCAAAGATCCAAACACGTACTCCGCAGATATCATCTGATCAGGGAGATCATTAGACGAGGTGATGTCCAGATAGAGAAAATTCCCACAGAGCAGAATATTACTGATCCGTTGACAAAGCTATTGTCACATAAGAGTTTTGATTCTCATGTACTCTCCTATGGTATTAGATATCAAGGCGATTGGCTTTAGGTCAAGTGGGAGATTGTTAGAGTAGTGCCCTAAAGGCAATCGCCTTTAGCGCGTTTTGTACAAAGTTGTGTACATACTTTATGAATAAATAAAGAAAGACATATTTCATTACTTTACTGTTCATTATTTATGAATTGATATTGATCTATAAGAAAATTAATGAAGTCCATGATATATGACATAGCATGAAGGAAATTATGATGTGATCAACTACTGAGATTCCTATCATGTGCAATTATGTCAAGATTCAAATTATCCCTAGTAATAGGATTATCAAACCGACATCGGAATCCGGAGAGACTAGCACATCTCAAGCTCCTTGATTTGATCAAACAGTGGATCTTAGAAACTGTAAATATGAGATATTTAGGGTTAAGATGTGAATGCTTACTAGAGGTAGTAAGTACATTGGATAACCTGCTATGAGATCATCACATGGATGTCCTATTCTAATTTCAGTGATAATCTCATCATAGCAATGGTGCAAGTATCCTTAGACTTGAGGTACTCAAGGATATCTTGGATACTGATTCTGTGCTTTGACTCCATTCCTTGTTGCCTTACAGAGGTCGCTCATAGGGTGGTGCTTGGGTACAGCTTGAGGTATTCGAAGGTAATTGAGTAGCCAATAGAGAATTCACCACTTCTGTGATAGCAGAAGATGATACCCATGGCCTCTTGTCAGGGTCATTACTTGGAAATCTCTGGCTGAAATTCATATGTCATGAAGAGTGTCTTCAGTGACATATAAAGTAATGAGTCCCAGGACAAGAACTGATATCACTTGGACTAGAGTTGACATAGTCAGTCTAGTAAGAGTTGACACTTTGCCCATACTCATAACCAAGTGAGGTATAGCATGGTGAAAGGACGAATTGCACATTAATTGTCTATGGAAAGGTTCGTGATATGGTTCATGATGAATATAGGTTCATTCGTTAAACCAATTACTTTCCGGTTAATTGGGGGTCATGATGTGTTGCTAGATACCGCTCATGACTTGCTCAGATTAAGTGTTAATCTAAGTGGTCAACATAACCAGGAACCTAATGGGTCACACGCATAAGAGTGACTCGGAGAATTCGTAAAATAGTTTTGGATAGAGATCCAATAAATAGAGAACAATAGAATTAAATGGATGCCGATGAGATCGAGATATGTCCTGATGAGATCGCGACATCAATATTGCTGAAAAAGGTTTCTGGTGGTTTTTCCATACTGGGACCCATTAGGGCCGACCCCAATGTGACTGGACCACTTCAGCATTTATATATACATATATATATATATATTATTAATTAATTAAAGAATTAATATATATATATATATATATATATGTGTGTTTACGTGGATTGATGGAAAGGAGAAGAAGTTTCTATTTTAATGCCTAGTCATTAATTACATTTAATGGCTAGAAGACAAAAATTAAAAGGATGAAGAGTGATGATCGTTGGTGTATGTATGAGGATGAAAGATTTGAAGGAAAAACAAGTTTTCCTCTCTTCTCACCAACGACTTCAAGCTCTCCTCTTCTCTAAGATTCATCTTTCTTCATCGTTTTCCATAGCTCTCCAAGAACAAAGGTAAGATCTAGCAGTCTTTAATTTGTTCTAGCTATTCCCGGGTCAAAGGGTTTGTCCCGGTTAGGTTTTCCGATCTCTGCGTGGATACCGTTAGTGTAACATCCCATTACTGTCAGCAAGGGTAAGATGGTAATATCGGGACTGACTGATCGGTTTTACTGTATTTACTGACTGAGTATGCTACTGACCTCTAATTATAGAGGAACTGGTTTACTGCATATGCATATATTCATAGGTACATGCATTCATGATTTTCCGGTATTTAATTGTGAATTGAAATTGATCAAGTGACTGGTTTGTGGAACCGATCAAATTGTGAACCGATCGAATCGATCGGAATATGATTAATTGAGAAATTTGAGTTTTGGGTTCAAATGATTGATTTAATATTGATTACGAGTGACCGTATTTGATAGTGGATTATAGGAAATTTCGAAATTGGAGAAATCGCCTTGACCGGAAATATTTAGGCGATCGATCGATTAATCAGATAAGATCGAAAGAACTGTCCTATGACGATGGAAAAATTAGGAGTTTTACTGATAAGAAATAAATATGTTGAGTCATTGAAATTTAGAGACTGGAATTTGGATTGATATGGAGACTTAGGTCTATAAATATTAGGGTTGAATGAAATTGGGGGATTTTGACTAAGGCATATGCGAGTTCCTCTTCCCCCTCGACGGTGATTCGATTTTCTTCCTTCGGTTAGAAGCTTTGCTATTGGTTGATCGATTGGTTTGGAGGATTTTAGGGTTACGGTAGATTTGTGGATTGATCTGTGTTTTGAGGCACCGTTGGACCGTCGTTCCACGGATATTGCCGGGACTTCTAGCGTGAGTTCGGAAGTTACAGTGAGTAACCTAGTTGGTTTCTCAAATTCTGATTGTTTATATGCTCGTATGAATTACTTGCAAAGGTGAATCGTATGATTACCGACGTGATTAGGATCGAATTGCATGCTACTACCGAATTGGATCGACTATTTCATGATTATCAAATTTATCGATTGAATTGCATGCTTTATCAGAATCGAACCGGATCAATGCATGATACTAGGAATCGATATATTGGGCTTTATAGCCATATATCGAAATTGATCAATCATCAATATTGAATTATCGAATATTGCACCGCATGCATAAATGCATGATCGATAATGGCCGTGTCCCAAGTTGCTATTATCATCGAAAAAGAGCCTCGAGCTCGAACATCGATCGACCGGGCCTAGCAGGGGAGAAATCTCGACGCGCCCCCATCAACACCGATCGAGCACTTGGGCACAATATTGAATAATCGGAAAGAGTCTCATATGCATTATATACATGACCGATTGAATCGCTAAATTGTGCGATGATTATCGAATCGTGATGCCATGATTTATCATATTATGATGTGATATCGTGAACTGTATGCAAGCTCCGTAATATTGTTATCGATCTCGCATAATCGATATGTACTCATCGTATACCGTTATATAATATCGTTAATTGATATTATCGTGTCGTCGTCAGCACGCAATTTGCGTAATGCATGATTTGAGTGAACCATCGATGATGGTTTCTCACTGAGTTCGCAAACTCACCCAAAATTGCAACCTATTTTTCAGGACTGATAGAGTAGACTCCTAGCTCCGAAGATATTCCTTCCTGCCGTGCGAGCTGCTGGCAAGGGACGCGATGGCACACAGGTCGGTCAGCTGGGTTAGCTTTTGAGGATGACTTAGGATAGATGCTTGTATCAGTTTCCTTTATGGTTTTGTTAGGAGACTGATAGACTTGTCTATTCTGACATTGGATGACTGTACCAGATGATCATTATTATTTTGGATTCAAATTTGCTGATTTCTGCTATTGTGATATTTTATGGTTTTACTTATTGCGATGCCATGTGGATATTATTGAATAATGTTCTAGTAGTGCACCCCTATCGTGGGATACGTGTCGGAGCGACCTTCGGGTTTCCCGATATGTACCCCTACGGTGAGGGGGCGCTACAGTTAGAGACGGTCTCCTTTGGCCGTTATGGTTTGAGTTTGTTATATAGACACATGGATCCTGGTTTTCGGGAAGGTCCCGGAACAAAAATTTTTGTTTTCCGCACCGTGTGCATGTGATGCACACACCGGGATTTTCCTACAGTCTTATCATCATCATCATCATTCAAATTCAATGTACCAAATGACATATTAATGCTTTCTCATCCAAGATTATCTTTCCAGTCATCTACATCTACCAAACCAAGTTCCTCAAAAACCTAATCCATCAAAAGATCGATATTATCAATCAAAATTGGATCTGTTAAACTACTTGTGCTATTAAGATTCTTAGTAAACAATAAAATTTAATTATTAGAAAATTATAAGAAATTATATGAAAATTAATAATGATAATAAAATACCTTTCTCGAAGCTTAAAATTGTGACGAATGAAAACCAAGTTTTTAAATCTTTTGTGCTCCAGTTTATTCCTTTCCCTGGAATAGATGAATTCAAATGCACTCCAGTTCTGTTCACATCCTGTTCTACTCACGGCTTAACTTCAAATCCAAATTTGCAAACCTTTGCAATTCTGAAACACCAGTAATGAATTGATTATACCAATAAATTGTAAGTCGTAAGATAACAAAAGCAACGTCATAAACAAAAAAAAGTGATAATTAAATTTCAACAAATAAGAAAAAGAAAATAGCTAATACCTGGAGAAATTTTTGCTCTTTGTTAAATAAAAATTGGTATTCCACAATCCCTAGAAGACTACTTGTAAAGCTCCATTTGTGAGCTCAAGAGATCTTGTATCATTTCATGACCAACAATTGTTGTAATAGTGAATAGCATTCCTCTATTAACTTTATCTTTCTTCGTAAAATTTATTCAGAAATAGACCTTAAGATTAAAAAAGCCCCATCTGTAAACAATAGAGAAGAAAGTTGTCTTTCCCATCTCTCATTAATGATTGCAAGATATGTTATGTACAAAGAAGGTCTATGTCTCATATTGGCCTTAATTGCTTCCTTTGCCCTCTCCATAACATAAAAAAATCCATTGTTGGTTTTTTTTCACTATTAGTCAAGTGAAGCATCCTCACCAAAGGCTCACAAACTCAGATAATAAATTGACACTGAGACCAAAATTCTCTATCTTCCAATATAATGCTAGAAACCTCCAATCTAACATTAGACCTTGCATGCTGAGATTCAACCCACTTATTTCTTATAAACATTTGTTTTAACTCTTTCTTCATTGAAACAAAAGACTGAAATGATAAAAAATTTGTTGCAAGTCTTGTCACAGTAGGATGATATAAATTCCTACCATTGGTAAATTCCTTTCTCATTATATTCAACACCCATGTACGATTATATATGAACTTGGTCACCTTTTTAGCTTTCTACATAGTCTCATCAATAGTAGGAAAATAACTAGGATCTCCTATATTCTCTAACATTAGGTTAATGCAATGTGCAGCACAAGGAGTCCAAAAAAAAAAATTACTATTATGTAACCTTCTTCCTGTTGCTTTATAAGAGGAATCATTGTCAGTAATGAGCTGAACAATGTTTTCTGGATCCACTTCATTCACAACTTCATCAAATATCTCAAATAAAGTATCAATATTTCTAATAAGGCCAAATGCATCAATAGACTTCAATAACATTGAGTCATTTGCAAAATAAACCAACAAATTAATAATAGGCTCTTATCTCCTATTTTTCCAACCATCACACTTGATTGAACACCTAAAAGTAGCCCATTTCACTCTTCTTTATGCCAAATAACTTTTAATTTCAAAAATTGAGCAACTTAAAAGTTTATCTCTTAAGTCATCAATTAAAGGATCTTTGTGCCTCCTATTTGTCTAACCATCACACATGATTGAACACCTAAAAGTAGCCTAATTCAATTTTGTTTATGTCAAATAACTTTTAATTTCATAAACTGAGCAACTTAAAAGTTTACCCCTTAAGTCATCAATTGAAGGAGCTTTGTATCTCGGACCGTAAGAGACTATTGCGTTGAATGATGAAATTGTATCATCCCACCATCTAGCAATTGCCGTATCAACATTTTAAGCTATGTCTCTTGATTTCATTGCACTATAAATTGATGGTAGGGCTCCAGGAGTTGTTCGTGGTAAAAAAAAAGTCACCTACCTTCTTCTTTTCCTATCATCATGTCTAGGTGTAACATTCAATTCTTGTTGGGCCTGGGATGGAACATTAGCACCAATAGCACTACCACTTCCAACATTTCCACAATCATCATGAAAATAGCAAATGAACTTCCACTACTAATTTCAAAATTCAACCTTTCCCTTTTATCTTTCTTGTGTTAATATTCTTCAAGAAAAGTTTTCATATGCCACTTCACATCATGATTTCCTTTTCTACAGGGTTCCACATCTCCTTTAACCTTAATTAAATGCTTCTTTAATTGGGTTATTCCTCCACCTTTCAAATGTTTGTTACAAAGCAAGCAAATAGTATGGTTCCTCATATCGGGAGTCAATATAGCATGAGCCTAAGCTGGATCAATGTATCTTCCTGAAGTGGCTTGATTAGGAGTACTTAAACTTCCTTCCATTTATCTATTAAAATAAATGAATGCATATATCAAAATAAAGAACGCATAATTTCATTACATAATATGCACGTTCATCTTATGTAATAGGGTTAATTACCAAAAAAAGACTAACTTTTCTCAAAACTTTAATTATAACTTGAACTTTACAATGGAGTAATAAAATGCTCAAACTTTCAATTTTTTTCAATTCTAGCTTGAACTTCAAAAAGTAGCAATAAAATGCTCAAACTTTTAAAATTTTCAATTTTAGCCTGACATTAGTGTTTTTGTTAAGTTTGTTGACGTGACTTATCACATATTTAAAAAACCTTAACTATTAATACACGTTAGCCAAAATTAACACAAAAAATGAATATTAATGAAATGACGTCATTTAATCATATAATTAAAATGGAATCGTTATTTAAAAATGATCTAAATTAGATTACATAGCCCCAATGACCATATGTTTTGATTTCAGTTTTTCCCTTCATTTTCATTTTTTATCTTTACACCCTTACCCTTTTATTTTTAGATAACACAGCCTCGATGCCCTTATACTAAAGGCATAAGGAGCACAAACTAAAAATGAAGAGCTTACTAGTGCAGTACATTGTAATGTGAGAGTACTTTGGGGCATCAAAAGAACAAACATAAAACAAAGGGTTGAAGGCATTAGGAGAACAACATATTAAGTCAAGCTAGAATTGAAGAAAATTGAAAGTTTGAGCATTTTATTGCCACATTTTGAAGTTTAGGCTAGAATTGAAAATATTGAAAGTTTGGGTATTTTATTGCTACTTTTTAAAGTTTAGGTTATAATTGAAAATTTGACAAAAGCTTGGGCTTTTTTTGGTAATTAAACCTATATAATATAACTCATTTTGTATGATTACATCATACACAATTCAATTTCATTAAACACAATTCAACATAAGTCAAAAACTAGTAATTCAATTATTCAACATACATGACAACACGTGTTGAGTGCATTGCAAAATTTACCTGACTCTGCATACTAAAATTTGAAGTTATGGTTGTTGGACCAATGGTGGTTGACAAATTAAATCCCTTTATGTTTTGATAATAATAAAATATCTATAATTAGTTAAGAAATTATTTTCAGGTGTTACTCAAGGAAAGAATCATGCAAAACAAGATGAGCAAATGTTTAATTATTGAAAAATCAAGAAAGCAGGTTCATTCTAAGTATAAGTGGCATAAAATATGAAGATTCTAGAGGATTTGAACGAATGTTACTATTGAAGGCTAAACAAGTCGACTTACACATTACAAGATGACTTACATATGAAGATGAACTCATAAGTCGACTTATAGCAAACAAGTCGACTTATCGGAGAAACAAGTCGACTTATCGAGAAACAAGTCGACTTATACATAACAAGTCGACTTATTAGAGAGCGGAGGTACATGTTTTACGTAAATGGTTGAAACAAGTCGACTTATGTATTCGACAAGTCGACTTATTGAAGCACGATTCAGCTCCAACGGTCCAATCGCTAAAAATGGAATGGAGAAGATCAAGCAACGACTATATCAAATCAAGCAATGGCTAGAAGAGCTCCAACAGCTATATTTCTTTGACTATAAATAGAGGATGAAGCAAGGAGATGATATATAAGTTCTATAAGCTCAAATACTCTCTTATTGCTTCACATTGCTTATTATTGCTCTTATATTGTTACAAATTACCTTGAGCATTTGTTCTTCAATTTTACATTGTGTTGTTAAAATTGAGTGGCTAGAGGAAAGGTCACGTGAGGTAGGATTTGTGCTGTAATACAAATCGTGTGTAAAGGTTGCTTGAGCCGGAATTCAAGTGAAGTTGTAAAAAGTTCACACTCAACTACAAAGTGTGCAAATAAAGTGATTGGCAAAATCCTAAGTGGGAGCTTAGGTAGAGGACGTGGTCTTAGCACCAACCTCTATAAAACGAGTGTTTGATCTTCTTCCTATACTATTTCATTTAAGTTTATTTAAATTATTTTTGTGTGTTTAACTTCGATTTTCTTGTAGAAATTTTCAAAGATTTTTAAGATCTATTCAACCCCCCTTCTAGATCACTTACAATTGGTATCAGAGCAGAAGTATCTGGGATGGCACACAACAACATAGCGAAAGAAGGTAATACTAATAACCGACCTCCTTTGTTTAATGGCTCTAACTATTCTTCGTGAAAAATCCTATGAAATACCACATTATAAGTGAGGATTTGAATCTTTGGAAGATCATTATCTTGGACTTCAAGCTCCTCTAAAAGAAAATGGTGAGTTGAAAACCGAGCTGAGTATGATGATAACGATTGGAAGCAAGCTTACATCAACGCCAAAGCTATGAAGTCGATATCTTGTGCATTAACGGTTGAGGAAAGAAACAGGTAAATTCTTGCACCACCGCCAAGGAAATGTGGGACAGACTTGAGTCACTCATGAAGGGACAAATCAAGTTCGGAGACAAAATCAACATGCTTCTCACGACTATGAGATGTTCAGTAATGAAGGAAGGTGAGTCAATTTCTATAATGCTTGACCGCTTTGCAGAAATTATAAATGGCTTAGGCAACCTGGGAAAGCACATGACGGATAGTGAGAAGGTAAAGAAGATTCTTCGTTCATTACCTAAGGAATGGGACTCTCAAGTCACCGCAATCATGGAGTCGAAGGATCTAAACCATCTAGAATTCAATGCTTTAGTAGGATCTCTCATCAACTATGAGATAATTCTCAAATCCAGAGGAGGTAGAGGTAAGCCTAAAAAATCTATTGCTTTTAAAGCTAACACCTCTTTTGATGAAAGTGATGAGGAACTAGATGAAGACGAAGAAGATGAGGAAATCGCTATGTACGCCATAAATTTAAGGAAGTTCAAAGGACTTCTCAAAACCGAAGGAAAGAATTAAATGGCGGAAAACAGTAGAAAGAAAGAGATTCGCACCTGAAAGAAAAACAAAAGGCTATGATGAAAAGAAAGGTAACGAAGAATGTTGGAGATGTGGAAAAAGGGAACATCTCGCAAGAGAGTGCAAAAGCTCGTCATCAACATCGAACTTTCAGAAAAATGACAAATACGACAAAGGTAAAAAGAAGACTAGCTTGGTAGCCACTTGGAGTGACGATGAGGAAGCCTACCAAAGTGACGAAGAAAACAATTTGGCGCTTATGGCAAAAAGTTCATCAAGCGATGATGAAAATGAGGTAACTCTCAATGACCAAGATCTACAAGATTCTTTTGATTCTTTACAAGCTGATTTTGAAGAAGCTATTGAGATTAACAAAAAATTAAGAAAGAAAATACGTGAATTGATTACTGAAAATAGTGTTCTACATGAAACAATTGATGATTTAGATAGCCCAAAAGAAGATCATTTCGCATGTCTTATTGAAAAAGAAAATCTTATTTGCGAACTTGATAGACTTGAAAAGAATTTTCTTATGTGGTTGGAAAGTTTGTTTGGTGGAAATGCTAAGTTTGAAGAACTATTGTCTTTACAAAGATATACTATCTCCAAACATGGTTTAGGATATGATCCATATAATGAGAATGTTCTTTAATTTCAAAATTTACTAAAGAAGGAAAAGTTGCACAATGTGCTAGATGTTTGAAAGATGGCCACATAGAACTTGTTTGCAAAAGTACTAGAAGATGTGTTAAGATAAAGAAAATTTGGGTTATAAAAGGCACAACACCACCCAACGTGGTTTATATGGCTAACCAAAATGGACCCAAAATGGCTTGGGTACCTATAAGAAGAAAGAACGTTGATATTGTAGGTACAAGCAAAGAATGAAAGGTCGTCAAGCACTTGGTACATCGATAGCGGGTGTTCAAGACACATGAGTGGAGACAAAAACCTTTTTGTGGAAATTCAACCAAAGAATCAAGGATTTGTCACTTTCGAAGACAACAACAAAGGTAAGGTCATAGGAATTGGTAAAGTGGGTAAGGAACCTTTGCCAACCATTGACAATATTTTGCTTGTTGATGGGTTGAAACATAATCTGCTAAGTGTTTCTCAACTTTGTGACATGAATTTTAATGTAAGTTTTGAATCATCACATTGCATGGTTAAGAAGGATGATCATATAGCTTTTATTGGTTTAAGACATGGTAATACGTACATTGTAGATCTGCATGATGATAGTTCTTTCAATGAAAAGTGCCTAGTGACACTAGAAGAAAATGCATTTTTATGGCATAGGAAATTAGGACATGCACCGTTGCCTTTAATTTCTAAGCTTTCAAAGAATGACATTGTAAGAGGTTTGCCTAAGATTAAATTTGTTAAAGATCATTTGTGTGAGTCATGTTTGAAAGGAAAACATGTTAGAGCATCTTTTAAACCAAAGAAAGAAATTTGCACATCTAGAATTCTTGAACTTGTGCATATGGATTTAATTGGACCATCTAGGCATGCTAGTCTTAGTGGAAAATTGTATGTCCTAGTGATTGTAGATGATTTCTCTAGATTTACTTGGGTAAGATTTCTTGCTAATAAAAATGATGCCATTAATGAATTTACCAAGTGGTGTAGATTGGTTCAAAATGAGAAAATCATCTATAGTTGCAATTAGAATCGATCATGGAGGAGAATTGAATGTGAACCTTTCAAAAGTCTTTGCGAAAAATACGGTATGGAGCACAACTTCTCTACACCAAGAACACCGCAACAAAATGGTGTGGTGGAAAGGAAGAATCGCTCACTTGAAGAAATGAGCGGGACTATGCTAAATGAGTACAATCTTCCTAAATCATTTTGAAGTGAAGCAATCAATACCGCATGCTACATCATCAATAGGGTACATTTGCGAAGAGACAAAATATGAAACCCTACGAACTCGGAAAGGTAAGAGACCCAACATTTCCTATTTTCATCCATTTGGTTGTAAAGTTTTTATACATAATAATGGAAAGAGTAATTTAGGAAAATTCGATTCTAAATCCGATGTTGGTGTATTTATTGGTTATTCTCAAACTAGCAAGGCTTTTAGAGTTTATAATAATAGGACTAAATGTGTTGAAGAAAGTATACATGTTAAATTTGATGAAATAATTTCACCCCCGAGAAAGGTTTGTTTTGATGATGATGCAGGTAGTTCAGGTAATAAATTTGAAGAAATTGAATCCAAGATTGAGGAATTGAAGCTGGATGAAGAAAACCATGTAATCGACACTAAATCTTGGGCAAAAGCAAAGAATCATCCTATGGAGCAAGTGATCGGTGATTTGAATGTTGGAGTAAGGACTAGGAGAAACATTTATGAGAATATGAGTAATTCAGCTTTCATTTCATTGGTGGAACCCAAAATATAGAAGAAGCGCTTAAAGATGAGAATTGGCTTTTAGCTATGCAAGAGGAGCTTAATCGGTTTAAGCGAAATGATGTTTGAATTTGGTAGCTCCACCAAAGGATAAGACCATCATTGAGTCAAGTGGTAAATCGGATTAAATCGATGAGAATGGTGAAGCAATCAAAATAAATCAAGGTTAGTGGCTCAAGGATTTTATCAAGAAGAAGGTCTTGATTACAATGAAACATATGCTCCTCGTGGCTCGTTTGGAAGCAATTAGATTGCTATGTGCTTTACGTCACATAAAAGGATCAAATTAAATCAAATGGACGTCAAGAGCTCATTTCTAAATGGGTATATTCAAGAAGAAGTCTATGTCAAGCAACCGCCGAGATTTGAAGACCATGAGCATCCAGATTATGTATACAAACTCAAGAAGGCACTTTATGGACTAAAGCAAGCACCTAGAGCTTGGTATGAGAGGTTAAGTACATTTCTAACTCAACATGGATATTTTCGTGGTAAGATAGATAATACTTTGTTTATTAAACATGTTGATCATGATATGCTTATTTGTCAAATTTATGTTGATGATATTGTGTTTGGTGCTACTAATGAATTTTTGTGTAAGGAATTTAGTGATTTAATGCAAGGTGAGTTTGAAATGAGCATGATGGGAGAACTCAAGTTCTTTCTAGGATTGCAAATCAAGCAACAAAAAAATGGCATTTTCATCCATCAATCAAAGTACACCAAGGAACTTCTTAATAAATTTAAAATGGATGGATGCAAAGTGGCAGCAACACCAATGGCGACAAATCTGGTCTTGGAAAAACATGAAAATGAAGAAGACGTTGATCAAAAACTCTATAGAGGTATGATCGGCTCTCTTTTATATTTAACTGCTTCTAGACCTGATATCATGTTTTCCACATGTCTATGTGCCAGATTTCAATCATGTCCTAAGGTTTCACATTTGAGTGCATGCAAAAGAATTTTTAGATATTTGAGTAGAACTGTCAATCATGGTTTGTGGTATCCTAGTTGTGATTCACTTGATTTGTATGCATATAGTGATGCTGATCATGGTGGCTGTAGAATTGATAGAAAAAGTACTAGTGGATTGTGTCATTTCTTAGGTTCATCTTTAATTTCTTGGGCTAGTAAAAGCAAGTCGGTGTAGCCATTTCCATCTGAATCAATATGTAGCATTGGAAGTGCTTGTGCCCAAGTTCTTTGGATTAAACATCAATTGCTAGATTATGGTATTATGGTCAAAATATTCCTATTTATTGTGATAATACAAGTGCAATTTGTTTAAGTAAAATCCTATATTGCATAGTAGGACAAAGCATATTGAAATTAGACATCATTTTATTCGTGATCATTGCTTGAAAGGTGACATTGTTTTGAAGCATGTTTCTACTAATGATCAATTGGCTGATATTTTTACTAAACCGCTTAAGCAAGATGTGTTTGTGAATATTAAATTGAGACTAGGAATGTGTGATTTACATTCATTTGGTTGAGTTTATGTTTGGTTACATTTACATCAAATGGTCAAAATTTAAGGCATTTATGCAATCACATCCGAAGATACATTCATCGTGTTGTTTACTTAGGAAAATTTAAATGAATTATTCGGGAATTTTGGACATACTGTTTGACTGGACCATCATCAAGTTGAGGTATGAGGAAATTAGTGTCTTGGGCAAACAGAAAATCGGAAAATAACTCGACTTATTTGGAAAATAACTTGACTTATTAAGGTCGATAAGTCGACTTATTTTGGAAACAAGTCGACTTATTATTTGACGGAGGCGTTTTAAAAACCTTTCCTCTTCATCTTCTCCATGAGACTTTCTCCCTCAAAACCCTAAACCCTTTCTCTCAACTCGACTTGTTCTGCACATACTCCTTAAATCTCCTTCACCCATCCATTTTCAACCTTCACCCACTCATTACCTTCTCTAATCCTTCCCTCTTTTCGAAAACCCCTTCTTAAAACCCTAACCCCAAATCTGCGTTTTCTTACTCCTTCTCTAGATCTTCCATGGCTCCAAGAAAAACTTCTCAAAAAGGAAAAGAATCCACTCCATCTCAAGATCCTCAGGTTCCTCCAAAGCCACGGGTTCGTGGGTCTTCTTCAAGAGGAGATGCGACAAGGGAGGATGATGTTCTTGAACCTAGATTCGCCTCGAGGATGCTCAAAATGTGTATTACAAGGTATTGAAAGACGAAGTCTTAATTCCCTCTATGATATTTGATTGGATTGAGCTTGATAGAAGTGAGTTCTCGGAGGTATTTTCTGAAATTGTGAATCTTGGGTTAAAAGAGTTTTTAGGTTTTCATGATATTATCTATGAAGAAGTGGTAAAGGAATTTTATGCAAATCTGTTTGTGATTAGAAGCAATGTTGAAGAAGGAGTTCTCTTGTCTTCAAAAATTAACGGGAAAGCTTTCTATCTCAGCGAATCAGACTTATGTTCGATGTTTAATTTGCCTAGAGGAGGAGTTAGGCCTAGAGCATCGTTTATTGATTATGAGATTTTAAGAAATGCTGAGGGCGATACTGATGAGGAAGCCGAAGAAAATTTCAGCTATACTGAGGAAAAAGGTACTGACTTGTTGATTCGGCTATGTTCCGACCATTCCCCTCCATTTGAGGCAATGGATTTACCTTTAAATTATCGTTTATTGCATTATGCTGTTAACAAAGTTGTGTTTCCTAAGAAGGCTAGCAATAATCAGATCACTGCCTTGGATAAGGAAATTTTGTGGCATATGGAGGAGGGTCGGAAAATAAACTTTTCGAGTTTGATTATTCAAATGATGAGGAGAAAAGCAAGCTTATTACGTGGACAAATGAAAGGAAATTAGTCCAAAGATCTGAGAATGCCTTATGCAAAGACGATCACCCATATCTCTCAAAGTTAGAAGATGTGACTTGGACTCCTATGCTAGTTTTCCTATCCATGAGTGGAGGTTCACACCTTATAACCTAAGAAGCATGAAGTGGTTCGGACAATTGAGAAAGGTTGGGTCTATTCTATCATGTAGAAAAGCTTGGGTTGACTTTGGTAGGTGAGCAAGCTTCTTCGAGAAAACGATCTAGACAACAGATCGTCCGGTAGTTCTGACCTCGTAATGTAGAAAGGAGTGAGGTATCACAAACCGACATTCAAGAACTCCGTGATCAGTTGGATGAGATTAATGGCGTCATGATGATCAACAAGATACTTTGATTAGACTGGAAAGGAAAATTGATGAAAATCGCAGATTCTTACCCAATTGGAAAAGAGCATTAAGAAGATTTTGATAAGCTAGGGTGTAGGCACGATGATTCTTCATCTTGATGTGTATTGCATTGTGCCTTGACCAACATTTCAACTTGTGTTTACTTGCTTTATGTGTTTCATTTCATTTACTTGTTTTTGCTTTGGTATGACATTTCTATTATGTGTTTCATTGTATTTATCTTTTGAATTTTGGATTTTGCTATTTTAATCTTTTGGATTTATTGATCATGACAAAAAGGGGGAGTAAGATTGAAATTGATATTTGATTTAGGGGGAGTGAACATGCTTTAATATTTATTCATTAATTCTTTAATTAAGGGGGGGACAAACTAACCATCAAGACAAGGGAAACCTTGATCATATTTTATATCTTTCAAATTTCTTGTCAATTTCTAAATATTTTGTCATTATCAAAAGGGGAGATTGTTGGACCAATGGTGGTTGAAAATTAAATCCCTTTATGTTTTGATAATAATAAAATATCTAGAATTAGTTAAGAAATTATTTTCAGTGTTACTCGAGGAAAGAATCATGCAAAACAAGATGAGCAAATGTTTAATTATTGAAAAATCAAGAAAGCAGGTTCATTCTAAGTATAAGTGGCATAAAATATGAAGATTCTAGAGGATTTGAATGAATGTTACTATTGAAGGCTAAACAAGTCGACTTACACATTACAAGATGACTTACATATGAAGATGAACTCAGACAAGTCGACTTATAGCAAACAAGTCGACTTATCAGGAGAAACAAGTCGACTTATCGAGGGAAACAAGTCGACTTATACATAACAAGTCGACTTATTAGAGAGCGGAGGTACATGTTTTACATAAATGGTTGAAACAAGTCGACTTATGTATTCGACAAGTCGACTTATTGAAGCACAGATTCAGCTCCAACGGTCCAATCTGCTAAAAATGGAATGGAGAAGATCAAGCAACGACTATATCAAATCAAGCAACGGCTAGAAGAGCTCCAACAGCTATATTTCTTTGACTATAAATAGAGGATGAAGCAAGGAGATGATATATAAGTTCTATAAGCTCAAATACTCTCTTATTGCTTCACATTGCTCATTATTGCTCTTATATTGTTACAAATTACCTTGAGCATTTGTTCTTCAATTTTTACATTGTGTTGTTAAAATTGAGTGGCTAGAGGAAAGGTCACGTGAGGTAGGATTTGTGCCGTAATACAAATCGTGTGTAAAGGTTGCTTGAGCCGGAATTCAAGTGAAGTTGTAAAAAGTTCACACTCAACTACAAAGTGTGCAAATAAAGTGATTGGCAAAATCCTAAGTGGGAGCTTAGGTAGAGGACGTAGGTCTTAGCACCGAACCTCTATAAAAACGAGTGTTTGATCTTCTTCCCTATACTATTTCATTTAAGTTTATTTAAATTATTTTTGTGTGTTTAACTTCTGATTTTCTTGTAGAAATTTTCAAAGATTTTTAAGATCTATTCAACCCCCCTTCTAGATCACTTACAATGGTGAGTCAGGAGTGAATCGATTGAGAATGTTCAATTAATTTTCATAAAACAATTAATTGATGCAAGGAAAATATAAGGGGGCGGGTTTGGATTTTAAACAATTTATAAATTAAAGTAAAAGTAATCTATCAAAAACAAATTAAAAAAAGCAATAAAAAATGAGAAAAGTGTCGAATATAAGTAAGGTCTAGTTATAGGGTTAATCTCGGCCTAAACATGATCGAGCGTATTCCATCATCCTAACGGCTTTACAACTCTCTTTGGACTATTGATATGAGACTAATAGAATGCTATTCTAATCCCAGTTTTCCCTTAGATTGTGTTTAATAAAGATACGATCATTAATTAAACCTAATTATTGAATAACCTAGGATATGATCTCTAGATTCAATGTGGCAGCTGCATTATGAATTGGAAAATAATCAATATAGGTAGTAACCTCACATGTTCAGGTTATCCAACCTAATTTATGTTGTTTCTAATGATTAACGATCATTAGATGCAACTCACAAACATCAAAAGTAATGATTACATATTACATTCAATGTTTTAGCAATAAGTTCAAAATAAGACAATCAAAATAATGTATTAAGATCATTCATCCCAAAACCCAATCAAATTAACATTAACAACACAACAATCCAAAAATAAATTACAACCTTAAAATGATAAAATAGCGTAACTGTGACTTGACATTGATATTTCCATTAAACTGATGTCAGGAAGCTAGCCTTTTATCTCCATTTTTATGCTCCAAGAATCAGCCTTTGTAGCATCCATTGGTGTTGAAAATTGAAGAGAGAATGGAGTATAATAGCTCCTCTCCCAATTGCAGTTATCTTGGTTATTCTCCTTGAAATTCCAAGAGAAAATGTTTAAGAAGTTTTATCTATGCTCCTCTTTTTTGCTCCAGCCAGCCTTTACACATATATATTGGACAATTGAAGAATACCAAATGAAGAAGTTCTTGGTGCAGCCCTCTTCCCCACTCATATTTTACTTCATCTCACCTTAACCAACCCCTAAACTCCTCGTTCTATTCTCCTAAATGCAGTAACTGAAACACACTGCACAGCTCTTCCTCTACTAATGTTTTTCTACCTTTCCTCTTTTATTAAAATTGAAGACAAGATGATAAGTTTTGTCCACCATCACCCTCTTCTTTGTTTTGTGAGCAGTCTACACCTTCCACTCACTTATGGTTCTACCTCCCTTTCCCCAGCATACAACTGACACTTGCCTTATTTCTTTGTTCTAAACCTACGTCCAAAACAAGTGAGGCAGCTATGTTTAAAAGGGTTATGGAACAGATTTCTTTCAAAATAGAAGAGGATAAAATGTCCTTCGATTGCTTTCCTTTTTGCTGTCCATGTCGTGAGTGTGATGCTCCAACCTTTCATGTGCAATTGTCCACCATCCATCACATAACTTTGTTTTATACTTAAAAAAGCTATGTTAAATGGTGATGTGTTTGTTTTATACTTAAAAAAGCTATGTTAAATGGTGATGTGTCTATATGCACTAACATTTTTACAGCCATCCCACATTTTTGTTTCAACCCTCACCCATTCACGGTTTTAGCCATCACTCACACTTGTTTTCTTTATACCTTAAATGCTAAGTTAAAAGTGGAATGGACAACTGGCTTTCTCTCCACTACTCTTCACTTTTGGTTCTCCTTTCTTTGTCGAACCAAAGCTAGGTTATCCATGTTAGAAATGGACAACAAATGAAAAGCTTGCATCATTCACGCGCATGAGTTGCTTTGTAACAATATTTACTCACATTGTATGACTATAAAATTTTCTCGACGGTAGTGAGGGATATTGAAAAACATTTTCTTATGTTCTTATCTTCTTCTTTCTTTTAATTTTCTTCTTCTACATGCTCCATGAATCAATAGAGTATGGAAGTTGAGAAGATGACTTCAGTGGACATGCTTTTGGGTCACTTTAGTTCTTTCACTTCCAAAATGTACCTAAGATTAAATATGAGCTAATGTGAGTAGCTGATTGGACCAAATTTATACTATAAATTGGCCCTGTTTTCTTAAGTAATTATGCACTTGTTGACTCCTAATTCATGATTTTTGTGCTTAAATTGGTTCCTCATATCGATCTTTTATAATTTGCATATTGTCAGTAGTTTGTTGTGATTTGATATTAATTTCTGCATAACTTTTATTGGGACAATTATACTGCAAATGTGTTGTATTTTTGTAGGAACAAGTGGAGTCAACAAGAGAAAGTCAACACGTCGTGAGAAGCCATCCATTCGTCGGGACGAACCAACACTCCCATTCGTCGCGACAAATTAATTTGGTATAAATTAATTAGTCGCGACGAGTGACCATTTTGTATTCGTCATGATTTAACATCTTTCATTAGTCGCGACGAGTGACCATTTTGTATTCGTCGCGACGAACATCTTTCATTCGTCACGACGAATGTCGGATACCCGGCCCTTAAATGGCAAATTTTCGCACTGTTCCGACCCGGCCCGCTTTCAGCTCCTATAAAACCTTCCGTTTTAGGTTAAATTAGAGGCCGCTCTCCTGAGGTTAACTTCTTCTTCTCTGTTTTCTCCGTTCGTCTAATAGGTTTTTGTTTTCTCTGGTTTTTGCAGTTTGATTCGGAGGCATCAGACATCGTCTACATTCACCACCTTCTCTTCCGCCTTCATTTCGTCGCGACCATTCCTTCATCCTTCATCGTTTGAGTCATGAGCAGCGTCGGGTGTCTAGTAGTGATGGACTCTTCTGTCATGATGAATGGCTAAGTCTCCGATCTCTTGAAGATGGAGTGAGGGTCTGAGTTCCGTGAGCTTAACTGGGGTAATCGATCTTAGTTTTAGATTTTCGTTATATTTTTGTATCAACTCCGAGTTGGAGAATACATTGTATGATGGATTGAATCCGGTTATAGTTTAATCGGATGTTAAACTTTGATATATGTTATGGATTGATTATTGTTGAATGTTGTGCTTAAATACATGGAGTTCATGTATATCAGTTGGATGATTGCATTAATCAATTTAATCTGCCTAGTTGTGTTTGATTGAGTTGGTTGTGTTATTGTTTGATCGATTTATTGCATTAATCATTCTATACATACACTAAGGTTTTAACAAATTTTAATTAATCGAGTTGATTAATTAATTTTGGACTTAACGAGTTATTAAGGTTTAGCTTTGAAACTTAGTGGATTTCAAACCCGATATTACTTTGAACGATGATGACCCGAGCTACATTTTCGGAGAGTTTTATTAATTGTTTTAGTCCTTTTAATTTCAATTGCCTTATCTTTTCAAAATCCCAAAATATTTACCTTTGCTTTGGTTTAGTTTAATTTTAGAAAGATCAAATCAAAACCCCTTTTATTGCTTTAATTGCATGCATCATTCAAACATTAGGCTAGTCTAGGATCGGTTAGTACATTTGGTTCCTTGAGAGTCGACCGAGGTTGCATCTGTATTGCAATCCTTGGTATAAATTTTATTTGACGGTTTCGAGGATCAATTTTAATATTGAACGATAAGCCGACGATCAAATTGGCGCCGTTGCCGGGGAACCAAATTAATTGGTTTTCTAGGTTAGCCAGTGTTTGTTTGCATTCTATTTTGCATTTCATAATTTTGTTTCATTCTGTTTTGCTTCCATCTTTTTAGTGTTAATTCTGTTTTGTGATTCTTATTCTGTTTGCTTTCAGTGTTATTCGCTTGTTCTGTTTATTGTGCTTAGTTGCGGGTAATTTTACCTTGCTTGTGCTTTGCTGTGCCTCTTGGCTGTGACGAGTTCATCATTCGTCGCAACGAGTTCATCATTCGTCGCAGCGAGTTCATATATTCGTCGCGGCGAATCCTCAATTGTGTTCTGTTCGCCGCAGCGAACTTCTACGAGCCACAGCGAACCGTGTGAATTTCAGCCTCATTTTATCCGCTATCATTTTAGTGAGCGTTATTAGGTGAACTTCTCTTGTGCATGCCCCGTAGACTTAGGTTAGTTCATTTTCAACCTGAAATTGAGCGACACCTTAGACGACTTAGGAAGAACAAGAGAGAGCAAGAAAGACTTAGCACACTAGAACGATTAGAAACTGATATGGCTGAACAACAAGATTTTCCCGGTTACCAACCAAGGAACGGAGATCATGGATTAAATGGTGACCAGGAGAGAGTTGATGACAACAATGCGAACATCGACGAGAACCATTCGAGAAGCTACAACCTCGGATGTAAACTACGATCCTTTCATCGCTTTCGCCCTAACTTCGGCGTCAATTTGAAGTTAAAGGTTTATTGATTAACTCCCTACCCAAATTTCACGGTTTGGCAGGTGAGGACCCCTACATGCATCTTCAGCCCTCACAATGATCATCAAAGTATGAAGCCTGTAGGAGCACATCTGGACCAGGTACTGTGGAAGGTATTCTACTTGTCGTTAGAAGGAAAGGCTCGGGAGTGGTACATGAGCCTCCCAAGGCATGTCGCGAATGCCTATCATAGTTGGGCCAACTTGCGGAAAGCTTTCCTGGAAAAATATTTTCCAGCCTCGAGGACTTCGACAATGCGAAAAGAGATTTATTCCGCCAAGCGAGATTACGATTTATCCTTATATGACTTTTGGAGCAGATTCCAAGATCTGTTATCTCGGTGCCCCATCATCGATCCCCGATGAACAACTTTGTTCAATATTTTTATGATGGGGTGAAAAATCGGAAAAGGGAATGTTGGATGTTTGCGTCGGGAGGTTCGCTGATTGACCTCACCGCACTGAGCGTGGGCCCGATAAAGAGGATGGCCTCAATCATCAACAAGATATAGTGTCCGCGATTCCGTGAATGTGAATGAAGTAGGAGCCATGACAGCTCAAACTAAGAGAATGGAGAGCCTGGAATCGAAGGTAGATTCCTTTGAACATCGGATAACTTCCCAGTTATCCTCGATCACGGCTGAACTTAAGAATTTGAATGTGCATCGCCCATCACTTTCCACTGAACTGGTCGCACCCAGTTGTGATAGTTGTGGGTCAGTGATGCACATTTCAAGTGTTTATCCTGGCAGATATGAAGAAGTCTCCGCAGTGTACCCGGGGAGACAAAATCCTAAGTGGGACCCGTACTCCAACACGTATAATGAAGGATGGCGATCTCATCCTTACTTTAGTTGGAGGAGTAATGAGGGAAGAGCACCCAACCGCTTTCAACAAGGGAGTGGAGCTGGACCATCTACAAACCAGTTTCCCGATCAGCAAGCGTTGACGGTGCAACCACAGCCACCAAAAGAGGACACTAATCAACTGCTGCGTAGTATGATGACGTTGATGAAAGAGGAACGAACTTCGACAGCAACTCAATTCAACGCCATCGCAAACCTCATCCAACAGGACTCTGCTAAGAATGCTGCCCGTTTTAGCGCCTTGGAAAAACGCATGGATCAATGGGAGACCAAGGCCGAGAACCTGAACTCGTATGTCACTCAATTGTCTAATAATTTGAGTGACAATCAAGTTAGAGCAGCGGATCCATTCCTCCAACACGGTCATTAACCCTAAGAGTTTAAATGCAATTGAGTGAGGAGTGGAAAGAAAGTGCATTTCGACATTCTGAAGAAGAAGAATGCATCAAGAAATTGAGGTTGAAGAAGCGCCTCAAGTGAGAGAGAAGCAAGTTGTGCGATCGAGAGTGGTCGCAAGAGGAATTGTTGAGGAACAAGAAGCAATCAACAATTGAGGATAAAGAGCAATCATCGAGCATATTAGGAAGAAGAACCGATAAGGATAAATCGAGCGAAATGAACCAAACAAGAAGGAAGTCGACTTAAAGGACCTCCTTTTCCGAACTCATATCGATGAGCAAGAAGGTCAATGAGCTAAAACATGAAAAGGAAATTATTGACCTGTTTGGGAAGGTTGAAGTCAATGTGCCCTCGCTGGATTTGATTAAGAAAGTGCCGCCCACGCCAAGTACCGAAGGACTTGTGCGAACAATGAAAATTTAGGCCTAATGAACGTGTCGGTGAGTTCGAATGTGTCGGCTTTATTCAAGCCCCAAATTCCGGTCAAGTGCCAGGATCCAGGCTCATTTACCATTCCTTGTGTTATAGGAAAGGTAACAATTGGGAGAGCATTATTGGATTTGGGGGTGGCAATTAACGTCATGCCGAAATCTGTTTATGAAGCCCTAGGCGTTAAAAGCATAAAACCTACCACGGTAGTTTTACAGTTGGCTGATAGATCCTTCCGCCACCCTGTGGGCATCATTGAGGACATTCTGGTCCAAGTGAAAGGATTAGTGTTCCCTGCCGATTTTACGTGCTGGATATGTCTACTGAAGTGGTGCAGGATACTTCTCTAATCCTTGGACGACCCTTCCTTCGGACGGCAAGTACAATGATCAGTATGAAGGAAGGGAAGATCACCATGGAGGTTGGTGATCAACACGTTAGCTTCAATATGTATGAAGCTATGAAGCACCCTAACGAGGATTACTCCTTGCTTGGGGTGAATATGCTTGATGTTGTGATTGATGATGCTTGTTCTGAATTTGCAGAAACTCTAACCCCGACCACTAATGATCTCTTTGAAGGCAGTTTCTATTTTGATGATAGTGCAGGTGCTTATTCGGATACGGGAATGGACATGGAGCTGCCCAGGACCCAAGCTGTTGACATGGAGCTTGGATATCAACCGCACGTCCATCCCGAGCTACAAGATCCACCGTGAGCACCAGGTGTTTCTTTTCCTGCATTTTCAATATATTTGTGCACATTATTTGATTTGACTTGAAATGTTGTGTTGCATGAATGTGTTGATTAAGTGTGGGGGGAGCAACCCATCCAGTAGGAATAGCTGTAGTTACGTAGGATTTTCATTTCTGTTTCAATAAATTGATTCCCTCTTGTTAGCTCCGCATGTTTCATGCTTCTATTGTGTGCCTTGCTACTTCTGCCATTGTGGACAATGTCATGTTTAAGTGTGGGGGAACCGTTCCCTTTTATATTCTGCATTGTACACCTATTAAAATTTGTGCATAATTTTGTGGGCCCGTTGCTTTTACTGATAAATTTGGACTCAATCAAAACATTTTCTGCACTTGTTCTTTTGTGCCCTTGCATGCAAAACCCTTATAAGTTTCAAACTGATACTTGAGTTTTTGAAAATGCTCTCCATTCTTCGAACGATAATTGGTTTTGGAAAAATTTTAACTTTTGAAGTTTTCAAAACAAAGTAAATGGGAGCATGCTAACAAGGTAGCATTTTAAGTTTTTAAGACTTGAGATTGATCATTGAGACAAAAACCTTGTTGGAAGGATATTCGAGCCAAATTTTTCTTCTATATTTTTGTGTGTGCATCTGCTTAGTCCATTCTTCTCTAGAACTTGTGTCAGTTCTTACTCAAAGCTTGATGGACTAGAATTTTGTTGATATGATAGAGGCGTTCCTTCTTTCAGCCTTTCCCCAAACACCAACCCTTAAACACTTTTTCCTTTGCTAGCCCCTTGAGCCTTTTTGTTATGAGCATTTGCATACATATTAAGATGATGTCGGTAGTCTGTGTTTGGTTAAAAAAAAAAGTTGTTGGAAAATGGAAAAGTGTTAGTCTTGTGTATCCCAAAAAGGGATCATAATGTGTTGCATCCCAAAAAGGGATTAGCATCTCAAAATGAGATAGCCAAAAAAAAAAAAAAGTGTGTGTATTCAGTTTATTTCATTGTTTAGTTTTAGTTTGGCTATTGACATCAATTCCTCATTTAGTGCGCATGCTCATATATTTTTCTTTCACTTCATCCATTCATCTAGCCCTCCGCTCATTACAACCCTGAAAGACCTCTTGATCTTCAAAATGATAGTCCTTGTAGTGGAGAAATAAAATTGATACAAGCCATGGTAAGAGATGCATTAAGCCAGATGGAGAGAAAATATCCTTAAACACAAGTGAGTTGAGCGTAAACACCACATCCCGAGTGATCCTCTTTTGTTCAATCTCATGTGCTTAAATTCTTTCAGTGTCTGTTTTATTAGCACTCTTTCAATTTGCTGCGTTAGAATTCTGATAAAGTGGATTGAGTCAATTTTGGTTGTTGTTTGAGCATGGGCAGAATTTTCTTTTACTCTTGTACCTTTTTGACTCTTATAAGCTTTGTTCAGGAGTACAAAGGTTTAAGTGTGGGGGAATTTGATTGCACCAAATTTATACTATAAATTGGCCCTGTTTTCTTAAGTAATTATGCACTTGTTGACTCCTAATTCATGATTTTTGTGCTTAAATTGGTTCCTCATATCGATCTTTTATAATTTGCATATTGTCAGTAGTTTGTTGTGATTTGATATTAATTTCTGCATAACTTTTATTGGGACAATTATACTGCAAATGTGTTGTATTTTTGTAGGAACAGTTGGAGTCAACAAGAGACAGTCAACACGTCGTGAGAAGCCATCCATTCGTCGGGACGAACCAACACTCCCATTCGTCGCGACAAATTAATTAGTCGCGACAAGTGACCATTTTGTATTCGTCGCGACGAACATCTTTCATTAGTCGCGACGAGTGACCATTTTGTATTCGTCGCGATGAACATCTTTCATTCGTCGCGACGAATGTCGGATACCCGGCCCTTAAATGGCAAATTTTCGCACTGTTCCGACCCGGCCCGCTTTCAGCTCCTATAAAACCTTCCGTTTTAGGTTAAATTAGAGGCCGCTCTCCCGAGGTTAACTTCTTCTTCTCTGTTTTCTCCGTTCGTCTAATAGGTTTTTGTTTTCTCTGTTTTTTGCAGTTTGATTCGGAGGCAACAGACATCGTCTACATTCACCACCTTCTCTTCCGCCTTCATTTCGCCGCGACCATTCTTTCATCCTTCATCGTCTGAGTCATGAGCAGCGTCGGGTGTCCAGCAGTGATGGACTCTTCTGCCGTGATGAATGGCTAAGTCTCCGATCTCTTGAAGATGGAGTGAGGGTCTGAGTTCCGTGAGCTTAACTGGGGTAATCGATCTTAGTTTTAGATTTTCGTTATATTTTTGTATCAACTCCGAGTTGGAGAATACATTGTATGATGGATTGAATCCGGTTATAGTTTAATCGGATGTTAAACTTTGATATATGTTATGGATTGATTATTGTTGAATGTTGTGCTTAAATACATGGAGTTCATGTATATCAGTTGGATGATTGCATTAATCAATTTAATCTGCCTAGTTGTGTTTGATTGAGTTGGTTGTGTTATTGTTTGATCGATTTATTGCATTAATCATTCTATACATACACTAAGGTTTTAACAAATTTTAATTAATCGAGTTGATTAATTAATTTTGGACTTAACGAGTTATTAAGGTTTAGCTTTGAAACTTAGTGGATTTCAAACCCGATATTACTTTGAACGATGATGACCCGAGCTACATTTTCAGGAGAGTTTTTATTAATTGTCTTTAGTCCCTTTTAATTTCAATTGCCTTATCTTTTCAAAATCCCAAAAATATTTACCTTTGCTTTGGTTTAGTTTAATTTTAGAAAGATCAAATCAAAACCCCCTTTTTATTGCTTTAATTGCATGCATCATTCAAACATTAGGCTAGTCTAGGATCAGTTAGTACACTGGTTCCTTGAGAGTCGACCCGAGGTTGCATCCTGTATTGCAATCCTTGGTATAAATTTTATTTGACCGGTTTTTGAGGATCAATTTTAATATTGAACGATAAGCCGACGATCAGTAGCCTAAGTGTTTCTAAGGAATTCATCACTAAATGTAGTATATCAAATAAATAAACATTTAAATACATATCAATACATAATTAAATAAAACATACATAAACAATTTCCATTTCTAACAATCATAAAATATACACAAACAATTTCATTTCCAACAATTTCAATTCAAAGTTTTAAACATGAGGATCAAGTTGAAGGTCATGATTTAGATAATCACCAAATAATGAATGAAATATATTATACAATTGTTCATATCTATTTATAACACGAGGATCAAGTTGAAGGATACATTCATAACTTGAGGATCAAGTTGAAGGATATAACTTTGTTTGGAAATGTTTTCTTTCTCTTATTCATACCTTTGAATCTTCTTTTCATTTCTAACAAACCATAATATTATATCCACCATTCTATATTTGGTTCATAAATATAGTTGATTTTATGATTTTTAATGGACATTAATAAGTCTTACTATAAGTAGTTGGAGCTTAGCCTACAACATGTTCACAATTTGGGAATAAAATTCCTTTTGGACACATATACATCACTACTTTCACACATTATCTATTATAAATATTTATAATAGCCCACACATATATTACCAAATAATTCAACATATTTTGCATATTGATTTAATGGAACGAAATGGTAGTTTGTGTTTCCAACTTTCTCCAATATCAATTCAAAGTTTCAAACATAAAAAAACATACATAAACAATTTCTGTTTCCAAATTCCAACAAATTCCAATAAGTTCATTTCTAACATTTTCTAACAATTTTAATCCAACCATTACAAAATATACATAAACAATTTCCATTTCCAACATTTTCCATTCTTAATAATTTCCAACAGTTTTGAACAATTTTAATTCAAAGTTTCAAATATCACAAAATATACATAACCAATTTCTTTTTCCAAATTTCCAACAGTTTCATTTTCAACAACTGACAATTTCATTTCCAACAATCGACAATTTCAACCATCATGAATTCACAATTCACAAAATAATGAAATATACATAAACATTTTGCATTTTCAACAATTTCCAATAATTTTTATTTCCAAATTCCAACAAATTGCAACAATTTCATTTCTAACATTTTCCAACAATTTCAATTCAACCATTACAAAATATACATAAATAATTTCCATTTCCAACATTTTTCATTTCCAACAATTTTCAACAATTTTCATTCTAATAATTTCCAACAATTTTCATCACAAAACATACATAAACAACCAAATACAATGAATTTGTTTTTCAAATTTCAGAGAAAAAAACAAACCTAAAAAATCAAAAACTAATTCAATGTCGAGTCAGGTTGGGTTTGGATCTGGATCTATTTCGGATTTGGCAATTCCGAGGAGACTTCATGACTGTGACTGGTGTAGTGGTGGGCTGGTGGCATCGTGTAGCACCCCACTCTCGCGAGACCCGAACCCGACATCTACAGTGATATCCGAGCCCGTGACCCGCGAGGGTGGTATGCTAGAGCAGTCAATGCAGTTTAAAAGTCCATAATGACATTTTTTCTTTTTTTAAAAACAGTCGAGTGCGCAGAAATCAATATCCATACTGGGCCCACTTTAATACGAAAACAACTCAATCACAATACAATTTCAATCATGAAACTTTCAATGATCACTTTTCAAATACGACAATTATCAATTGGGGCCCTCAGTTCAAAAACAGTACTAGTCTGCAGAGATTGTAGAAATACAAATCTACAATAATTCAGAATGACACTAATGCAGATGTGAAGACTGATCCCGACCTCAAACTCTGACTCTCTTGCAATACTCATACTCCCGTTTGTCTAACGGGGTACTCTTCATTTCCTGAAAAAAAATAATTGCAATGTTGGGTGAGTTTGCGAACTCAATGAGAAACCATCATCGATGGTTCACTCAATTCATGATTATACAATCAATTTACCAAATATCACATACTTCACATTCAATCATTCATATACATATGATGCACATGTGACTCTTTTCCAGTTTGTTACAGTGTTGTGACCGAGGGCTTATTCAGTATTCAGTAATCAGACGCGTCTAGGGAGCAGGAGAGCCCTCTGGGTATGCACTAACTCCCCTCGAGCTCGAGGCTCGGTTCAGTAACAGTGTTCGAGCTCTAGGCTCTTTTCAGTATCAGTAGCAACTCAGGTCACAACTATCATTATCTGAACATGCCATTATGCATGAATGCATATGTCCCAATTTCCATTTTCAGTCAGTATATATTTCGGTAACTAATTTCCGTTTCTTTGGACCTTTAGTCCGGTATTTCAGTCATATGCATTCACCACTTGTTTCATTGATATATTCATAATCATTTACACACAATAGCACTTCTATATCAAGTTCTCGTTATTTCGGACACCCATGGTCCGAAATCAATCAAAATCAAACACACATATCCATCCATTATCTCCACATGGCATCAATGCATATAGTATTAAACACACATAGGTTGAGGAACCAACTAGGTTACTCACCTGAACTTCCTAGCTGTCGCCTGGAAGCTCCAGCACTGTTCGTGGAGTCGTCGTTCCAACGGTGCCTCTAAAACAGTCAAACAATTTCCATTCATTACCAAATGCACAGTCAAAATGATTAATGATGCATATGCCTTGAATATGACTATTCATGATTTTCCCGGTACCATTTCCCATTTTCTATTTTCTTTTACTCAGTATCTAACTTTCACTCAATTGATCAATATCGGCTCATTTCGATTCAATAACATATTACAGAACTTCCAATTTCAATTATCAAGTCATTTTTTTGCTATGGGAGTACCTCAAGGTCAACATCACTATATTCTAGATAGAATTCATTCTTTTATACTCAGTTTCTAAAGTTTCCAGTAGCATTGACTTCATTTTCAAAGTCTCACATTATACTCCAATTATCAAAACAATCCTGAGGTAAAATATAATCACATTCTTAACTGTCTTTTACTAATTTCAATCCTACTAATTTAAATTCAACCTTTCATTCTTCACATCAATTGTAGACCTCTTTCTCTAAATCATAACGAATCAAACATCACCTCAATTGGGGGTCTACACCATTAGTTATGCCCTAAAAAGTAAATTAATTCAGTTCAGGAATCTGGTCCTCGTCGCGACGTATGGGCGCTCGTCGCGACGTCAATCCAGTGGCTCGTCGCGACGTACAATCTTACTCGTTGCGACGTCCCAATCTATCGCTTGTCGCGATGTGCGCTCGTCGCGGCGTAAACTCCCTTTTCTCGCCACGACGTCTAACCCTTTTCTCGTCGCGACGTTTAATTATTTTATTCGTCGCGACGTGCGAGCCTTGGTTTGTCTTCTCCAAAGCATTTTCTCTCTTTTCTCTCACTAAAACCAGTCCTAATTTAACTCAAACACTTTAATCTCTAACAATTAACCCCATGAATGCATTAAACACATAAATAACAACATTAAAACCAATTCACTTACCCAATCAAGCTTGAATCTCAAATCTCCCGAAAATCCCTACAATTCTTTCATCTTCTCTCTACGCCCACGGTACTTCCAACCTCAACAAATCTTCATCTTCCTCAAGAATCAGACAAGCTAACAATGAAAATCACAAAGAGAGGAAGAGACGATAATCATGAAGAAAGAATCGAAACTCACCAAGGAGAGAAACCGATCGTGCCCTAGGAGAGAAGAAGAGAATTCCTTTTCTCTTCAATTCGAAATATAAAGCATTTACAAGTGATTTGTCCCATTTTTCTCCAGTAAATCTGTTACTCTTTTCACGATCATTTCCAGTCCGATTCGTCTCCAAATTTCAATGGCTCGACATATTAAATTCATAAAATCCTATATTTAAATTTTCCATTGCCATTTACCAGTATTCTTGTACTATGCAGTCAATTTGTCATTCACCCAAAAAATTTCTGGTCCGGACAATTTCTCCCAAATTTCCAGAAAACTTCCTAGGGTTCACTATCGATTAACAGCTACTCTAAAATATTCCCAATTCAACTATTCATACCCAAATATTCCAAAATTTCCAATAATTCATAAATCATATCTAATTATCTCTCAATTTCACAATTCATATCAGTATCACAATTAAAAGCTGGGAAAAGTCATGATGCATGTACCTATCAGTGCACGTGCCAAATGACTCAATCCTCTACAATTAGAGGCCAAATGAATATTCAGTCAATATTATGCGGTAAAATCCTAACCCGTCACAATTTACCAATACAACTTTCCAATCGGTGACGGGATGTTACACATCGGGTTATTGTTGTGATGTCGTGGTGGTTGTCGGACGACTAGAAAGGGAGTGATGGTGACAATGAAGAAGAGTGAGAGTGAGAAAAAAAGGAAGAGGAGAAGTATTAGAGGCCGGGTGGGTAAGGAAAGGAGGGTGGGTTTTAAAATTTTTTTGATTTTTTTCAAACCCTTGTATTTTTAAAAATTTCCAGTAGCAGTCGATATATGGCCGGTATTCTAAATACCATCGATACCAGCTAGTACAAGTCGATACAATCGAACTGTTGGATGTAAGTAGAGATGGCCTATCCGTATTTATGGCCATATTAATATTTGCATCTCCATAGCATCAATACATCCTCTGTCCACTTCTTAATATTGAAACTAGTTAGGGTTTCAATAGTGACATTATGATTGTTGATAAAAAAGGTGACTGCTAAATGATAATGCAAATATCAACAAAAATGTAGGATAATAACGACACATAAAGCCATTAAATAATGTTGAGATTCTAATCACATATATTACGAAACACCTTTGAGCTGAATACATAATATATGCAATTAGATCTCTATATAAAAGCGATCAGAGTACAAACCATCAACTTTCATAACACTTCCACCTTTAGGCAAATATATCATTTAAGCAACGACTTCCCTCCATTTAATGTTTAGGAACATTTCAAAATCTTATGTCAAGCTAACACCTTTAGGCAGAATAACCGAACATAAGACCAAAAACATCTCCTAACATGCAAGCAAAACAATTCAAAATATTGATTTGAATGGCCACTTTGGTGACTACATTCTCATCAATATCTAAAAGGTTCACAAACATAAGGGATATATCTTTATATATGAGCATATAGTATATGACAATGTATTGTTAATAAATGCAAAACCCGAATGCGCAGTCTATTTGTCATTAGTGTTGAAAACATTATCAGTAAACTTTATTTGAGATTTTCATGGGAAAAAATCTCAATCAGAGCGAATATCATGCGTTATCAAAAACTAAACTTACCACACAAGATATGAAAACCTTAAGTATCTCCCTTATGTCAAGTTCGTTGGATGAAAAATCACTCAAAATGGGCTTTAGGAACATTAATTTACTTTTTTTGAGTTAAACTTTAATTGATTACTTATGTAAAAAATCCAAAAAATAAATAAAAAATCACTTCACAAATTCCTCTGACCTTGAAACTGACCTAAAATGACTCAGGATACCATTACAGCAATTTTGAAAATTTTAGGTTTTTTTATTTTACTATAGCGCTAATGTCAACATTAATTATAACGCTGATACCAACATAACATCATCCGTAAACACTAATGTCTATTGCATCCCTAATGTTAGAACGATGCCAACCTTTGACATTAATAGGGAAGAAAAAACTATAAAATGGAACTTTATTCTTTGAAAATCTTATGGAAAAAATAAAAAAAATTCTGAATTTTTAGCCACCCGATCATGTAATGGCTCTGATACTACGTTTAACACGTAACATGAGCCTTAGTATATGTCATGGATCAAACATGAAAGGGAAATAAACGAATAAATGTGAAAAACCTAATTTTGATTCCATAACTTCAAACAGGCTTTCTGAGGCCAAATCAAGCACGAATCCATAGCCACCTTTAAGGGATTTGCTCATTGGGATGTGATTAACGTCTTTTTATATTTTTCTAAAAATATGAACGTCTAAATGAGTTAGAGTAACTTTACATTCACGAATGACATCAACAACTACATAAGACCTTAAACTTTTTATATAACATCCATATCAGGCTTGATATGGGTTTCGTCCATACTGATCGTGTTTTATTTTTCTCACAGACTTTAACCCATTAATATAGATCATTTATTATAGTGATGTATTATATATATTTAGATCAAATTTAGGTAACTTAACAGATAAGTTGTTAAAACTGTTAAAACACAATTGATTGTTGTCTACCAAATGAGAAAATATCAGCATTAAGTACTTGTTAGAGTAGTGAATCACTACACCATTCCAACACCTAAGTTGCCCAAGATATCAGAGTATGATTTCGTTCAAAACTAGGATGAAAAATGGAGCAGCAGATGTGTTATCTTGTATATCTAACACCGAATTATTAACATTGATAGTCTTCCAAGTGCATATGCAACTCTTACAAGAAATTAAAAAACGATGGAAATGGGAAGCCACCACCTCAGATGTTTTTGTTATAAATTAAAGAATGTATTAAGAAGCCAATGGAGATTACAAAAGGTTCATAGATACAACCAATCCCTATAAGGAAATCTAATAAATTCACCTCTCTTGAAAATTAATAAAATAAAAACCTCAAAAGGTTAGAATAAAGGAATTGCTTGATTGGTTTCTTAAGTGAACGAATTCCTTTAGGTTTTAGAGGATCCCATTTGTAATATCCTTTTCTATGGAAGAACTGTTTTTGAATTTCCTATTGTTCCTTTCCAGTCGTAACTCTTGAATGCTTAATCCCACAGTAAGAAAATAGATCCGCAAAGTGTCTTTATAAGTGATTATAAGATCCTTCAACCATTGAACAACATTAGAGATTGAGTTCTCGTTATAACTCCATGGGCAAGAATTTTTTACCTTTCTCTAGAAAGTAAAGGTATATTGGCATTCAAAGAATCAATGTTCCTTATTTTCTCCATGCTCAATACATAAAGAGCACGTATCGTCTAATGCCAAAAAATGCAATCTATCCATAATGCTTAATCTGTTCTTTATTATCAACCATAAAAGAAATGAGATTTTTTAGAGTTAGCAACTGATTCCATAGAATTTTGTACCGAGAGACTTAACCGGGTCTATCCAAAAGTTTTCTGGCTATCTTGTAAGTTATATTGGTAATTGATTTCCCTTTCTAGTAAAAAATGTCAGTCTTGTGAATATCATGTGGATAAGTTGGTTTGTATCTCAATAGTTATTGTGAAATAGCTCTATTAGTATCCACAATCAGTTTAGAGACTTTATCATCTAACCTGCCCATTGTTTTGGTAATAACTCTTCCAATATGATATCTTAGTTGGCCATATCCTATCCAATTGTCATACCAAATAGATGACTTCTCTCCATTCCCAACTTTACAACTAACTTTATCTTTAACTTTTTCCCTAAGAAGCAAGAGCTGACTAAGGAACTGAGAATGATATGAACTCCTATGCACCCTCCATATGCTCCTTCCCTTAAGGGAATATCCATGTATCCATTTAATTCAAAATGATGATTTATCTTTTAGATTCATAATAATAGTTTTTGAATTAAGGTTGAATTTGTTACCTTTATGTCATTGACTCCCAGAAGCCCCTAATCCTTAGGAAAACAAGTTTCAGACCACTTGACTTTAAATAAACCTTTAACTCCTTCTAAATGGCTTCAAAGAAAATTCCTGAACATTCTTTCTATCATTTTGATATATTTTTTGAAAGAAAGAAATGAGAGCTCCAATAGATAGGTAATGAGGATAGGTTAGATTTGATCAATTAAAGTTTCCCACATAAGAGAGAGTTTTATTAATCCTAAAAGAAAGTTTATTCTAAACCTTATCAATAAGAAAATAACATTCAGAATATCTTAGTTTTCTAATAGCTATAAGGAGACCTAGATATATAAAGGGAAGTTTCTTTCTACATTCTAGTAATACTTACAATTTAGGTTTCCATAACTGAGGTTACTTTAGATAGTAAAAAAAAAAACTCTCTGGTTTACATTCAGTTGAAGGCCTTAAATGCCTTTAAAGAACTTAAAGAAATCCATAATAGTTTGTATCGAACCCAAATGAGACTTGTAAAATATAAGCAAATCATCAGTAAACATAGATTCCCTAGGGAACCCTTACGACATTTATAATGATTCCTAAAATTTGGATTCTTATTGACATTATGTTTGATAAGAAGAGAAAGAGCTTCCATATATAATATGAAGAGATATTGAGACATGGGGTCCCTTTGTCTACTGCCCTAGCTCCTTTAAAGATCTTAAAAGGAATGCCACTAACCAACACTAAAATGGAGATAACTAATTTATATTCTTTGATGCAATTGGTAAATTTCCTAGGAATACCAAAAACTTCCAACAAATGAAACAACTTATGGTATCAAATGCTTTGATAAAATAAACTTTGATAGAACAATTTGCTAGAGATATTCTTCTGGAATGACCCTTCTTATACAATAAGAATATTATCCCCATTTTGTCTACATTCCATAAAGGTAACTTAACTATCATTGACAAGCACATTAACAACCTTTTTTAATATAGTGGAAAGCAACCTAGAGATGATCTTATAAAGAATATTCAAGCAAGATATGGGTCTATAATCGTTAAAGGATACTAGACTTTTAACCTTAGGAATCAAACAAATTAAGGTCTTGTTGCTTTCTTTAAGCAATTTACCAGTTCTAAAAAATTCATGTACTACATCCAAAACTATTGTTTCGCTAATATCCCATGACTTTTGGTAGAAAAATCCGTTCAGACCATCTAGTTCAGGTGCCTTTTAACCATTGAGCAAGAAGCCTGTTCCCATAATTTCTTTATCTTCAATGGATGCAACTAGAATCGGAATAATGTCATCAGGAATTTAGAGTTTGTAAGAGCTTTGTCTAATTTTTTCCTAATGAACCAAGTCGAGTCTTGTTTGTTGTTCCATGTGTAAATGTGACCTTTTACTTTAAGATCAGTAACTTTAATGAGGTTAACACACTTGAGAAAATCAACAAAATAGTTCTCAAGGCAACATTTCCTATCAGCTTCTGTTCAATACAAAATGAATTTTAAATCACCACATAACGTTGACTGTAGGTTGTAGGTATTAATCATATCATAAAGATTTTTCCATAGAATGTTCCACTAGAATCTGAAGTTACTAACATAAATAACAGTGAGAAAGATAGGGAGATTTACCAGCTTGAAAGAAAACTTTAAATGCATAAATTGATAGCACATCCAAAACCAATAATATAGAGTTGTATAAAATGATAATTTTGCAAACGTGATGATAGGAGTGGTTGGAAACCAGTTTCCAATTGCTCCAAAAAAAATAGTGTTTTTTAATGTCATGTATTTTTATTTTCATCTCCAAAAGCAAAAGGAGAAATTATTTTCCTTTAGCAACAAAGTCTTATAAATCATGATGTTTCAGAGGTTTGTTTTAAACCTCTTATGTTCCATATTATTAAAGACATCATTGGGTTTTAATATTGGAACCATATCCTTTATTCTTCTGGGATTAATATTCACCTCACACACATCCTTGTTGTGTAAATTGTCCACTTCCACTAACATAAAAACTATTAGGGTGTTAATAATCTCAACTTGTCCATTGTTGATTCCTCCTAACCACTCTTCAAAATTGGTATTGGCTCAATAACATTTAAATCTTCTTTCTCAAGTGTAGAATTAAATAATTATGTCTCTTCTTACACGAGTTCCTCAAGAAAACCAGTCACAAAAACCCTACATATGGGCTTCCAAATCTATTTGGAAACCATTTTAAGGAGGTTTCCAACCCTAAGTTACTTTCACTTTATCCTCTATTAACTCCATATTATCATCAAATCTTATAATAGTTATTTCTTCAGGAAAATTAGTTAATGAATACACATTAATACAAATTTGTGCAAAATTTATTCTTTTGGTCTCCTTCGTTGCTTGATCAAGGCACATTGGACTACCAGTTGAGCTAGCATGGTATCTAAGCCTTTCAATATTCCAATACTCGAGTGGGATGTCTTGTATACAGATCTATTGTTGGATTCGAGACCCAACTGCTTAAACTTAACACTATCACTCTTGCTTTGATACCATAACTGTTGGGACCCAAGCCTGAGACCGGACCCCAACCAAAAAATGGAAAACGAAAACGAGCGAAAGCACAATTGAAAGAAAGGAACATAAGGCGGAAGCAAAATCATAAGCGAAAGCGAAGAATGACATTTACAATACGAAAGCAAATCAAACCTTAATGCGAAAGAATCGGAAGCAATTCAAAACGAAGCAAACTTAAGATCAAATCGAATTGAAACCAATTTCCGACATCCGTGAACAAATATCGAAGAAAACGTTTGCGTTGGAAATCTTAAGACTATCAGTATAAACTAATCCAAATCCGTGTACATTTTTTTTCTTCTTTCTTTCCTTCTTTCTTTCATCATTTAATCCATCGAATACAAATCGAAACTTAACTTTTCTCAATCAATCTCTCAATGCATAACGAACTTCTTAATCATCTTCTTATACATTCGTACAAATCTAAAATTCATCTTTTAATCACTTCATAATTTATTCTATTGCCATATAACCAATTTTCTTATCGCAAATTGGGCAGCATAACGGCTGCTTTTCAAAAAACCCAAAACCTGCAAGGGTTAAAAAAGCACTCCTATATTCCCACACAATAACCAGTATCATCGGACACCCCGTCCGGAAGCCAAATCACATTCATTCTCATATAAGATACAATGTCTTAATACAATCTAAACACAACCCAATCATTCATGAATTTCACAATTCCCAAAATCACATACACCATAATTAATTTTATACGCAATTACATTTATCCAAATTTATCTTAAGCCATATACATATCAACACTAAAATCCGAATTACTCAAAATCTAACTTATACAAATTACGAAAATATGCAAAAGTCGATTTGACATCTTGACCGTCTTTTAACCGATCTCCTACTCGAAAACCTGGAGATGGGGATGAAAGGGGGTGAGCTTATAGCTCGTGGGTCACAGTTTATAACAAATAAATGTTGGATCGGAAAAAGAAAGCATGCTTAGTATGGAGAAACGATATATTTCAAAACTTTTTAAGAAATCATCTTGCAGCGGAAGCAATATATCCAAATCAACATGCTAATCCATACATGATATGGTATAAGGATAATAAAACCAAGAACAAGATAAAAGGAATTACCGACTCCTTCGCCATGACTTTAAATCCTCATTGCGCTATCCTCTCCTTCTTATATCCAAATCCTTTGCCTTTGAGTCTTTTCCTTTAGCAATCTATCTTCTTCCTTGTTGTAGTATCCTCAACCAATTAGATTTACCACTTGTTCTTCAAGGAAAAATAGGTTAACAAAATCCTTTGGTGGGAAAGGAGAAGAAATATTTGGAGGAGATTTTCTTAGAAGAAGAAGAACCAAAATTGAAACTCTTTCAATTCTTTCACTTAGGAATTTCGGTTCTACCTTGCATGAAAGGAGAGAATGTCTAAAAACCATGCAAGAACCCTTTCTTACATCTCAATTTCGAAATATGCATGAATGGAAAAAGTGAGAGGCATCCAATGCATCACTTCTTACATTAATCACTCATCAAATAGCCAATAAATGAGACTTACTTCATTTATCTTTAAAATGGCTATTTGAAAAGACCATAACCTATAATTGAATACCCATTTCGGTTTTGGCAAGAAGAAAGAAGGAAGATGGTCCATCTAATGCACATCTTTCATCTTTAATCTAATGAATGCAAATAGCGCTAATGTCAACATTAATTATAACGCTGATACCAACATAACATCATCCGCAAACACTAATGTCTATTGCATCCCTAATGTTAGAACGATGCCAACCTTTGACATTAATAGGGAAGAAAAAACTATAAAATGGAACTTTATTCTTTGAAAATCCTATGGAAAAAATAAAAAAAAATTCTAAATTTTTAGCCACCCGATCATGTAATGGCTCTGATACTACGTTTAACACGTAACATGAGCCTTAGTATATGTCATGGATCAAACATGAAAGGGAAATAAACGAATAAATGTGAAAAACCTAATTTTGATTCCATAACTTCAAACAGGCTTTCTGAGGCCAAATCAAGCACGAATCCATATCCACCTTTAAGGGATTTGCTCATTGGGATGTGATTAACGTCTTTTTATATTTTTCTAAAAATATGAACGTCTAAATGAGTTAGAGTAACTTTACATTCACGAATGACATAAACAACTACATAAGACCTTAAACTTTTTATATAACATCCATATCAGGCTTGATATGGGTTTCGTCCATACTGATCGTGTTTTATTTTTCTCATAGACTTTAACCCGTTAATATAGATCATTTATTATAGTGATGTATTATATATATTTAGATCAAATTTAGGTAACTTAACAGATAAGTTGTTAAAACTGTTAAAATACAATTGATTGTTGTCTACCAAATGAGAAAATATCAGCATTAAGTACTTGTTAGAGTAGTGAATCACTACACCATTCCAACACCTAAGTTGCCCAAGATATCAGAGTATGATTTCGTTCAAAACTAGGATGAAAAATGGAGCAGCAGATGTGTTATCTTGTATATCTAACACCGAATTATTAACATTGATAGTCTTCCAAGTGCATATGCAACTCTTACAAGAAATTAAAAAAAGATGGAAATGGGAAGCCACCACCTCAGATGTTTTTGTTATAAATTAAAGAATGTATTAAGAAGCCAATGGAGATTACAAAAGGTTCATAGATACAACCAATCCCTATAAGGAAATCTAATAAATTCACCTCTCTTGAAAATTAATAAAATAAAAACCTCAAAAGGTTAGAATAAAGGAATTGCTTGATTGGTTTCTTAAGTGAACAAATTCCTTTAGGTTTTAGAGGATCCCATTTGTAATATCCTTTTCTATGGAAGAACTATTTTTGAATTTCCTATTGTTCCTTTCCAGCCGTAACTCTTGAATGCTTAATCCCACAGTAAGAAAATAAATCCGCAAAGTGTCTTTATAAGTGATTATAAGATCCTTCAACCATTGAACAACATTAGAGATTGAGTTCTCGTTATAACTCCATGGGCAAGAATTTTTTACCTTTCTCTAGAAAGTAAAGGTATATTGGCATTCAAAGAATCAATGTTCCTTATTTTCTCCATGCTCAATACATAAAGAGCACGTATCGTCTAATGCCAAAAAATGCAATCTATCCATAATGCTTAATCTGTTCTTTATTATCAACCATAAAAGAAATGAGATTTTTTAGAGTTAGCAATTGATTCCATAGAATTTTGTACCGAGAGACTTAACCGGGTCTATCCAAAAGTTTTCTGGCTATCTTGTAAGTTATATTGGTAATTGATTTCCCTTTCTAGTAAAAAATGTCAGTCTTGTGAATATCATGTGGATAAGTTGGTTTGTATCTCAATAGTTATTGTGAAAGAGATCTATTAGTATCCACAATCAGTTTAGAGACTTTATCATCTAACCTGCCCATTGTTTTGGTAATAACTCTTCCAATATGATATCTTAGTTGACCATATCCTATCTAATTGTCATACCAAATAGATGACTTCTCTCCATTCCCAACTTTACAACTAACTTTATCTTTAACTTTTTCCCTAAGAAGCAAGAGCTGACTAAGGAACTGAGAATGATATGAACTCCTATGCACCCTCCATATGCTCCTTCCCTTAAGGGAATATCCATGTATCCATTTAATTCAAAATGATGATTTATCTTTTAGATTCATAATAATAGTTTTTGAATTAAGGTTGAATTTGTTACCTTTATGTCATTGACTCCCAGAAGCCCCTAATCCTTAGGAAAACAAGTTTCAGACCACTTGACTTTAAATAAACCTTTAACTCCTTCTAAATGGCTTCAAAGAAAATTCCTGAACATTCTTTCTATCATTTTGATATATTTTTTGAAAGAAAGAAATGAGAGCTCCAATAGACAGGTAATGAGGATAGGTTAGATTTGATCAATTAAAGTTTCCCCACATAAGAGAGAGTTTTATTAATCCTAAAAGAAAGTTTATTCTAAACCTTATCAATAAGAAAATAACATTCAGAATATCTTAGTTTTCTAATAGTTATAAGGAGACCTAGATATATAAAGGGAAGTTTCTTTCTACATTCTAGTAATACTTACAATTTAGGTTTCCATAACTGAGGTTACTTTAGATAGTAAAAAAAAAAAAAACTCTCTGGTTTACATTCAGTTGAAGGCCTTAAATGCCTTTAAAAAACTTAAAGAAATCCATAATAGTTTGTATCGAACCCAAATGAGACTTGTAAAATATAAGCAAATCATCAGTAAACATAGATTCCCTAGGGAACCCTTACGACATTTATAATGATACCTAAAATTTGGATTCTTATTGACATTATGCTTGATAAGAAGAGAAAGAGCTTCCATATATAATATAAAGAGATATTGAGACATGGGGTCCCTTTGTCTACTGCCCTAGCTCCTTTAAAGATCTTAAAAGGAATGCCACTAACCAACACTAAAATGGAGATAACTAATTTATATTCTTTGATGCAATTGGTAAATTTCCTAGGAATACCAAAAACTTCCAACAAATGAAACAACTTATGGTATCAAATGCTTTGATAAAATCAACTTTGATAGAACAATTTGCTAGAGATATTCTTCTGGAATGACCCTTCTTATACATTAAGAATATTATCCCCATTTTGTCTACATTCCATAAAGGTAACTTAACTATCATTGACAAGCACATTAACAACCTTTTTTAATCTAGTGGAAAGCAACCTAGAGATGATCTTATAAAGAAAATTCAAGCAAGATATGGGTCTATAATCTCTAAAGGATACTAGACTTTTAACCTTAGGAATCAAACAAATTAAGGTCTTGTTGCTTTCTTTAAGCAATTTACCAGTTCTAAAAAATTCAAGTACTACATCCAAAACTATTGTTTCGCTAATATCCCATGACTTTTGGTAGAAAAATCCGTTCAGACCATCTAGTTCAGGTGCCTTTTAACCATTGAGCAAGAAGCCTGTTCCCATAATTTCTTTATCTTCAATGGATGCAACTAGAATCGGAATAATGTCATCAGGAATTTAGAGTTTGTAAGAGCTTTGTCTAATTTTTTCCTAATGAACCAAGTCGAGTCTTGTTTGTTGTTCCATGTGTAAATGTGACCTTTTACTTTCAGATCAGTAACTTTAATGAGGTTAACACACTTGAGAAAATCAACAAAATAGTTCTCAAGGCAACATTTCCTATCAGCTTCTGTTCAATACAAAATGAATTTTAAATCACCACATAACGTTGACTGTAGGTTGTAGGTATTAATCATATCATAAAGATTTTTCCATAGAATGTTCCACTAGAATCTGAAGTTACTAACATAAATAACAGCGAGAAAGATAGGGACATTTACCAGCTTGAAATAAAACTTTAAATGCATAAATTGATAGCACATCCAAAACACATAATATAGAGTTGTATAAAATGATAATTTTGCAAACGTGATGATAGGAGTGGTTAGAAACCAGTTTCCAATTGCTCCAAAAAAAAAATAGTGTTTTTTAATGTCATTTATTTTTATTTTCATCTCCAAAAGCAAAAGGAGAAATTATTTTCCTTTAGCAACAAAGTCTTATAAATCATGATGTTTCAGAGGTTTGTTTTAAACCTCTTATGTTCCATATTATTAAAGACATCATTGGGTTTTAATATTGGAACCATATCCTTTATTCTTCTGGGATTAATATTCACCTCACACACATCCTTGTTATGTAAATTGTCCACTTCCACTAATATAAAAACTATTAGGGTGTTAATAATCTCAACTTGTCCATTATTGATTCCTCCTAACCACTCTTCAAAATTGGTATTGGCTCAATAACATTTAAATCTTCTTTCTCAAGTGTAGAATCAAATAATTATGTCTCTTCTTGCACGAGTTCCTCAAGAAAACCAGTCACAAAAACCCTACATATGGGCTTCTAAATCTATTTGGAAACCATTTTAAGGAGGTTTCCAACCATAAGTTACTTTCACTTTATCCTCTATTAACTCCATATTATCATCAAATCTTATAATAGTTATTTCTTCAGGAAAATTAGTTAATGAATACACATTAATACAAATTTGTGCAAAATTTATTCTTTTGGTCTCCTTCGTTGCTTGATCAAGGCACATTGGACTACCAGTTGAGCTAGCATGGTATCTAAGCCTTTCAATATTCCAATACTCGAGTGGGATGTCTTGTATACAGATCTATTCTTGGATTCGAGACCCAACTGCTTAAACTTAACACTATCACTCTTGCTTTGATACCATAACTGTTGGGACCCAAGCCTGAGACCGGACCCCAACCAAAAAATGGAAAACGAAAACTTGCGAAAGCACAATCGAAAGAAAGGAACATAAGGCGGAAGCAAAATCATAAGCGAAAGCGAAGAATGACATTTACAATACGAAAGCAAATCAAATCTTAATGCGAAAGAATCGGAAGCAATTCAAAACGAAGCAAACTTCAGATCAAATCGAATTGAAACCAATTTCCGACATCCGTGAACAAATATCGAAGAAAACGTTTGTGTTGGAAATCTTAAGACTATCAGTCTAAACTAATCCAAATTCGTGTACATTTTTTTTCTTCTTTCTTTCCTTCTTTCTTTCATCATTTAATCCATCGAATACAAATCGAAACTTAACTTTTCTCAATCAATCTCTCAATGCATAACGAACTTCTTAATCATCTTCTTATACATTCGTACAAATCTAAAATTCATCTTTTAATCACTTCATAATTTATTCTATTGCCATATAACCAATTTTCTTATCGCAAATTGGGCAGCATAACGGCTGCTTTTCAAAAAACCCAAAACCTGCAAGGGTTAAAAAAGCACTCCTATATTCCCACACAATAACCAGTATCATCGGACACCCCGTCCGGAAGCCAAATCACATTCATTCTCATATAAGATACAATGTCTTAATACAATCTAAACACAACCCAATCATTCATGAATTTCACAATTCCCAAAATCACATACACCATAATTAATTTTATACGCAATTACATTTATCCAAATTTATCTTAAGCCATATACATATCAACACTAAAATCCAATTACTCAAAATCTAACTTATACAAATTACTTAAAATATGCAAAAGTCGATTTGACATCTTGACCGCCTTTTAACCGATCTCCTACTCGAAAACCTAGAGATGGGGATGAAAGGGGGTGAGCTTATAGCTCGTGGGTCACAGTTTATAACAAATAAATGTTGGATCGGAAAAAGAAAGCATGCTTAGTATGGAGAAACGATAGATTTCAAAACTTTTTAAGAAATCATCTTGCAGCGGAAGCAATATATCCAAATCAACATGCTAATCCATACATGATATGGTATAAGGATAATAAAACCAAGAACAAGATAAAAGGAATTACCGACTCCTTCGCTCTGACTTTAAATCCTCATTTGCTATCCTCTCCTTCTTATATCCAAATCCTTTGCCTTTGAGTCTTTTCCTTTAGCAATCTATCTTCTTCCTTGTTGTAGTATCCTCAACCAATTAGATTTACCACTTGTTCTTCAAGGACAAATAGGTTAACAAAATCCTTTGGTGGGAAAGGAGAAGAAATATTTGGAGGAGATTTTCTTAGAAGAAGAAGAACCAAAATTGAAACTCTTTCAATTCTTTCACTTAGGAATTTCGGTTCTACCTTGCATGAAAGGAGAGAATGTCTAAAAACCATGCAAGAACCCTTTCTTACATCTAAATTTCGAAATATGAATGAATGGAAAAAGTGAGATGCATCCAATGCATCACTTCTTACATTAATCACTCATCAAATAGCCAATAAATGAGACTTACTTCATTTATCTTTAAAATGGCTATTTGAAAAGACCATAACCTATAATTGAATACCCATTTCGGTTTTGGCAAGAAGAAAGAAGGAAGATGGTCCATCTAATGCACATCTTTCATCTTTAATCTAATGAATGCAAATAGGTTACATGCCAACATTAAAAGCCAACCATTAAACCATTTAATGGTAAGTTCATAACTCCATTTAATAATGATGAACCATAATAAAGACCATCTTTATTTAGTATTTTAATGTCAAATGTGTGTTTACACATCTAACCTAACACAATTTCGAAATTGCTTCTTCTCCATTTAAAAAAAATTATTTTAATATAATTAATCTAATCAATTACATTAAACCAAAACAAGCCCATTTCGAAATGAACATATGGGCTTCCAATTAACCATTAATTAGTATAAGCCTATCATTCAATTATGGACTTCTAAAGCCTCCAAACTACTTCTTACTTAGCTTGATAACCTTCCTTAAAGCCAAGTGGGGAATCTTATTAGAGTTTGATAATTCAAGTCTCGATAAGCCCGAAATAATTCAATCTCATTGGAATTAATTCTAGCTTATTAACTAAATGTCATTCCACTAAAGACAATTAGTTGAACTTTTGAATTATTAAATATTATGAGAATATGTCCAATTGTAAACCCTATTTAGAATCTTATTATAGCCATCCGCACAATAAAGGGTAAAATTACCGTTTTGCCATTATGTTGGTTTTCCTTCTAGATCTCTCATTTTACTTTATATGGTGATTAACACATAAGATCTCATCTTAGTGTTAAGACTTGATGGGTAGCTAGTCCATCAAACTATCGGCGCCAGCTTAATCACCAAATCTCCTTAAAACATCTAGAAGAGATGATAACACTATAAACTCTTTATTTGAGTGAATGTTCCACGATACATGTTTCAATTAATAATTCCAACATGCGATACCTTTGGATTAATACCTGTAAAAATCCATTCCGATCATATCAAGAATTATTATGAAACACATATGAGTTCATCACTCATCAAGATTGTGGTTCATAATAAGCGAATGCTTAAGTTGTATGTTTTAAGATTAAAGTAACGACCCACTTTATTCTTGAAAACATACTTGATTCCGATTCATTTAATAGTGCCATTATCGATAGTCTACTACTATCATGATATGAAACTCATCATTCCTTTAAGTAAACTCCATTACTTATATGGAGATAAATCGTAACACTACGCCTAAACCATAATCAAATGACCAACTTGATTATTCAACGTGAATCAATTAATTGATTCTAATAATATACATGTTTCCCATACATCTCTATGTATATGTATATTACTTACAAATGAATCTTGGTACCTTATGACCAGATATATAATGCTCATACAGATAAAACCAAACTTTTTGTTTTATTAATAATAAATATTTTCATTACAAAACTCAGAATCAAGAAGATAAAGTTACATGTAAATATACCGCTTTCGTGGCACTATATTTACATAACTCCAATAATCTCCCACTTGCCCTAAAACAAGTTTGACATATCCTTCATTCCCATCCCTTCTAGGTGACCCTCAAAGCTCTTTTGAGTCAAAGTCTTTGTGAACGGATCAGCAAGGTTTTGCTCTGTAGGAATCTTTACTATAAGTGATAAGTCGACTTGTACCATGTGTAAGTCGACTTACACATGTTCGATACCGATAAGTCGACTTGTTCATTGGATAAGTCGACTTGTTCAAGGTCTCTCGTTTATTTGTGCCTAAAGGCAATCCCTTTAGCGCGCTTTTATTCAAAGTTGTGTGCACTTTATGAATAAATAAAGAAAAGGCATTATTCATTAATTTGATATTCATAAACATTGTTTATGAATTGATTTGATCTTTAATCAAATTAATGAAGTCCATGATATATGACATAGCATGAAGGAAATTATGATGTGATCATACTACTGAGATTCCTATCATGTGCAATTATGTCAATATCAAATTCTCCTAGTCATAGGATTAATGAGACTGGACATCATATTCCTTGATTGGATCAAGCAGTGGATCTCAGAAACTGTAAATATGAGATATTTAGAATTGACATGTGGATGCTTACTAGTGGTAGTAAGTTCATTGGATGACCCGCCATGAGATCATCACATGGATATCTTATCTAAGTGTCGTTGATAATCTCATCATAGCAATGGTGCAAGTATCCTTAGACTTGAGGTACTCAAGGATATCTTGATATCTTGATCCCGTGCTTTGACTCCATTCCTTGTTGCTTTCCGAGGTAACTCATAGGGTGGTGCTTGGGTACAGTTTGAGGTATTCAAGATAATTGAGTAGCCAATAAAGGATTCACCACTGGATTAGCGAAGAGATACCCATAGCCTCTTGTCGGGATCATTACTAAGGCTGGCCAGCATGTATGTCATGAAGAGTGTCTTCATTGACATATAGAGTAATGAGTCCCAGGACGAGAACTGATATCACTTGGGCTAGACTCAGTCTAGTGAGAGTTGAAACTTTGACCATACTCATAACCAAGTGGGGTATAGGATGGTGAAAGGACGAATTGCACGATAATTGTCTATGGAAGGGTTCGTGATGAATACATCAAACCGATTACTTTCCGGTCAATTGGGGGTCATGATGTGTTGCTAGATACCGCTCATGACTTACTCAGATTAATTGTTAATCTAAGTGGCCAACATAACCGGGAGCCTAAAGGGTCACATGCATAAGAGTGACTCAGAGAATCTGTAAAATAGTAATTAGACAGAGTTCCAATTATGGAGAGCATTAGGATTAAATGGATCCCGATGGGATCGGGATATGTCCCGATGAGATCGCGACATCAATATTGCTAAGAAAGGTTTCCGGAGCTGTTTCAGTACCGGGGCCCGGTAGGCCGGTAAGATCGACCCCAGTTGGACTGGACCTTAGCAATTATATCTTAATTGATTAATTAAGTAATTAATTAATTAATTATTATATTTATTAGTCATGTACACGTTGGTGGGAAGAGAAGGTTCCATTTTGGTGCCTAGTCATTAAGTTCATTTAATGACAAAAGGACAAAATAGCTAACTTGGAAGAGGATGATCGTAGGTGATGGTTTAGGATAAAAAGAAAAGAGTTTCTTTTGGTCTGTTGTTGTTGATCCTCGTGGCTTTTGGGAGAAGGCTTAGAAAAAGGGTTTTTCAAGTAGCTTTCAAAGAAAGCTCACGATCATCTCTCCATCTTCTCCAAGTTTCCTATCTTCCTCCAACGTTGATCTATGCTCTCCAAGGATAGAGGTAGGGTCTAGCAGCCTTTAATCTGTTCTAGCTATTCCCGGATCAAAGGGGTTTGTCCCGGTTAGGTTCTCTGATCTCTGCGTGGATCACCTTTAGAAATAGTCTCTTTTGGCTATTTAGGTTGATGTCTTCATACCGACACTTGGATCCTGGGTTTCGGGAAAGTCCCGGGAACAAAAATTTTTGTTTTCCGCTGCCGGTACATGTGATGTACCTCCCGGGATTATCCTACAGTGGTATCAGAGAGTCTGGTGTCCCGTATGAAGCTAAAACCTAAGCGAGATCAGAAACCCTAATGGAATTTTCTGTTGATGCATGCTTGCTGTCCAATTTTCGAATTTATATTGTGATATGTTTTTCGAAATTTTTCTTCCCAGGATTGTTCATAACATGTTAGAGAATATATCTATGAAATTTGAGAATTTATCGATTTGATTTGATATATGTTTGCTAATTTAATTCCCTAAGTTTCGGATGCTGTTTTGTGAAACGATTCTGGAACAGGTAGTAGTATAAATTCGATAATAAATTCTATAAAAATGATTTTTCAGATTTTCCTTCACCTACATGTCTCTAAGATGTTGGTGAATTTCTGTGAACATGGAAATTGGATTTCAAGGTGATTGGATATTTATTTTTTATTTTATTCTATGCTGTTGGGAATTGCTGTGCTGATGAACACAGATTTTGAATCGGTTTTGTTATTTAGGTTGACTGAGTTTTTGATGGTCTAAAATCCTGAAAAAATTCATGTAGCATGTTCTGAACATGTACTAACCTATATAATTTTCTCATGATTTATTGAAATTGTTTCGTTAATCATTTCGAGCAATGTACAGAACTGGACAGTTTTGAGAAAAATTGTTGGGACTGTTTTGCTTGGCTTGATTGAGTGTGCTTTTTCAGTTCCAATGCCTTGCACCATTTTTAATTTGATTAAAAATGTGTTATTTTGATGTAGTATGATTTCCAAACTGAATTGCATGAATTTGTTTATCCTAGAATTTTCGGATGCCTAATTGATCACATTAGCGTCTCGTTAGTATATTGCATTATCTTGTTTGTTTTGACCGTCATATTTTTTATGGCTTGTGCTGATGTAAATTTGATAATGTATGTGCTAGCTAGAGATGCTTAGGATGATAATTTGGGTGTTCCTAAATTATTTGGAAATTAATGAGTTTTGACTCATTTCAAGCTTTTCATATGGTTTGACTATATAAGGCTTTCATGGTTCAATGAAGTGTTCATTGAGACATCAAAGTAGCAGATATTACCTTAGATATATTGGTATTGTGAATTGGAATTGCATGGATTGAGGAATTAGCCGATTAGAGATTATAGCAAATTCTGTTGGACAAGTCGACTTATTTAGGATATAAGGCGACTTGTTCAATTGTCTACATAAGTCGACTTGCGATTACAAGGCGACTTGTGCATGGAGGTAGGCATAAGGCGACTTGTACCAGGATACAAGTCGACTTGTGCGAGGGCAGAAGACAAGGCGACTTGTATTATGATACAAGGCGACTTGTGTATGGGCAGGGGCATAAGGCGACTTGCATTCGTTGTAAGTCGACTTGTGGCATGCTCAGGTTGGATGATAGATGATTAAAAGGATTGATTCAATGTGATTGATGAAACCTAAATCATTCCATATAGTCCTGGCGACTATAATCCTTTAGCTTGGAGTTTAGAGTTTCAAATCCTCCCTAATATGAAAACTAATGCCTTCCATTAATATGGTAAGAACCGAGTTCTTATAGGTCGGGTTGTTGGCAAACCCAAGCTCACTCTATACTGGATATGTTCAACCATAAAAATAAGATTTTCTGACTAATGGGTTGGTTTTCACTGGAAGTGTTGGTTTGTTGAGTAAACTCAAGGTCAACGTGGACAGAGGCAAAATTGGGTAGCATACATCGGATGTATGGGCATCAAAAAGTTGATAACCCAATGAAGTGCACACATCAACAAGTTGATAGCACTGATCGATAGTTGTGTCTAAGATGTAATTGGTATATCTGATACCTCCCGAGACTTAAGGTGGCTTATTGGGCAAACCCAAGGTCATTCTCAAAGTCGGTTATCGATGATGCAATTGGTATGACCGATACCTACCGATTGACCTAAGTTGTGGCTTGTTGGGCAAACCCAAGGTCACTCTTAGCAATGTCGGATATCGACCCACTAGGACATTATGTCACATCGTTTCTTTGGATTCATAAAGAGGGTTATGGATTCTAGGAAACTAGTGGGAGCCATATGCATGTCATGCAAGTCCTTATGATCATGCAGGCATTTCTATTCTAACATTCCTTCGCTCTATCGCATTTAGGTTGATTGAAGAAGTTTTTCAGTGTGAATTTTCGCCTCTATTTTGGACCGAATTTTCTTGATTGGTGAGGAATCGAGAATTGTTCTCGATCCGAGGAACCGGGATACGTCCTAGATATTCCACTTCCAGATGCACCTGCTGTTGATGCTTCTGATGAGGATCAGAAGGTATATCGTAAGCATCTAATGGACGGGGACATGGCTATTTGCCTCGATGTCACCAGAGCTGCAGGAGCAGCACGAGTCCATGGATGCTCACTCTATAGTATTTCATCTTATGGAGCTGTTTGATGAGCAAGCTCGGTCTGAAAGGTTCGAGACCTCAAGGCTTCTCTTCACCACAAATGGCTCTGTGGACAATCATCGTGCAAAGATACCCTGAGGATGAATGACTATATTGAGAGATTGGATGTCTTAGGATTTGTAATGGATTATGAGTTAAGTAGAGACTTAATTCTAGTTGGATTGTCTGATGGTTATTCACAGTTTGTGATAAACTATCGGATAAACTAAATATCCACAACAATTCTCGAATCGATCAATCATTTCATGACAAATGAAAGGTGCTATCAAGAGAGATAGCAAGTGCTAATGGTGGATGCTTCTTCTTCTAGTTCAAGGAAGAAAAAGGACAAGAAACCAAAGGGAAGTGCCATCAAGGAAAAACCAAAGATTCTGCCCCAAAAGGATTTTTCTTTCATTGTGGCAAGTCTAGCCACTAGAGGCAAAACTGTAAAATCTATCTGGAGTCCTTGAAGCAGAAGAAGGCATCAGATGCCTCTACTTCTTCAAATATGTTTGTCATTGAGGTTAATACTATTCCTGATCTAAACATATTGGTATTTGATACCGGATGTGGCTCATACATATGAAATGATATGCAGGGCCTCAGGGACAGTAGAAAGCTCATAAAAGGAGAACTAGACCTTTGTGTAGGTAATGGAGCAAGAGTTGCTACATTAGTCGTAGACACTTATGTCTTGTTACTCCCTAGTGGGCTTATATTCAAATTGGATGATTGTCATTTTGTACCCGTTTTAAACAAAGAACATATTGTCTGTTTCTTGTTTCAATAGAGCTGGTTTCCATTGGACTTTTAGTAGCAATGGTTGTTCTATTAGTTCGAATGGAATGCTCTATGGTACTCGTACATTATGCAATGGAATTGACATATGAGATATGTCATATCCAGTTATGAATGTCAATGACGCGGAAAGATATAATCGAGATAATTTAAAATCAACTTACTTATGGCATTGTCGGCTTGGCCATATAAATGAGACACACATCTCTAAGCTCCATAAGAGTGGATGTTTAGGGTCATTTGATTATGAATCATATGACACATGCGAATCTTGTTTATTAGGCAAGATGACTAAGTTATCCTTTAAAGGAAAGGGTGAACGAGTGAATGGAATATTAGACCTAATACATTCGGATGTATGTGGTCCGATGTCCATCCATGCGAAGTGGTTGTTTTACTTCATTACTTTTATCGGTGATTATTCACGATATAGGTATCTCAGATCGATGAGATACAAATCAAGCATTTGAATAGTTCAAATAATTCGAAATGAAGTAGAAAACTAACTTGGTAAAAGTATGAATACATTACGATCCGATCGTGGTGGAAAATGCTTAGACCAATAGTTTTTGATTATCTCGAGATAATGGATTTTATCTCAAGATACTCCACCTTACACGCCGCAACAATGGTGTGGTTGAAAGGAGAAATCGAACCTTGTTAGACATGGTGCGATTGATGATAGGTTTTGCATAGCTTTGGGAGTATGCGCCGAGACAAATTGCTTACTTGCTAAACGAGTTCCATTAAAGACGAGTTGTGGTTACTCCATATGGAGATATGGACTAACCGAAAGCCCTATCTTTCTCATCTGAAAGTTTGGGATTGTCTCGCTTACGTGAAGCGGACACAATGATACATTTGATGTAAAAGTCGACAACTGCTTGTTCGTGGAATATCAATTCTACCTTGCTTAGGAACAAAAGTTGTTTGTTTCAAGCATGATGTTTTCTTAAAGAAAGAGTTTCTTTTACAAGAGGACGGGGGAGCAAAGTTGAACTTGGAGAAGTTCAAGATTCTCGAACAAACATAGATCAACTGTCAACTCAAACTGCCACTCATATAGATGAGGTAACAGCTCAACCTTCTACTACACACGAATTTCAGAGGGTTAAGTAGGATACGACCGCTCCGAGAGATATGAATTTCTCGTAAGTGAACAGAATGACGATTGCTCATATGAGATGATGCGCCTACTACCTATGAACGAGTTTCGAAAAGTTCGAGTCCGAACATGGCTTGTGCCATGAAATCAAATGGATTCCATGTATGAAAACCAAGTATGGACTTTGGTTGTTACACCTGAAGGGATAAAACCCACAGGGTGCAAATGGGTTTTCAAGAAGAAAACCGACATGGATGGTAATGTGATTACCTATAAAGCAATGCTTCTGGTTAAAGGATTTCGTCACAGACAAAGAGTTGACTATGACGAAACCTTCAGCCCCGTAGCAATGCTTAAATCCATTAGGATACTCCTAGCCATTGCCACTCATTATGATTATGAGATATGACAAATGGATGTGAAGACAGCTTTCCTGAATGGAAATCTTCCCGAGGATGTGTATATGACACAACCAGAGGACTTCACCTCCTATAATGGCGAAATGGTATGCAAGCTTCAGAATTCCGTGTATGGATTGAAGCAAGCATCCAGGAGTTGGAATATCCGTTTTTATGAGGTACTCAAAGAGTTTGGTTTCTCACAAAATTCGGATGAACACTGTGTGTACAAGAAGGTTAATGGGACTGTAATCGTATTCCTTGTGTTGTATGTAGATGACATATCGTTACTAGGAAACGATGTCTCTATGTCAGAATCGCTAAAATTTGGTTGTCCAATCAATTTGTGATGAAAGACCTTGGTGAAGCAACTTATATCCTAGGGATATAGATTTATAGAGATAAATCAAAAGGTTGCTTGGTCTTTCACAATCATCGTACATAGATGAGATGCTAAAGAGGTTTAGCATGGAACAATGCTATGTACGAGGCCCGATGTATCATATGCTCTAAGTGTTACGAGCAAATACCAATCGGATCCTGGTGAGGGTCACTGGGTGGCTGTCAAGAATATCCTCAAGTACTTGCGAAGCACTAAGGATGTTTTCTTGATCTATGGAGATGGAAATCTCCAGTGAGCGGCATTTAGATGCAAGTATTTAACTGATAAGGATAATTCAATCACAATCGGTTATATACATTCACACCGAATAGCGTGGCGGTCGCTTGGAAAAGTTCCAAACAAGAGAGGATCCTGATTCATCAACCGAGGCAGAGTACATTGCCGCATGAGATGCAAAGGAAGCGGTTTGGATCGAAGTTCATTATCGAACTTGATCCGTCCCTACCGTGATGGGCCCATAGGATTGTATTGTGATACAATGGGGCTAGTGCGCAGCAAAGGAACCAAGGTCTTATCGACGATCCGAACTTGTGCTTACCGATTCGGAGATCATTAGTCGAGATGATATCCCGATAGAGAGAATTCCACGAGCAAAGTGTTGTTGTTCGCTGACAAAGCCATTGTCACAGGAGAATTGTGATTCTCATGGACTCGCTTATGGTATTAGATACTAAGGCGATTGGCTTTAGGGCAAGTGGGAGATTTATAAGTGATAAGTCGATTTGTACCATGTGTAAGTCGACTTACATGTTCGCATCCGATAAGTCGACTTGTTCATTGGATAAGTCGACTTGTTCAAGGCTCGATCGTTTATTTGTGCCCCAAAGGCAATCCCTTTAGTGCGCTTTTATTCAAAGTCGCAGTGCACTTTATGAATAAATAAAGAAAAGGCATTATTCATTAATTTGATATTCATAAACATTGTTTATGAATTGATTTGATCTTTAATCAAATTAATGAAGTCCATGATATATGACATAGCATGAAGGAAATTATGATGTAATCATACTACCGAGATTCCTATCATGTGCAATTATGTCAAGATTCAAATTCTCCTAGTCATAGGATTAATGAGAATGGACATCATTAATCGATAGACTAGCACATGTCATATTCCTGATTGGATCAGCAAAGGATCTCGTAAACCGTAAATATGAGATATTTAGAATTGACATGTGGATGCTTACTAGTGGTAGTAAGTTCATTGATGACCGCCATGAGATCATCACATGGATATCTTATCTAAGTGTCGTGATAATCTCATCATAAAGAATGGTGCAAGTATCCTTAGACTTGAGGTACTCAAGGATATCTTGATACCGATCCTGCTTTGACTCCATTCCTTGTTGCCTTCCGTAGGTAACTCATAGGGTGGTGCTTGGGTGCAGCTTGAGGTATTCAAGATAATTGAGTAGCCAATAAAGGATTCACCACTTCGGATTAGCGAAGAGATACCCATGGCCTCTTGTCGGGATCATTACTAAGGTCGGTTGAAGATGTATGTCATGAAGAGTGTCTTCATTGACATATAGAGTAATGAGTCCCGTGAAGAGAACTGATATCACTGGGCTAGACTCGGTCCTAGTGAGAGTTGACACTTTGACCATACTCATAACCAAGTGGGGTATAGGATGGTGAAAGGACGAATTGCACGTAATTGTCATGGAAGGGTTCGTGATCCGTTCGTGATGAATACATCAAACCGATTACTTTCCGGTCAATTGGGGTCATGATGTGTTGCTAGATACCGCCATGAATTACTCAGATTAATTGTTAATCTAAGTGGTCAACATAACCGGAGCCTAAAGGGTCACACGATAAGAGTGACTCAGAGAATCAGAAAATAGTAATTAGACGAGTTCCAATTATGGAGAGCATTAGATTAAATGGATCCCGATGGATCGGGATATGTCCCGATGAGATCGCGACATCAATATTGGTAAGAAAGGTTTCCTGAATTTGTTTCAAAGATCAGGTCTTGAGAGTTTGTAGGACCAACCCAGCTTGGACCGAACCTTAGCAATTATATCTTAATTGATTAATTAAGTAATTAATTAATTAATTATTATATTTATTCGCCATGTACACGCTGGTGGGAAGAGAAGGTTCCATTTTGGTGCCTAGTCATTAAGTTCATTTAATGACAAAAGGACAAAATAGCTAACTTGGAAGAGGATGATCATAGTGATGGTTTAGGATAAAAGAAAAGAGTTTCTTTTGGTCTCATTGTTGTTGATCCTCGTGGCTTTTGGGAGAAGGCTTAGAAAAGGGTTTTTCAAGTAGCTTTCAAAGAAAGCTCACGATCATCTCTCCATCTTCTCCAAGTTTCCTATCTTCCTCCAACGTTGATCTATGCTCTCCAAGGATAGAGGTAGGTCTAGCACCTTTAACTGTTTCTAGCTATTCCGGGTCAAAGGGTTTGTCCTGTTAGGTTCTCTCGATCTCTGCGTGGATCACCTTTAGAGATAGTCTCTTTGGCTATTTAGGTTGATGTCTTCATACCGACACTGGATCCTGGTTTTGGGAAAGTCCCGAACAAAAATTTTGTTTTCATCACGGTACATGTGATGTACCTCCGGATTATCCTATATTTACCACATTCACTTCTCCACGTTGTATTATCTCCTTATGAGATGATACTTTTGCTCAATGTGTTTGGCGCTTTGTGGCTCCGAGGTTCTTTAGAATTAGCCATCGCCCACTATTATCACAATAAAGTGTAATGGCTTTTTCGCCTCGAACTACCTCCAAATCATTTAGGAACTTCCAGAGCGATCGCTTCCTTTGCGCTTCACAAGCAAGCAACATACTCACCTCCATAGTCGAATCAAGAATACAAGATTGCTTGACACTCCTCCAAACTATGGCTCCACCTCCTAAAGTAAATATAGAACCGAAGTTGATTTCTTGAATCAACATCCGATTGGAAATCGAATCCGATATCCCGTCGGAATAAGATTACTTCCAGAGTAAATAAGCATTAACTTCTTCGCCCCACGAAGATACTTAAGTATACACTTAACCGCAGTCCAATGTTCCATTCTCGATTGATCAAATCGCTACAGTCCCATCGCGTAATGATATCCGGCCTAGTGCACAAGATTGCATACATCAAACTACCAACCGCCAAGCATATGGAATGTTACGCATGCGCTCAACCTCCTCTTGGGTTTTAGGTGCTTGTTCCTTTGAAAGTTTGATTCCATGTCTAGTAGGGTGAAACCCTCTTGGAATTTTGCATGGCTAACTTATTGAGCATATTCTCAATGTAGGTTAGTTGAGACAAAACTATCTTCTTGTTCTACGATCCCTTATAAGTTTGATCCCTAGAACATAGGTAGCCTCTCCAAATCCTTCATTGAAAACTGCTCATTCAGCCATCCTTAACCGCATATAACATTCCCACATCATTCCCAATGAGCGTAATGTCATCAACATACGTGATTAGGAAAGTAACCTTACCTTCTTGTATTCTTTTGTAAACACAAGGCTCATCTAGGTTTTGTATGAACCCATAGGTTTTGATAGCCTTGTCAAACCTAATGTTCCAAGACCTAGATGCTTGCTTAAGTCCATAAATGGACCTTTGCAACTTGCAAACCTTATGCTCATTACCTAGCTCAATGAATCCTTCCGGTTGGGCCATATAAATGGTCTCCTCAAGATCTCCATTCGAAATGCGGTCTTGACATCCATTTGCCATATTTCATAATCGAAATAGGTCACATGGCCAAAAGAATCTCGATGGACTTAAGCATGGCAACCAGAGAAAAGTCTCCTCGTAGTCTATACCCTCCTTTTGAGTATAGCCTTTAGCTACCAATCTAGCTTTAAAGGTCTCTACCTTTCCATCCGATCCCTTTTCCTTTGTAGATCCATTTACACCCTATGGTTTTAGACACGTGGTAGATCTACAAGGACCTGACTTCATTAGTATACATAGAATCTATTTCGATTCCATTTCCTTGAGCCATTTTCCTGCATCAACATCATTAATAGCCTGTATATACTTAACGGATCTGCTTCTTCTTGGTCCGAGATGGCAATTGCCTTTTCTCCTAAACCCGAGATACCTATCTCGTTGTCTCACAACCCTCCCATTATGTCTAGGCACATCTTGATGTTTAGGTTGCACTTCGATTTAACTCTTGAATCCATTTCGACATCTTGTTCTGTCATATCCAAAACAACTCTTGGTTTGGATGAAATTTCTAACTCCTTTAGTACTACTTCACTTCTTCCTTTGTGATTTCTCACAAACTCTTCCTCTAAGAAGTTTGCATTTGTCAAACAAATACCTTCCTATCATGAGGACCAGTAAAATATTACCTTGAGTTCCGTAGGATATCCTACAAACAAACATACTTCTGACCTTGGTTCCATCTTTGTGGATTCAGGCTTTAGAACATGGGCTAGACAGCCCCAAGTCCTCAAGTGCCTCAATGAAGGCACTCGGCCAGTCCACAACTCCCTAGGTGTTTTAGGCACCGATTTGGATAGAGCAAAGTTAAGAAGATATGTTGCCGCTTGTATGGCATATCCCCATAACGATTCGAAGGCTAGCATAGACATCATTGATCTTACCATTTCCAATAGAGTTCTATTTCTCCTCTCTGCTACACCATTCTCGCTGAGGTGTACGAGGAGTCGACAAATTGGAAACAATTCCATTGTCAATTAAATATTCTGAACTCTCCAGATAAATACTCACCACCTCGATCCGATCGAAGTCGTTTTAATGGCTTGCCAAGTTGCTTCTCACTTCAAATTTTGAATTCTTTGAACTTTTCAAAAGATTCACTCTTTTATGCATCAAATACAAATAGCCATGTCTTGAGTAATCATTTATAAAAGTTATGAAATATTCATAACCTCCTCTAGCTTGTACATTCATGGGCTATCACACAACAGTATGTACCATGTCCAATGTGGATTCAAATCTGTTTCCTTTAGAAGGAAATGAGGCTTTCGTCATTTTTCCTTCAATACAAGATTCACAAGTGGGTAATGGATCACTATCCAAGCCCATAAGGATCCCATCCTTTACTAGCCTGTCAAGTCTTTTTTGATTGATATGACCCATCCTTAGATGCCACAGATACTTTGAATTAATGCTAGAGATATTGGATTGTCTTGGTTTTATCAATTATGTGGTGTTTAGTGAGCCTTTTATAGGTTCTAAAAAATAATCCTTGTTTAATTATCGCTTCACAAATAAAATCCTTATTCTCATATATTGAAACAACCTTTTCAAAATATAAGGAATAGCCAGATTTTATTAGACAAAAATGTAAATCATGTTCCTTACAATCATTGGCATGTAATAAACATCTTCCAAATATAACCTATGACCACTAGAAAGTCCAAGATAACTACTCCCACCGATTCTCGCTGAAACATAGGAACCATCTGCTATCTTAACTTGAAATCGGCCTTTAGAAGTCTTTTCCTTCATTGAACCCCCGCAAAGAATTACAAACATGGTTAGTGACTCTAATCTAATATCCAAGAAGTAGATAAATCTGCCACATTTCTAGTTCCTAACAAACTTAGGAAGCCCATACCTTGTTTGCTTTTGAGGGACTCTAGGTAGATCGGATGCTTTTTTTCAAAGGCCCACCTCATCACAAAGGAAACACTTTCCTTTGATGTTCTCTTTGGCCTTCTTTTCATGGGTTTGGCCTTGACCCTATTTGGGCCTTCTTTTCATCGACCCTTCTTCTTTCCTTGCCCTTACCCTTAGGCTTAGAAGAAGAAGCTACATTAGCTTCGGCCCATGAGCCTTAATATTCAATATTTCCTCCATGCTCCTGAGGGTATTCATCAACTCACTCAAGTGTAATCCTTGTCATTGAGCTCATAGTCCAACTTAAACTGCTGAAAAGAAGAGTTTAATCTATTGATGATCATAATCATCTGCGCTTCCGCATCCATATCCGCCCAAGCATCTCAGCCTCGACCTCGGTGGTAGAGAGATTACCTTCATCATGTAATCCCGCACCGGCTCACTAGGTTTTTTCGAGATTATGAAAGGTTTGGATAGCTTTCACTCTTCAGACCTAGTCCTCACACCAAACATCTCATGTAGGTGATGGACCATTGCACTAGTAGTTTTATACAAGCAATTTGCTTTTGCAACATGTCACGATGTGCTTTAATATAACACTTAGTAGTCTTGTCAAGATTCGCCAACGCCATGTTGTTGGACTTGCTCAGAGTTGCATTCCACTTAGAGGTGTAGGCTCATTTTCAGTTAACACCTATGAAATACGTTCATATTGAAGAACAATGTCAAGGTTACATCTCCATTCATTAAACTTGTCTCCATTTTCCAATTTGTTATTAGTCAAGAGCAGGGTGAGTGGATTCATTTTGTGGTTGATTATGTCTGAAAATATAAATTATTAAAACATGAGCATACTAGTCAACAATTTATGGAACTTTGTATAAAATCATGATGCATGTATGCATGATGATAGATTTAACAAAACTTAAAAATTAAAACATTATACGACGGTTATTTTTCTTATCTATAATAGACTAAGTGACGGTGGGCCATCTTATCTATTAAAAGAAAAACTGGGACCCTCCCACTCAAAAAACTACCAAGCATCTCATGTTCAATTTTCTAAGAAGCATCTTAATTTGGTCCATACTTTTACCAACAGAGCTACGGTGGGCAGTTTATTGATAAAAAATGTTGAGTGTATAACCATTTGATTCATTCACTAAAGATACCTACAAATCATGCCTCGGTGGGAGGTCACATTTGCTATCATTAAGTGGATTTATCCTTAAGGAGAGCCAAACCATGCAAGATCTAGGATCCATGCCCTCCGATGGGGAGTAACACTTCACCACATGCAAACGGGCCATCATTTGAAGACCGTGGACTCTCACAGGAGCATCCTCTCCCACTCAATCTTTTTGGGTTTTAAGTTTTAAATACCATCTTGTCTAGATACAATTTACTATCCATCCTATATTGTTTCATTATATATCTCATACATAATGAATGCATGGCAAGGCCTAGGGTTGGCAATTTTCTAAATGGCATGCAATCACATAATATCACATATTATAAGCATTCATTTCTCCATTCATCACATGAACTAATAAAGCCACTTTTGATTGTCCATCCTAGAAACATAAAATAATTACAAGCCTTTTAGGCCCAAAATATGTTTCTTTATCTTGGATCTTCCGCTTCGAACTCTTCGCTAACATGATCCGACCCATTCGGTAAACAAAATGTAATGGCATTTATGAAATTAGAATTTTGTCATTTTGAAAAATAAAATTCCAGCACTAGATTTTTAGAAAACCAAATCTTTGTTTTGAAAAAAAAATTCCAGCACTTGTTTTATTAAAACCGAAACTCATTTCATGAAAATTAAACACAGCACTTAGTATTTTAGCAAAACCGAAATTGGATTCTTTGAAACAAAAAACCAGCACTTGTTTTCCAATTATAACTGAAATATGATTCATTGAAACAAAAATTCCAGCAACTTAGTTTTCACAAAACTTATGCCAAAACACAAAAGGATACACCGAAAATTTTACCTTTCCATTTCTTCAATCCATGGCTGCTCCTTCTTCATCATTACATCAATATTGAACATTACAAAATCAAATAAAATAGAAAAAAGAAACCAAGGAGGAAACATGGTGATGATAGACCACCCTCCTTGTTACAACCAAATGAAGAAATCTTACAAGATAAAATTTAACTTCTACGGACAACCAAAAGAGCAACATACACCATATATATTTCTATCACATAAAATATGCAGTACACATAAAAAATTGCCAACCCATGCATCCACCATATAGGAACCAAATCATGCATGAAAACCTGGCTCGATACCAATTGTTGGATCGGAAAAGAAAGCATGGTTAGTATGGAGAAACGATAGATTTCAAAACTTTTTAAGAAATCATCTTGCAGCGGAAGCAATATATCCAAATCAACATGCTAATCCATACATGATATGGTATAAGGATAATAAAACCAAGAACAAGATAAAAGGAATTACCGACTCCTTCGCTACAGCTTTAAATCCTCGCTGCACTATCCTCTCCTTCTTATATCCAAATCCTTTGCCTTTGAGTCTTTTCCTTTAGCAATCTATCTTCTTCCTTGTTGTAGTATCCTCAACCAATTAGATTTACCACTTGTTCTTCAAGGACAACTAGGTTAACAAAATCCTTTGGTGGGAAAGGAGAAGAAATATTTGGAGGAGATTTTCTTAGAAGAAGAAGAACCAAAATTGAAACTCTTTCAATTCTTTCACTTAGGAATTTCGGTTCTACCTTGCATGAAAGGAGAGAATGTCTAAAACCATGCAAGAACCCTTTCTTACATCTCAATTTCGAAATATGCATGAATGGAAAAGTGAGAGGCATCCAATGCATCACTTACATTAATCACTCATCAAATAGCCAATAAATGAGACTTACTTCATTTATCTTTAAAATGGCTATTTGAAAAGACCATAACCTATAATTGAATACCCATTTCGGTTTTGGCAAGAAGAAAGAAGGAAGATGGTCCATCTAATGCACATCTTTCATCTTTAATCTAATGAATGCAAATAGGTTACATGCCAACATTAAAAGCCAACCATTAAACCATTTAATGGTAAGTTCATAACTCCATTTAATAATGATGAACCATAATAAAGACCATCTTTATTTAGTATTTTAATGTCAAATGTGTGGTTACACATCTAACCTAACACAATTTCGAAATTGCTTCTTCTCCATTTAAAAAATTGTTTTAATATAATTAATCTAATCAATTACATTAAACCAAAACAAGCCCATTTCAAATGAACATATGGGCTTCCAATTAACCATTAATTAGTATAAGCCCATCATTCAATTATGGACTTCTAAAGCCTCCAAAATACTTCTTACTTAGCTTGATAACCTTCCTTAAAGCCAAGTGGGAATCTTATTGACTTTGATAATTCAAGCTCCAATAAGCCCGTAAATAATTCAATCTCATTGGAATTAATTCTAGCTTATTAACTAAATGTCATTCCACTAAAGACAATTAGTTGAACTATTGAATTATTAAATATTATGAGAATATGTCCAATTGTAAACCCTATTTAGAACCTTATTATAGCCATCCGCACAACAAAGGGTAAAATTACCGCTTTTGCCCTTATGTTGGTTTTTCCTTCTAGATCTCTCATTTTACTTTATATGGTGATTAACACATAAGATCTCATCTTAATGTTAAGACTTGATGGGTAGCTAGTCCATCAAACTCTCGGCGCCAGCTTAATCACCAAATCTCCTTAAAACATCTGAAGAGATGATAACACTATAAACTTTTATTCGAGTGAATGTTCCACGATACATGTTTCAATTAATAATTCCAACATGCAGCAATCGGATTAATACCTTGTAAAAATCCATTCCGATCATATCAAGAATTATTATGAAACACATATGAGTTCACCACTCATCAAGATTGTGGTTCATAATAGTTTAATGCTTAAGTTGTATGTTTTAAGATTAAAGTAACGACCCACTTTATTCTTGAAAACGCATTGATTCCGATTCATTTAATAGTGCCATTATCGATAGTCTACTACTATCATGATATGAAACTCATCATTCCCTTTAAGTAAACTCCTTTACTTATATGGAGATAAATCGCAACACTACAGCCTAAACCATAATCAAACGACCAACTTGATTATTCAACTGTGAATCAATTAATTCAGATTCTAATAATATACATGTTTCCCATACATCTCTATGAATATGTATATTACTTACAAATGAATCTTGGTACCTTATGACCAGATATATAATGCTCATACAGATAAAACCAAACTCTTTTGTTTTATTAATAATAAATATTTTCATTACAAAATCAGAATCGAAGAAGATAAAGTTACATGTAAATACACTTGCTTTCCAGGGCACTATATTTACATAACTCCAACAATAAATAAGCAAAACCTTTGAAATTATTTTTCTTTTCTGTTCTTAGAAACCATTTCTTTGAAATCCGTAAAGCACATTTTCAAAAAGTTCTTTTCTTGTTGTAGTCAAAATCGCAATTTGCAAAACGTATGATTTCTAGGCTTTCAGCCATAAACCCATAGGTTACAAAACATGAATGCATCAACTTGACAATTCATAGATGCAGTGGCAAATCATATATGCAATGCACAACAATTGGCTCGAGAGCTCCATAAACATGACGGAAACCGAAGTTTACCGTAAACACGACGAGTCCGATTTCTCAGGATCTTGTGGCCTCTAACGGGCAACCGGGAGAAGGCTAAGGGTCATCGTGCACGAGACTACCGAAACAAGTTCTCTCTTGCCCAATCACAATCACATAATCATGCTTAAATCAATTTATTGAATGCTCTTTTCTGAATACACGAATGCCATGGAATCTTTCGAGGCATAACGCAAATGTATTTTGCAATTCATCAAAAGTTCATGTATTGAATCAATAATGATTTTTCAAATCATTCATACAATGATGCAACATTTATGATGCAATTGAAATCAAAAAATCTCTTTGTTTAAAGAAAGCAGTAGTGGATTATAAATTCTATTATAAACAGGTACCCACCTCATTTCCATGCTTGAAGCTTGTCCAATGCTTCAATTTGACCATTGCGTCTCTCTTTCTTCCAATAGAAAATTCCCTACACTAATTTCCCACAAATTTAATCTCATAAATTACATAATCCTTAAAATTGAACTTAGAAAACACTAATTCCACATATAATCAAGCTATCTAAATCACCAATTTTCAAAATCCCCAATTCACAAAATTTGGCATAACCCTAATTAATTTCCATCCAAAATTGATCCCATAATACTTAGCAATCACCAAAATTGACTCCATAATACACAAACCCATATCATTTTCCATGATTCTAAACCAAAAATCTTCCAAAATTCACAAATCAAAATTTCGGGTCTTACCTCATCCTTCACCATTTTCGGATTTTCTTGGTTCATGATGCAACTCTTTTCATTCTCCACCTTTTTCTCTCTTGAATAAACATAGAAATCTTGCTTGAAGACCCTTAAAAATCAAACCCTAGCTCTCTCTTTTTTCTTTCTCCTTTACTCATCTGAAAGCTTGCTCTCCCTTCTCTCTTCTCTCTATCGTTTTCTTCCTTTATTCTTTTCTGTTTTGCTCTTTTGTATCATGCTGCAACAAGGTAAGGACGACAACCCACTTGCTTTTATAGTGGCATGTCAATTAATGAATGAGGAATGACCCATATTCCCCTCCATTTAAGCCTATAAACTTAACTCTTTAAGTAAACTTCCAAAATTGCCCCTTCATTGGTCTTTAAAACTGACATCTTGTCTGATTATTTTGATCAGGTAAATGAAGCCATTTGATAAAACTTTCTTGTAGATAAATTTCCCTCTATGTCTTACGAATCCATCGCTTCAAGAATCAGATCGATCGGAGCTCTATAACTCAAGATATCTCCAAAATACTGAAGTTTGTTCTTCAGACCCGAAGCTGAACACTACACCTAACTTCCGACACAAAATCGAAAGTCTTAGAGGCCAAATTGTAGCTTGGCTCCTTCATAACATTTGTAGAAACCATGTCTCTATTTTAATTAGCAACAAGAATCAACTCAATCGGAGCTCTATCGATCAAGATATCTCCAAAAAACTGAACACTATTCAGCCATTACAACACCGAGACTAAACACTACACCGAACTTCCGACCCGAAATTGAAAGTCTTAGAGGCTAAATTGTAGCTCGGCTCCTTCATAACATTTGTAGCCCCATGTATCTATTTAAATTTACAAAAAGAATCAGATTGATAGGATGTCAAAAGAAGAAGTTATGCTCAAAAGAGTGAAGGGAGGTCAGAGCTCGGCCAGAAAATTAAAGCTCGGCCAGAACGAAGATCGGTCGGCCAACAGAGGTCGGTCGGCCAATAGAGGTCGGCCAATAGAGGTCGGCCAACAGAGGTCGGCCAACAGAGGTCGGCTAGCAGCCAATCCGACCTTCAAAGTTCTAACACTCATAACTTTTGACTCTGAGCTCCGAATTTTACAAACTCGGTACCGTTGGAAAGATAAAAGAGAGATATACAATTTTCAAGCAGTACTCACAAACAAGCTCGGTCTTTAAATGGGTCAAAAATGCGCTCAAAGATAACCAATCGATAGTCTACTCAAAACTTTAAACAACATCTCAACTTGTAAGCATCATAACTTTTGACCCAAAACTCCGAATTTGACAAACTTAGTGTCTACGGAAAGGTAAACGAACCCTCTACAACTTTCATGAAGGCCTTAAAAATCCGATCGACCTCTAAATGGGTCAAAAACTCCACACAAAGTGACTGGTCGATCAGCTTCAAACTAAACAGCATCAAAACTTCTAACAATCGTAACTTTCTACTCCCTTGTCCAATATTTTTGTGCTTTATATCATTGGAAAGCTAAAAACAAGCTCTACAATGTTCATGAAGGAATCCAAAGCAATTTCAACCTCTAGCTAAGTCAATTTTTCAATCAAAGTTTCTACCCTTTTAGCAATCACCGAAACAATATCCAAACTTCACATTATCATATCTTCCAACCTCCATAACCAAGAATCACATATTATACATCATTTTAAAGCTATTCTAATTCTCTATAACTGTCACGTAAACCATTTACTCCAATTCAAACCACATCAGTACAGCGATCGGCCTCAGAGCACAATACACACAAATCTATACTTTATAGTATTTTTTCAAAACAACGTCAAATACACTTAACTTCGAAAACTCATAACTTTTGATTCCGATATCGAAAACTATCAAACTTTATGGCTACAAAAAGCTCTCAACATAATCTACAAATTTTATAAAGATCATTTCCTCAAAATCTGCCTAAATCAAAAGTCAACTCTCTACTCTAAAAAGTCAAACTTTCTAATTTCTTCAAAATTTTACACTTTCAATTTCTATTTCTTGATTTCAACTTCCATTTCAATCATCTCATCCACTTAAACTTTCATAACCAAAACTAATCTTCAAAGTCATCAAAACCAATAAATTCTTTTTCTCATCAATTTCCTCAAGGCATAAAAACTTCTATAACACAATTCATATCTGAAAACACTTATTAAATTCATTTTAATATTTCTAATTTCCACCGAAAGTTCGAGGTCCAACATCTATAATGTCATATTTAACTATTTTAGCTCATCTATCCAAAATTTAGGCTTTTAAGTTTGGACAAAAAATGGTTTTTTATGAATATGCCATGGTCTAGCCTTTATAGTGTCATTAACATTTGAATTAAAGTGAAAGAAGAAGATGTCCTTATGATTTAATATGGTGTCAAACAATCCATATTTTTCTCCAATTTGTAGTAGCCTAATTTTTCATTATGGGAAAGGGTACTCTCTTATCTAAAAGGAATCCAACAAGAGTGGATTTCCACTTATCCACTCCTGCCTAAAGAATGGATATAGGTGGGGAGACAACGTGATTTTTAAGAGTGGGATTAGGAGGGTAAAAGTTAAGCTTAGATTTAGGGTTAAGATTCCCTGCTACTTACAACATCTGTACCTAATGATAGGTTCTATGATCGATTTTGAAAGGGAACAGAGCCTAAGATGGGACATGTAAGGTTGACAATATAGGGTAACAAAGAAGAGGGATGTGTAGGCGATGGGATGGGACTTACAGGAATTACAAAAGAGGTAAGTGAATAGGGTAAAGGCAGTAAATGTTTAGAGTTGGAATTCATGGATAAATAACATTGGTTAAAAGAAAAACTAATGGTCTTAGAGAACTCGCAGGGAACTAAGGATGGGCAATGAAAGAGGGCTAAGATAAGAGACACATGAATAGACTATTTGTTAGGATAAAGCTAAAAAGAATGAGGAGAGGTAAAAGGAGTGTACCGATTGAAGTGGGTGAAAGGTGAGGGGTGAAATACATCTAAGAAGAAGAAAACAACTAAACATGTTACTGAACTAAAGAAGTTTGAACACAGGAGAGAGAAAAAGTATCCTTATGTAGGAACCATAAGGTTTCTATCATGCATCTCATACATAATATATATCAAATATATGTAGCAGAAAATAAAACGAACCCTAAAAAACTAGATATACTCATGCATATAGATATAGAAAACAAAAAATATGAAATGTAAGATGTTTAAATACCTTTCTGACGATCTCATTTGTTCTTTAATCTTTTCCACGTTAGGTTATTGTAAACCATAACAATCAATGTAGACCGTCTCTAATGAAAGTCCATATAAAGATAGAAGGATGAACACTAGGAGATGGCTACAATTCTTTCTTTATGCTAGTAAAGACAAGAACTCTTATGAGAATTAGAGAGAAAAAAGAGTGTGTATATGAGAAAAGAACCTTTCTTTTACTTATTTCTTACACAAGATGCATGAAAATCATATCTATGCTCTGCAACATTTGGCCTTCCATAACCCCATCACTAATGGAGAGTTATGGGAAGTTAATGGCCATCAATAACATGTGTTAATGGAAGTTATGAGAAGTTAATTACCATGAATAGCATGCATAAGACAAGAACTCTTATAAGAATTAGAGAGAAAAAGAGTGTGTATGAGAGAAAAGAACCTTTCTTTTACTTGTGTCTTACACAAGAAGCACAAAAATCATATCTATTCTCTACAACATTTGGACTTCCATAACCGCATCACTAATGGAGAGTTGTGGGAAGTTAATGGTCATGAATAACATGCATTAACGGAAGTTATGGGAAGTTAATGACCATGAATAGCATGCATTAATGGAAGTTTAGGAAGTTAATGGACAAATTAGTAGCCAAAAACACTTGTTTCTAGTCTATTCCATACAATATTTTCTACCATGATCACATTGCGATACAATCCTAAAACACTCTTTCATATCTTGAATCACCACTTAAGACCATTTTACTCATCTTTCGGATCTCCAATATGTGTGACCTATTAGGATTCTGTTCATGTCAGCCACTTGAATTAACACTTAATTCAAGTAAGTTAAGAGCAGTATCTAGCAACATCTCATAACCCCCAATTGATTGAAAAGTCAACGGTTTGATTATGAGCCCTTCCATACGTAATGTTGCCATGCAATTTTTCTTTCACCATCTATTTGGTTCAGGGTATGGTCAAAGTGTCAACTCCCACTAAACTGACTACGTCATATCTAGTCCAAGTAATACTAGATCTTATCTTGAGGATCTCATTACTCTATGTATCATTAAAGGCTCTCTTCATGACACATATCTGCTCTAGTTCGAGACTCCCAAGTAATGACCTCGACAAGAGGCCGTGGGTATCATGTCCTTTTATCAGAAGTGGTGAATCCTTTATTAACTCCTCAATTACCTCTGAATACCTCAAGATGTACCCAATCACCACCCTACGAGTAACCCCTGAAAGGCATCAATGAATGGATTCAAAGTATAGGATCAATATCTATGATATCCTTGAGCACCTTAAGTTAAAGGATACGTGTACCATTGCTGTGATAAGATTATCATTGACATTATAATATAATATCCATATGATTTTCTTATAGTAGGTCAATCCAATGTACTTACTAACCTTAGTAAGCATCCACATATTAACTCTAAACAACTAATGTCTACAGCTTATGAGATTTACTACTCGAATCCAATCAAGGAGTATAACATGTGTTAATCTATCCAAATTAATGATATCCCATCTCATTAATCCTATGACTAAGGAAAGTTTAGATACTAACATAATTACACGTGATAGGAATCTCATTATCATGATCTCATCATGATTTCTTCTATGCTATGTTTTGTATCATGAGCTTCATTAAATCAATTTAAGATCAACATCATATCCATAAATGTATGAACATTAAAATAATGAAAATTGCTTTTTATTAATCATAAATTGATTTGTACAATAAGTGCTAAAGGTAATTACCTTTAGAGCACTTCTCTAACAAACTCTCACTTGCATTAAAGCCAATCACCTTGATATCTAATACCATAGTTATGTATATATGACACAAAATTCTTTTGGAAAATAGGCTTAGTGAATAAATAAGCTATATTCTGATCAATAGGAACTCTCTCTACCTTGACATCGTTTCTACTAACAATTTCTCTAATCAAATGGTAATGCTTGAGTATATGTTTGGACTTCTGATGAAACCTTAGTTCCTTCACCTATGCTACAGCCCCGTTTTTGTCACAATACAACTGTACTATGTCAGCAATGCTCAGAACACACTAAGTTCCGTGATGAACTTCTTGATCCAAATTGCTTCCTTTGTCGCTTCTGAAGCTGCAATGTACTCCACCTTGGTCATGGAATCTACAGTTGTCTCTTGTGTAGAACTTTTCCAACTGACTGCACTACCATTTAGTCTAAATACATATCTGGATTAGGATATGGAGTCATCCCTATCAGATTGGAAACTGGCATCAATATACCTGCTTACCACAAGATCACCTTTTCCATATATAAAAAATACATCCTTAGTTCTTCCTAAATATTTAAGGATATTCTTGACAGCCCCCCAATGACCCTCACTAGGGTCTGACTAGTATCTGTTTGTAACACTTAGAGCATATGATACATCGGGTTTAGTATATAACCTAGCATACATGATTGATCATATAGCTGAATAATAAGGAATCAAACTCATGTGAGTCCTCTCATCTTGTGTCTTTGGACACATAGATTTAGAGAGTGTAATCCTATGTATCATAGGAAGATAACCTCTCTTGAACTGCTCTATGCTAAACCTCTTTAACATCTTGTCTATATATGTAGATTGAGAAAGGCCAAGCAACCTCTTAGATTTATCTCTATAGATTCTTATTACTTCTCCAAGATCTTTCATAGAGAATTTCTTAGTTAACTGAAGTTTAACTGATTGCAAAGTCGAGACATCGTTTCCTATTAGCAATATATCATCTACATATAGTACAAGGAACATGATTACACTCCCACTAACCTTCTTATACACACGTGACTTATCCAAATTTTATGAGAAACCAAACTCTTTGATTGTCTCATCAAATTGGATATTCCAACTCCTATATGCTTGCTTCAATCCATAAATGGATTTCTGAAGCTTGCATACCTTTTCTCTATTCATGGATATGACATCATCAGGTTGTGTCATATATACATCCTCGGTTAGGTTTTCATTAAGGAAAGTGGTCTCCACATCCATTTTCCATATCTCATAATCGTAATAAGTGACAATGGCTAGGAGTATGCTAATGGATTTAAACATAGCTATTGGCCTAAATGTTTCATCATAGTCAACACCTTGCCTTGGATGATAACTTTTGGCTACAAGCCTAGCTTTATAGGTAACTATATTACCCCATATGTCAGTTTTGTTCGTGAAAACCCATGAGCAATACATCGTTAAGTTTTCTTATGAGAAATTCGTTTCTCTCAGGAAAATGACGTAGTCTACCTGACCTATGAACTTCTTATGTGTCAGAAGATTGAACTATTATTTCATCTTTATAAATAATAGACTCAAGTCTAGGCTGATCTGTCTTTTTGAGCATTTTGAACTTCTATAAGTTTAATTTTTTTCCCACCGTCTTCTCTTAGAAGAAATTTTTTCTTTAAAAAGACAGCATGTTTTAAAACAAACAGCTTTTGTTCTAAAACATCGTAGAATTGATATCCTATAGTTTCCTTAGGATATCATACAAACAGACACTTGTCAGATTTGGCTCCAAGCTTATCTGACTGAATCCGCTTCACATAAGCAAGACAACTCCAAACTTTTATATGAGAAAGATAGGGTTTCTTGTTAGTCTATATCTCATATGGAGCATCATCAAATGACTTGGATGGGACTTTGTTTAATACATAAACAGAAGTTTCGAGTGTATACCCCTAAAAGGATTTTGGTAAATCCGCTAAATCCATCACAAACCTCACCATGTCTAACAACGTTCAGTTTCTCCTTTCAACCACATCATTGTGTTGTGGTGTGTAAGGTGGCGTCCATTGAGACAATATTCTATTATCTCTGAGATAATCCAAAAACTCTTAGTTTATGTATTCACCACCTCGATTTGATTGAAGTGATTTAATACTTCTCCCAAGTTGTTTCTTAACTTCATTTCTAAACTTTTTGAACCTTTCAAAGGCTTCATACTTGTATCTTATAAGATATACATACCCATATCAAGAATGATCATCAATAAAGGTAATGAAGCATATGAAACTACCTATGGCATGTATGGACATTGAACCATATACATCAGTATGTATTAAGTCTAAATGTCCACTAGCTCGTTCACCCTTTCCCTTAAAGTGTAACTTAGTCATCTTAAATAATAAGCAAGATTTGTATATGTCATATGATTCATAATCAAATGACCCTAAACTACAAAATTTATGTAGTTTAGCCATGCGTCTCTCACTTATATGACCAAGGCGACAATGCCATAAGTTAGACGATTTCACATTATCTCATTTTATTCTTTTGTTATTATTGATATTTAGAACTAGATTAGACATATCCAATATGTATATACCATTGCACAATGTACCCAAAGCATATAACATTCCATTTAAATAAATTAAACAACCATTTTTATTTAAATGGAATCCAGCTTTATTAAGACTAGAAACAAACATTACATTTTTAGTTAAAGCAGGTACGCAAAAACAATTATCCAATTCTAATACAAGCCTACTAGGGAGAGCGTCAATACATATGTGATTACAGCTAATGCAACAACTCTTGCTCCATTTCCCCCTTACAAGTCTGACTCTCCCTTGTTCTTTTATCTATTATTCCTGAGGCCTTGCCTGTCAGTATAGATGTGTGAGCCACAACTGATATCTAATACCCATATGTTGTCATTAAAAATAGTGTGAATATCAATAACATAAATACCTGAAGTAGATGGGGCATCAGATGCCATCTTCTGCTTCAAAGACTCTGGATAGGCCCTATAGTTTCTCTTCTAGTGGCCATCCTTGCCACAGTGGAAGCAAGTTCCCTTTGAGGTAGTCTTCTTTGATTTCTTGACTTCTCCTTTAGGCCCTACAGACTTCTTCTTCTTTTGGGTCTTTTTTTTCGAACTAGAAATAGTCCACCAACATCACAACCTTGTCCTTATAGACCGATGGCTCAATTACTTTGAGCATGCTAAACAACTCAGGAATTGTGTTGGATATATTGTTCATCTGATAGTTAAGCACAAATTATGAGTAGCTATCAGGTAAACCCTTCATAATTAAGTCAATACTTAGTTTATGATCCAAAAGAAAACCCAAGGAGGCGAACCGCTCAATGTAACCATTCATCTTCAGTGCATACTGCCCTGGAGATGTCCCCTAAACCATCTTCGAGCCGAAGAGTAATAACAAAGTCTCGAACCTTTCGGACCTTGCTTTCTTATCAAAGAGCTCCCTAAGATGATAGATTATGGTATGAGCATCCATAGCCTCATGTTTCTTTTGCAACTCTAGTGACATAATGGCTAGCATAATATAACTAGCCATCTCGCTATATGCCCTCTGATCATCATCAAAACCATCAACAGCAGGGGGATCGGGAAATGGTTCTTCCAAGATATAATCAAGCTTCTCGGACTTAAGAACTATTCTTAAGTTCCTGAGCCAATCAAGGAAGCTTGGTTCAATCAACTTGTTAGCTTCCATTAATGATCTTAAATTCAAACTAGTATGCATGGTGTTGAATCGGGCAATAATAACCTTTCGTCAAAGAGAGAAAATTAGAATGTACTTAAATGCATGTTTATAAGGACTTTAATAACACGCATTATGACTCCCACTATTTTTCACGAATTCATAACCCTCAATATAAATCCGAGATAACTCATAGAGATATTCTCCTAGTGGGTCGATATCCAATATCACTAAGAATGACCTTGGGTTTGCCCAACAAGGCACCTTAGTTTAACTGGTAGGTATTGATCATACCAATTGCATCTCTAATACAACAATCGAATCTAGTGCTATCAACTGTTGATGTGTTCACTCATTGGGCTATCAACTCTTGACACGTGTACATCTAATTTACACTACCCAACTTCGCTTCTGTCCATGTTAATCTTGGGTTTGCCCAACAAACCAACATTTGTAGTTAAAATGGACTCGTTAATCCGGAAATCATATTTTCATGGTTCGAACATATTAGTGTAAAGTGGTTGGGGTTTGCCCAATAACCCGAACTTTAAAAAGAATCTACTCTTGCCATATTAAAGGAAGGCATTAATTTTATTATTCTAAGGGGTTCGACTAAGGTCTTATCTAACTTAGATGGTCTTATACATATAACTCATATATAATATATACTATACCATAGCCATCCATCATGCAAGCCCATACATTCTCCTAACCATGCATTTTCTGATGCGTTTATGTAAACACATCATTTTGGTTATGACATCTTGTGGATCCTAACATGAAAGGCTCAATCCAACCCTTAGATTTACTATCTTCCTTTTACTAACTTGGCTAAAATTACTATTGTATTTTATTAAATTTGGAATTAATATTAATCTAATTAACATGAATTCATAATTTCATAAATTAATTCATAATTAATTTACCTCAAAATAATTATTTGAATCTATTGCTCTACAAAATTAAATTAATTTCTATAATTCAAAATTAATTTCTATAATTTTCAAAATTTTATAACATCAAATCATCATTCCAAGCATCTCTAGGACATTTCATGATGATCAAAATAATTTAGGAATCGCCCAAAATTATTATGATCACCAAAACACTGATAAGATACCAAAAATGACAAATATGACTTCTAAAATTTTTTGGGAAATCACATTTTGAGCAAAATCATTTAGTCATGCATCAAACATCAAATTAACACATTTTATCACATAAAAATATTTTAAGGTTTTGGGATAGATATATAAACATACAAAACATCAAACAAAATAGATCTTACAATTTTGGAAAAGCATCCAGATCTCGAAATATGTTTGATAAAATTATTAAAATATTTAATAATTCTAAAAATTATAGAGGTATAAAACATTCCACATATATTAACATAATTTTTCCATTATCAAATTTCACAAAATCATGTAACCTCATCAGTTTAGCTAATAGACATCATATGCCTAATGAAAGATAGATTTCAAGCATGTTCTTGTAAATTCAAAATTAAATATTTTAATCACATTAAAATATTTTCAATCACACTTAATCATTCACTTACATCTTATGAACAGATTGGTGAAATAAAATTATGAAAATCATTTTCTATAATTAATTTTGAACAAAACATTAGAGGATCCTAACATCTAACAAGGCACAAGATGGCTCTGATACCACTGTAAGGTTTCGATCATGCATCTCATACATGATATATATCAAATTTATGCAGTGCAAAAAAAAAAGGAACCTAAAAAAAGATCTACTCATGCATATAGATATAGAAAACAAAAACATGAAATGTAAGATGTATACATATTTTTTCGATGATCTCCTTCGTTCTTTAATATTCTCCATGTTAGGTTGTTGTAAACCACAAAGATCAATGTAGACCATATATAATGAAATTCCACATGAAGATAGAAGCATGAGACCTCACTAAGAGATGGATATAATCCTTTCTTTGTGCTAGAAAAGACAGGAACTCTTGTAAGAGCTAGAGAGAAAAAGAGAGTGTGTGTGAGAAAAGAACTTTTCTTTTGCTTGTGTCTTACATAAGATGTATGAAAATCATCTCTATTTTCTACATCATTTGGCCGTCCATAACCCTCATCACTAATGGAAAGTTATAGGAAGTTAATGGTCATGAATAACACATTAATGGAAGTTATGGGAAATTAATGACCACGAATAACATGCATTTATGGAAGTTTGGGAAGTTAATGGACAAATTGGCAGTCAACAATGCTTGTTTCTAATCCATTTCATGCAATATTTTCTACCATGATCACATCACGATAAAAACTCAAAACACTCTCTCATATCTTAAATCACCATTCAAGATCATTTTACTCATCATTCGAATCTCCTATATGTGTGATCCATTAGATTCTCGGTTATATTGGCCACTTGAATTAACACTTAATTCAAGTAAGTCAAGAACAGTATCTAGCAATACGTCATGACCCCTAATTGATTGAAAAATCAGTGGTTTGACTATGAACCCTTCCACATTTAATGATTCCATGCAATTCATCCTTTCACCATCTATACCCTACTTAGTTCAAAATATAGTCAAAGTGTCAACTCCCACTAAACTAACTATGTCACATCTGGTCCAAGTGATATTAGATCTCATCCTCAGGATCTCATTACTCTATGTATCATTAAAGACTCTCTTTATGAAACATATTTGCTATGGATAGAGACTCTCGAGTAATGAACTCGACAAGAGGCTGTGGGTATCATCTCCTTCAATCAGGAGTGGCGAATCCTTTATTGGTTACTCAATTACCTTTGAATATCTTAAGCTGTACCTAATCACCACCTTATGAGTAACCCCTGAAAGGTACCAATAAATGGAGTCAAAGCACAAGATCAGTATCTGAGATATCCTTAAGCACCTCAAGACAAAGGATACTTGTACAATTGCTATGATGAGACTATCATTGACATTGGAATATAATATCCATATAATTGTCTCATAATTTGTCAATTCAATGTACTTACTACCCTTAGTAAGCATCCACATGTTAGCTCTAAACAACTCATGTCTATAGCTTATGAGATCTACTGCTTGATCCAATCAAAGAGTATAACATGTGCTAGTCTGTCCGAATTAATGATATCCCATTTCATTAATCCTATGACTAAGGAAAGTTTAGATACTAACATAATTACACATGATAAGAATCTCATTATCATGATCTCATCATGATTTCCTCCATGTTATGTTTTGTATCAAGGAATTCATTAAATCAATTTAAGATCGACATCAAATCCATAAATGTATGAACACTAAAATAATGAAAAATGTCTTTATTAATCATAAAATGATTTGTATAATAAGTACTAAAGGTGATTGCCTTTGAAGCACTTCTTTAATAGGAACATCAAATATCATAAGCATATACTGTCACCCTTCCTCCGTTCACCGGGAGCACCAATTATCTATACCTTATATGACCCCCAAGAATTTCTACCTGATTCAATTTTCCTGTTGAAATCTTTTGAAATCTTTTCGATGTGTCAACCACAAGCTGTTCAGATGTCAAACCTCTAATGGTATCCACATAGCAGTTTCTCAATTGTTGAAAGGAATTAAGCAAGAGTGCTAGCTCCCTACTACTTATTCTTGTTTATAGAAAAAGCATTAAGTTTTTTATATTTCTATTAAAAATATATATCTCAATTATAATTAAATTCAAAATCTAATTATAATAAATTTAATTTTAATAAAATCAAATGTTTCATATTTGATTTCCAAAGTTTTTTAAACTTTACAATTACGTTTAACTTAATTAAAGTTGATTTTCCTTCACAAACTACTCTTTTATGTGTGACCCATTGGGTTCTTAATAAACTAACAATGATTTTAAATTATGATTGTAATTCATAATTAGAATTAGATAAATTAAAACCCTTTTCAATTTATCTTTAATTCTTCAATTAAAAATTTATATTTATAGATTACGATCGATATCTAGTAACATGTCATGACGATCCAAATATAAAAATGTCAAAGTAGTTTGATTTAACTTGTCCATACATAGTTATGATGTATAATTTAATACTTTCGTCATCCAATGTTTCAATTGGATAGAGTATGAATATTATGTCTACTCTTTTGTATCCAATCATGTTCGTTCTTACTAATTAATAATTGATATTTAAAAGTGTCTTTTCAAATGTCAATTCACTATGGCTAGAGAATTTAATAAATTATTAATAATTAAGAACAATGGACCATTCTCTCTAATTACTTTAGATTGACAAATCCTTTATTGACTTACTCAACTATCTTCATATAGGTCCTACTGCATCCAAGTACTACTGATTGAATTATCTCAGGATAGTTCACAAATAGCATCAAAACATAGTAATTCTCACATATTATACCTTCATAATCTCAATTCTAAGGATCAATTATACAACTATCATTATAAGGAAATCTATAGATGCATAAGTAATATTCTATTTGGGATTCCGACAGTCTAGTCAGTTTAGTGAGTTATTCTCTAATAAACACCGTATATTAGTTTAAGTATCCCTATACTTTCATTTATAAGATCAATTAATTTCTTCATAAGAAAGAAACATAATATGTTCTAGTTTTACTATTTCAACAATATCCCGTCATGATGAAACTACAACTTGGAATATTTATGAACAATAGATAAATGTAAATTGAGTCTCATAATTATAATCTCATTATAATTTCAATTATACAGATAATTATTCTTGGGATTTTATCTTTAGTATTAAAACATCAAATACAATTAACATAATATATAAAGATAAATAATTTCTTATATTAATTAAATAACAATTTCATACGTTAAAGTGCAACCAATCGATTGGTTGTAAGGGCATAAACTAACAATCTTCTACTTTCACTAAAGCCAATCGCCTATACATCTAATACCATTTCTATCTATATGTCAATCATTTCTCTTTTGAGACAATGGCGAAGTGAGAGGATCTACAAGATTTTCTTCAATGGGAACTCACTCCAATGCTAGGTCTTTTTGTCCATTATCTCCTTAATCAAGTGAAACTTCTTGAGTATTTCTTTTGGCTATGCAATAGCACTGTTGTTATTACAGTATAATACTATAGGCTCAATAATGCTAGGAACCACTTAAAATTTAGTGACGAACTTCTTGATCCAAACCACTTCTTTTGCTACCTCTGATATTGAAATGTACTTTACCTCTACTATTGAATTTGCAATGGTTGGTTGTTTGAAACTCTTCCAAATTATCGCACCACCATTTAAAGTGAAGATTTACCTAAATGTGATATACTATCATGTTGATCTAACTAAAAATTAGCATATGAATATCCTTGAACTCTCAATTCAACTCCTCCATAGACTAAGAAAACATCTTTAGTTCTTCTTAAATACTTTAAGATGTTTTTCATAGTTGTCTAGCGACAGTAACCTGGATTGACTTGAAACCTACTCGTTATGCTTAAAGCATAAGAGACATCTGGTATAATGCTTAGCATCTCACATATGATTGATCTAATTGCTGAAGCATATGGAATACAATCCATATTATCTCTCTCCTCTTGTTTCTTAAGACACACATTCCATGAGATAGAAATCTCATGTGACATAGATAAGAACCCCTCTTAGAATTCTCCATGCTAAACCTCTTTAGCACTTTGTCTATGTACGTGGATTGGGACAATCTAACTAACGTCTTTGATCTATCTCTATAAATTTTTATTCCCTAAATATAGGCTACTTCTCCCACATCCTTCATGGAGAAGTTTTTCGATAACCAAATCTTTACAGACTGAAACATTGATATGTCATTTCCAATTAGCAATATATCATCCACATATAGCACTAAGAAAATGGCTACACTTCCAATAAACTTCTTATAGATACATAGTTCATCCACATTTTTGATAAAATCAAACTCTTTGATTCTCTCATCAAAATAAATGTTCCAAATTTATGATGCTTGCTTAGGCCCATAAATAGACTTTTGCAACTTGCATACTTGATTAGGAAATCTCTAGGATTCAAAACCCTCAATTTGTGTCATATACACATTCTCCTATAAATTCCCATTGAGAACTGTTGTTTTAACATCCATCTTCCAGATTTCATAATCATGATATATGGCTACAACTAATAAGATCTTTACAGATTTTATCATGGACATTAGTAAAAAGGTTTCATCAAAATCAACTCCTTTTTTTTTGTAACCTTGAGCCATTAACTTTGCTTTGTACATGTGTACATTACCATCCATGTCAAATTTTCTCTTAAAAACCCACTTGCATCTAATAGGCATAATACCATCAGGTGCATCCACCAAAGCCCATACTTAGGTAGTGCATATGGATTCCATTTCAGATCTCATAGTTTCATGTCATTTTAAAGTATTAATGTTAGAGATTGCTTCATTCAAAGTAGTAGGCTGAGCATGTATGAGCAATATATTATCCTTCCCCTTCTTAATATGTAAATCTAATTTAGTGGGGGGACAATGTATCCTATTAGTGCGTCACGGACTATATGTCTCTTGAACCATCGTTTGTACATCATATGTATAAACTTAAGGTTCTTATTCCATCTTAATATGAATTTGTGGCTCTTGAGCTTCTCTAAGCTCTACCTCACATCCCTAAATCATTAAGCGTGACAATTTTGGTCTTTTACCAATCCATATCTTATATGGTTTCTTGTCAATCGATTTGGATGGAACTTTATTTAGAATGAAAGTAGTAGTTTCAATGATATATCCCCAAAAGGAGATAGGAAGGACCGCATGACTTATCATAGAATGTACCATATTTAATAGAGTATGATTTCTCCTCTCAAATTGTGGAGTTGCAAAAGGAGTCCATTGTGAGATAATCTCGTTCTTTTTTAAGTAACCAAGGAATTTGTGGTCTAAGTATTCATCATCTCAATCTGATTTAAGTGTCTTAATACTTTTACTAGTTTGTTCCTCAACCTCAAGTTTAAATTCTTTAAACTTTTTAAATGATTCAGACTATTATTTCATCAAGTACACATAACCATATCTAGAATGATCATCTGTGAACGTAATGAAATATGAGAATCCATGTTGTGTCTAATTTCTATTGATCTTGCTTACATTCATATCTTGATTTTGTTTACAAAATCTTGTGCTTTTAATCCAAATTTGAATGAATTGAGTGAAAATGGTTGTGAATGTTGCGTGAAGGTTGAAGGGAATGTTTTCTGTATTTTTATTAAAAAAATGAAAATTCTCTAAATTTTTCTTAAAAAAGGAGAAAAGTGGTGACTTAAGTTTCACCACCATGACACTTAAGTCACGGTGGTGACCAGCCCTCACGAAAGTGACAAATATAGTTACCCTTTTGACTACTCCTTTGCACTCAATTTGAGCTAACACATGTAAGTTTGACGATGCAACAACCTTACAACTCTAAACTAGAATCATACTATAAATTGAAAAAGAAGTAGGCAATAAAGCGGGGCTGAATCGAGGGGTTTGGATAGGGAGAAAAAATAAATAAAGAGAAGGGAGGTGGAGAAACAAAGCTTCGACGAAGAGAAGAAAGGATAGAAACAGGGGTAAGGAAGAGAGAAACATAACAGAGAGGTGAAAGTTTAGGACAGAGGTAGAAAGCGAGAGCTAAAGCTAAATCCTGGTGAACTTGAGCAACCTTTCAGCTAGGTGAGAAGAGAGTATAGGTAGAAGGTGAGAGCCAACACCAAAGAGCTTGAGTTTGGTTGGATGTTCAACACCAACTTATGTGTCGAAGAGTCTTCATTTTGTTTTCTCATCTTTATTTCAACTTCTGCTCTATTGTTGAACTCATTTATCTTTTTCCTTTTAGACTTATTTTCTCTGTTATTCCTTTGCTACTTGGTTAGTTCATCTTTAGTAGTCATTATGTTCATCGCTTTTACATTTTTTTGTTTACAATAACATGGGATTAAAGTGTATGGAGATGACAAACTGTGTTTATGCTATGATGGACTAATTTCTTTTTAGCTATTTTAGTCAAATATGCATAATTGAGGGACTATGTTGTCTTGTGTTTTCTATAGTTTTTGAACTGAATGGATGTAATAGCATGACCAAATTTTGCATAGTTTTGGTATTAAACAATGGATTGAGAGAAGTTTAATATGGAAAGAGAAACTATAGATTCGTAGGTTAAGAATTAGAAATATATTAACTTAAGTGGTAATTAATAGTCGGGGTTTCCATAATTAATTTGGATGATAACTTGTTGAATACAAAAGTTAGATTTATTTTGTTATTTAAGGTGATCTTAGAACCCAATTGTTAATTTTAGTAAGAGAACTATCCAATCATTTTCCCTTAATCATGCGTAGGAGATTAAATTACTGAATTTAATTCTCATGAGTTACCCACTTCGATTAATCTATTCGTTTTTGCTTCTGGTTGAATTAGTTTACTTTTTGGTTTAATTTTGTCATTTTCTTTAAAGCCTTCACTCAACAAATCGAGATAGAATGTTTAGGATTGCATTTGTTTTTTTATTTTTGTTCAAGATTAATTTAAGTGAACCAATTTCACCTCTGTGGGACACAATCTTGGGTAATCAACTACAACTACCTCGTATACTTATGAGTAGGATAGCCAAGGTATTTTTAGGACTTATTTTGGGCCCAATAATCCACCTCTAACATTAGTGGATATAGCCCACATACATCTAAATGTATTCACTTTAGTAACTTATTGACGCATTTTCCTTTTCTCTAAAGGGTAATTCGGTCGTCTTTTCCAATAAACAAGATTCACAATTTTCATTCGATTCATAATAAAAAAGATCCAAATATTCTTCTTTATGTAACTTTGTGATTCTAGTTTCATTGATATGACCTAACCTACAATGTCATAAATAAGATGGAATTTGGTTATTTAACTTTCTTTTATTGCTATTTATGTTAAGAATTGACCTTTTAAGATTTAACTTATAAAACCACTTGTAAGTAATCTAAATTCATAATAAACATAATCTTTATAAAAAGAACAACTCTTATTCTTAATAATAAAGACAAATCCATTCAAATCTAAATAAGAAATAGAAATGATGTTTCTTGTAATAATTGGACCATAATAACAATTATTTAGTTCTAGTGTAAGACTAGAAGGCAAATGTATAGTACAAGTTCCTATAGCTAATGCAACAACTCTTGCTCCATTACTAACTTGCAGATCCACTTTGCCATTCCTCAGTGCTTTACTTCATATTAATTTCTGTATGTTGTTACATAGAGTAACTTCCTTAAGCTTCTTATCTTTCATGGTAGGAAGATAAAATAGGTAGTTCCTCTGCTAGTTTCCATTCACTCTATAGTGAAAACATGCACCCTTATCATTGGTCTTCTTTATGTCACCTTCTTTTGGTTTTAGTACATTAGTAGAAGCCTTTTATTTTTTGCTCTTACTCTTCTTATAGCCTTTTTTCTTGTTCTCAAAAGCATCCATAACAAGAACAAAACTGAGTTCCTTCTTTAAGGCACCCTCTGTAGTCTTGAGCATGTTCAGCAGTTCGGGCAATGACATATCATTTTGGTTCATGTGGAAGTTCATAACGAACTGTGAAAAGCTTGAATTGAGAGATTGCAGCATTAGATTAATGCTTAACTTATGGTCTATAACAAAACCTAATTGGCTAATTTTTCAATATACCTATTCATCTTCAGCACATATAGGTTGATTGAAGATCCTTTTTCCATCATGCATTAAAATAGTTCCTTAGAGAATTAATACCTATCCACCCTACTTTGTGCAGCAAACAACTCCTTGAGATTCAAAATCTTAATAGTTGTATCCATATTCTTATATTATCTTTAAAGCTCTAGAGACATACTAGCTAACATCATCTATGTAGCTTGCTCAATGTCATTAATTTAACATTGATATCTCTCCCAAACCTCAGTAATTCCATCTAAACTAGGCTTTGGTAGAGCAGGAGTGTCAAAATTATACAACTTCTTTTGCTACCTAAGAACAATTCTTAAGTTTCAAAACTAGTTTGAGAAGTTAGGTCCAGTCAGCTTGTTAGCTTCTAAAATGCTCCTCAACATCAGATTGGTACTCATCTTTTGATTCAATAACTGAAAGACATAAAAGTGTAAGTATTAATTTAAACCCAAAAATCAAATAAAATAAGAACTTCAATAAATATTTGATTAATCCCACTATTTTATTCAAAATAATACACTACAAGAAAAGGACCCTTTATGCGTCATTTTTTAAATGTCGCAGAAGCCATTTAACCATCGTAGAAAACCATCTACGACCTTTATTAAAGCATCACAGAAAATGTCGTAGAAGGTGGGGTAGGCAATAGGGATCTGCAACGTTTGTTGCTAAACGTCGTGGAAGGCACCGATATTCTGCAACGTTTCTGAAGACGTCAAGAAAGGTGTCAGTATTTTGCGATATTTGGAGTAAACATCACGGATTGATTAGGTTTTACGACGTGCGAAGGACGTCGCAAAAAATGCAAATTTTTTAATAATGATTTAATATAAATTATAATTTCTTAATTTGTTTTCATTTATTTGAATATTTAAAAATTTAAAATTAATCAATTTTAATCATTAATTTTGAAATTTTCAATTTGTCAAAAAAAATTATTTAATAAATTTGAATTATAATTATTTTTAATTTAAATTTGTTTTAAATTTCTAAAATAAATTTTTATAATTTTTGCAAATGTAATATTTAACAAAATTTTAAAATAATATTTATTTAATAAAAATAAGTATTGTTTATAAAATAAATTTATTTAATAATTTATCAATTTTGAAAATATCATTAATTTAATAATTATTCATGTATACAAGAATTGAATACATGCAAACAACAACTTATTATTTAACTACAATTCCCAAACATGTCATAATACGATAATTAAAATAAAAAAAACGTCGTAAGTGTTTAATATATCAATATGAGTACATGTTTAGTCTAAATGAACATTATGTGTAGAACATAAAAGTTGCAAGAGCTTTTTTTGTTGTTCGACTTCAGAAGTTAATTGATCCTAAATTTGTTTAAATTGTTTAGTCAATTCATCGACTTGAGACTGTAACCCCTAATTAGCCCTCTTTGACTCCTCTAATTTGTCTCGAAGTCTCTTTCTAACCGAAGTAATCCCTTGTGGTTGAGACTCAATTCCCTTGCCAACAACGTAATCTGATCTAGTGCCCAAGACTTTGTAGCACACTTCATCCACTATTATCGGATGACCTTGTTCTATTGAATGTGTTATTTCATGACACATTAATTCCTAGAAACGTAAGAATTAATTACATACACATTCTCATTTAACAAATATTTGTAAATGAACTATGTACTCACCCATTTTGCTTTGCATTCGGGAGTTGTCCATTGATCTTTGCTTTCATTATAATAAGTGTGATACCATAGCTTCATCCGGTCACATTCTTCTCCATCCCTGTCACTCTGTTGTAAAAAATATATTACTAGTAATTCTTTTCATAAATTTTTAAATTTCAATCAAAGTAAAATATAATTTAAAAGATAATAACTCACAATCTCATGTCGTATCGCTACAAAGGCCTTGCAGCCGGAGTTTGGTGGACATTTGACCTAACTCCTTGCCATTTTAGCTTTTTGACTTTTTTCCTAATCATACACGTAGTAAAATCTATTATAACATCTATAACTCACAATTCATAAATACTAAAATATAATTAATTATCAAAGAAGTTGTGAAATAAAGTTTTTTATCAAATAAAAACTAACCTTTGTAGTTGATTGCTCCGAATACTCGCATAAATCCATCCATTTCGCCACTATGACATTATGCGACTTCACATCCTTTCCGTGCTTGGTAAAATGCTTTTTTAAATTATACCTTTGATCTTTAGACCTTAAAGCAAAAAACCTCTTCACAGCAGCATGTACTTCGTTGTCAATCCTTATTCCCTTGATTTCCAGCTTTTGCTGCCAAAAATTATAAATTATTGGTCAATGCTTTAAGCATATGGAAAAAACATACAAATTGGATTGGTTTAGAATACTTACATCTAACTTATCAAATGCAATGTCCAATTCGTCATTAGTATTTTTGAAAATTTCATTCTCATAGGTAAGGAAGTTCGGGATACCACACCAATCTCACTGGATAATTTGGCGGATTGTATGGAGTTGATTGGTCATCCTTCAACAGGGGAGATCTCTATCTTCAATCTTTTACCAATCGCCTTACTAATCTTTGCTAATTCGTGTCCTTTTGTGACACCCCTTGTTTTTTTTGCATTAGTCGTGGATCCTAAAATAGCAAAGGAATAATTTATAATTAACATATAACAATGTTAATAACTTTAATTAATGTTAATGATTAATATTAAGATCATACCTGCAGTGCTTATAGAAGAGGAGACAACAGTACAAAGAATTGTGTGATTTACTGGTGTCAGATGATTAGAAGATGGAGGCATCTCCTGAGAAGTTGACGGAGAACTAATATTGCGTCGCATATTCAAAATTTGTTCATACTTATCTCTCAGATGAATACTAGTTATAGATGTGACTTCTCTTAGTGTTGTAGTAGGATCAGAAGGTTCTCGGGTTTGAGCTTGTGCCCGTGTAGGTGCAGGTGCAGGTTTCTGATCTTATGGTTGTATACTAGCACATGGCTTATTAGCTGTACTTCCAATTAGCTAACGATATCGCGACTGCAGTTGTGTAGGTACTAAGCTACTTAGTGTTAAATCCAAATGACTTTACTTAGATATAATTTTGATGTATAACAAAAGAGCAAAATAAAAAGAAAAAACATACAGACTAAGTCATACAAACGAAGTCAGACATACAGACAAAGGAACACAGACGCAGATGCAAATAGTAACACAGACTCTGAAGCTAAGAAAAGCAGACGCAGACGCAGATGCAAATAGTAAAGCAGACGCAGATGCAAATAATAAAGTAGACACAGACGCTAAGCAAAGCAGACGCAGATGCTGATGCGAACAAGTAAAAGCAGACACAGACGAAGTAAAAACAGATGCAGACGCAGAAGCATAGACGATAAAATACAGACGAAGAAAAACATATGCGGAATTCGAAAAGAAGACGAAGGAGTCAGTTCGAGTTAGTTACAGAACTCAACTGATTAACCGTTTCTTTTAAAGATTCAAGAAACAAGAATCAAGAAGCAGTTCAAGACAAAGGCTATAAATACAATTCGAAGTCGAAGATTGCAAAGTTAGACAAGTTAGTCAAAGTTAGACAACGTGATCTTAAAAGCATTATGTTCAATTAGCTGAGAGCTATTTTACTGTAACAAGTCACAAACACTTTTTCTGAGAGAAAATAGTGCAGATAGCCTGCAGAGGCTAAGTATGAAAGAATACTGGTTGTAGAGACCTGAAGAGGTTCGAAAAGAATACTTGTAACGTTGAAAGAGATAGTGGAAATCTCAGAAGAAACTCTGAGAACTGGACGTAGCCCACGGTTTGGGGTGAACCAAGATAAAACACTGTGTCAACCACTCTCACTCTCTATCTCTATTTTAGTTTCAATTCTTATCATTACTTAATCAGTAAACAAAGTTTTCAAAAGTTTTGATTAATTAGAGTCTATCGAAAGTTCTGTAAAGAATTTCTATCTCTAACAAACAGTTTTGAAAGAAGTATCAAAAAGGGGAATACACAATTCAACCCCCCTTCTCGTGCATTCTATATCATTTTGTAAGTATTATATTAACGTGTGATTCACTTCAATTGGTATCAGAGCCTGGTATCCAAGGATCACTTTAGCAAAGTGTGGATCAAAGATAATGGCAGAATCACATGTATACATCGCAGAAGGAGCCTCAGTCACTAGACCTCCAGCATTCAACGGAGAAGATTATCATTACTGGAAAGATAGGATGCGGCTATTCATTGAATCTACTCATGTCGACCTTTAGGAAGTCATAGAGAACGGACCCTATACACCCGTAGATGATGATGGCAATTCTATTCCACGAATCAGATGGACGGCTGATCAAAAAGCAAGAATACAGCTGAACTCAAAGGCGAAGTTCTTCTTGACGTGTGCTTTAAGCAGGAGCGAGTATGACAAAGTCCACGGATGCGATATGCAAAGGAAATGTGGGACACATTGTCCATCGCTCACGAAGGCACAAGCCAAGTTAAAGAATCTAAGATAAGTATTCTTGTGCACCAGTATGAACTTTTCAGGATGAAAGATGAAGAATCTATTGATCAAATGTTTGGAAGATTTCAAACAATTGTCAATGGACTAAAAGCTCTCGGAAGAACATACAACAATCAAGACCATATTCGAAAGATCTTGAGAAGTCTTCCGAAGAGATGGAGACCTAAAGTTATTGCGGTGCAAGAAGCCAAAGACTTGAACGTGTTAAAGCTTGACGAGTTGCTTGGATCCTTGAAGATTCATGAAGTTGAACTCGATGTTGAAGACAAGCTCAAGCGGGACAAGTCGATATCGCTGAAGGCCGGACACAAAAATCACAAGACTCAAAGAAGGAGGAAGTCATCAAAAGCGTTAAAGATTGAAGAATCAAAGGATGACGACTCCAGCCAATCAGAACCAGAGTCAAGTGATGAAGACGACGAGTTATCTTTCATCTCTAGAAAGATAAGACGCATGTGGAAGAAGAAGTCCAGATCAAACTAGACTTTCATAAAGAATGTCAAAGATGAAGCTAAGCCAGAGAAGTCATCTGTCATCTGGTACGAGTGCAATCAGCCTGGACACTACAAGTCCGAATGTCCGAATCTAAAGAAGAAACCAAAGAAGAGTAGAGAAGGCAAGAAAAGCATGATGGCAACGTGGGAGGACCTAGATTCATCACATTCAGATACTGGTTCCGAATTGTCTGAACATGCAAACATTTGCCTGATGGCCGAGGAAGATAGTGATGAGGATGTAAAATCTGACTACGATAATTTGCATGATGCCTACTCAGAACTGTTAGAAGATTCTCATGCTATTCTGAAATAGTACAAACTGTTAAAGAAAAAGTATGCAGAAAATATTAGACGTACTGAAGTAATAGAGAGAGAAAATATCTATCTGAAGAAGCAACTAGAAGATAAAAAGAAAGTTGTAAACAGATCAGAAGAGATTAATCAGCTTAAACTTAGAATTAAAAATCTGTCAGCTGATTTAGCTTCCTTCACAGAGAGCACTAAGAAAATGAATGAGATGCTTGAAAAATGTAGACATCCGAGTGATAAAACCGGATTAGGGTTTACTGGAAACAAGATTCAGTGTAACATCCCACCCCCTCCTGGAAGGGTAAAATAGTAAAATTGGCATAGGATGGGATTGATAAGGAGTAATTATTACTGTTCATGCATAATAGGATTGATACACAGTATCAATTGTGTATACGGAATTACGGTAAATGCATTCATGACATTCCCGGTAATTGGGCCTAACGGTATTTTATTGTGATTAACGTGGTTATGGGATTTGAAAAATTGTTCTGAGTGCGCTATTAAGCGTTTTACATTTTTTGGGATTTATAGGAATTTTTCTGGAATTTTCCGGAGAAAATTCCCGGACCGGCAAAATCGCCGGTAACTGGCCTAAACTTGTTTTGGGGTAGAAAAGGTAATTGTTGTGATTGAAAAATCATTTGGAGTGCACTGTTACCTGTTTTATAATTTTAGGGAATTTCATTAATTCTCAGAAAAATAATTCGGGAAAATTCTCGGACCGGATAAATCGCCAATTGGCGAACCGGTCGATTCTTGGTAGCAAAAATCGCTACCCAATGGTACTATAATATTGGGTATATTATTATGGGACTGAAATTAGGGTCATAGGAATTAAATGCAGTAAAATTTTGGACTGGATTAAACAAATATATTTTTGACTTTTCTACTAAAACCAACAAATCAATTTGTGCCATTTAAAAGTTTCATTAATTGCTCCTTCATTAATGCTCTCGGGAATGTTTAAAGAAAGGAAAGGAGAGTTTGTAAGCCTTTATTAAAACCCATCCGAAACTCAAACATACAAACCCTTCAAAGAAACCATCGATTTTGCTATCCTTTTCTCAACTTTCTCCATAACTTCAAGCTACTATCTCTTACTACCATCAAAGCTAGAAGATGAGTTTGGTACATGCTTGGGAAGGAAGAAGGTTAGTACTTTGGTGTAAAAGTTAGAAAGTGATTGTTGAAGGTTTGAAGGAGGTTTTGATTTGGTAAGTTTTCATTAAGTTTTGATCTTTAAATGGTGTATTTACATGGAATTAAATGTCATGATAGTATGGGGTAGTTAATAAAAGGATTTAAAGCATGTATTAGGTTCATGTAGACATTAAAGTGATGATTATTTTGATTTGAAGAAAGGGGTATGAGGCTAGGTGAAGATGCAGTAAAATTTATGATATGGTTTGATTTTGAATTGAATGGGGATAATTATTTGAGTATTCGAATTGAGGAATTAAATGCTATAAATTTTTCAGTATTAACCCTAGTATATGTATGACTGGAGTGATATTTAATTTGTATTTATTTTGATGTCTAGTGATGTGAAAAAGGTATTGGAAGTGGTTGAACTAAGGTTAACCTTAAATCTGGAAAGTTGGAATTATAAGTGATGTTACTGTTTTATTCATAACTCATTGTGTAGAAATGCAAATGAGGTAAGGTTAGTGGCCACTGAAACTTTGGGATGTTGGCTTCAATTTCGTGTGAAATAGGTGTTGTTGAATTTCAATGATAGAAGGGTGAATTTTTGAATGGGAAAGTTCCTGTTCCATTGCCTATAAACAGTAACCGCAACCATAACATCTGAGTTTTGTTGATTTTTATGAATTAATTGAAATGGAATTAGGGAGAATGGTCTTCATGGAAGTTGTAGCATATTTGATTATATTTCCATTGCTACTGATCTTGATATTTTTGGAATTGTGTATTGGGAGATATGAATTGATTACTAATGACTGGTTTTGAGCATTTTGGATGAAACCTAGTTTAAGTGTGATTTTGTGAGTTTACGGATTGGAGGCAATTTTAACATTTTAAGTGGACTGAACTGGTGTGAGTGAGCTTCTGAAAAGTTGTATAGAAAAAGATTACCTTGAAAATGACATATGGTTTGTGATTTTTAGAAGTCAGAATTGGGAGTTATGATTTTTCAAAAGTGAACCCTACATTAGGTTATGAGTGGCTGATCATAACAGAAACTTCCATAACAGTTTTGAAATTGTTAGAGATCGAATTGGATGTTGAGTGCTTCATGAAAATTGAAGTTTGAGATGTTATATTTTCAGGGATATAAAGTTATGAATTTAATGACTTGTATATAGGGAGTTATGCTTGTTGTAATGTTACTGCCCATATTGAAGGATTTCAGGGACAGTTACATTGAATGAATTAATTGACTGGTTTAGAAATAGAATTTGATTTTGGGTTGTTCATGAAAGTTGTAGAGGACATTGTGAATTTATTGATCATATTTTTGTGGTAATTTATTACTAAGGAATCAGTGAGTTATGAAATTGCAAATGTACTGCCCTGTGTTGAGGGAAATTGTGAAGGCAGAAGGTTTGATGGCTTATTTGATACCCTTAGGGTTGGAATTGATTTTTATGGTCTTCTAGAGAATTGTAGAGCTTTTCATAAGCTTTCCAATGAGGTATAGTGGGTATTTTTCTGATTTGTGTGCTAAAAGTTAGAGTAGTTGAAAAGTAGGATTGAAATCTGAAAAAAGGAAAAGGGCAAGGCGAGAGGTGACTTGCCGTCTGAGGCGACATCTCGCCTCATGAGGCGAGATATCGGGCGGTCGCGAGGCGCCGCCGCCTCGCATGACAAAACGAGGTGATTCAGCCTCGCGAGGGCGGCGCCGCCCAGCGAGGCAGGCTTCAATATATATATATATATTATTGTTTTGATTTTATTTGGTATAAATTGATCCGATTGTTCTTTGTCAATTTCTTTCCGTCCGACGTCCGATTGACCTGATTCCAGAGGCATCGGATTCGTTGAATATTTAATTTCATATTATGAGAAAACGAGAATTTTTAGACGGGAATTTGACGTAGCCCCTATTGACGGAACATGTAAACACTGTTTTATTTAATTGAGGACCTATAGAGGTCCGAATTGCGCACCGTCAGCGCCTATGGATTTCAAATTTTTCATAGAATTTTATTATGGGAAAATATTGAGTTAGGACCGGGAATTCATGAACATGCATATCTCAGCAACATGAGTACAAATTTCATATTTAGTGACTCGTACTTTTTCTGATTCATATAGAGGCCCAATTGGAGCGTCGATTGACCGACGTCACAGAGGTTTTCCCAAGATTAGCTCGGAAGTAATAGGTGAGTAACCTAGATGGTTTCTCAATTTTATGTGTTTAATATCTCGCACTTATGCCATGTGGAGATAATGGATGGGAACATGTGTGTTTGATTTTGATTGATTTCGGACCATAGGTGTCTGAAATATTTGGTATGAGATATCGAAGTGATATATGTGATTACTTAGAAATGACTTATGGGCATATGTTAAATGGGAATCGGTTATGGTGTGGATTTGGATATTGCATTCATACATAATTGCATGAACAGTAATTGGCAGTTGTGACCAGAGCAGCCAACGAGAGCTTTAAGCTCAACGTGATTGGGCCTTGAGTCCACAGTGATTTAGAGCCTATGGCTCACCGATTATCGCGCCTTTAAGGGACGGTTTGAGCGCCGATCACAACAACGAATTAAATTGGAAAAGCGTCTCATACACATTTCATGTGCATTTGAATTGGTTTCTTTGACTGATAACATGATAATCATGTGGTACTTTTGAATGTGTTTGAGTGATATAACTATGTGTTACTGGATATGGTTATTGACTGCTCATTGGTAATTGATGATAATCAGATTGCATCAGACGCCATGGGCGTAATGCATGATTTGAGTGAACCATCGATGATGGTTTCTCACTGAGTTCGCAAAACTCACCCAAAATTTGCATCTATTTTTCAGGTCCTGAAGAATACCCCGATTGACACGGGAGTATGTCTACTGTAGACGAGTAAAGGTTAGAGGTCGGGATCGGTTCAGGTATGCGCATTAGTGTTTTAGTAAATTGTATTCCGAATCACTTTGTATAACAAGGCTTTATATTTTATTAAGCCATTGTGGTATTAATGTTTCTTCGCATTGACCGATTGTAATTATTCTTGGATGACCGTAATAATCAAACGGGTTTATCTTGAATACGGATTTTATTTACTTATCGTGTTTTGCCGTGAACGCGGAGTTAATGGCTCCAAAAGAAAAAAAAAGTGTGTACTGAATTTTAAATCGATCGATGTAGACGCCACCCTCGTGGGACACGGACTCGGATATCACCAACGATATCGGGTTGGGTCTTCTGGTGTGGGTGTTACATTTAGGTGGTATCGAGCCCAAGAATGCGTAATGTATCCGGGCACGCTTTGGAACATAGGTTTCATGCATTTGAGTCGCGTCGTTGCAGACCGTGGTAACTGATCCCTAGTCAGAGTCGCACGAGGATAAAGCCTAAGGGTGCATAAGTGTCAAGTGATTAAGTGCGAGAAGAGTGAGACTGGATTAGAGTGAAAATCCCTAAAAGGGGATAATCAATTAGGAAAGGATAAAGGAAAAATGGATAAGAAGATTGAAATTGTACTGGGTTAGAAACCCTTATAAGTGATAGTCGAATGACTGTGTTGGCCTAGACTGATTAAGAATTTCCGAATTAAATTGACAATATTATGGTGACAGAAAAATGCAAATGTTGAGAACTTAGAGAGGTCCATTAGAGATATGGGAAGCTTATTGGTTATAGTAGATCTAAGCGAAATTAAAAAGCCCGGATAGTTAGGTAATTACGATTACATCAGATATGTCATGAAAGGGAAATATAGGAATTGAATAAAATGCGATGATCCAATCGGGCATCTTTGATTCACGGTATTCGAGTTGGAGATCGATAAATATTATAAGCGAGATGATGATAGCGAAATGGAAAGAAGCTCAATAGAGTCTTTGTAATGGTTTATTGAGAACCGAAAGAACCAAAAAGTGATGCCCAGTGCCTATTAGAGTGAGATAAAAGTGTACAGATAGACTGAAATGAATTCGGGAAATGGTTATGATCTAGACCGCATAAGCTTGAGACTGAAATGGATATGTGAGTATTGTGTTACGAGTTTGGAAATTCGCATGATAAAATCATAAAAAAAAAAACAGACAGATGATTTCTACTGATGGTGTATCGAGAAATACTGAATTAGGTGTACATGGACACAAAAATGGTAAATGGATAGGTATATAGATAGAGATAAAATGGAGTAGTATCAACGACTTTGTCGGTATTGGGGACTGTGAACACCTGATCATAGACTGTTTGAGGAAAATAGAAGATAAGTAGCAGAAAATTGAATAAAAAAAAATAGGAATAATGATCATAAGCTGATAAGTCAAATTGATATGACCTTACAAGGTCAAGTTGCACGTAACGGATAGGGGAATGAGACATACAGTTTAATGATATGGTGTGAATGAAATAAAGATCTTGAAAAAAAAAGAAACCACAATAGTGGTATATGAAAAGAGCTATTGCATTTAAGTCGAATTACTGTTGGGGATATCTATTGGACGGTAATGTTGATTGTGACTAATGAAATGTATGTGACAGATATATGGAAATCATAGAGGAAACGGGTGGTAAATGTTTAGAGTGATTATAAGTGTGAAGTTCTTAAGAGGTTAAAGTAAGACAAAGGTGGAATGAGTGTACACATGAGAGGAACCGAAAAGTGATTACGGTATAGATTCTTGAATAGGTGGTAAAGAAAGTGTTTAAGTGGTATCACAAGGAACCTTCATGAAAGAAATGTTCGATATGTTCAATGATTGCATAAGAGTGTCTTGATTGAGATTGTACGAATAGTGAAGAAGGATTGAAACACAATTAGGAATAATCATTGATTGAGGAGACTTTCGTGAACCGTATAAAGATGGTATCAAGACGAACGGTCAAATGGATAGAAGTAGGGACAAAATGAAAAGTGAAATTGGGACATAGCTCATATTGTTGAGGTTATCTGCATTGTATGTACAGAAATGTAAAGAATGCCATATGGGTGAGATTTTAATTTGAGGTGATTTTATTGCAATGTGAAGTGAATCGATCTCCAGTTATGATGTAAAACTGTTGAGAAATCTAGATTTGAAACGCAAAATAAAAGAGTCCCGAACTGAGAAGAGAGATACTAAAATAAAATGGAAAATTTTTGGAGGTTTAAATATGGATGACAAGGTATCAACATATGTTGATATGAATGATATGAAAACAGTTGAGAAGAGAAAATGAAAAAGAGAAACTGAATAGAGACAAGAGGGTCAACAAGGGAAACTGACAATGAGGTGATGTAGTGACACCTTCATAAAGAAATTGCAGATACACTAAGTGTGGACTCAATGAAAAGGGTAAAAGATGTATGGTAAAGTCAATAGGACCCTAATAAGGGATTTATGAGAGGTAAGCAAATGGTAGTAACTGTGATTAGAGACAGAATGTGTTTGGAAGTGTTGAACAGTGAAAAGTAAAAAGAACGATAGGATGAATTGAGGAATCTGATACTGATGATAAACATACACTGGAAGAGTGGGCAGTGAGTATTGAAACTGCGACAATATGTTGAACAAGTATGAAATAAATTGAACTGACTGTGATAAATGGTATTAGTGCCATTCTCATTATTGAAAGCCTTGGAGACTGTAGATTCCTATAAGGATACACTGGGTTAATTTGAGGAAAGAGACCGGTGTAAATACGATAATGCTTCAATGAACAGATCAATTACAGATATTGGGGTTTTCAATCAATGTCAAGTAGATATTGGGTAATAGTGAAGTGTTTTTGGAAAATTGAAGTTGTAAAAAAAAAAATAGTGATACGGAAGGTTAAGAGTGCAGAAAGTAAAGTGATAAATTTTATGATGAGTTTGAATATACAAGTGGAATTGGAAAACTATAGTGAAAAATTCAAAGAAGAAGGAAGTGTACCCGATAAAAAGGTATTAGAACAAGGAAGTGAACAGTCAAAGTTAGACATTCTAGTAAGCATATTTGAAAAGTGAAATTGAGTAATTGTAGGTATAGAATGAAGTGATTCTCGGCTCAAGTGTTTATAGGTTGAATGTCCAATAGGAAAAAGGTTTGATTATGGTCGTGTTATAGAATTCTGATTCACTGAAGAATATATACTGTTACACTGCACAGTGCCTACTGGGAGTCAAAGATCATGATGGATTTGAGACTATAATGAGTGAGACAAAGGAAAGTGACTTAGGAAGCCTGTATGGTTAGCTAAAGTGGAATCGGATCGGACAAATGAGATAGAGTAAATTGTATATCCGGATAAAGTGTGTGAACACTATAGAACAGTGAAATTGTCTTACGAGAATCGAATTTAAATATAAAGTGAATGGCATATAAAAAATGACTGCATTAGGTACATTGTTACTGATTATAGTGAAGTGGAGTTAAGTGTCACTGTATTGGTACCAAGGGAATGTAATTCGTCCCTGACGTGATTAAGGGAGGTACCAAAGAAATGAAAACGTACTCATTGGAACATAAGTTGGACTATATAACATTGGGGAAAAAGGTATTGGAAGGATAAAATGTGATCAATGAATAGATTCGAAAATACTGAACTGAGTTATATATATATCGGAACCAAAGGAGGTGACTATTCTAGAAATGGCAAGTGAGATAGCTAAGAAATGAGATCGCCAACTGATAGTTTTGTCAAATCCGTTTACTGTCCTAAGTGATAAAGAGTTAGCCAAATTAGTACCTGGACCACGGACTGAGAGTGGTTACTGTGATCACCCGAAAAGTGAATTATTAAGTGGAAAAGTGTATGAGATATGTAGAATCATATGATTACTGTCATAGTGAATCGTTGACTGAGAATTTCGAGGACGAAATTCTTATAAGGAGGGGAGAATTGTAACATCCCACCCCCTCCTGGAAGGGTAAAATAGTAAAATTGGCATAGGATGGGATTGATAAGGAGTAATTATTACTGTTCATGCATAATAGGATTGATACACAGTATCAATTGTGTATACGGAATTACGGTAAATGCATTCATGACATTCCCGGTAATTGGGCCTAACGGTATTTTATTGTGATTAACGTGGTTATGGGATTTGAAAAATTGTTCGAGTCGCTATTAAGCGTTTACATTTTAGGGATTTATAGGAATTTTTCTGGAATTTTCCGGAGAAAATTCCCGGACCGGCAAAATCGCTGGTAACTGGCCTAAACTTGTTTTGGGGTAGAAAAGGTAATTGTTGTGATTGAAAAATCATTTGGAGTGCACTGTTACCTGTTTTATAATTTTAGGGAATTTCATTAATTCTCAGAAAAATAATTCGGGAAAATTCTCGGACCGGATAAATCGCCAATTGGCGAACCGGTCGATTCTTGGTAGCAAAAATCGCTACCCAATGGTACTATAATATTGGGTATATTATTATGGGACTGAAATTAGGGTCATAGGAATTAAATGCAGTAAAATTTTGGACTGGATTAAACAAATATATTTTTGACTTTTCTACTAAAACCAACAAATCAATTTGTGCCATTTAAAAGTTTCATTAATTGCTCCTTCATTAATGCTCTCGGGAATGTTTAAAGAAAGGAAAGGAGAGTTTGTAAGCCTTTGTTAAAACCCATCCGAAACTCAAACATACAAACCCTTCAGTGAAACCATCGATTTTTGCTATCCTTTTCTCAACTTTCTCCATAACTTCAAGCTACTATCTCTTACTACCATCAAAGCTAGAAGATGAGTTTGGTACATGCTTGGGAAGGGAAGAAGGTTAGTACTTTGGTGTAAAAGTTAGAAAGTGATTGTTGAAGGTTTGAAGGAGGTTTTGATTTGGTAAGTTTTCATTAAGTTTTGATCTTTAAATGGTGTATTTACATGGAATTAAATTTCATGATAGTATGGGGTAGTTAATAAAAGGATTTAAAGCATGTATTAGGTTCATGTAGACATTAAAGTGATGATTATTGTGATTTGAAGAAAGGGGTATGAGGCTAGGTGAAGATGCAGTAAAATTTATGATATGGTTTGATTTTGAATTGAATGGGGATAATTATTTGAGTATTCGAATTGAGGAATTAAATGCTATAAATTTTTCAGTATTAACCCTAGTATATGTATGACTGGAGTGATATTTAATTTGTATTTATTTTGATGTCTAGTGATGTGAAAAAGGTATTGGAAGTGGTTGAACTAAGGTTAACCTTAAATCTGGAAAGTTGGAATTATAAGTGATGTTACTGTTTTATTCATAACTCATTGTGTAGAAATGAAAATGAGGTAAGGTTAGTGGACACTGAAACTTTGGGATGTTGGCTTCAATTTAGTGTGAAATAGGTGTTGTTGAATTTCAATGATAGAAGGGTGAATTTTTGAATGGGAAAGTTCCTGTTCCATTGCCTATGAACAGTAACCGCAACCATAACATCTGAGTTTTGTTGATTTTTATGAATTAATTGAAATGGAATTAGGGAGAATGGTCTTCATGGAAGTTGTAGCATATTTTATTATCTTTCCATTGATACTAATCTTGCTATTTTTGGAATTGTGTATTGGGAGATATGAATTGATTACTAATGACTGGTTTTGAGCATTTTGGATGAAACCTAGTTTAAGTGTGATTTTGTGAGTTTACGGATTGGAGGCAATTTTAACATTTTAAGTGGACTGAACTGGTGTGAGTGAGCTTCTGAAAAGTTGTAGAGAAAAAGATTACCTTGAAAATGACATATGGTTTGTGATTTTTAGAAGTCAGAATTGGGAGTTATGATTTTTCAAAAGTGAACCCTACATTAGGTTATGAGTGGCTGATCATAACAGAAACTTCCATAACAGTTTTGAAATTGTTAGAGATCGAATTGGATGTTGAGTGCTTCATAACAATTGAAGTTTGAGATGTTATCTTTTCAGGGATATAAAGTTATGAATTTAATGACTTGTATATAGGGAGTTATGCTTGTTGTAATGTTACTGCCCATATTGAAGGATTTCAGGGACAGTGACATGGAATGAATTAATTGACTGGTTTAGAAATAGAATTTGATTTTGGGTTGTTCATGAAAGTTGTAGAGGACATTGTGAATTTATTGATCATATTTTTGTGGTAATTTATTACTAAGGAATCAGTGAGTTATGAAATTGCAAATGTACTGCCCTGTGTTGAGGGAAATTGTGAAGGCAGAAGGTTTGATGGCTTATTTGATACCCTTAGGGTTGGAATTGATTTTTATGGTCTTCTAGAGAATTGTAGAGCTTTTCATAAGCTTTCCAATGAGGTATAGTGGGTATTTTTCTGATTTGTGTGCTAAAAGTTAGAGTAGTTGAAAAGTAGGATTGAAATCTGAAAAAAGGAAAAGGGCAAGGCAGAGGTGACTCGCCGTCTCATGAGGGCGACATCTCGCCTCATGGCGAGATATCGGGCGATCGCGAGGCGACGCCTCGCCTCATGACAAACGAGGTGATTCAGCCTCGGGCGGCGTCTCGCCCATGAGGCAGGCTTAATATATATATATATATATATATTATTGTTTTTGATTTTATTTGGTATAAATTGATCCGATTGTTCTTTTGTCAATTTCTTTCCCGTCCGACGTCCGATTGACCTGATTCCAGAGGCATCGGATTCGTTGAATATTTAATTTCATATTATGAGAAAACGAGAATTTTTAGACGGGAATTTGGCGTAGCCCTATTGATGGAACATGTAAACACTGCTTTTATTTAATTGAGGACCTATAGAGGTCCGAATTGCGCACCGTCAGCGTCTATGGATTTCAAATTTTTCATAGAATTTTATTATGGGAAAATATTGAGTTAGGACCGGGAATTCATGAACATGCATATCTCAGCAACATGAGTACAAATTTCATATTTAGTGACTCGTACTTTTTCTGATTCATATAGAGGCCCAATTGGAGCGTCGATTGACCGACGTCACAGAGGTTTTCCGGCATTAGCTCGGAAGTAATAGGTGAGTAACCTAGATGGTTTCTCAATTTTTATGTGTTTAATATCTCGCACTTATGCCATGTGGAGATAATGGATGGGAACATGTGTGTTTGATTTTGATTGATTTCGGACCATAGGTGTCTGAAATATTTGGTATGAGATATCGAAGTGATATATGTGATTACTTGGAAATGACTTATGGGCATATGTTAAATGGGAATCGGTTATGGTGTGGATTTGGATATTGCATTCATACATAATTGCATGAGCGATAATTGGCGATTGTGACGGAAGCGACCAACGAGCTTTAAGCTCAGCGTGATTGGGCACTTGAGTCTCTGTGATTTAGAGCCTATGGCTCACCGATTATCGCCCTTTAAGGGACAAGTTTGAGCTCGATCCAACAACGAATTAAATTGGAAAAGCGTCTCATACACATTTCATGTGCATTTGAATTGGTTTCTTTGACTGATAACATGATAATCATGTGGTACTTTTGAATGTGTTTGAGTGATATAACTATGTATTCTTGGATATGGTTATTATTGCTCATTGGTAATTGATGATAATCAGATTTGTCTTTATGCCATGGGCGTAATGCATGATTTGAGTGAACCATCGATGATGGTTTCTCACCGAGTTCGCAAAACTCACCCAAAATTTGCATCTATTTTCAGGTCTGAAGAATACCCGATTGACACGGAGTATGTCTCATGTAGACGAGTAAAGGTTAGAGGTCGGGATCGGTTAGGTATACGCATTAGTGTTTTAGTAAATTGTATTCCGCAATCACTGTATAACAAGGCTTTATATTTTTATTGAGCCATTGTGGTATTAATGTTTTACTGCATTGACTGATTGTAATTATTACTGGATGACTGTAATAACTGAAACGGGTTTATCTTGAATACGGATTTTATTTACTTACTGTGTTTGCCGTGTGAACGCGGAGTTAATGGCTCCAAAAAGAAAAAAAAAGTGTGTACTGAATTTTAAATCGACTGATGTAGTACGCCACCCTCGTGGGACACGGACTCGGATATCACCAACGATATCGGGTTCGGGTCTTACGGGTGTGGGATGTTACATTCTGTCTCATAATAAACCTTTCTTTCAAAAGAGAAACTCTAAAAGATCTCGTTTTAATCAACGTTTTAGTTACATGCATCAAAGAAATCATCATATGCATACTACTAACCATAAAGGACCTAAGAAAATTTGGGTACCAAAGAATAAAATAGTTTCTCCTGCAGATATGCTTCCTTAGAAGATATGGCAAGCACCATTAGTATTTACACAGTGGATGCTCGCGACATATGACGGGAAGAAGGTCTATGTTCCTAGACCTTCAGTATAAGAAGGGAGGATCGGTAACTTTCGGAGACAACCAGCAGGGCAAGATCATTGGAATCGGTAAAATTGGTAAACATTCCTTTGCATGCATAAATAATGTACTGCTTGTTGATGGTCTGAAGCATAACTTGATTAGCGTCAGTCAATTGTGTGACTCTGGTTTCACTGTAACATTCAATCAAAATCTTTGCGAAGTCAGAAACAAAGATGGGTCTATACTTTTCTCTGCCAAGAGAAGAAACAATCTTTACAAAATTGATTTAGAAGATTTTCAAAGACAAAATGTTTCATGTTTTCTATCTTCCGAAGAAGAAAGACTAATCTGACATAAAAAGCTAGGTCATGTCTCTTTTAAACATATTTCAAAGTTGGCAAAACATGATTTGGTAAGAGGTTTGCCAAAAATAAGTTTTGACAAAGAGTTTTTCTGTGAAAACTGTTTGAAAGGAAAACAAATTAAAACTTCTTTTTCTTCTAAAAATTTTGTAACATCATCTAGACCTTTAGAGTTGTTACATATGGATTTATTTGTTTCAACAAGGACAATAAGTCTTGGCAGAAAGAAATATGGACTTGCTATTGTTGATGACTTTACTCGATTTTGTTGGATATTTTTTTTATCATACAAAGATGAATCTTTTAAGAGCTTTAGGACCTTATCCAGAAAGTTATAGAATGAAAAAGGAATGTCTATAGCCAGTATTAGGAGTGACCATGGTGGAGAGTTTGAGAATGGGAAGTTTAGGTTATTCTGTGAGGAGAATGGAATTTTCCATAATTTCTCGGCTCCCAGGACTCCACAACAGAATGGAGTTGTTGAAAGGAAAAATAGGACTATTCAAGAGATGGCAAGGACCATGCTGTGTGAGATGAATCTTCCTAAGTACTTTTGGGCAGAAGCTGTGAATACAACATGCTATATTCAGAATAGAATTCTGTTGTGACCCATGTTGAAGAAGACTCCTTACGAGTTATGGAATGGAAGAAGACCAAACATATCTTACTTTCATCCATTTGGGTGCAAATGCTCTATTCTGAATACAAAGGAATTGTTGGATAAATTCGATTCAAAGACCTATCCAGGAATCTTTCTAGGCTACTCATTATTGTCTAAGGCATTTCGGGTGTACAACCTTTCTTCAAAGACAGTTGAGGAGACCATCCATGTCAAATTTGATGATAGTTCCCAACCTCACAAGAAAGATGGCATGGAGAGTGAAGGTCCTTCAAAAAGCTTAGATGATAGTACAAAAACTCCATCATCAGGAACTCGTGTAGAAAAAGTTGAAGATATTCTAGAAACTATCGAACTGAAAATTACTGGAGATATAAAAGTTCTCATCCAGAAGAGTTGATTATCAGAGAGACCTCAGAAGGAGTAGAACAAGGTCCAAATTCAGAAGAGAAGCTAATATAGCTTTCATTTCTAAAATAAAACGAAGAAGGTTGAGGAAGCTCTTCAAGACGAAGCTTGGGTGTTAGCCATACAAGAGGAGCAGAATCTATTCACTAGGAATAATGTCTGGTGCTTAGTTCCGAAACCCCTTAAGAAATCCATCATAGGAACCAGATGGGTCTTTAAGAATAAGTTAGACGAATTAGGTAGAGTGAGTCGAAATAAGGCTAGATTAGTAGCACAAGGCTATAATCAGCAAGAAGGAATTGATTATAATCAGCACAAGGCTATGATCGTCTGAGTACTTTTCTTATAGAAAATGGTTTCAGTAGAGGTTAAGTTGATAAGACGCTCTTTAGGAAGAATTTTTAGAATGATTTCATTTTAGTTGATTCGTTGATGATATTATTTTGGTGCTTCTTGAAACAAGCTTTGCATGAAGTTTGAGAGTCTAATGAAGAAAGAGTTTGAAATGAGTATGATGGGTGAATTAAAGTTCTTTCTTGGGTTGCAAGTTAAGCAAACCGAAGAGAAAATCTTCATTCATCAACAAAAGTATATGAAAGAATTGTTACTCAAATTTGATATGCAAAATGTGAAGTCTATGACGACTCCGATGCATCCTACAAACCTTTTGTCGAAAGATGAACTTCGTAAGAAGGTGGATCAAACCACAGATAGAGGGATGATCGGTTCTTTCTTGTATCTTCACACAAGTAGACCTGATATTTTGTTCGATGTATGCTTGTGTGCAAGATTCAGCCGATCTAGAGAGTCTCATTTTATTCTTTGTTAAAAGAATTTTGAGATATCTTGCAGTACTCTTGATCTTTGCTTAATGTTTGAGAAAGGTAGAGATTTCAGGTTAATTGGATATTGCGATGCGGACTATGCCGGAGATAGAATCGAAAGGAAGAGCACAAGTGGAGGATGTCACTTTCTTGGCACAAAACTAGTTTCCTGGTCAAGCAACAGACAAAGCTCAACCGCTCTATCAACTGCCGAAGTAGAGTATATGGCTGCCGCAAGTTGCTGTTCGCAGACGTTATGGATCAAATATCAACTTGAAGACTATTCAGTTCGAGAAGAAGAGATTCCAATCTATTGCGACAACACAAGTGCAATCAATCTGTCAAAGAATCCTATTCAGCATTCGAGGGTGAAGCACATCGAAGTCAGACATCATTTTTTGAGAGACTATGTTCAGAGGAAGGTGGTGCGTCTACAGTTCATCGAAACAGAGTCTCAGTGGGCAGACATCGTCACTAAACCATTAAGTGAAGAACGGTTCCAGAAGATCAGACGCAACCTTAACATGGTTATGTTAAGTGAACAATCAGGCTAAAGGGACGTCAAAAACTAACAGCGTCAGGAACAGTGAGTTACAACTGGTAACTTCTCTGACAAGAAAATTTTGGAGGGAAACGTCTCACGATTTTTAGAATCCCTATGATTCTAGAATACGCGTGATAAGACCCTTCAAGTTGCCTGAAGCTGATATCATTGCGGTTACTCTCATCTCCAAACGGTTCATCTTGCTTTCAAAACTCTCTCAATCATCCTACCCTAGACGAAAAGCTAACCAGAGACATTTTTCGTTCTAAAACAATGGAAGCAACTATGATATTCGGAAGACATGTGGATTTCGAGTCATTGAGAAATGATGGCATGGATGTAGAACCAGAGATTGTAAGAGCTGGTTGGAGGAATTTCTTCCAAGTACGAGAACCAGTATACACAAATGAGGTGTATGAGTTTTGGAAGTACGCTCAACTTGTAGACAACACTGTGGTATCTTCAGTAGATGGCATATCTATTGTTGTGACTAAGGAGCTGATTAAGAAGGTGACTGATTGTCCATCGGTTGGTGAGACTCTGTCTACCAAGGCCGGTTGGATGTCCCAGGTTCGCATGAGAGAAGAAGATGTCAGAAGACAACTATATGGAGCCAATGATTCTTTGGAGTTGAAGACCTCTAGTTTGATTCCGAAGGCTAAGGTTCTTCACGCCATTCTGTTTAATTGCATACTACCCAGAGCAGGCTCCAGACATTTGGTGACAACATTAGATGAACAATGCTTGTTCTACCTGCTAAATCGTAACCCTGTCGATTTACCCTTCTTAATCTTTCACTACATGATTAAGGGGAAGAAGGATACAACTAGCTATCCTTACAGTATGCTTCTCACAAGGATTTTTAAGGAATCCAGAATCCCTCTCCACAGAGGAAATAGAAGGATTGTACCAGTGAAGAGTAAGATTGATGCAATCACAATACGGAGAATGGGTCTGAGGACTGTAGTTAAACATGAAACCAAATCTTCAAGGAGAACAAGAATTGAGGGGGAGCGTGTCTTGAAGAAGACTCCCGCTTCAAGTTCTCCAAATCAAGTGAGAATAAAATTGCCTACAGAAGAAATAAGAAGACTGACAGGAAGACCGCTGATGAAACGGACGAGTCCTCAAATCGAAGTAAATCTACCTCAAAGGACAGAAGAAGGTGCGCCAAAAAGACAAGGAGAAAGTCTTTTAAGTGAATTTACGAAAAAGGTGAAGAGATCACCGAGGATCCGGACCCTAAGGCAACAAGAAGAAAAGCTTGCCAGAGAAAAGAGTCAGGAAGAATCCTCTCAATCTCGTGCACCTAAAGCAACAAGATCTTTAGTTTCTATTCTGGAAGAGGATACAGCCAGAAAAGCCAAAGAAACTGAGAAGAAAAGAAAATCCGAATCTGAGAGAGAAAAATCTCAAGTAAATAAATCTTCAAGACTGACTGAAGCAGAAGACAAGACTAAGAAGATTAGTCGAAAGAAGAGTGTGTCCATTGCTAAGGAGGTTAGTCAAAGGAAAGAAACCGTTGAAGCTGCTCAAAAAGAAAAAGAAACTGAGCATAGCAGAGTTCAGGAAATCTCCATTGCTCAACAGGAGGAACCGATGGAGAAAGCACGGTTCAGAGAATCCTTTGAAGCACAACCAGAGGCAACAACAGAATCAGACTCGGATAATGATGAACCTTGTCTGATGGTATACAACTATCATAAGTTTTTGAGAAAACATAAGCTGAAGATTAGAATGATTGAAGTTGTTATAAAAAGGAGAACTGCTATTGCAATCTGTAGTTAACCAGTAAAGAAGACAGTGGCTGTGGTACGACCTATGTTGATAAATAGTGACACATGGGACTTACTAAAAGAAGATGAAAAGATCTTCTACGATGTTTTGAGGGATGCTGCTACCAAGCCATACCCTACAAAACTTCCCTGTAAGCCGTGTACTATTTTTCCGATCACAAAAAAGACGATAATAAAGGTTGCACCAGATATCCAACCAAGATATCCTCTGGATTTGACTAAGGGGAAGTCAAAGTTATTTCCTAAGGAAGAAGATAATGATGATCTATCCGCAGATCAAATTGCAGAATAAATGCGTAAAATTGATGAGGCATGCAGTTCTACTGAGAATGAAGATGGGGCGAGCTGCAGCTATACTGACAAGCAGGAAGACTGTCCAGTGGGAGGAAGAGTAATAATAGGGACATTTATTAAGTTCCTTGTTCAGACAGCTTTGCATATCAGGCCTTTATCTGGTACACTGTCTATTGATGCTGAAGGCATACCCCTACAAGGAAGACAGTTATTGATGTTGCCTGCTTCGCTTGACTTAGATCTTCCTGAAGCTGATACATTTATTCGTCCACCAACTATTGAGATCAATGATGAATACATTCCTACCTCTGATGCTTATTCTACGAAAATTTCGTTCACTGCTCCCTCAGCAGATATCAACCAATCCTCCTCTTAGAATGATTCACAAGAAGAACTCAGCAGATTACATGGTGAAGTCAATGAGATCAAGGAGACGATGAATGATCTGAAGAAGATGATGACAGAACTGCTGAAGAGCCATCATCGTTAATCATTTTTTATTATAACAAATAGGGGGAGAAGAACAGAAGAGAAGAGGATGTTCAGAATGTTTAGTATAGAAGGTGTGACTGAAGCAGACGAAGAAAGGAAGAAGTCAAAGAAGAAGTTCTGCAGATAAGTTTTTTTGTTCTTTTCAAAACATTGTATTTTGTTTTTCTTTTGTATATAATTTGTTATCATCAAAAAGGGGGAGATTGTTAAGTCCAAATGACTTTACTTAGATATGATTTTGATGTATAACAAAAGAGCAAATTAAAAGAAAAGACATACAGACTAAGTCATACAGACAAAGTCAGACATACAGACAAAGGAACACAGACGCAAATGCAAATAGTAACACAGACGCAGAAGCTGAGAAAAGCAGACGCAGACGCAGATGCAAATAGTAAAGCAAACGCAAATGCAAATAGTAAAACAGACGCAGACGCTGATGCGAACAAGTAAAAGCGGAACCTGAGCGAAGTAAAAGCAGATCTGAGCCGAAGCACGACGATAAAATACGAGCGAAGAAAAGCAGATCTGAAATTTGAAAAGAAGACGAAGGAGTCAGTTCGAGTTAGTTACAGAACTCAATTGATTAACCGTTTCTTTTAAAGATTCAAGAAACAAGAATCAAGAAGCAGTTCAAGACAAAGGCTATAAATACAAGTCAAAGTCGAAGATTGCAAAGTTAGACAAGTTAGTCAAAGTTAGACAACGTGATCGTAAAAGCATTATGTTCAATTAGCTGAGAGCTATTTTACTGTAACAAGTCACAAACACTTTTTCTGAGAGAAAATAGTGCAGATAGCCTGCAGAGGCTAAGTGTGAAAGAATACTGGTTGTAGAGACCTGAAGAGGTTCGAAAAGAATACTTGTAACGTTGAAAGAGATAGTGGAAATCTCAGAAGAAACTCTGAGGACTGGACGTAGCCCACGGTTTGGGGTGAACCAGGATAAAACACCGTGTCAACCACTCTCACACTCTATCTCTATTTTAGTTTCAAGTCTTATCTTTACTTAATCAGTAAACAAAGTTTTCAAAAGTTTTGATTAATTAGAGTCTATCGAAAGTTCTGTAAAGAATTTCTATCTCTAACAAACAGTTTTGAAAGAAGTATCAAAAAGGGGAATACACAATTCAACCCCCCTTCTCGTGCATTCTATATCATTTTATAAGTATTATATTAATGTGTGATTCACTTCACTTAGTGTAGCCTTATTCTTCTTCTTGGGTAGACTAGGTCCCATGGGATTCACCTGCATTCACATTGACATTAGTGCATAAAATCCTTTTTGCCATTACATCCATCACTGTAAAGCCTTATCTATTATGTCTCTAATGCAATATCCATGAACAAGAAAATAAAACATTTGATTAACCTATGTCATTAACCTAACTTTCAACAGCCTTCACATTCTCAACCTTGCAAACATCAATATCATCAATGAAAGCTTAACAGGAGCGAACACGTTTTGCAGTCGTTTCATTAAATACATAAATTATTGTAAAACAAATTATTCGCAATATAGAGTAAATAGAAATCTAAATTATCATAATGATAGTATATTACCTTTTATATGGATTAATGAAGAGAAAGATGTTTGTGTCTTACTTTGTATTTGAATTCAATATGCAAAAATAATAGTTGAAAATAAGAAAACAAGAAACTGATTTTTAATGAAGACTAGATGACTGGGAATGTATACAATGTGACGCCTACACCCTTGCCATCTATAAAAGAAGCACATCATTGAGAATTTAAGAATTAACTAGTCATTGGCATTACACACAATTAGGAGACAATAATATGTATCAGCTTATTATCTATTGTTTTGTTAACATAGCATTGTTGCTATCATTTATAAAGATTTTCAATCATCACTTACATTCTTATGATTGTGTGTATTTCTCTGTAGTTTTATGTTCTAACTCATTTCAGGTTCCCTTTTGCAAGAAGTTGTCATTATATTGAAGATGATAAACCATCAAAGTTTAGAGCATCAGTATGAAGAATCATCAAAATTGGTTTTCTTTTTGTTTCAATCATTCTTCCTTTTATGAATGATAACATTATCACATGTAATAAATGGTTTTGACCAAGTATTGGTTTTATATAATGACCAAATATGCATCAGTAATTACTTACCTAAGCAGAATATCAAATGAAGGAGGCATATCAACTTGAGAGGGAGTAGCTATGAGATGAAGGCTTACGAAGAAACTAAGACTCTTGGTATCAAAAAAGGAAAACTTGGAAAATTTGGGACTTTTAATGAAATATAATGACAGAGGAATGTGACATTTTGTCGTAGGATTAGCCCAATTGTAGAAAAGAAAAAACAAGGAAGTTCCTACTCCTAGATACATCATCCATATTTTCAGCATGACTCTTTGAAGCATCACCAGATAATTCTCAAATACACAAATCAGAAAGTTGGCCAGAAAACATTATAATCAAGAATTATACTCAAGGACTATACTTTTTGATTTACAAATGCAAGAACACAAGCATGATGAACTTAACAGAGATTCAGAAATTCATAAAATGAAGCCCCAAGTTAGCCACCAATCAATACAAAACACAATTTTGGCAAATTGCGCAAGAGCTAGAAAGAGACATTTATTCTAAATGCAGATACAAGTAGTATCCACGGATTCAATAATAAATTCCTTTTCCAATAAAAATTTTTAGAGTTCATATTCAAAGAACTTGCAACTTATAAGCAGAATATGAAGCCACAACTTTAATAAATAAAAGTAAATGTAAAAGGAACCATTAAACCATTATCAAAATGGAATGGAAAGGTGAAATTAGATTAAAGCAAAGAAGTTGCATATCGTTTAATCATTGTAAAATCTAATTCAATGAACTTACAACATTGTAAACTCATTATGAAGATATCAAATAATAATAAACCAGTGTATAAAATTCATAAAGTCCACAAATTACAAATTAAACATATTTAAAATAGAAAAAATAATGCAATAAATGTTATCTACGTAGGTATGGTCATATAGGTCAATTCTGAAAATTTACCTAATTGATACAATTAATTGCAAAGTTGGGGAGAATAAAAGAAATGAAGCCTAAGAGTGAGAGAGATCAAACAACTATTATCCTTACAACCAGAGTTATTTGGTCTAAACAGCAATAGTATCCTCACAACCAATTACCCAATTAATTGACGAGTCAAACAAGACATAGGTGTGATTTGTGAGGTTCTCAATTTGTTCAATTTTGTTCTGCTTCTGGGATTTGATTCCTGATCAAATAGGATACTGCATTAGAATGAACTACATGGCATACTGTCTTGCTAATACGTGTAGGATGTTTTCAAGTATCTTGGGCAAACATGATTGCTGTCACATGTGTATCTCGCTTTTAATATGAGTTTTCACAATCAGTATCTAGCTTTTAATATGATGAACTAATGGTTTCCTTGTTTTGATATTTCACTCTTATCTTCATATTGCACCATGTCAAAGAAGTTGCATATTGACCACCTTAGTTTTTTTCACATCAGAGGAATATTATAACACCTACTCTTAATTGCCTAAAGGAACTCATGATCAAGAGGTTTGTAATTTCTTAAAGTGTTATAGGCAATAACTCAATGATTTTGTTAAGTTTCCTCTAGCTATAAACTTCTAGTTTAGGGGGTGTTAGTAAGGACTTTGATCTTATTTCCATTCTTATACTACACAGATGGAGTTAGGGTGCCTAAGACTTTCCTTATTATATCAGTAGACTCCTAAACTCTTTCTTTTTATCTTAAACATCTAACTCATTTCATTTTTTTTTGTTTAGGGTGTGTTGTTAATTAGTTATAATGTGTTAGTGATGAAAATGGTTAGGAACTTATGAGTTAAAAGATTGATTTTGTTAAGTGGCTTATATTTTAAAACTATAATGCATAAACTTTTCAAGTTCTAACACATTTCTAACAAAACAATATAAAGAATTGACATTAACATGGCCATCATCAACGAAAACCATATATTCCTATATTTATCAATACAGATGTTAAAAAGCTACTTATGCATCAATATAGATGCTACTTCCCTTCCTAGTGTGAGTCACACCAACATTTTCATAAACAAACAGACCAAGCTAAACAAACGTTTAAGTTCAACCTCGATTCAATCGAAGCAACCAAGCCAACTACAAGATAAACCATCCAATAATATGCCAACAACAAACATGAACTCCAAAATAAAACAAATGCAGCAAAGGATAATTACCTCTAGATATTGCTCCACTTCAAATGACACCATAGCTGAGTGATCTTTTGAACCCGTAGGAATAACAACCTAAAATGTAAAAGTAATTTGCACTATTAAAGTTATCAATTGAGAGGGATAAAAGGATATCGGAATGAAAATCATAAACATTTAATGCTGCTATATGAAGTGAACAGAGTGAAATAATTATTGGTTGCATCAAACAGTTCAGATAAGATCATTGAGAAGTTGAAGAAGAAGGGTTATGAAGTCCTCTACATGGTTGATGCTATTGATAAGTATATTGTTGGTCTGCTTGATTAGTATATTGAATGTAAGAAGCTTATACCCACACTCTGTTTAGAGGCACCAAGGTTATTGTTGTTCAGGATCTCTTCATCTTTAGGTATCCCTAACTTATGATATTTCTTTATTACTTTCAACAAATATGCAACTTTAATAACTATAATAAGACTCGTCCATTGGTTCACAACACATTTACTTACTACTTACCTTAAACAAACACAAATATTATATGCATAATAAGAATGTGATTAAACAATGAAGATATATCAATAAAGGTACAAGTGCATAATAAGAATTTATTCATCATCGTCATCAGTGGACTCTTCGTATACAATATCACATTCATTCTCACTACTGCTTGTCTTTAAGTCATCCAAATTGTCATTCAAACGTTGCTCGAAATTCAATACAACATTATTTATTACATCAAATGCAATATCATTTCAATCTAAAAACTCTAAGGAACATTCCTCGAGTTCCACTAGAACATCAGAAGACTCCTCAACATCATTTGCATCTTCTTCATTACCATGCAATGGGATATCATACACACGTCTAACTTCACATTCTTGAACAATCCGCCAATTTGAACCGAGTAACAAATCTTCCAATAAAAAAATTTTCTTTGCTTGGTTTGCCAAAACAAATGGGTCATCATTGAACCAAAACTTAGTAACGTTGATGTTTTTTAGAATGCCGTTGACCCTCGTATTCGAATTCCCAAGATCGGACCATTTGCATTTAAAAAGCACAACACTTTTACCTCTAACATATTCAAGCCTGATAATATCAGTTAGCATCCCATAAAATGTAATATTATCTTCCCCATAATTTCCTAACATTGCAACACCACTCTTTTGTGTAATCCTTCGCACATCACGGGCTTCAGGGCAAAATCACATGTCCTTTGTATTGCATACAGTATACTTTTGTACCAAACTATGAGGTCCACATGCTAATGCATACAAAGACTCAAACATATTTCCTTCACGTGTTGGATCCCGCTTGTTTGCGGAATCCAACTCTTATACGGAATCATAAAACATGTGCACAGAAGTTTTCGAAAAACAGATCTTGAAATCATAAAGCGAGGGCGAAAACCAAAGAAAGAAAAAGGTGGAAACCAAAGGAAGTGAAAGCTTAAGGAATCAAGAAATCTAAAGGCTCGAAACAAAGAAAACAAAAACGCTTAAGGACAAAACTCTTAACTCTGACATCCGAAAATGCATACTTTACAAAAAAAAACAAACGCGTTAGAAAACTACAAAGATGATCCGATCTACCTCAATCCGCTTAGACAATTGGGTCTATCCAAAACCAAATCGTTATAACTTTTTTTTACATCAATCAAAGCAAAACCACTTCCAAATGGGATTTTTATCAATCCCTCAACCTCAATTCATTTTCTTCTTCATATGCACTCATATCTCATCATTTAACAATCTTATTTTTCTTTCTTACCATAAAATGTCACACACATGTCTATATACCATCAATTCATATACAAAGAGAACTTCAATAATTCAAATCAATCATCACAATCATCGAATCTCCTGTTCGGAATCCAAACACAATCAATCACATTCATATCATTTCATCCATATACAATTTATATGCTATATCCATACACAATTCCATAACTCGTTACCATCATCAATAATTGTTACAAACTTTAATGGCATTCTAAGCCATAATACAACATCAATATCAAAATCCGAATATACAAAAATACACAACTCCCAAAATTCTCAACAACAATCTAACTTAAAAACAATACAATATGTACACATACAAACAAAAACCTTAACTTTCTTTTACCCGATCTTCTTCTCATCACCTATGGATGGGAATAAAGGGGGGTGAGCTTATAGCTCGTGGGTAACATGATTATAACCCAAAATAAGCAAAAACATTGAAATATTTATTTCCTTTGCAAAAATCACATTGAAAATCGTGCAACTTAAGTTTTCCAAAATTCAAAACTTATTAGGCGATTTATAAACGTCATAAATCATAATTCAAAGCATCATCACATTAAACATAACAGATGCATCAAAAAGATCACAAATCAAATACACATAACACAACAAAATTGGTTCGGGTGGGTCCAAAATAGAACGTACTACACATTTTTGCATCACGGTTATGTGTAGCCGTGAACTTATGGGAGACCGTGAGGAGCTCCAATGCCACTAGCGGGCAGGTAGGAAAAGCCTAATACAGACAAGTGCACTTGACTATCTTAAGGGACCACCACAAACCCATATAAGCATACAATTCACATTGTTCAAACATATTGGCCAAAAGGCCACTTTTCTGAAAGACAATTTATAGCCATTGCATTCTTTCAAAAATCATGTTCACGTTCTTTTTCAAATTATAAATCAAAATTCACATCAAAAGTTCTCAAATCATTCAAGCAATGTAATGAAACAATCATAGCAATTTCTCAATCAATCACAAAACAATCAAAACAACATTTTCAAAGCCATTGAAATCATTTCATTTTCTTGATTCAAAAGAAAGCATGTATGGCTCATTACTTAAATTATAAACATGAAACCCACCTTATTTCCTTGCTTGAAACTTGTCCAAAGCCTTTACTCTTTCTCCCATAACTTCTCTAATTTCCTTCATCAATTGTAAAAATCCCTAACCAATAGCAATTCAAATTGAACATCACATAAGGCATAATCACCAAAATTAATCTTAGAAAACTTAAACCCATTGGTTTCTTAAGCTATCTAAACCAAGAAACTTTCAAAATTCCAAAATCTTAAAATCCAACTTACCTTAATTCCTTCACCAAATGAAGAGTTTCTTAGCTTGGATGGAAGCTCTCATGCTCCTCTTCCTTTTTCCTTTATGAATCAACTTCAAAATCACACTTGAAACCCAAACAAAATCAAACCCTAGCATTTTCTTTCTTCTTTCCTCTTCTCCACCGAACACTCTCTTCTCTTCTCTCTTTTCTTTTGTTCTTTCTTTTCAATTTCGTGCTTGCTTCCTTCTTAAGAAGCAAGGCCACCTTTTAATTACCAAAATGCCATTAATGAATGACCAAAGTCCAAAATACCCTAACATATAAGCCTTATAACCTTAAAAGCTTAAATGGCTTTCCAATTTTGCCCCTTATGCATTCTTAACACTTTAATTCAATTTAATCCATGTGATCTTACTTACATTAACATGCTAATTACTCACATTAACATGCTAATTAATTCCCCAAAATCGTATAATATTACAAAACCTCAAAATCATGCTTAACTTAAGAAATTTTTCTAATAATCAAATTGAAGGAATTTTCTAACACTTCCTTCTAGAGAAATGTTCCTCATTATCTCAATTTTCCAATGACACCAAAATCATTAAATTTGGTTACATAATCTAGAAATTATAGACCGAGGCTTTTCGAACTATTGTAAAACCAAGACTGCACACTACAACCAACTTCACTCTAGAAATTGAAAGTATTAAAGACTAAATTGAACATCTATTCCTTCTTATAACTTGTAGATCCATGTCTCTAGTTTATTTTGCAATAAGAATCAATCCAATTGGATCTCCACAGATAGGGATATCGCCAAAATAAGTAAGCATATTCAGAAAAATGTCCAACTCAAACTCTTTAATCAATCCTCTCATTTTGATTCAATCAATCTTTTTCAAATAATTCTCAAAAATTAAAAATTTTCATGGAGAGGTAGAGGAATGTCTTAGGAATTCAACGTTTTAAAAATCAGGTCAATCGGATGTCGGAAGGAAAAATTAGAAGCAAAAGAATGGAAAGGGTCTGGTCACCCTGGCGAGCTGGTCGTGAGGCGACGAGGTCACCCTCGAGACGCGTTACCATCGCGAGATGCGGCAAAAAAATGTGAGTTCGCGATCGCGATGCCTCGCGATCGCTAGATGCACACAAGCATGCCGCGTCGCGAGGGTGATGCTGTAGCACTCGCGAGCAAGTTGCAATCGAGCTTCTGATTTTTTTTCCCTTCTTTTCTTTATTTGAAATTCTAAAATGCATAACTTTTCACTCAGAACTCCAAAGTTTTCAAATTTTGTATCCATGGAAAGAGAAAAGAAAGCTCTACAATTTTCATGAAGAACTAAAAAAAAAATTTGGCCTCTAAGGGAGTAAAAAATCCACTCAAAATTTCTATCCAATATATGTCACCCTAAACAGTAACAGAATTTCTAAAAATCATAACTTCCCATTTCATAGTCCAAAAATTTCATGCCTTATATCAATGGAAAGATAACAACACAATCTACAACTTTTAAGAAGGACTTAAAAGCAATTGCTACCTTTAACTTGGTCAATTTTGCAATCAAAGCTTCTGTACAATTAATGTCATCTTAAACAGTAACATAACTTCTAAAATTTCTATCTTTCAGCTCCAAGGTCCAAAAATGTCATACTTTACATCAATGTAAAGATAAAAATACAAACTTCAACTTTCATGAAGAATTTACGAGCAATTTCAGCTTCTATATAGATCAAAATTTCAATCAAAGTGGCACATTATACATCATTGAAAAGCTATGAAATTTCTATATAACTTTCAAGAAGGCTACTTAATACAATTCAAACCATATCAGTCCATAATTTGCCTCAAAGCACAGCATACACAAAACCAACCCTTATGGACATTTTCAAAAACAAAGCAAAACATCCAAAACTTCAAATGATCATAACTTTCAACTCCAATATCGAAAAATGTCATACTTTATAGCGATAGAAAGCTATCAAGAAAAGCTAGCACTTTCATAAAAAACATTTTATCAAAATCTGCACAGATCAACCCAGAAAATTCTCATAAGTTTCAGATCACAAATTCAACATTGTTACTATTCATCCAAAAAATTTCAGACTTTTGACTCTCCAAAATCTAACACTTTTACTATTCATTTCTTGATTTTTAATTCCATTAAAATCAACTCATTCACTATACATGTTCATAGTACCCTTACACATACAAATTTACCCAAAAATCTCAGCGTCATCAAAAACTAAAATCAATTCTTTTCACATCAATTTCATTAAAGCACCTATAACACAGACATACACAAAACACCTATTTCATGCTTTGACCTCAAACTACCATTTCAAATTCTTGAATTTTTCTTTTCTTTGCACATGAAAATAAAATCACCAATTCCTCATTTAATTTCATTTAATAATTCAAATTTTTCAAGAAAAGTTTGAGGTCCAACATCACGGGAGCTAGTTAATATCGTCATCTATAACAAGAAATGAAAATTAGTTAATAATATATAATTATTAGTGTACACCACGTACAAACGTTCTTCTCACCCGATGCTTTAACCAAGAAGAAAATTGTTCTCTATGTCTCCTGTCAACATGCAATGGACTTTGTTGCCTCAGCTCATCCATGTGCTCACTATGGGTGATCATAAATTCAAACAAAATTTTATGAAATATCTCTACTTATGACATATCTTAATTTGAAAAAAGGTTAGAAACACTTACTCAATAAAAGGCCTAATCTCATGACAATTCATGAGAACATACCAATGTGCAATCTCTAGCTCATTTATAGGAAGAGCAATTGTTTTGGAAGAGCTAATCGGCTTACATTGTTGGAAAAATACTGATATGTCACTACCATTAATCACATCAAAGAACGTCGGTGGGTATATCATTTCAAGTTTGCATAAAATTAAAGTAATCTCATGACACATCTTCTGTACATCATCCGTATTCAAACTTTATCTACAAATTCGGTGAAAGAAGTCCCCCAACTCCATTAAAACACCTTTCACATCTTTGTTCAAGATAGAACACGTGCCTAATGGAAGAATGCTTTGTAAGAAGATATGACAATCATGAGACTTAAGTCCAGTAATCTTCCTTTCATCAACATTAATACATCTAGATATATTCGATGCGTAACCATCTGAAAACTTCACCTGCTTTACAAACTTACACAACTTCTTCTTGTCATCGGAAGACATTGTATAGCATGCTAGAGGTTTTCCCACAATAGTTCCATCAACTGCTCTTATCAAGTGTAATTCTTTTCGAATATTCATATCTTCCAAATCAAGACAAGCCTTGAGTGTATCTTTGGTTTTACCTTCAACATTCATCAAAGTACCAAGGATATTGTGACAAATATTCTTTTCTATATGCATGAAATCAAGGTTATGCCTTAATTTTAACTTACGCCAATATGGTAGTTCAAAAAGAATACTTTTTTTATTCCAATTAAACTCTCCTTCCAATCTCCTTCTCCTGTTATTGCTGGGGTGCTTGCCATAACATATATTCTGCACATGACATAATTGTTCCACCACATCCTCTCCATCTGGTAAGTTAGGTATAGGTTGATGATCACTCTTGCCATCAAACTTCTTGCTTTTTCTCCATGTATGATCATAAGGAAGAAAATGGCGATGGCCTAAGTAACCAATCTTACTTCTTAACTTACAAGAAGGCGTGTCCTTGTTACAAACAGGGCATGCCTTATAGCCTTTTGTGCTCCATCCAGAAACAGTATCATAGGCTGGAAAGTCATTAATAGTCCACATTAAAGCTTCATGCAATCAAAATTTCTCTCCTTTTGAAACATCAAAAACATCAAAACCATCCTCCCATAACATATTTAACTCATCTAGTAGTGGTCTCATATAGACATCAATGTCTCTACCGACCGCTTTCGGACCGGGAATAACCAACGATAGCATAAAGAATGACTCATCCATACACATCCAAGGGGGTAAATTATATGCTAAGAGAATAATAGGCCACACCCTATATGAAACTGACAAATTGCCATATAGATTGAACCCATCTGTTGGTAAACCTAGTCTGACATTACGTGGTTCTCTGGCAAACTCAGGATATAGCTCATCAAAGCTCTTCCAAGCTTCTCCATTAGAAGGATGAACCATGTTATTACTGTCACCTTTAGGCCTATCATTATACCACGTCATTTGTTTAGCAGTCATACTTGACATGAATAATCGTTGTAAACTGGATGTTAATGGAAAGTACCACAATACTTTATGTGGTATCTTCTTACCCCTGCCATCATTAATTCTCCATCTTGATGTTCCACACTGGGGACAACTTTCCAAGTCCCCGTACTTTTTCTAATATAGGCAACAATCGTACTTACATGCATGTATCGACACATAACCCAAGCCTAGGCTCCGTAGAAATTGATTTGCTTCATAATAGGAGTTCGGCAAAGATTTACAGTTAGGTAATACATCCTTCAGCAAAGCAAGTAACATGTCAAATGACTTATTGCTCCACTTGTTGTATACTTTCAAATGAAGCAACTTTATTATAAACGACAACTTAGTAAAATTCGTACATCCCGGATACAACTCTTCAGCAGCTTTACTTAACAATTCATGAAAGCCACCCATAATAGAATCTTGAACACCTGTTCAAGGGCTCCTTCCATCCTGATTAATTGGACGATCATTTAAGAAAGTACCCGCATCATCAAGCAAAGCTTGCATCCCATCATCCTCCTCATCACCATCACCTTCATTAGTATCAATGCCTGTCCCATCTATGTTTACATTTGCAGCGTCAAGCCTTTCTTCTCTAGAGATAAATCTATATTCTGGCACTTCACCATGTAAAACCCAGCGGGTGTATGATTGGTCCATGCCAAATTGCATTAAATGTTCAAAAACATTCGTCTGAGACCTCATATAACAATTCATGCAACGTGCACAAGGGCATGAAATCTCACACTCTTTGCCCCTTTTTCCAGCCACAAAATTCATAAACATCCTCACTCCATCAATATATTCACGAGAAACCCTTACAATTTTCATCCAACTCTTGTCCATAGAGCAACAAATACCTGTTAATTCAATATAAGATGGAGAAATTTATGTTATGTTAGTAAGCAAAGGATGTGGACAGGTTTACTACGTACCTAAATGAAGTAGTAGAAAACCTAACTGTTAAAATAGGAAAACTAAACTTTTTTGTATAAGCTTCTTCATAATAGTTCCTATCATGTTGAGGAGATCGTATTATGGCCACTAATGGGGTACTAATTGATGTGCGCAAAAGTAGCTTGACATTTATGATTGCAAATGGGCTACTAATTGTTGTCCCCAAATTATTAGGTTAGCCTCTAACAAATCTAACTACCTATGAGAGTCATAGATAAAAAAAAGGGCTAAACCATTGTTTAACAACTTAGAAAATTTAAAAGAAGGAAGATTTTGATAAATACATATTCAAAACTAAGACATCTGTACAAAATTATGGCAAAGAACAAATTATGGCATCTCATATAGCAAATTCAATAGCTATAGTATGAATGCAAACAAAACAATTAACAATCCAGCAACTTTGAAGTTAGCATACCTGGTTCTTGTTTTCCAATGGCTCCTCCAACTATCTCCTCCTCACACTTACAAATAGAATCTGTCGTAAAGCACAAAAAATTAGAACAAAACTTTTAAACGCAATTACTAAATTATCCATATGTAATAAGGAAACAAATAAAAGATCTATCATCAACTTTCTTAACATACACACAATAATCATACTCACACCTTCTATAGCAAATTCAGATCATATAGTAGTTAAACCTTTTATATCATTACCATATAGATTGTTTTAACACATAAAATGAATTCTTTAATTTACATATCAAGTGTTCCTTTCTAAGTTGACTAAAACCTTTGAGTTGCTATACGTTAATTTATTCACCGAAGTAATTACATAAAAATCTTGATAGAAGTACGATGAAAAACTAAAGAAAAGATTTCACCACAATTAATCCATGTTTTCTGTATGTACCCTTTTGCTATTAGTTAAGCCTTAAAATTTTTTCTTCTTTTTCTGTTACTACTAACAACGTCTTGTATGTTTGTTTACATCTTACGGGCACATTCCTTTTAAAAAGCTACACTACCTCTTATTTTCAATTCTTGTGAAATAATGTACTTCCTCCAACTATCCCCTACCTATCCATCCTTATTCTACCTTCTTATAACCTCTTAAAATCCTTTGATATATCTTTCAATAAAAACAAAAAAAGGCTCTTAACATAATTTATTCTTTTGTTACCCTTTGAGTTTCAAACTTATGTAAATCATATGAAATTCTTTCAAATGCTTATAAAGGTCCTAAATTTAAAACAATGAATATTATACTCTGATTTAATATTCCAAATTTTAATTTAAAAATAGGGTTACAATAAAAATTAGGAATGGTTAAGCATATATTAGTTCAAATTAGGGCCAACAAGCTCCTTCAAATTTCAATTTTCAACCATGACTTTTTACTCTTCCAAATAAGAATTTCTAGCTAATAACAAACTAAAAGCTAAGTTGTTTTGTTATGATTTTTATCTAGCTTCCTTCCTTAACATATATAAAGTTTTTCTACGGTATAATCAAATTGTAAATCAACTTGATTAAAAGATCAAATAACAAATATACAAAATAAGGAAGACAAAGATAAATCATAGGTTATAAATCATAAATCATATATATATATATATATATATACACTTATTTGCAATCACTGCTTGAAAAGATTGCTATCATTGTACATAAAAATAAAAGCTTATACACCTCAAATTATATAAAGTAGTATGAATAAGGATTAATGTTCCTACAAAATTACCTACCTTAGTTTTATGTTTTATTAATAAAATTTAAGGAAGTTTAATTTTGACAAAATAATTATAAAATATACTATCCAAAATTGAAATTGAAATATAAGACAATTCGTTTAAAAAACTTGGTTTATGTACATATGCACCAATGGAATTTTATACCAATCACCTATACAATTATAAATCAATTTAAACTTATATTCATTATTTGAACTGTTTTCTTATCTCTCCTTAGTCATATTAATTAGAAAATAAATAATCAAATTGACCCTAAATACTTAAGCACTAAAAGTTTTATTTAGTAGAAACTTTAAAAATGAGAAAGATCATTGAAACTAAATAACATAAGCAAATGAGATTATATTCAATTTAGTTGATTGTCCTTCTTAGAATCTAAGAATTTTAATGCAATAATTCATTAAACCTTAGTCACTTCACATATTAAAGTGTTCAAGCAATTATGTTTTAGTATCTAATCTAGCAACATATTGTGACAAATAATAAACTAGTAGGCCTTTTAATAATTAAGTGAAACAATCATGAAAAGAAACACATAAGAATATTCAATACTTAAAGCATAGTTTGAATAATAAAAATAGATTACATGTCATGGTTTTATATATCACAAGGTTATAGATTTCTTTAAGTATAGTTGGTTAGGGCCATAGCTAAGAATAGAGAATAAAATAGAAAAAGGAAGAGAGATGCTTGTCTATCCCAAAAGTTGGTAAAACTTCAATTAAGAAATAATAAAAAGAATCCAAGGTTTATGGGTTATCTATATATAGTGCACGTCCTACTGTTATAATGAAAACAGGCTATCATATGCCTATGTTTCAAACCATGTCTAATAGTAAAATTAAAATTCTTTGTCAAAATAATAATATGGGCTTTCGGTGTCTAAAACCATGTCTCCAAACCCTTACTTTTTGGCACTAATAAAAGCTAAAATGCACCAATATATGAGGCTATTTTAGAATTTCTTGTTAGCTTCATCCATCCATAGAAGACAATATTATGCAAGTTACTCTTTTCTAAGTTCATGTTCAACTAGTATCTCTCAAAACTCAAAATATGAAATTTTTATGTTCTTTCTAAGATTTTAGTAGCATATTGAATCATCTCAATCGTAAGTAGGATGAGAAAGTTGTGTCCAATATGATAAATAACATGGAAACTATCTAGAATTGTCCAATTATTTTCATTTTCCCCTTAATACCTCCATTTGCATCTTTAATCTAAATATAAGAATACTAAGTACATTTAAGTATAAAACTAAGTATAAGGAACTAAATATAAAGGAAAAACATGAAATTTTACATGCTTATGATGGAGTAGGGCTTCTTTGTATTAGTGGGACAGGGTGGCATTATTTGTTTAATATGAGTTAAAGGTCTAGGGCTATTGGGAGGCCAGAATTAAAATAAGTTCTTATATGTAGAGTTTACAGTAATAATTTTTGAATAATTGAATGGCCACTTGTGTGGATGGATAATGTACATAAAGGAACCAATAATTGGTGCAACGAACACTTTCCTATACAGGTAGTTTCCGACTTGTTAACTTAATTCTTAATAATCTCCATGTCTATTGGTGCTCTCATCTAATGCTTCTATATAATCTTATAAAAGTAATTGAAAAGAAAAGGGAACTTCCTCTAATCCAGTTCAGTTGATAACTTAGCAAATACACAAGTTAAATAGTTTGAAGTTTGAACACTTAAATTGGAGGATTTTTTGGTATTATTTTACTCAAAGCTATTAACAACATAGTCTTACCTAAAAGACTTTAGAGATTGTTTAATGACAAACAATACTTATAGGTGAATCTATTTACATTCTTTTAGGATCCTGGACCTACAAAGGTTAGTTACTTCTTATCCTGGACCTTGAAGCAACTACTTAGCTTAAGAGGGAAGAAGAACTGGCATATAAAGCATATTGTCGAGAATGGAAACCGATATAGTTTGTACACATAAACACTATTCACAATATACATAGGTGAATCTATTTATATTCTTTTAGGATCATACCCATTAACTATCATAGAAGTCTGTAAAGTTCAATTGAAATTTAAATCATGATAGAAGAAGATGTTTTAATCTTACTATCTTTTATAACTGCAAGACCCAGTTTCTAAATTCTGGGAACTAACATACATATTGCTATTCTCATTGATTATATCTTTGTGAACAGAATGAGCATATAAAATTCTTAAAACACAATGCAAATCCAAATGCATTGTGTTACAGATAATCAAAATAAACGATTAAGCAATCTTAAACCTAGATTAAATCGTCCACTTCAATTGACTCAAAAACTTACATTACCCGACATTAATCGCAAAAGTAGTTCAATGACTTACCTCAAACAACACGCACATGCACTTCGACTGTAGATGATAAAAGGCCGTCAACTGGTGAAGCAATCTCCACAGATTCCAAACGCGATAGAAGATGAGAGAGGGAAGGTTAAAATGAGGAAGAGGGAAGGAGAGAAACACGGGTGGGAGACTGGCGAAGATGAGAGAGGGAAGGTGGCTCCGATTTTCATTTACGAAGGAGATGAGACGACGTCGTCTCATCTGGTGGGGAGGGCAAATTAAATACGTGAACCTGGCCTTTCCTGATGTTTATTTCTCAAAAACGACGTTTTATTTATTTTGTGACGTCTTTCTAACAAAACGACATCAAACACTCCGTTTATCCCCGACGTCTGAATACAACATCGCAAAATCTGGGATCTTTTCTTGACGTTTTTCCAGACGTCGTGAAAGCCTCAGACCATTCGCGACATCTACTTTAAAAACGACGCAAAAGTGTGGTTTTGTTGTAGTGATAGCCTTCACTATTAAATCAAGAAATTATCAAAAAATTTTCTAGTAGACTACGATCCCATTAAAAATAATTAATCTTTAGTTTACTTAACAAACCAACTAAATTTAAATTTAGTAGATAATAAATTTATCAACCACATACTATGTGACTCCTAGATCCGTTAAGTGACAACTTTTTGTCAAAATATATCATATATGTTATTCCTAGCCCTGCTTCTAAATCCATATGATCATAGATTTGCTCATCCAAATTGTACAAATTTAGTTAAGTAAGATCTATTAATTTAAGATAAAATATATCTAGGTTAAAATGACCTTGAGTTTACTCAACAAGCTAAGCAATAAACATAAATTTAAGATTTTATTCTTAAATAATGGAAGGCAATTATTATGTTCTTAACATACACTTAATATTTAATTGAGGGATTTAAATTTTCAAAATTTTGGTCTCATAAAAAATATAATATCATTATATTTATAATTTCTATCATAATCTAATTATGAAAGAAATCATATAAAACATTTGCTTGATTATAATTATTGATTTGACAACTAATTTAATTTAATAATTCAATTTCTTGAAAAATTAAACTAAATTCCAAAAAGTATTTCTAATAATGATTATCCTTTGAAAATAATTTTCAAACAATTAGAAAAACATTATTTCAATTTTATTGGAAATATAAACCGATTTAGTCTCATTAAATTAGTTTAACTAAAATTAAGGCTTTAAAAACATTAAAAGTCAAATAATAAAAGCAACTTAATGCCTGCGCTAGAAATCAGCCCGGGGTTGTGTAAACTGCTCATGCCAGCACGTCTTCTCCCACATGCATTGCCAGACCGTGGATGCGTGTCTTACATATGTCTTATCATTTCTTTTTTTTTCCAAAATTTAGTGTCCCCCACCCTGAAGCTACTCACCTCTCTGTTTTTGGTTAGTTACCATGTCGTCCTTTGCCATTGTTTTTGTAGATGCCTGTTTTGTAAGATTTGTCGTCCATTGGTATCCAACATAGCCTCGCCATCGAGTCGTTCCATTCCCATTTTCACCAATGGTGACGCCACTGGTTCTTGGCCGAACCAATAGCAAGTCGTCGCTGGTAGGTTTGTTATCTAGTATACACACAAAGGTTCATAAGCGCACAAGCAGCACAAGCCAACTTGTTTAATATAAACACAGGTAGCAGATGCATAAATGCATAACCAATGTTTAGAACGCAAGAAAAATTTCTAGATTCACAAGCTAGAGCAAAACGCAAGCATTAGGCGAATTAAATTTTCCATAATTGACAAAAACAATTAATCAGAAAATAGATGCATAGGCATGCATAAACAAATTTCCAGAACAAACAAAAGGGAGCTGCATAGAAATTTCAGAACAATTTTGTGTTTAATAAAATCATAAAGCCTTAATTTTTATTAAATCAATAACAATTAAACATTTAATTCAAGTTAAAAGGCTCTGATATCATTATTGGAAACTAATCGTGATCGAATCATAGATGCAGCCAAAAAATAAATTTTTGGGAATTTTTGATTGAATCTCAATAATTGAATAACTTGAATAATTAAATCAAATCATAAAATAAGAAATTGTACCTAATTTGATTTTCTTGATGAAATCCTTTGAAAGCTTTTTTATGTGTCAGCCACGAGCTGTTCAAGTGTCTAGGTTTGGCAATTGGGCTTGGGCCTGGTTTGGGCCCAACTAGGCTTCAACCTAAGCTTGAGGCCCAACAAACAATGACAAAATGACATCGTTTTGTCAAAAATAGCATTATTTTGAATTATTTTTAAATGATAACAAGTCAATTCAGTCCCACTGAATCGCTTAAAAAATAATCAATCAGGTCGGGCCAACTCGATCGACCTCTGGCCCGATTGGAACCGACTTGTGTGGGGCTTTCGATCAGAGATAAAAAGGGTCGGGCCTTAACCAGCCTATTGTCATCCCTATCCATGTCCAACCTCTGGCTGTATCTACAGAGCAATTGCTCAACTCTTAAGAAGAATTAAGCAGTAGTGTTAGCTGTCTATTGCTTACTCCTATATATAGAAAAATATTAGGGTTTTTTTAAATTTATATTAAAATTAAATAGCTCAATTGTAATTAAAGTCAAGCTTCATTCATAATTAATTTAATTTTAATAAAATCAAATATCTCATATTTGATCCTTAAAGTTTCTTAAACTTTATAATTAAGTCCATCTTAATTAAAATTAATTTTTTCACAAAGTGCTCTTTTATGTGTACCTATTAGGTTCTTAATATATTAACAATGATTATAATTATAATTATAATTCATAATTAGAATTACATAAATTAAAACTTCTTTTAATTTATCTTTAGATCTCTAATTAAACAATTTATAATCATAGATTAAGATTGACGTCTAGCAATATGTCTTGACTACCCAAATATCAAGAATGTCAATGTGGTTTGATTTATCCTGTCTATGCATGATTATCAAGTATAATTTAACATTTTCATCATCCAATGTTTCAATGGGAAAGAGAATGGATATAGTGTCTATTCTTTTGTATCTAATCATATTCGTTCTTGTTAATTAGTAATTGATTTATAATTATTATTTAAAATTCCTTTTCAAATGTTAATTCTCGTTGGCCATGAAGTCCATAAATTACTACTAATTAAGAATAGTAGAACATTATAATTAATTACTTTAGAGTGATGAATCCTTTATTGACTTACTCAATTATTTCTATATAGTTCATCTGCATCTAAATACTATTAACTGAATTATCACAGGATAGTTCATAAGTAGCTTCAAAATAAACTAATTCTCATATAAGATACCTTGATAATCTCAAGTCTAAGGATCAATTATACAACCATTATTATGAGGAAATCTACAAATATATAAGTAATATTCCTTTTGAAATTCTCATAGTCAGGTTAGTTCAGTGACTTATTCTCTAATAAGCACCTACATATTAGTTTAATCATCTCAATACTTGAATTTATGAGATCGATTACTTTCTTCGTAAGAAATAAACATAATGTGTGTTAATTTTACTGTTTAAACAGTACCCATCTTGATGAAACTACAATTAGCAACAATGCATAAATTTAAATTTAATTCTCATAATTATTGTCTCGTCATAATTTCAATTACACAGTAACTATTCCAGGGACTTTACCTTTAATTAATATTGAAACATCAAATATATTTAACTTAATAAATTAAGATAAAGAATGTACTTTTTTAATTAAATAATTGTGTTATATATCGAATTACAACCAGCCGATTGGCTGCAAAGGCACAGTCTAACAGATGTGAAGTTCAGTTTTGGTGGATTGAATTCCAATAGTTATGAGCGGCGTGAGGGACTTCTCATATGTAAGGGTAAGCTGGTTGTGGGATGAAATAAAGAAATAAGGAAGATATTGATTTCAATTAGTCATGAAAAACAGATAGGGGGTCATTCAGGAGTTATGGGAACTACCAAAAAGGTTCAGGGAATATTCTGCTAGAAAAACATAGCGAAGGATGTCCTACCGTATGTAAGGAAATATATTAAGGAAATTATATGTTATTTATTTGTAATTATCTTTGCCATAATTAGATGATCTTTATAGGAGTATAATTAGGGATATGTTGCCTATTTTGTAGCATTATTTTAGGAGAAGATATGTTCATCAGTGTGTATATATGTAGTACATTGCAGCAATGAGAAAAGCAATCTAATTTATCACCAAGTCTTCTATTCTTGTTATGGTATCAGAGCAACGATCCTGGTGCTCTTGATTATCAAACTTTTCATACTTTCTAAAACATCAACGTAGCCATGGCGAACGACGAAAGATTAGGGTTGAGCGTCATCGCCATCAATTCTACATTCATCATTCAGATCAACCAGGCTATGTCTTGGTTCCCATCAAATTGAACGTCATCAACTACCAATCTTGAAGCAAAGCAGTTATTCATGCTCTCACTGCGAAGAAGAAAATCTGTTTTGTCGATGGCACTATCGAAGAGCCATCGCAGGAGAAGGATCCTTTTTTGTTTGAACAATGGAACCAGTGCAACAGCATGATACTTTCTTAGCTGACTCATGCTGTTGAATCAGACATTGTCGAGGGGATCATTCATGCCAAAACAGCGCGTGAAGTGTGGGTTGATTTGCACGACCAATTTTCACAGAAGAACGCCCTTGCCGTTTTTCAAATACAGAAATCAATTGCGACCATATCGCAAGGGACAATGACAGTGGCCGCATATTTTACAAAGATCAAGGCTTTATGGGACGAGCTCGCGACATACCATAGCCCTCTGACTTGCAACCAACGTCAAGCACATCTTGATCAAAGGGAAGAAGACCGCCTTATGCAATTTCTCATGGGGTTGAATGAGTCATACAAGATGGTAAGATCCAATATATTGATGATGTCACCATTGCCCAATGTCCGTCAAGCATACTCCTTGATTGTCCAAGAAGAGATGCAGCGACAAGTTTCTTTTGAGCCTGTCGAAAATTTCTCCATCGCAGCCGCAGTCTCGGGAAAAGGAGGAAGTTCAAAACAAAAAACGTGTGATCATTGCAATCGACCCGGGCATACCATAGATGAATGTCGGACTCTCAAATTTCACTGTAAGTTTTGTGACAAAAGGGGTCACACAGAGGATAGATGCCGGTTGAAGAACGGGAATAATAATAAGCCGGGACAGTTTAAAGGGCAACAGAATCAACCAACAGCGAATACAGCGGAATCCCAAGCTATTTCTACTTCTTCTGGCAGAGTGCAGGGATTCACTGCAGAACAAATTCAACAATTGACACAGGCAATTGATACCCTGAATCACAATAAATCCGGTAATGTTGATGCATACGCTAATGCTGCAGGTTTGATTCCATCAACTCTTGTGTCTATTAATTCTAGTAGTACAAGTTCTTAGATTTTGGATTCTGGCACCACCGATCACATCGTTTCCCACCCATCTCTGTTAACCGAACCCAAGCCTTCCAATTCTACAAATGTCAATTTACCAAATGGTGCTATATCACAAATCACACATACCGGCACTGTTGTTTTTAATCCAAAATTGATACTTAAAAATGTCCTATGCATTCCATCATTCAATTTGAATTTGATTTCAGCCAATAAACTAATGACAGATCTGAATTGTTGCATTCTCTTCTTTCCTGACTACTGTATTTTGCAGGACTTGGTTTCGGGGAAGACGATTGGCTCGGGTAGACAACGTGGTGGTCTATACTACATGCATCCATCAGAAGATAAATTTGTTGTTTTCCATGTCTCTCAGTTGTCTGATTTATGACATTTCTGCCTAGGTCATCCTTCTTTTTCTCGTTTTAAATTACTGTCATGTCTACTTCCTTCAGATCATAAAGAATTAGAGAATAATTGTGCTATTTGTCTGAAGGCCAAGCAGACACGCTTGCCTTTTCCCAAAAGTTCAATAACCACAAAATTTCCATTTTCTCTTTTACACTGTGATGTCTGGGGTCCTCATAAAATTCCTACTCACAATGGTTTGCGCTATTTTCTCACAATTGTCGATGATTTTTCACGTTGCACATGGATTTTTCTCATGTCTCATAAATCAGAGACACAATCTTTGTTAATCAATTTTGTGCAATTTGTCAAAACTCAATTTCAAACAAGTGTTCAAACAATAAGGGTGGATAATGGCACAGAATTTATTTCCATTCGCATTTTTCTTCAAAATAAAGGAATTGAGCTCCAAACTTCCTGTATCTATACTCCGCAACAAAACGGAGTTGTAGAATGCAAGCATCGACATATTTTAAATGTTGCTCGTTCTCTTATGTTTCAATCAAATGCTCCACTTGAATTTTGGGGGGAATGTGTTTTAACGGCGGTTTACCTCATAAACCGAATCCCAACACCTTCAATACTGTCCAACAAGTCCCCTTTCGAGGTCTTATATAACCGGCCTCCTTCTCTTACACATTTGCGTGTCTTTGGTTGCGAGTGTTACGCGACCAACGTTCACCCTAAGCAAAAATTTGACCCTCGAGCCTCTGTTTGTGTTTTCATGGGATATCCACATGGCCAAAAAGGGTATAAAATTTTTGACTTAAACACAAAGAAAATCTCGGTTAGCAGAGATGTATAGTTTAGGGAACATGTATTCCCTTTCCATTCTCATTCCCAATCTCCTCAAACTTCCGCACCAAGTTTTCCTTTCCTCCATGTTCCTTGACTGACTCACCGAAAAATCCTCCGCTGATTTTTTCTTCAAATTCCTCTCCCAATATCACGCTTCCCATGCCTCATCAGGATACTGATTCCATTCCACTTTCCCCTTCTACTGCTTTACTCGAACCCTTATCACCCCCATCATCCTTGTCACCTACAGTCTCTCCATCACCTTCCGCTACCCACCCCCTATCTTCTCCATCACCTTCCGCCACACACCACCCATCTTCTCCGTCGTCCATCTCCATTGATGCACCACCTCTCCGCCGTTCCACCCCCTCCATCCAACCACCAGTATGGCAGCAAGACTACGACATCTCTTACCAGGCTAATCTCTCTTCGATGAAACCAAGTTCTCGTCACGGTACAAGGTATCCTCTTTCTTCCCATTTATCTGTTTCTCATTTTTCTCCAAATCATCGTGCTTTTTTAGCTCTCTTGACAGCACAATCTGAACCCATCTCGTTCGAACAAGCCGACTGTGATCCTCATTGGCGCCAAGCCATGTCCGCCGAACTTCAGGCTCTAGAACGAAACAACACATGGCAGTTGGTTCCCCTTCCTCCGGGGCACAAACCAATAGGCTGTCGGTGGGTTTACAAGATTAAATATCATTCGGATGGGACAATTGAGTGCTATAAAGCGCGTTTAGTTGCAAAGGGGTACACCCAGATTGAAGGTATCGATTATCAGGAGACTTTTTCTCCAACTGCAAAAATCACCACTCTCCGTTGTTTGTTAACGATGCAGCTTCCGAAATTGGTATATCCATCGACGATGTACCTGATCGTTCCTTCACGAACCTTTGCATGAAGAGGTGTATATGACTCCACCTCCGGCCTTCGCCGACGGGGAGAATACGGTATATCGGCGAAAATCCATCTATGGTTTGAAACAGGCATCCCGCAATTGGTTCTCCACTTTTGCAAGTACTATTAAATCGGCAGGCTACATACAGTCAAGGGCGGATTATTCACTTTTTACTAAGTCTCAAGGTAAAAACTTCAATGCCATTCTTATTTATGTTGATGACATCCTGTTAACGGGTAATGATTTGCATGAGATCAAGTTACTCAAAAGTCATTTGCTCAAGCACTTTCTTATTAAAGATCTTGGTGAGTTAAAATACTTTCTGGGAATAGAATTCTCTCATTCAAAGAAAGGTATCTTTATGTCTCAGAGAAAATATGCCTAAGACATTTTACAAGACACAGGATTATCAAGTGTGAAACCGGAGAGGTTCCCAATGGAACAAAATTTAAAGTTGACAGATGAAGATGGTGAAGTTCTTCATGACCCGAGCAAGTATCGGAGACTGGTTGGGAGATTAATATATTTGACAGTTACCAGACCAGACATAGTGTATTCAGTACGTACACTAAGCTAGTTCATGAGCATGCCTCGAAATCCGTATTGGGAAGCAGCACTGCGCGTTCTCCATTATATTAAACAGTTGCCAGGTCAGGGTTTATTTTTACCATCTGAAAATAATTTAACACGCAGTGCCTATTGTGATTCAGATTGGGGAGGATGCTGTACTACCAGACATTCTGTTTCTGGGTATTGTATTTTTCTTGGGTCATCACTCATCTCTTGGAAGTCAAAGAAACAGACGAATGTTTCACGGTCGTCAGCAGAAGCTGAGTACAAGGCTATGGCAAACACTTGTCTGGAGTTAACATGGTTGAGGTATATACTTCGAGATTTGAAGGTTGAATTGCATAAGTCGGCTTAATTGTTTTGTGATAATCAGGCAGCCTTACACATTGCTGCTAACCCAGTTTTCCATGAACGTACGAAACACATTGAGATTGATTGTCATATAGTTCGGGAAAAATTACAGGCTGGGGTGATTCGTCCTTGTTATGTCTCTACAAAGATGCAGTTGACAGACATTTTTACAAAAGCTCTTGGCAGAGAGCAGTTCGAGTTTTTATGTGGCAAGTTGAGAGTTCTTGATCTACACTCTCCAACTTGAGGGGGAGTATTAAGGAAATTATATGTTAGTTATTTTGTAATTATCTTTGCCATAATTAGATGATCTGTATAGGAGTATAATTAGGGATATGTTGCCTATTTTGTAGCATTATTTTAGGAGAAGATATGTTCATAAGTGTGTATATATGTAGTACATTGCAGCAATGAGAAAAGCAATCTAATTTATCACCAAGTCTTCTATTCTTGTTAAAATATGAAATTGGCATAGGAATAAATTTTCCAATGCAGCTTGTCCTAGTAGCCTGCAACCATTATCTATTTTGTAAGGATACTGGACTGAAATCAACATGGATTTCACAGATGGTCGTCCTCTATTACGGATAAAATCAAGAATTTTCATAGTAGTAGACCACCTCAGTAAGTACTCTAACTTCGTGCCAATTAAACATCCTTCCATAGCGATGGAAATTGCTTAAGTGTTCATGGATCATGTTTTTAAACTTCACAGTATGCCAGAGAAAATTATCAATGATCAAGAACCTATGTTGTTAAGTATATTATGGAAGGAGACTTCTAAACTTCAATGAGTAAGCTAAATTTCTCCATGCATATCACCCCCAGTTGGACAGCCAAACTGAAGCATTAATAAGATTCTTGAAACTTATCTACGTTTGCCTTTATGCAGAGCCGGCCACCATATAAAGGGGCCTCTGATGTCTAATGGGTGTTGTGTGGTGGAGGAGTAGTTAATGGGGGAAAAAATGTTGTGACTGTTGGAGAAAACATTGGGAGCAGCGTAAGTTACAAGTTACAAGTTACAACACCAAATCTTAAGCTTTGAAAGTAATAACATTATTAACATTTAATAAGTTAACGTTAACTTAGAAAGTTAACGTTAACTTTTTGATTATAAATAGTTTTGAATCATTTGGGTTATATTCTTACCTTCTAAATTTTTTATCTTCATCAATATATGCATTTAAGGTGCTCTAACTCAAAAATTAGCAGCAAAAAAATTCACGGTTCTATCTTCTAAGTTCTGATTATAATTTAAAGGTAAAGTTTCTAATTTTTTAATGTATTTTTAGCTTATTAAATATTTGAGTATTTTATAATTAATTTGTAGTTTGTCATTAACATGGACATTATATTAGCATTTTAAATCGTAACATTTACTTGATAATGCGATCTTTGAGGAACTCCACAGCTCTGCGCTTTGTCTTGCCCCAAAAATTAGGCATACCCAAATAAGTTCCAGGATTAGAAGCTTCAGGAATGCCAATCAACTGCTGTAATTCATGTCTCTTACCCACAGGAGTATTAGAACTGAAAATAATGCTGGATTTGGACAAATTCACTTTCTGTCCCGAAGCTTGACAGTTTTTATCAAGAATAGCAAACATTAAGGAAACGTTAGCAGTATCAGCCGGCAAGAAAAATAAGACATCATCAGCAAACAGTAGATGAGATAAAACTGGACATCCTCTCACTAACCAAAGCCCCTATAACTGCCTAGACTCAATGAATTGATTAACCATTCTAGATAAAACATCCACGACAAACAAAAACAGGTAAGGGGATATAGGATCCCCTTGCCTAAGACCTCTAGATGGAAAAATAAGACCCAACCTCTTACCATTGACATTAAGGACATAGGTAACAGAGCAAATACACTCCATAATCCACCTTATCCAAGTTGAATTGAAGCCCATTTTCACCATAACTTGTTTCAAAAAACTCCACTCCACCCGGTCATAAGCTTTGGTCATATCAAGTTTCAAAGCCATCCCATACCTCTTCCCTTTCCTAATCTTTAAATTATCAAGAAGATCACAGGTTGGAAGGCTAAGTTGCTTAGCCTAGGAGGTAGGGAGGTTCTTATCAAAGCTGTTGCTTGTGCTATGCCTATCTATTTGATGCAGTGTATTAAGTTTCCTAAAACCATTTGTGATGACATTAATGTTGTGTTGGCTGATTACTGGTGGGGGCAGAAAGATAATGAACATAGGATCCATTGGGCAAGCTGGATTAAAATGAAAGTAAGTAAAAGTGTTGGTGGTATGGGTTTTAAGGATATGCATTTGTTGAACATTGCTCTGTTGGCAAGGGAGTGCTGGAGATTATTATTCTATCCAAATGCATTATAGGCAAGGGTATTGAAAGGATTATATTTTCCTCACACATCATGTTTGCAGGCTAGGAAAGGGTCGAGAGCATCCTGGATCTGGTCTAGTATCTTGGAAGGGCGGGACTTCTTGAAGCAACATATCCAATGGAAAGTTATAGATGGCAGAAGTATTAATCTTTGGGAAGAACCATGGTTACAGGGTTTAGCAGTGGCTAAACCCGATGGCCTTCCTGATGATTCTCCTATGAAAGTTGCTGACCTAATTGGAGCTCAAGATGGTAAGTGGCATCTGGAGGATATGCGTGATTTATTCACTCCTGAACAGATGAGCATAATTCGGTCTATTCCTCTGTATGGTAAAGGTGTACAAGATAGATATGTTTGGCCACTAGCGGAAAATGGTATTTTCTCAGTTAAAGTTGAATATCAGGTTTTGAAGCAAGCTGATGGCATTTCCACAACTAGGCATGCAGATTCATCTCATTTGGTGGACAAGGCTCTTTGGAAATGGATCTGGCAAGTTCATATTCCACCAAAGATTCAGGTATTTTTGTGGAAAGAAATTCACAATCTTTTGCCTACTAACTCAAATTTGGTTAGAAAAAGAGTTAACATAGATGCATTATGTCCTATTTGCTTATGTGAATCTGAGACACTTGAAAACTTGTTTTTATTATGTCCTTGGGTACAATGTGTTTGGTTTGGGAGTGTATTTGGGTTCACAATCACAAGAGACGGGCTCCTAAAATCAACGCAAATCCCAAAATTAATGGAGAAAATAACGCAAGAGAAAGGCTTTAAAATGAAGAAAGGTAGAGGCAGCAGGGGGTTGGCGCAATAAGAACGAAGGTACAGAAATAAGGTGGAGAGAGGAATAAAAAGAAAAAGAAAAGAGAGAAGTGTGGAATTAAATTCTGGAGATTGCCGCAGATAGAAAAGAAGAGAAGAATGCCTACGATGGTCTCAACGTTTGGAATAGATAGGGAAATTATGATGTTGGGTAACTAAATTTTATTTCTTGGTGTACGGAATCCTAGTTATTGAACTTTGCATGTTGTGAGATTGTGTTCTTTATTTCAATCAATTTATTAGTCAAGTATCAATTATTTTTCTGGGTCATTGTTTGATTGTTAAATTTGACAGCTAGGTGCGCAACTAGTTTGTATTTTTATTCAATCAATCGCTAGATTAAAAAGGTTGATGTTCAAGTCTTTTAGTCAAAAGTAGCAACTAGGATTTTTGTCTACTATGTTAGGGACATGGTTCTAGGAAAAATAATCGTCTAGGCTAAATGTACATCGTATGTATGTTGTTTAGTTCGTCGATTTTCTTGATTCGTAAAGCTATTAATTAATTAAATCTGAGATCGTATCCAGGTTATTAATTAATAAGGGTTAATTCAAATACATGTTTTGGTTGACTAAACATAAGAGAAAATAGGTAAAGAAATTTACCACAACGAATGCTGAACTAATAAATTGGTTATTTTTAGTGTCGATGATCAACGCAAATTCAATAACGAAGGAGACCGGAAACCAAGATTTATTGATTGTTAAAATCTCATTATTTTATTTCTAGTTATTTTTCAATTTCAATTCTCAATTAATTTCTGTTTAATTCCCAAATTTCTGAATTCCTTGGGGGAACGATCCCGACTTTCCACAACTACATTAATTTTTGTTGCAGGAAGTTGGTTTCTTTTTATATTTGGTTACAGGCGACAACATTCACCAAATTTTGGCGTCGTTGTCGTGAAAATTTTGACGCTTTATGTACGTTACGCATTCGAATCAATCCGAGAGTTTGCAGTACAATCCTGAAATTGAAAGCAAAGAAAGGCATTAAGCGAGCGAAAGAGGCGACAAATCTTGAGAGAAAACGACAAAGGAAAGAAACATGGATGAAAATCGTACTTTCGCCTAATGGTTGCTCTAGCGAGGACCGAAATCCTCATTGCATTACTTTTCCAAATTTGGGTGATAACAACACTTTTGAGCTGAAGTCGGGATTGATTCATTTGTTACCCACTTTTCGAGGTACATTGGGAGAAGATCCTTATAAGCACCTGAAGGAGTTTAATGTTGTTTGTATAGGGATGAAGCCTACAAATGTCACTGAAGAGCAGATAAAGCTGAGGGCTTTTCCTTTTTCTTTGAAGGGCGATGCCCAAGATGGTTATATTATTTACTGCTTGGAAGTATTAGAGAATGGGCGAGATGAAGAAGTTATTTTGGAGAAATTTTTCCCACCGCCGTACGCTAATATCAGAAAAGAAATTTGTGGCATTCAACAAAACAACAGAGAGTCATTATATGAATATTGGGAGAGATTTAAGAAGTTGTGTGCAAGTTGCCCTCATCATCAAATCAGCGAGCAACAGTTGATTCAATACTTTTATGAAGGTCTTTCACCGACTGAGAGGAGTATGATAGATGTTGCAAGTGGAGGAGCACTAGTTGATAAAACACCAGCAGCTGCATGGGAATTGATCTCAACTATGGCTTCTAACTCTCAACAATTTGGACCTCGAAATGATTATGGTTCAAGACATGTTAATGAGATGGGAGTTTCGTCATTGGAAAGAAGACTAGATGATTTGACTTCTTTGGTGCGTCAACTTACGGTATCTAGGAAAGAGGAAGTTAAGACTTGTGGAATTTGTTCTATGGTTGGCCATCCTACAGATATGTGTCCTACTTTACAAGAAGGCCATGTTGAAGAAGCTAAGGTAATGGGTGATTATTTGGGACAACCTCAGAGGAAGTATGACCCATTTTCAAACACCTATAATCCAGGTTGGCGAGATCATCCAAATCTCCGTTATGGCAATAATCAGGGACAACAAGTTCTAATTTTCAGCCATATAAGCAACCTTATGTACCTAGACAGCAGCAGCAAATGGGACAAAGTTCTGGTGCAAATAATTCTTTGGAGGATATAGTCAAGACATTAGCCACGAATACTGTGAACTTTCAACAGAACTCCATGAAATTTTAGCAAGATACACAAGCTAACATACAGAATCTTGAGACTCAAATGAGCCAAATGGCGATTGCTATCAATAGGCTAGAGGCATAAAATTCGGGAAAGCTTCCTTCTCAACCTGAGATGAATCCAAAGAAGAGCACATGTGCTATTACACTTTGAAGTGGAAAAGAGTTAAAGGAACCTACCCCAAAGGTTTCTAAGCGAGAGGTGGAAGAAGAATTAGAGAAAGAAGTTCCAAAGCAGTCACAAGAAAAAAATAAGGGTGATTCTTCCATTGTCGTGCCTTAGTTCAGTGTACAACCTCCTTTTCCTAGCAGGTTTGCCAAGCAAAAGAAGGAGGAGCAACAGAAAGAAATTTTGGAAACTTTCCATAAGGTGCAGGTAAATATTCCTTTACTTGATGTTATTAAACAAATTCCTCGTTATTCTAAATTTCTTAAGGAACTTTGTACCTCAAAGAGAAAGTTAAGTGACAATGAAAAGGTGCGACTGGGTGAGAATGTTTCTACTGTGTTCCAAAAGAAGTTACCTCCTAAATGTCCAGATTCAGGTATGTTCACAATCCCTTATAAAATAGGTAATTTGGAAATTGAGAAAGCATTGTTGGATTTAGGTGCTTCGATTAATGTTATGCCTCAATCTATTTAAGAATCTTTGAATATGGGGCCTCTGAAAGAAACTGGTGTCATAATCTAACTTGCTGATCGATCTAATGCCTATCCAAAGGGTGTTCTTGAGGATGTCCTAGCTTAAGTTGATAATATGCTTTTTCCTGCTAACTTTTATGTCTTACAGATGGGCAATGAAGATTCATCCACTTCAGTCCCAATTTTATTGGGAAGACCATTTTTGAAAACTTCCAGAACAAAAATTGATGTCTATGATGGGTCTTTGACTATGGAGTTTGATGGTGATGTGATTAAGTTCAATATTTATGATGCCATGAAATTTCCTAATGATTATCATTCTGTTGTTTCTGTGAGTTTTCTTGATACTTTAGTGCAGGAAACATTCAGTTTAGATGGACCAGATAAGTTATGGAATGCATTGGAAAATAGCTTAGATATTCAGGAAGGAAAAACACTAGCTAATTTTCTTGCAATTCCTGAAGAACTGGATAACACTATCCAGATTTTAGAGCGGAGCCAATTCTTGGAGGAGCAGTGCGTTTTACGGAACTCAATAGAAATAATTGAAGTTGTTGCCATCTCTCGTCAACCACCAAAATTGGAGTTGAAGGTTCTTCCGGTAACTTGAAATATGTGTATTTAGGTGAGCATGAAACTCTTCTGTTATTATTTGAGCACTGACATCTTTGCGGAAGCATAATTATTAAAGATTTTGAAAACTTACAAAGATGCTTTTGGATGGTGTGGCGATTTGAAAGGATTAGCCCATCAATTTGTATGCACGAATTTTATTGGAAGATGGAGCTAAGGAAATAAGACAGCCACAAGGAAGATTGAACCCACCAATGATGGAGGTAGTCAAAAGGAGATTACGAAGCTCTGAATCTTTGGAATAATCTATCAATTTGAGCGATAAATGGGTAAGTCCAATACAAGTGGTTCTAAGAAGGTAGGAGTAATTGTGGTAGAGAACACGTCAAGTGAATTATTACCCACCCGTGTACAAAATGGGTGGAGGTTTGTATTGATTACCGAAAATTAAATTCGCCACTTACAAAGATCATTTCCACTTCCTTTTATTGACGGATGCTTGAAAAACTTGCGGGGAAAACTCATTATTGTTGTTTAGATGGTTACTCAGGTTATCATCAAATTTTTGTTGCACCAGAGGACCAGGAAAAAATGACTTTCACATGTCCTTTTGGCACCTTTGCGTATCGATGAATGCCTTTTGGACTATGTAATTCACCTGTCACATTCTAAATATGTATGGTAAGTATTTTTTCTGATTATGTGGATGACTGTATTGAAGTTTTTATGGATGACTTTACAGTTTATGGTGAGTCTTTTGATACTTTCTTGATTAACCTTGAGAAAATTTTAGAACGTTGCATTGAAAATAATTTGATTCTGAATTATGAAAAATGCCATTTTATGGTTAATCAAGGGATAATCTTAGGCCATGTAGTGTCTTCTAAGGGAATTGAGGTTGATAAGGCTAAGATAGAAATCATTGAATCTCTTCCTTACCCCGTAAGTGTACGGGAAGTGCGTTCTTTTCTTGGACATGTAGGTTTCTATCGACGCTTTATAAAAGATTTTTCGAAGACCACTCAACCTTTATGCAAGTTACTTCAAAAAGATGTGGAGTTCAAGTTTGATGAAGCATATAGGAAAGCATTTGATGAATTAAAGGAGAAGCTAATTTCTACTCCAATAATCCGACCCCCAGATTGGAGTCTTCCATTTGAGATGATGTGTGATGCGAGTGACTATGCGTTAGGTGTTGTTCTGGGGAAAAGGATGAATAGAGCACCGCATGTGATTTACTAAGTTTCGATGATGCTAAACGACGCCCAGAAAAACTATTCAACAACAGAAAAAGAATTATTGGTAGTTGTTTTCGGGTTAGAGAAGTTTGTTCATATTTTTTGGTCACACATGTCATAGTTTATTCAGATCATACTACGTTGAAGTATTTGTTGTCGAAAAAGGAAGCAAAGCCATGTCTTATTCGTTGGATTCTCCTACTGCAAGAATTTGATGTGGAGATACGGGACAACAAGGGAACTGAAAATCTGGTTGCAGATCACCTTAGTCGTATTCGTCTAGACAAAACTTCAGACAGTCTGAAAGATGAATTTTCAGATGAACATCTATTTGCCACACAACAGGTAACACCTTGGTATGCTGACATAGTCAATTTTCTTATTACCAAGTCTTTACCTAATACTTTATCACGAGCTGAAAAAGATAAAATCAAAAGAGAGGCTAAATATTATGCATGGGATGAACCACATCTGTGGAAATATTGTTCTAATCAAATTATTAGGCGATGTGTATCTGATGATGAGATCCCTTCAATATTGAATTTTTTCCATTCTTTTGCATGTGGTGGACACTTTGGTCCTAGAAGGACAGCCCGTAAAGTGCTTGAATGTGGTTTGTTTTGGCCTAAACTGTTTTATGATGCTTATTTATTTTGCAAGTCTTGTGATCGATGTCAAAGAACAGGTGGTTTAGGACCAAAAGACCAAATGCCGCTCACAAATATCCTGGTATGTGAAATTTTTTATGTGTGGGGAATTGATTTTATGGGCCCTTTTCCTTCATCTTTCGGTAAGACATATATTCTCGTTGCTGTGGATTATGTTTCAAAATGGGTTGAAGCTAAGACTACTCATACTGATAATGCTAAAGTTGTTGTTGATTATGTTAAATATCATATTTTTGTCAGGTTTGGAGTGCCTAGAGCAATAATCAATGACCGCGGGACTCATTTTTGTAATCAAATTTTTGAGGCTTTACTGAAGAAATACGGTGTTATGCATCGAACTTCAACAGCATACCATCCCCAAACAAGTGGACAAGCCGAAATCTCTAACAGAGAAATCAAATCAATTTTGGAGAAAGTGGTTAATCCTAATAGGAAGGATTGGAGTTTGCGCTTAGACAACGTGCTATGGGCATACAGGACAGCATATAAAACTCCTATTGGTATGTCGCCATACAGGTTAGTTTTCGGAAAACCTTGTCACTTACCTGTAGAATTGGAACATAAAGCTTATTGGGCTGTCAAACAATGCAATTTGGATTTAACTGAGGTTGGAATAAATCGGAAATTACAATTGCAAGAGTTGGAAGAGATACGTAATGAAGCTTATGAGAGTGCAAAAATCTATAAAGAAAAGACTAAGGCCTTTCATGACAAAACCTTAATCATAAAAGAATTTTCCATAGGTCAAAAGGTCCTTCTTTATCACTCGAAACTAAAGCTTTTTCCTGGTAAATTACGATCTCGTTGGATAGGTCCATTTGTTGTTACTAATGTTTTCTCACATGGTGCAATTGAAATTCAGAGTTTAGACACTTTTAAAGTGTTTAAAGTTAATGGACATCGATTGAAACCATATTATAAGAATTTACTGGTTGAAGCTGTGGACGAAATTGAACTGGCTGAGCCAGTTTACTCTGAGTGAGTTAATGGTTTTTCGTCTAGCTAATATGATGTTAAAGAAGCGCTCTTGAGAGGCACCTCAAGATTTATTTTAATTTAAGTTTTTCTGCATTTTTGTTTTCATTTCATTTTATTTATCGTAGTTTTCTCACACAAAAAAACTGCGTTGGGGGTTGCATGGTTCATTCTCCATTAATGTTACTAACGTTATTCTTGTTTTTGAATGGGATAATTAAAGAGTTACATGGGTCATGGGCCTTTGCTAAAAAGAGGCGTGCGTTTCATTCTAAAAAGCACAGGCAGAAGAGAAGTGCAGATTAGACCGATTGGCGCAGCACCAAGTTCAACTGTCTTTTCCACCAACACCTTGATGCATTGACAGAGAAGCTTCTTAAACCTTTACTTTCTTTATTTTCTTGTGTTTTCTTTTTGCGAGTACATTAAGGACAATGTAGATTAAGTGTGGGGGGAAAAACATTAAATGTTTGTGTGACAGATTAAGTGTTGGGGGAAAAACATTAAATGTTTGTGTGACTATGTGTTTTGAATTTATTGTTTCTTTGTTCATTTTGATTTTTTTTTCTTTTTTCTGTCCTTTAATTTGCATGTGATGTGTGTTTAACCATGAAATTCTATCTTACTAGTTGGAATGAGACTGAATTGCGTGCTTGAAGTCAAATTAGGCCAGTTGAATAGATGGTGAATCATGCTGATTGATTAAAGTAGTTGGGTACATAAGCTTGCTAAAAAAAATGATGCTTGAGTGATTAGATAATGTATGAAAGCATAATGGATTTTCAATTGAACCTATGTGAGGATTTGAGCCTATATGACTCCATTCAAAAGTCATTTCATTCCTTTGTGTGTGTGATACTCCCTTAGGTATTATCTTCAGAACTTGCTCTGAACCGGTTTGAATCTATTAGATGCATGTTAAATAGAAATGATTAAGGCCATTTTTCTTTTAGCCCTTGACTTAAATGATCCACCTTTCTTAGTTACCCTTGCAAACCCCTTTGAGCCTTTACCCATTTTGATTCCAAAAAAAAAAAAAACTCATTCTAAAACAACAAACCCTGTTAGCCTTACCTATTCACAAGTTTAATAAAACATTGAGTTAGCTAATTTTGTGACTTTTGGCTTTATTTTGTTTTCTGAGAAGAGTTCACTAGTACTTCTACTCATATAGCACATTGTATTTAGCTGCTGTTTTGATTATTGTTTCCTTCGCAATAAAAAAAAAAAGAGAAAGAAAAAAAGGAAAAGAAAAAGAAAAGGATCAAGTATAGTAGTAAAAATAAATTTTGAGTAGTTAGTTATTTACATGCAATTCTCATAAATACGTTTTGTTGTCCCTTTGTATATTTAGTGCTTTATGACTGCTTGTGAAGAACCCTTTCAAATCTTTTTGACTCAGCTTAACCTTAGCACCATTACAACCTCAAATAAAGCCCTTTTGATCTATTTTAGCATGTAATCATTATAGAAGAGAATTGGTGTATTTGCAAGCCTATGGTAGTGTGATTTCCTATAGGAAGTTTTTGAGCGAAACACAACCTATAAACACTGGAGTGAAATGAGTGAATCTCGTGAGAAAAATCCATTGTGAGTTTATGCTTATCTTTGAATGATGGTTTCATAAGTTGAGTTTATCTATGTGCACCGATGAAAACAAATCATGATGTGTGTGGTAGCTTGAAATTTGTTTGGCTAAAGTTTGATCGATTGCATGCATTTAGTTTCTTTGAAAACCAATTGATAGAATTTGATGGTCATGTTTAATTTGCTCGAGGGCGAGCAAAAGATTAAGTGTGGGGGAGTTTGTTAGTGTCGTTATTTTCTATCTTTTTGTGTGTTAATTTTCTTTATTCGTGAGGTTTGAAGCTGTACTTAATAGAAATTAATTTTGTTTTATGTCAAGGTGTATTTTGGAGCTAAATAGAAAGAATCGCGACGATTTTGGGACAAAAAGAGCTGAGCTAGATGTTGACCTTAATTAGACATGGTCTTGTGCAATAATCAGAAACTTGAAACGTAGAATAGCCAAGATAAGGTTTAAAATTGATGGAGACCTTCATTTGTCCAATCATAAAACAGAAGAGAGGAGTAAATTAATTCAGCGTGACACAAATGGAAGCACGACATCGCACCATGGTAGCAGGCAATAAAATGAGAAATAAATCAAGCCTGGCATCAGCGCTGGAGGAGTAATTAGCTACAGGCTAGAGAGGTAGCGGTGCAAGGGCATAGCCACAGGAGCAAATTAATTGAAGTACGCAGAAGGAATGCAAGAAAATCATATAAGGAGCAGCTCACGTGATTATACGCTACGGATAGAGACAATTTAATTGAGAAATCAAGGCAGCTACGCACAACAGTTAAACATCACGCACAGTAGACGCTACTCAGGAATCGCACAAGAGAGGAAATTAAATCCCTAGAGGATGTGGTACAATGGGGAAGCGTGAGGCAGAAGGTTTATTTAGCAAATAAGCAACAAATTAATGGAGTTGGAGACAGCTGGAGGCAACAAATCGCTTGGTCTATAAATCAGCTACAAGAGGAAGCACATGACAACTGCAAGAGGAGGCAAGAAATTAAATCAATAGTGGAGAATTTTTAGGCTCTTTAATGGTCTCATAAGTCAGCAATAACAGCATGAAGAATCGTTGGAGGCTCTTGATTGGAGGGCTTTTTAATTGACCCATGGAGGCACAACATGGAAACAAATGAGAAGATCATCGCAAGCAGCAATGTGTGAGACAAGTAGCAGCTGTGAAATAGCAAATTAATGACCAAGGCAAGCAGCACGTGGAGAGGCAGAAAGGGACAAACAACTGGAGATAAAATCATGCACAGTGAAGAACAAAAGAGAAATGACGCAACGTTGATAAAGGAGGCTACAGTAGAGCAATCAACAAAAGACAAATAAATTGACAGGAGTCACGCTATTCGGTAGCACACAAGGAGGGTCCCATGAATTAACTACTAGTGGAATAAATCAACAAAGGGAGTCTCGCGTGAGAAGGCTGGTAGGTGGCGGCTGAGAGTGATGAAGCAACAGTAAATGAAATCAAGGAAGCTGTCCAGATGAAAAACAAATCAACACAAGCTGTGAATTAAATAGGGCAGAGACAAAATAAAGCCAGGAAGGAGGACGCGCGTGAGATGGCGACAGTTGGAGCTCAACAACGAAGGTGACGCATCAATTAAAGAGAGGAAGCAAGCAAACGTTTGGAAGGTGTGAAAACAAATCAAACAAACAGAAGTAAGATGAGGAGTGCGGCGGCAACTCCTAAAATCAACGCAAATCCCAAAATTAATGGAGAAAATAACGCAAGAGAAAGGCTTTAAAATGAAGAGGCAGCAGGGGGTTGGCGCAATAAGAACGAAGGTACAGAAATAAGGTGGAGAGAGGAATAAAAAGAAAAAGAAAAGAGAGCAGTGTGGAATTAAATTATGGAGATTGCCGCAGATAGAAAAGAAGAGAAAAATGCCTACGATAGTCTCAACGTTTGGAATAGATAGGGAAATTATGATGTTGGGTAACTAAATTTTATTTCTTGGTGTACGGGATCCTAGTTATTGAACTTTGCATGTTGTGAGATTGTATTCTTTATTTCAATCAATTTATTAGTCAAGTATCAATTATTTTTCTAGGTCATTGTTTGATTGTTAAATTTGACAGCTAGGTGCGCAACTAGTTTGTATTTTTATTCAATCAATCGCTAGATTAAAAAGGTTGACGTTCAATTCTTTTAATCAAAAGTTGCGACTAGGATTTTTGTCTACTACGTTAGGGACATGGTTCTAGGAAAAATAATAGTCTAGGCTAAATGTACATAGTATGTATGTTGTTTAGTTCGTCGATTTTCTTAATTCGTAAAGCTATTAATTAATGAAATCTGAGATCGTATCCAGGTTATTAATTAATAAGGGTTAATTCAAATACATGTTTTGGTTGACTAAACATAAGAGAAAATAGGTAAAGAATTTTACCACGATGAATGCTGAACTAATAAATTGGTTATTTTTAGTGTCGATGATCAACGAAAATTCAATAACGAAGGAGACCGGAAACCAAGATTTATTGATTGTTAAAATCTCATTATTTTATTTCTAGTTATTTTTCAATTTCAATTCCCAATTAATTTTTATTTAATTCCCAAATTGCAAAACCCCCCTTTCTTATTGCGTAACTACTAACGTCTGAATTCCTCGTGGGAACGATCCCGACTTTCCACTACTACATTAATTTGTGTTGCAGGAAGTTGGTTTCTTTTGCAGGCAACAACATTCATCACTATATAAATGGCTTTTCTTTATTATAAAATACGCATGATTATATTAAACATGTAATAATAATAATAATAATAATAATAATAATAATAATAATATTCAATCATTTCCACGACTTATAAAATAGGATAATATTTAATAACTTAGAATGTCATTTACTATATTTTTCCTAAGTATGTTAATTTCTTATATTTTTAGAAATTAGTGTGTCCTATCATTAAAATTTGCTCTTTGTTTTTATTTTAATATTAATTATTAAATTTTGCTATTTATTTTTTCTCTATCATAGGTATAATACCTTTTATATATCTTTGTGATATATTGTGAAGCTATTGGAGTTTGGTTGTACCTGCATACTTTTTCTACTTAGTGCTTTTGTTCTTTTTCTAGTCCAACTGTGTTGTAATTGGTTTATATTATGTTGCCTAAAAAGTATTTATCTGGAAGTGAAAAAAGGAAGAAAAAAAAGAAAACAAGTAGCACAGTTGATAGAATCTCAAAAAGGAGCAATTAATAAATTTATTAAAAGAGTAGGCTCCTCTAGTGAGAGTCCCGAGGAATTAGATGAAGGTAGTTTTGAACAACATAAAGAAAACATAAGTGATGAGATTCATATTTGTTAGGCCCCGAATTGTTTCTATGATGTTATTAAGCATGATTTGTGGTAATTATGTGATTATGCTTTAATTCGAGTTAATTGAAGATATTAATATGGAATTAAGGTTTAATTATGGTTTAATAAGGAATTAAAGGATAAATATGTGTAAGGGTATTTTGGAGAGTTTACTTAAATGAGATTGGGCTTAGAGTTGTAAGAGGGGTAAGTTGGTCTTTGACCATCCCTAGGTTTTGATAAGACCTAGATATAAAAGGAAAAGAATAGAAGAAGAAAAGAAAAGAAAGAAAAGAAGAGGTTGTGGCCGTCGAGAGGAAGAAGAAGAATTGCTATTTCGATCGATTTAACGGTTTAGAACTTCAATCGGTAAGTTCTGAACTTCTATCATGTTTTCGTTTGGATTAAGCGTTTAGATAGTTGGGATTGAGAGGAATAGATGATTTAGGGTTTTAGATGAAAATTGGGGAAAATCCTTAGATTGATGATTTTAGGATGAATCTGAAGCTTAGAATGAGTTAGAATGGTAGTATAAGTCTTGATCTATGCCTTAAATATGTTGCATTTGAGTTTGGAGCAGTTGGAAGTTGGGTTATCTGAAATCTGGAGTTGGTCGGTTCTTGACTCGGGCGTCGCGACGTCGCGTATGAATGGCCTTGACGTGTGAGGTTAGAACCACGTCATAGCGTGTAAATAATTTTACGTTTATTAAATCGCGATGTGTGCTCTTCTATGTAGACGTCGCGATGAGCGTTTGGAGGCGTCGCGACGTGTGGCTTTTAGTTCGCCGCAAGGGCGTCGTGTGGCTGCGTCTTGGCGCCCATGACGAAAAGTGCGATCCGTTCATCGCGACGAGCAACTGACGTCATGACGAGCCTGTTTTTCGAAAGTGAGATTTTAGTATTTTGAGCATATCTTTTGATAGGGATGCCCTATTGAGATGATTTTGGAGTTGTTGTGATCTAGGAAATAAGGACTATAAGAAGTATAAAAAGGGGAAGTTCGGAATTGGCCTTGAAGGGTTCGGAATTTTAGGAGAGGATCGATTATAGATTTTTAATGCTTTATTTTCGGATTCTAAGCTTTGAGTATTTGTTATGAATATTGATTTGGATGTCAACTTGGTTATTTTAGGAAACCAAGTCGACCCGATTTCGTCGCAAGAAGGAGGACATCAGTAAATTGGATACTCGAGCGATTAGAGGTGGGTAATATATTTATAGTTATTGTGTGATTAGGCAATTTCTTGCCTATGTATGAATATATGTTATATGTTATGCATGATTAAATGTGATGAATTGAATGACTTTGATTATCATATATTTGGAAAGAAGCATGAAAATTGATAGCATTACATAGATTTTGAGCATGTTATGCTAGACTTGATCATGGCATTTTGACTAAATGAAAGAATATCATATGATGAAACGATTATGAGCATGATTATGTGCTTTTGTTTGGCGAGAGTGGAACCATTTCGTTAAATCACGTGCCGCGTAGACAAGAGCCTTCTCCCGCTGCCCGCTTGTGACATATGAGCTCGAATGGACTCATTTAGTTCGAGATGTAAACTTGGTTTCTTCCTTTTGTTTCCATGGAACCCTCGAGCCATTGTGATGTGTATTGCATATGTGAATTGTTCATTGTGGAGGCTTTGTGACATATTTATGACTTGCATTAATTTTAATGAATGAGTACATTAGTGATTGGCGTGTGGATACCTGATTTGTGTATATAGATATAATATATATATACATTCATATGCTAGGATTTGTGCTAATTGCCAATGGCTATAGTTATATTAGCCAACGGTATGTAGCTCGACCCATTACTTTCCTCCTCAGTGCGGATCAAGGCGATCGTTGACTTTGCTTGCATGCATCGAAACTTGGACAAATTAGGAGCTTTGTATTAAGTTCGTATTTTGTTAGCCCTCCGAGCATGTTAACATTGAGCATACTCATGTATTTTTGGATTTAGATTTCATTTTGTGTTTTGCTACAATTGAGGATACTTGTTGACTTTTCTTAATTTGCAATGATATGAAATCCCTATGTTTATAGGGTCTTTAATGTATGGTTGTGTATGTTCTGGCAATGTATGTATGTATTAATTGATCGTTTTTGTGTATAAATGTTGGGATCGGGTCCGCGGTTTAGGAGCTCGGCACGGGCGCTACCCGAGGGGCCGCCTCGGGATTCGGGCATCCGGAGCCCGGGCCTAACATGTTTGGTATCAGAGCGCCTAGGTTTAGGTGTCCTTGGCTTAGAATGCATATAGGATTGCGTGATATATGATTACTTGTTGCATTATTACGCGACATGCATATCATGCATACATGTAGATTGTCATATAGCTAATCTTTAGTGTTTCCCTTTGAAGGAGTATGATGCCACCTCGTAGAAGGACACGAGGAGTTTTGCAAGAATCCGTTGCACCTGACTCTCCTATTAGAGAGGAGAGGACTGATGAGTCCGTAGCCCCCGGAAATGCTGAGGCTTCTATAGGGCTAGGCAGTGAGCCTATGTCGCAGTCTCAGGAATCGCCGATTCCTCCAGGGCAAGTGCCTCAGTTTGATCCGAGGATGTTTCAGGCCTTTACTCAGGCGTTTGTTCAGGCTATGGGTGAGATGCCTGACCTTACCTTGACCCGATTAAGAGGAAGCAGATTCGACAAGTTGAGGAAGTTGAGCGATGGATTTCCTTGGGACGCAGATCTGAAAGAAGTGAGACTTGGTGAGGAAGGCGAGAGAGTCTTTGGATCGATGGATTGTGAGGATGACGAGAGAGTTGTGTATCTTTTAGTCTGCCTTGAGGAGATGCTCTCCATTGGTGGGAGGCTATGCGAGCGATCGAGATGAGGCGATTAGGTTATCTTGGCGAGACTTCTTGGTTGCTTTCAAGAAGAAGTATCTGTCGAGGTATATGTCTGTGAAGCGAGAGGAGTTCCTCGGTTTGACTCGAGAGGAGATGACGATTCTTGAGTATGGCGCCGATTCTGTTGTCGGTATCTTCGAATCGATGTTGGCGAGGCGCCGGATGTCGTCGGTTTGAGTCGGGACCGCATTTGGCCATCGAGAGAAGGTGATTGTGCAGAATTTACATGACTTCAGCGATTGGTTGAAGCGACTTTGAGGTAGAGAATATCGAGAATATCAAAGTGCGATCAACAAGAAGAGGAAGGCGAGAAGGCGATTCAGGGGAGGTAGCACTAGTACTCCTATGTCGGCGGAGTGCTAGGAGTTTCCCTACTCGATCGAGAGAGAGGAGCGATGGTGTGAGCCGACCTGGGCGATCTGGACCTCTCTGCTTCTCCTGACTTCTACGGTGGGCGGCGAGAGGAGGAGATGGGGACAGTCATCAGTTCCTAAGTGTGAAACACTTGTGATCGATTTCATGGTGGAAGTGTTCTGATTGACGGTGCATGCTTATTTGTGGATGAAAAGGCACAGGGCTAGAAAGTGTCCTCGGCCGTCCAGAGAGAGGATCTCGAGATCTGAGCTCTAGGAGGGCGAGACCATGGGTCGAAGGGCGTGATGAGGTGGCGATTACGATCTTGCCAAGAGGCGAGTCTTCCGGAAGGCCGAGAGGCGAGCACCGGCCGGTGTTTGCTATGGCGCCGGAGGATGTAGAGGCTGCGCCAGATGTTGTGGCTGGTATGACTCACTTATTTGCTGATGATGTGATTGTGTTGATTGATCCGAGTTCTACTCACTCGTTTGTGTCGTCGAGTAGACTGTGTGTGATATGGTTCGAGTCAGTTGGATACTCCGTGATGGTGAGTACTACGATTGGTCAACACATTGTGATTAGTCGGTGTTTGGAGGATGTGAGCTTAGTATTGGTGGAGCACTTCTAGTGGTAGATCGATGCCACTGAAGATCTGTGGATTGGATGTGATATTGGGTATGGATACTTTGGAGAGGTACAATGCCCGATTGGATTGTAAGCGAAAGGCATGAGTTTGAATTAGATGATGGCGGCGAGTAATGTTTTACGGGGATAGAAAGGCAAGTCCGCTCAGTTTGTTTGACTTTATTGACCGAGAGAAGATGTTGAGGTCGGGATGTGAGGCATTTTGGCTTATGTGATGGACTCGAGGCGATAGAGGAAGTTGGAAGATATTCCGATGGTCGGGAATTCTCGGATGTCTTTCAGGAATTGCACGGACTACTTGCCACGGGAGATTGAGTTTTCCATTGAGCTTATGTCGGTGCGAGGTCGATTTCGATTCCGCCTTATCGGATGGCTCGTGAATTGAAAGTGTTGAAGGAAGCGATTGGAGGAGTTATTGGAAAAAGGGTATATTCGACCGAGTTCTTCACCTGGGAGCTTGGTTCTTTTGTGAAGAAAAGGATGGATCTTTGAGGATGTGTGTGGACTACAGGAAGTTGAATCAGGTCACGGTGAAGAACAAGTATCCGCTTCCTCGCATTGATGACTTGTTTGATCAATTGCAAGGGCGAGTCTTCTCTAAGATTGATTTGAGATCGGGTTATCATCGAGTTGAGGATTAAGAATTCGGATGTGCGAAGTCTACTTTCAGGACTCGTTATGGGCACTTTGAGTTTTTGGTGATGCCTTTCAGATTGACAAATGCTCCGGCAGCTTTTATGGATTTAATGAATCGGGTGTTCAAGCCATTCTTGGACCAATTTATCATTGTCTTCATTGATGATATATTGGTGTATTCCAAGAGTGATCGGGAGCACGAGGAGCATTTGAGGATTTCTTTGGAGACTTTGAGGAGTAATGAGTTGTATGCCAAATTCGAGAAATGCGAATTTTGGCTAAGAGAAGTTTCCTTTCTTGGGCATGTGATTTCAGAGCAGGGAGTGCATGTGGATCTGAAAAAGATAGAGGCTGTAGTGAATTGGGAGGCCTCGAAGAATGTAGCGGTGAGGAGTTTTACGGGTTTGGCGATTTACTGACAGACGGTTTGTGGAGGATTTTCGATGATATCCGCTCAATGACTAAGTTGTTGAGGAAAAATCAGAAGTTTGTTTGGAGTGATGAGTGTCAGAGGAGTTTCGAGGAGCTTAAGCGCAGATTGACGAGTGCTCCGATTCTGGTTTTGCCTTCTGGAGATGAGGGCTATTCGGTGTACAGTGATGCTTCGAGGAAGGGTCTTGGGTGTGTTTTGATGCGAGGAGATCGGGTAATTGCATATGCTTGGAGATTGAAGCCTTATGAGCTGAATTATCCGACGCCTTGATTGGAGTTAGGCGGTGATATTTGTCTTGAAGATTTGGAGGCATTATTTGTATGGAGTTCGGACTCGGATCTTTCTTGATCATAAGAGTCTGAAGTATTTCTTGAAGTCGAAGGAATTGAATTTGAGGCGTGGAGGTGGTTGGAGCTCTAAAGGATTATGATTTCTTGATTGAGTATCATCCGGGCAAGGCCAATGTTGTGGCGGATGCCTTGAGCGAGAAGTCGTCGATTGCTCATATTCGATCGGTTTATCTTCCTTTATTGGAAGAGATGGCCAAGCTTAAGATAAACAGCGTGGGAAGAGCAGTTGTCTTCCGGCTAATTTGAGTGAGGCCGATTCTCGGGGAAAAGGTTAGGGATTTGCGAGCTCGGGATGCGAGTTGAGTAAAATCGAGATGAGATTTGAAATGGCAAGATTTACGAGATAGAGGTGAGGATGATGTTACGATGGTGTGGGCAGCATTGTGTATTCAGATGTTCGAGCGATTAAGGATGAGATTATGGATGAGGCGCACAATGCACCTTATGCCATGCATCCGTGTAGCACCGGGATGTATCGGGATTCTGAGAGCATTTTTGGTGGAGAGGCATGAAGAGGATGTAGCGAATTTGTGAGTAAGTGTCTAGTGTGCCCGTGAGTCAAGGTGAACACCGGCACCTTCGGGCAAGTTAAGGCCATTGCCTATTCCGGAGTGGAAGTGGCAAAGAGTGACGATGGATTTTCTGATGGGTTTGCCTAAGACCAGTAGGAGGCATGATGCTATTTGGGTGATTGTGGATCGGTTGTGAAGTCGACTCATTTCTGGCGATTAAGCGGACCGATTCTTTGCATGTATTGGCAAAGAAGTATATTGATGAGATAGTGAGATTGCATGGGATTAGGATTCCATTGTGTCTGATAGAGATCCGCGGTTCACTTCGAGATTTTGGGGCAGTTTGCAGGATGCTTTGGGTACCAAATTGCATTTTAATCTGACGTTTCACCCTCGGACGGATGGTCAATCTGAGAGGACCATTCGGACTCTTGAGGATGCTTGAGCTTGTGTGATGGATTTTCGAGGGCATGGGATGAGCATTTGCCATTGGTCGAATTTGCTTATAAAATTCGTACCATTGAGTATTCAGATGGCTCCGTATGAGGCTTTGTATGGCGGAGATGTAGGACTCCGATTTGTTGGGATGAGGAAGGAGATAGGCAATTGATGGGTCGAGTTGATTCGACGACGGTTGAAAAAGTTAATTTGGTTAGCGGCGACTTAAGGCGGCGAGGATAGGATGAAGAGCTATGTTGATGCTCACCGAAAGGAGATGGAGTATGAGGTCGGTGAGAAGGTATTCCTTAAGACGTCTCCTTGGAAAGGAGTCTTGAGGTTGATGAAGAAGGTAAGTTGAGTCGAGGTATGTGGGTCCTTATGAGATCCTTGAGAGGATTGGACCACTCGCCTTCTGAGTTGGCGTTACCTCGGAGTTATTCTTGATTCATGATGTGTTCCATATGTCTATCTTTGAGGAGGTATAGATCGAACCGTCGCATGTCATTGAGTTAGTGAGGTTGGTGAGGATGACTTGAGCTATGAGGAGCTTCTAGTGTAGATTTTGGATTCTAAGGAAAAGGTTCTCAGGAATAAGACGGTTCAGTTAGTCAAAGTTCTGTGGAGGAATCATTCAGTCGAGGAGGCCACTTGGGAGCCATTGGAGGCCATGCGGGAGAAGTATCCGCATCTTTTCGATGATTCAGGTAAATTTCGAGGACGAAATTTCTATTAAGAGGGGGAGAAATGTTAGGCCCCGAATTGTTTCTATGATGTTATTAAGCATGATTTGTGGTAATTATGTGATTATTCTTTAATTCGAGTTAATTGGAGATATTAATATGGAATTAAGGTTTAATTATGGTTTAATAAGGAATTAAAGGATAAATATGTGTAAGGGTATTTTGGAGAGTTTACTTAAATGAGATTGGGCTTAGAGTTGTAAGAGGGGTAAGTTGGTCTTTGACCATCCCTAAGTTTTGATAAGACCTAGATATAAAAGGAAAAGAATAGAAGAAGAGAAAAGAGAAAGAAAGAAAAGAAGAGGTTGTAGCCGTCGAGAGAGGAAGAAGAGAATTGCTATTTCGATCGATTTAACAGATTTAGGGCTTCAATCGAGTAAGTTTACAAACTTCCTATCATGTTTTCGTTTGGATTAAGCGTTGAGATAGTTGGGATTGAAAGGAATAGATGATTTAGGGTTTTAGATGAAAATTGGGAAAATCCTTAGATTGATGATTTTAGGATGAATCTGAAGCTTAGAATGAGTTAGAATGGTAGTATAAGTCTTGATCTATGCCTTAAATATGTTGCATTTGAGTTTGGAGCAGTTGGAAGTTGGGTTATCACGAAATCTGGAGTTGAGTCGGTTCTTGACTCGGGCGTCATGACGTCGTATGAATGACGCCGACATGTGAGGTTAGAACCCGCGTCGCGACGTGTAAATAATTTTACGTTTATTAAATCATGACGTGTGCTCTGTTATGGGCGTCGTGATTAGCGTTTGGAGACGTCGCGACGTGCGGCTTTTAGTTCGCCATGAGGAGACGTCGTGGCTTGCATCTTGCGCATGACGAGTGCGATCCGTTCGTCGCGACGAGCAACCTGACGTTGCGACGAGCCCCTGTTTTTCCAAAAGTGAGATTTTAGTATTTTTGAGCATATCTTTTGATAGGGATGCCCTATTGAGATGATTTTGGAGTTGTTGTGATCTAGGGAATAAGGACTATAAGAAGTATAAAAAGGGGAAGTTCGGAATTAGCCTTGAAGGGTTCGGAATTTTAGGAGAGGATCGATTATAGATTTTTAATGCTTTATTTTGGGATTCTAACCTTTAAGTATTTGCTATGAATATTGATTTGGATGTCAACTCGGTTATTTTAGGAAACTAAGCCGACCCGATTTCGTCGCAAGAAGGAGGACATCAGTAAATTGGATACTCGAGCGATTAGAGGTGGGTAATATATTTATAGTTATTGTGTGATTAGGCAATTTCTTGCCTATGTATGAATATATGTTATATGTTATGCATGATTAAATGTGATGAATTGAATGACTTTGATTATCATATATTTGGAAAGAAGCATGAAAATTGATAACATTACATAGATTTTGAGCATGTTATGCCTAGACTTCGATCATGGCATTTTGACTAAATGAAAGAATATCATATGATGAAACAATTATGAGCATGATTATGTTCTTTTGTTTGGGCGAGAGTGGAACCATTTCGTTCGTTACGTGCACGTAGACAAGAGCCTTCTCCCGGCTGCCCGCTTGTGGCATATGAGCTCCGAATGGACCCATTTCGTTCAGGATGTAAACTTCGGTTTCTTCCTTTTGTTTCCATGGAACCCTCGAGCCATTGTGATGTGTATTGCATATGTGAATTGTTCATTGTGGAGGCTTTGTGACATATTTATGACTTGCATTAATTTTAATGAATGAGTACATTAGTGATTGGCGTGTGGATACCTGATGTGTGTATATAGATATATTATATATATACATTCATATGCTGGGATTTGTGCTAATTGCCAATGGCTATAATTATATTAGCCATCGAAATTGTGTAGCTCGACCCATTACTTTCCCTCCTCAGTGCGGATCAAGGCGATCGTTGACTTTCATGCATGAAACTTCGCACAAATTAGGAGCTTTGTATTAAGTTCGTATTTTGTTGGCCCTCGAGCATGTTAACATTGAGCATACTCATGTATTTTTGGATTTAGATTTCATTTTGTGTTTTGCTACAATTGAGGATACTTGTTGACTTTTCTTAATTTGCAATGATATGAAATCCCTATGTTTATAGGGTCTTTAATGTATGGTTGTGTATGTTCTGGCAATGTATGTATGTATTAATTGATCGTTTTTGTGTATAAATGTTGGGATTGGGTCCGCGGTTTAGGAGCTCGGCACGGGCGCGACCCGAGGGGCCGCCTCGGGATTCGGGCATCCGGAGCCCGGGCCCAACAATATTCATGAGGATATTAGAAATCTGAGTGAGCTTGATCATGTACCAAATGCATCCACTTTGGAAAATTTAAAGGCAGATGAGCAAGTAAGCCCTATATTGGACATTTATGATCCTAGAAATTGGGATAATCTTGATAATAAAGCAAGGGATATTTTAGTTGAAAATGGGCCTATAAGAGAACTAAATCTTATGTTTCCTTTAGATAATACCTCTCGTCATTTTTCATATTCTTATTATTATAGGAATTTGAGTAATGGAGAGATTAGCGATAGAAAATGGTTGATTTATTCTAAACATGTAGATAAAGTATATTGTTTTTGTTGTAAGTTGTTCAAATCTACTAACAAACAAAGTGGATTAACAAATGACGGATTTAGAGATTGGAAGCATCTTGGTGAGAGACTCAAAGAACATGAGAATTGCATTGAGCATATGACTAATATGAGAACCTGGAATGAATTAAGAGTGAGATTGAGCAAAAATCAAACAGTTGATAAAGATTTGCAACAAGAAATTGAAAAGGAGAAAGAACGTTGGAGACAAGTTTTGATAAGAATAGTTTTTGCTGTGAAATATCTTGCTAAATATAATTTAGCGTTTCGAGGATCCAATGAGAAACTTTACCAAGATAGTAATGGTAATTTTTTAGGATTGATTGAGATGATTGTTGGATTTGATGTGATAATGCAAGATAATGTTAGACGTATTCAAAATCATGAAATTCATCATCATTATCTTGGTCACAAAATTCAAAATGAGTGGATTTCTCTGTTGGCCCATAATGTTAGAAGTTCTATCATAAGGATCATTAAAGAGGCGAAATACTTTTCTATTATTCTTGATTGTACCCCAGATTTGAGTCATCAAGAACAAATGAGTTTGTTAGTACATTGCGTGAATATGTCCAATAATAAAATAAAAATAGAGGAGTACTTTTTAGAGTTCTTAAAGGTAGATGACACATCTGGATTGGGACTTTTCAATGAATTATTGAATGCTTTTAATTCTCTTGATCTTAATGTTTATAATGTAAGAGGTCAAGGTTATGACAATGGTTCTAATATGAAGGGAAAACACCAAGGGGTTCAAAAGCGACTACTTGAAATAAATCCAAGAGCATTATATATGCCGTGTGCTTGTCATAATCTTAATCTTACTCTTAGTGATATGACACATTCTTGTGTTAAAGTCGTTTCATTTTTAGAGGTCATATAGCGATATATGCATTATTTTCAAGTTCTCCTAAAAGGTGGAAAGTTTTGCTTGATAATTTTTTAGGCTTAACTATGAAATCATTATCCAACACTCGTTGGGAGAGTCGAATAAAAAGTGCTAAAACTATTAGATTTCAAGCTCCTCAAATAAGATTGGCTTTGATAGAATTATCTAGATCTTGTGATGATGCCAAGTCAAAGAGTGAAGCGGAAAGCTTGGTTAGTGTACTTGAGAGTTTTGAGTTTTTATTTGGTATGATATTTTATTCGCTATTAACATGGTGAGTAAAAAGTTGCAATCTAAATCTATGTGCATTAATGCTACCATAAAGCAATTAGAAGATGTGATGGTATTTTTTGAGAAATATAGAGATGAAGGGTTTAGCTCTAGTATGAATATTGTCAAAAGTCTTGCGCTTGAGATGAATATAGAGCCTACATTTCCAACTAGACGTTGTATTATTAGGAAAAGACAATTTGATGAAATTAACTATAATGGAGAAATACAATCAGCTGAAGATTCTTTCAGAGTTAATTACTTTCTAGTTGTTGTAGATATGACAATTACTTCATTAAAGAATAGATTTGAACAATTAACGACATTTGATAGTATTTTTGGATTTTTATTTGATTCAAGGAAGTTGAGGTTATTGGATGATAAGGAATTAAGAAAATATTGCACTAATTTTACGATGACTTTTACTCATGATAATGTGTCAGATGTGGATTTAGATGATCTTTTTTCTGAATTAAAAGTATTACAAACGACTTTGCCAAATGAGTTAATATCATCTGTTAAAATTTTAGAATTGGTTAAAGCTGCAGATTGTTATCCAAATGTTTCGATTGCTTATCGAATTCTATTGACTATACCTGTGACTGTAGCATCAGCTGAGAGAAGTTTTTTCAAGTTTAAATTATTGAAAACCTATTTGAGGTCATCAATGTCACAAGAAAGGTTGAATGGTTTAACTATATTATGTATTGAGAAGAGTATGCTGGATAATATTGATCTTGATAATATTATTAATGATTTTGCATCTAGAAATGCACGAAGAAATTGTTTTTCATAAATCATGATCCTCTGTATATTTGTTAGTGTAATTTTCTTAATGTTTTGCAATATAATATTATTGTTTGATTGCTGCTATTGCTATTTTGTTGTTACTATTACTATTTTAGTTATTTTTATTGTTAATGATATTTATAAGATATTATTAGTTGATGTTATGATCATTTAATATTTGGTTGAGTATTTAGACTTATGAATTGAGTAATTTATATTTCATACAAACATGTAAACTTAAGTATATTTTCAATTTATTGGGGCCTTTTTTTTTTATTTCGCCCATGGCCTATAAAACGATAGAAACGACCCTGTCTTTATAGAGAGGCACTCAACAGATTGGGGGAGTGGATTTTGATGGGGAACCCGTAGTATAACACCACCTATTCAAATTACTATATGGATATCCGCCGCCTTTGTATGTTTCGTATTTTGTATGACTCAAAAAATCTGATGGTGGACCAAGTAATGGCTGATAAGGAGGCGGCCTTAGCAATTTTCAAATTCCACTTTTGTAGAGCCTAGAATCGGATGAAGCAACAATCAAATAAACAAACGTCGAAAAGAGAATTTGAGATAGGACACTGGGTGTATTTTAAAATTCAATCATACAAACAATAATTAATGCAGCGTCAGAGCAATAATAAACTATCTTCACTGTAATATGGGTTATATCAAACCATAAAGAGAATCGAAAGAATGGTGTACACATCGAAACTACCAACGAAATCATTACTAAACTCCACTTTGCACATATCTCAGCTTAAGGCACAAGTTTCAGATAAGAGTCTTGTATCTCAGACTCTCCCACTAGTACCTCATCACTTCAGCGGGACTTTAGAGGCGATACTAGACTGGAGGATGATGAATTGGTACAATGGTCGGATGACTCACCTCCAAAAGCTACATAGGAATTCCTATTCGAGCTGCAGAAGCGTTCCTAGAGGCAAACCTACAGGACAATGTTTTTTGAAGGAGAAGGCATTGTTACAGAATTATGAATAAGTAATGTGCGGGAAGCAACAACTAAGTAAATAAAGAAAAGATGACATCGCCTAGTGGAGTCTTACATTGTTTCGATTTGTCCTTTTAAGATATATGCATCGTGTCGTTAGGCTTTGCCACATGTAATATGACATACCCTATTCTATATGTGATGAATTTAAGACATTTGGGGATACGAATCAATCATTATTATTGTCTGTTACCTACTTACTCATTCTCTCACTCTCTCACCTCTAACAAACTCTGACACCCACTAACCTATCATTTTGTGCATTCATTTCTGAGTAATTGATATTGAGTTTAAGCTATAAATTTATGGAAACACCCTACAAGTGATTACGAGGAATCTTCAAATAAAAAGTCTTCTAAAGTTATGTATTGGCCAAAAATCAAGAAAACTAAAGAAATGAAAGCACATATAAGAAAGGCATGGGGATTGGTGCTTGTAGTGAATGTTAATTTCGGGATGTAGTGTTGCCTCTATTCATATGATTGTAATCTGTACGGAGTTTGAGGGGAAGAAACACTTGTGGACATGAATAAAGGATTTTATCTCATGAGTTTCGCTAGTGATGATGATTATTGACTATTGTTATCAGGTGGTCCATTGAGTTCGGCTAAACATCTTGGCTCATACTTCAGATTTTGTTTTACCAACAACTTTTCGAGTTTGGGTTTACATGGCAGCAGCCATGTCATGAGAACTCTATGATTCAAAGATTTTCAAGGTAATAGAGAATAGCCTTAGCCGATGATTCATGTGGGTAGGACATGTTAAAAGACCTAACTCACTCTCAAAAATTAGCTTGAGATGAGAGGTTTGCACACTATTATAAATGGTTGAATGCACTCATACTTGTCTGATGTGAGATTCTTGACACACCCCCTCATCCCAAAGCAGGTCTGAACATCTACTGGACACATTGGGCAAAGGGATAGAACCGGACACCGCCTCAAACTATCGAAACAAACAGGCTCTAATATTATGTTGAAAGACTTAACTCATCCTCAAAAGCTAACTTGAGAGGAGAGGTTTGCTCACTATTAAAAATGGTTGAATGCATTCACACTTATCCGATATGGGATTTTTGAATGGACAAACAACCAAGCTTTTAGAGCACGATTTGTTATATTGTGCATAAATCTGGGCCTTTAATGGCCTCTCATTCGAAAAGTGTTTGTTGGATGCTTACTTTGGCAAGTTGAGTACGAGGGAGTATCCTCTCTTTGCTTTGGTCATGGAATAGTGTGCCATGTTGAATTCTATTTTCTTAGAAGAGAGATTCTCAAGAAACGTCTGTGACATATCACTACAAGAAAGGAAGATAACAGTGATGCAAAATTTGTGGCCGAAGTTTTTCCGTTAGTAATTACCGACGAAAAAACGAAATGCGTCGACAAACTTGGTTGGGAAATAAACTATAGCGTCGATATACAATTCGTTGGAAACTTTCGTCGATAAAAGTCGTTGTAATATGTTGTCTTCCAACAGGAGGTATAAGGTTTGTAGCTTAACAAAAATGACGTTGTTTGGTTTAAATCCAAACGATGTCGTTTAGGGTATGTTATAAATGTTTTAATTTAAGCCAAAACGACGTCGTTTGGTTTAAATCCAAACGATGTCATATACGTTAGGTTAGGAACATATGACACCAAAGAAAAACAACGTCATTTCGCTTATATCGAAACGATGTTGTTTATGTTAACTAACAGATGTTTACAACAGGTACAAAATGACGTCGTTTCGGTTAACTTAATCAAAATGATGTCATTTGGTTTTTAACAAAAATGACGTCCTTTTGGTAACTTTTAAAGGACCGAAGGTTAACCCCCCCCCCCCCCCCCCACCCAACCCGCGCGCTTGCTTCTTCTTCCTCTCATCGGTCATGCTTCTTCTTCCTCTCATCCATCGTGCCACCGTCGTCGTCCGTTTGTCTCCATTACCGTCGTCTTCTTCATTTTGTACTGAGTAAGTCGCCGGTTAATCGTCCGTTGAGGTAAGTTGTCAATGCTGGGTTTTTTTTTTCTTTCCTTGTTGTACTGAGATGCTTTTCTGTTGGGTTATCTGCTTATACAATGTTTATTGATGATTCATTTTGAGTGGACTGTGTGTGTTAATGTTGGTGAAGAATGGGAAAGCGCAGGAGTTTTGTTATCATTTAGGGATTAGTTTGTGATGCCTATAAAGTGTTTGATGAAAGTTCCCATGCTTTGTTTCATCATTGTTTTGTTTTAAATGAAAGTTCCATTGTCTTCTTTAACTTGAACAAAACCTCTTGAAATGATTTTTTATTATAACAGTAATGGTATTTAGCATTAGCAAAGTTGTCATAAAACTTGGTACAATTATTAGATTTGTTCTTTGAATCTTTTTCTTCATATAAAGTATGATTTTCTTCATCATCTAGTCTAGCTTTTAATACCTTTCACTAGCCTTTGCACACTCCTTTCAATCATCAAGCATTTCTCTTAGATATTGTCATATTTCATAATGTTGCTACTTTTACTATAGGCATTATAGCCAATAACAACAATATTATTCTTTCCTCTCTTTTTTTTACCAATCTCATACTCCACACAATTTTTTCTTCTTTCCATTAGATATCTTTCGCTCCATAAAGGCTTACTCAATGAAAGTTGCATCAAAATTGAATATTGAAAGACTTACAAAGATGGGACTAATTGATAGACAACAGATGCTAGTGAAGCCTGGTACTATAGAGTATATTAAAAAATAAGTATTATAAAACTAGCTAAACAAGACACTACCATCTTTATGTTTGATTTTGGGTAAAGGATGAAAACTTGTCTTATGGGATCACTCCTAAAAAACATACTGCTGTTATTAAATTACCTTATAATATTATGAACTTAAAAATAGGATAATATTATTAATATACTTTAACAAAAATCATTAATGTAGTTGATTTGGTAAATTATACAAGCCTCATTTCTTATAGTCGGTATATAATAGTATATATGAATAACATATTAATAGCTTGACATAATTTTAACATGTTTTATAAACAAATTAAAATAATAAAATATTTTTAAAGATAAGGAGATCATAAGTGAGACTTATGTTTTAACATTGAATTATGATAAATTCATAAATAAATTATATTCTAAATAAAAATTTCAATATTATTAAAAATGCCAAAATAATCAACCTAATATCAAAATCTTTCATACTACGACAATCATCATGGTGCACTAATTTATTAAATTAAACTAAAATTTTGGTAATAATATACAAAATTAAATTAATTTAGTTAATTTAATATTTATTTTAGAGAACACTTCTTAAATTGGGTAAAACTTTCTTATTTGAATTAGGATTAAGTTACATGTCAAATGATTTAAACATGTTAGTTAAGTTTAATTATTTGTGTAAGCATTTTGGCATGAATAAACATGGCAAGTGAAGAGCGTCAAATATAAAAAATAAAATTATTATTTTAAAAGATTTTATATGCAACAATGACTAGGTGGTATCCATATATATTCAATAAATACAAAACTCAATTTATTTAAACTAGATTATATATTCCTATAAGATATATTAAAATTATATCTATAGCCAATTATGCTATTTACTAAAAATTTTAGAACAACCAAACATATACTGGTTTGATATTCTAAGTGGCAAGTAACTATTTTGAAAAATAATGATATTTGTATTCAATCAATAAAATATTTATTTTAAGAAGTTGCAAAGAATATAAAATACTTAAGAACAATGAATAAAAATGAATTAAATTAGATATCACAACTTTTAGAATCAAACTTCATTTATCCTTGGCTAGAAAAGTAATTAGTTTTTTATGGTTATAAAGAAAGTGTAGCCCAAAATAAATGAGAAGAGAATAGATTTTTTATATAGCCCCTTTACAAAGAAAATTCCTCCCATGTAAGCAAGGTAGAATCCAACCCTTCAACCCATAAAGTAAAGTGATTTCCAAAAGGAAGAAGGTGCCATAATCATAATCATATAATCCTCTTTATCATTAAAATGACATGATTCAATCTTATTATCATCGTAGGCCCTACAAGAAAAAAAGAAGAATGACATTTGGTCTAACATCACCATAGGTCATATTTTATAAAAAGAAGCATGTAATATGTTACATCTTTTGTTAAGACTGATTGTCACAAAATAGCAAAGATACTCTATTATGGAAAGACTTCTAGGATACATCCCTAAACATGAAGTAGAGTACTTTGTCATTTGGTTAAGAAATAGTTCTAACTCGTTCAAAAACCAATGTATGAAATTATCATAAAATTCATCAAATAGTACTTTGGTCAAGTTAGTATGGTATACCAATAATCTCCTAAAGGCTTCCATCACCCTTTGGTTAATAATAAAATTCCTAACTAAAGATATATTCAATTTTGGCTTCACTAACAACCTCTCCTACATTTCTGTAATTAAGAGAATGAAATTCTAAAACATTTATTTTTTAAAAGTCTATAGAGTTGACAATTGTGCACTAAGTAAATAAGGTTTATCTCTATCTATCCAATGGAAATAGTTAAAAAACTAAATGCTTTAAGGGGATTTAATTTGAAGTCCTAACATTATTGATTTATCTTCACTAATTTAGTTGTTTTGTTTTTTTTTGTTTTAGTTTAATTAATGAAGTCTTATTTTTTAGTTTATAAGTTAATTAAGGTTAATAAACGTAATGACATATAGTTTGGAGACCTACATTAAGCTGTGATTATTGGTGAATATAGAAGTGTAGTTTTATTGCGGGAATGACTCTTTTTGAAAAGGGGGATGTCCATTTTATAGGAGAAATACTGCTAAATTTTCAATCGGCTTCTCGTATAGCTCATGACTTTAATTATTATAATATTTTATGGCAATTGTTTTAATATATCCCAGTTTGTATAATGTGAGCATTTTTTAGGAATAGGTTGCAGGATATCAATTGTTTATAGTACTGATATTTGCAAGGAGATTGAAGAGAAGCTTTGACATTCATATCCTTCTAAGTCTGGATTTGAAAAATGATTTCTAACACATATTGAAAAATGACATTTGTATCAGTTTGTATATTTCTCATTCTAGGTCTGCCTCTCATCAACTTCCTTCACATACTTCAACAAGATCCTTTGACCGTTTGGTTGAGGTTAGTGATTTAGTTTGTTACTATGTTTTCTTGAACTTACGTTTATTTGAGTATTTCTGTAGTTTTAATGTGCAAATTATTACACGTATATCTTTTTAAAATTGTATATGTTAAAACAATTTATTAAAATAAGTATTCATATTTTTATGAATACTTATGAAATTTGAGACTAGTACATATTTTGAGATTAGTACATATTTAATATAGGAGTTTTAATATTAATTATCTTCAAACATATATGATTACAAACATATATGTTAGATGTTAAGTTTACAACTGTTTTAAATCTCAACCCATAACTTTTGATCCATAGTAACGAGAACTTGTTATCTTTGTTCACATGTCTTATGCTAGATCTTGTGAAATTTATTGTGAGACAATGATCAAATACTAACTATGGATTCACTGTTTTAAATTAACAGTTGTCCAGAAATGAGTTTTCAGGATAGATTTTGGATGTATAGATGAAAAAATGCTTATGGTTTCATTAATCTTGAATTTGTTGAGGGAGTGGAAGATTTTATTCATTAGGCATGTTCTCAACCTGCATTTATGGATGGGGCAAAGATCATATGTCCATGTAAAAAGTGCAAACACAAATGTTTCCTTACTATTGATGAAGTTAATGGGCATTTGCTAAGAAAAGGATTTGTCCCCAATTATTTTGAGTGGACACGATATGGAGAACTAGGCATTTCTAGCACCTCAAGGGGTAATCAACTAGAATTGCCTGTCAACCTAAATGAGTGTAAAAGGGGGATTAGATTTAGAAAAAATTATGTGGAACAAACAAAAAATCCGTACGTGTGAATGGTTTATGATGGGATCGGTTATACCTTTGAGAAAAATAGGGAAATTAATGAAGAAGAACCTAACCCATAAACAAAATAATTTTTTGACTTACTACGATCAGTTGACCGAGAATTGTGGCCAAATTGTGAGACAATGACCTAATTGTCTTCAATTGCTCGAATATTGAACATAAAGCTTGAAGGACATATTTTGGATTATAGTTTTGATAAAATTTTAGAATGATATAGTGAATCATTGCTTGTGGATCATACAATGGTTGATAGTTTTTACAATATAAAGAAACTTATTAGGGGTTTTGGTTTACCCGTTGAAAAGATTGATTGTTGCAAATTGGGATGTATGTTGTATTGGGGAGATGATAAGGACTTAGAAGAGTGCAAATTTTGTGGCCAATCTAGGTTTAAGCCTAGAAAGGGTTCAATGAAACAAAAATTAGTACCATGGAAACGGATGTATTATTTTTCGCTAACTCCGAGACTTCAAAGACTTTATGCTTTTGATGTTACTGCATCTCATATGAGATGACATGTTGAACACGAACAAGAATATGGAGTAATGAGTCATCCATCAGATGCACTAGCATGGAAACATTTCAATGAAACCCATCTTGATTTTGCAGTTGAATGTCGAAATATTAGGTTGGGATTATCGACGGATGGTTTCCAACCTTTTGGTCATTCTGGGCAGCAATATTTATCATGGCCAATCATAGTAACTCCTTGGATGTGTATGAAAGAGGCATATATGTTCTTGACAGTGATTTTGCCAGGGCCTACAAATTCAAAGCATAAAATTGATGTGTTCTTACAATCATTGATATCTGAATTATAGCATCTATGGGAATATGGTGTACAAACATATGATGTCTCTCTAAAACAAAATTTTGTGTTGAGGGTGGCTTTGATGTGGACCATTAGTGATTTTCCAGCATCTGCCATGTTATCTGGATGGAGCACAACTGAAAAATTGGCTTGTCCTTATTGTGGCAATGATTTTGATGCGTTTTATTTTCCAAACGGGGGCAAAATATGTTGGTTTGACAATCACAGGAAATTTCTTCCTTCAGATCATCCTTTTAGGCACAATAAACAAAAGCTCATTAAGAATAGGGTGGTCAAAACACCTTCTCCTCCTATAAAAGTTGGTGAAACGATTTTGTAAGAGATTGAGGAATTAGGCTTGCTGAAAGTAATAGAAATTGAAGCCGATGAAGTAAATAGAAGCATTAGTCAAAACTTTGGTTGGAGAAAACAAATCATATTTTGGGATTTGCCATATTAGAAAATGAATTTGATATATCATAATCTAGATGTTATGCATATTGAAAAAAATAATTTTGATAACTTGTTCAATACTATTATGAATATTGAAGGAAGGATAAAAGACAATGCAAAATCACGAGCTGATTTGCAACTTTTTTATAGAAGGAATGAATTACGTAAAGATCTTCGCACTAAAAAATATCCAAAAGCATGTTACACTTTGGATAAAAAACAAAAGTAACTTTTATGTGAATGGTTGAAAGTCTGAAGTTTCATGATGGTTATGTTTCGAACTTGGCTAGGTGTGTGGACCTGAGGAAGTACAAACTGTTTATAATGAAAAGTCATGATTGTCATGGTTTATGCAAAGGCTTATTCCAATTGCATTTCAGGAGTTGCTACCAAATAAGGTTTGGGAAGTAATAACAGAATTAAGTATGTTTTTCAAAAGTTTAACATCATCTGAGTTCAAGTTGGCGGACCTAGAGAAACTCGAGAAGGAAATTCCAGTAATTCGATGCAAGTTAGAAGGGATTTTTCCTCCAAGCTTTTTTGACTATATGGAGCATCTACCTGTTCATTTAGCACATAAGACAAAACTAGCCAGACTAGTTCAATATTGATGGATGTATCCATTTGAGAGGTAAGTAAACATTATTGCCAGAACCATATTATTATGTATTTACTACAAAGTTGTAAAAACCATTTTTTCCAATATAGGTATTTGCATCATTTAAAAAAATGTGAAAAACACGACCAAAGTTGAAGGATTGATAAGTAATGCTTAATTAGTGGAGGAAGCTAGTACATTTTGTGGACATTATTTTGAGTCGCATGTTCACACAAGAGAAAGAAAAGTTCCTCGTAATGACGATGGGGGAGGAAGGACTGATGTTGATGGTAACTTGTCCATGTTCACCTATCCTAGACAAACATATGGACATCCAATAAGAAGAATGTTAACAGAGGAAGAAATTGAGGCTGCATATGGTTACATTTTATTGAACTGTCTGGAGGTTCTGAAGTGAATCACACGTTAGTATAATGCTTATAATACGATAACGAATACACGAGAAGGGGGGGGTTGAATTGTGTATTCCCCTTTTGAAAAACTCTTTCAAAACTGTTTTGTTAAAAAAATTCTTTTATAGAAACTTTAGTAAACTTAAATTAATCAAAACTTTGAAAACTTGTTTCGAAATTTAAGTAATAACAAAACTTTGAACTTAAAGAGAGATAGAGTAGAGTAGAAGTTGGCACAACGATTTTATACTGGTTCACCCCAAACTGTGGGTTACGTCCAGTCCTCAGAAGTCTTTCTGAGATTTCACTATCTCTTCAACGTTTACAAGTATTCTTTCCGAGCCTCTTCAGGTCTCTACACTCAGTATTCTTTCACTCTTAGCCTCTGCAGGCTATTTGTACTACTTTCTTACAAAAGTATTTGAACTTTATTACAGTAATACTAGCTCTCAGCTAATTTGCACAATTGTCTCACAAACAAGCCTTTTGTTTGCGTACGTAAATCAATTAACTCAACTTTTTGCTAACTTTGCAATCTTCGACTTCGACTTATATTTATAGCCTTCATTTGCAACTGCTTCTTGATTCTTGCTTCTTGAATCTTGTTTCTTGAATCTTGAAAGAAACGGTTAATCAATTGAGTTCTGTAACTAACTCGAACTGACTCTTGCGTCTTCTTTTGAATTCTGTGTCTGCTTTTCTCCGTCTGGATTTCTGCGTCTGTATTTTTGCATCTGTGTTTCTGTGTCTGTGTTTCTATGTCTGTTTTTCATTTTGCGTCTGCGTCTGTGTCTGCGTCTGCTTTTCTTTTTGCGTCTACGTCTGCGTATGCGTCTGCGTCTACGTCTGCTTTTTAATCTGCGTCTGTGTCTGCTTTTCTTCTTCTGCATCTGTGTTTTATTCTACGTCTTTCTGTTTTCTTTTTTACGTTTGCTTTTACTACTTCTTTGTTATTCATCAAAATCATATATATGTAAAGTCATTTTGACTCAACAATCTCCCCCTTTTTTATGATAACAAATTATATACATAAAAAGAAAACAAAATACAATGTTTTAAAAGAAAAAAATCTTATCTTAAAAAATCTTTCTCTTCCTTCTTTCTTTTTCTTCGACTCCTTCAATCACACCCTTTGAGATTCTTTGATTGTTGTCTTCCATTTTCTTCTGCTGCCTTTCATTCTCTTCTCCCCCTATTTGTTATAATAAAAAATGATCAATGACGATGACTCTTCATCAGTTCTGTCATCATCTTCTTCATTTCATTCATCATCTCCTTTATCTCGTTTACTTCTCCACGTAAGTGGCTGATTTCAGCTTAAGAGTGAAACGGTGAGGAGGGTTGATCATTATCTGCTGAGGGTGCAGTGAACGCAATTGTTGTAGCATATGCGTCCGAGGATGGAATGCAGTGGTCAACAATCTCAAAAATTGGTGGATGAAGGGATAGATTAGGCTCCGGAAGGTCTAAATCATAAGGAGCAGGTAGCATGAGCAACTGTCTTCCTTGTAGGGGTATGGCTTCAGCTTCAATAGACAATGTATTAGATAGAGGGCTAATACGCATGACCGTCTGTACAAGGGATTCAATAAAATTCCCTGTTATCAGTCTTCTCCCTACTGGACAGTATTCATTCTTATCCGTAAAACTACAACTAGCTCCGTCTGTATTCTCTTTTGAAGCGCATGCTGCATCAATTCGACGCACTTCTTCTTCAATTTGATCTGCGGACAGATCATCACTAATTCCTTCAGGATATAGCTTCATCTTCCCCTTATTCAAATCCAAAGGATATCTGGGCTGAATATCCGGTACAACCTTTATCACCATCTTCTCTGTGATTGGATAAATAGTACATGGTTTGCTGGACATTTTTGTAGGGTATGGCTTTGTAGCAGCATCCCTCAAGAGATCATAGAAATTCTTTTCATCTTCATTTAGTAAATTTCATGTCTCACTATTTATCAAAATAGGTTGTAGAATAGCCTTTACCTTCCTCCTTGGTTGGTCGCAAATGCCAATTGCAGTCCTCCTCTTGGTCACAACTTCAACCAGTCTGATTTCCAACTTATCTTTTCTAAAAAATTCGGAGTAGTTGTATATAACCCGACCAGGTTCATCAGATTTTTCTTGTGGTACCTGTACTAAGCTTAATTCTGCTGTTGCCTTTTGTTGATCAGTGAAGGGAATAGATTGAACTAAGCTAAGCTCCGCTGGTTCCTCCTGTTGGATAACAATGGGACTTTCTTGAACTCCGCTATGCTCAATTTCCTTTTCCTTTTGAGCAGCATTGAAAGTATCTTTCTTTTGACTAACTTCTTCAGCAGTTGGCACATTCTTCTTTTGACTAATTGCTTTAGTCTTTCCTTCTGCTTCAGTCAGTCTCGGAGTTTTCTGAACTTGAGATTTTTGCTTCTCAGACTCCGACTTTCTCTTCTTCTCAGTCTCCTTAGCTTGTTTGGCTGAGTCTTCTTGTAAAATTGAGACTAGAGATCTTGTTGCCTTTGGTACGCGAGATCCAGAACCTTCTGCCTGACTCTGCTCTCTGGTTCTCTTTTCTTCCTGTTGTCGCAGAGTATGAATCCTAGGTGATCTCCTCGCCTTTTTGGAAATTTCACCCAAAAGATTCTGTCCTTTTCTTTTCAGCGCACCTTCATCTGTCCTTCGAACTAGGCTCACTTCTCTTTGAGGACTCGCCTGTTTTATCGACAGTCTTTCGGATAATTTTCTTCTTTCATTTATCGACAATCTCATACTTACTTGAGATTTAGAACTTGTAGCGGGAGACTTCTTCAATGAACGCTCCCCCTCAGTTCTAGCTTTCATTGTAGACTCTGCTTCTTCTTTTATCATCACCTTCAAGCCCATTCTTCTTATCGTATCTGAGTTAATAGTACTCTTGAAAGATACCATCCTTCTGATTCCTCTGTGAAGAAGGACTCCGGATTCCCTAAAAATCCTCGTGAGTAGCATGCCGTAAGGATAACTGTTGGTATCCTTCATTCCCTTAACCATATAATGAAAAATTAAAAATGGTAGGTCTATTAGTTGGCGATTTAGTAAATAGAACAGACATTGCTCATCCAAGGTAGTCACTAGATGCCTTGACCCTGTTCTAGGTAAGATGCAATTGAACATAATCGCATAAAGAACCCTGACTTTTGGGACTAGACTCGAAGTCTTCCTCTCTGAGGGGTCATTGACTCCATATAGCTGTTTACAAACATCTTCTTCCTTCATACTAACCTTGGACATCCATCTGGCTTTGGTTGATAGGGTTTCTCCAACCGATGAACATTCAGTCACCTTCTCCACTAATTCCTTTATCACAATAATAGTTATTACATCTACTGTGGAGACAATGGTGTTATCTACCATTTGCGCATTCTTCCAAAAGTCATATACCTCATCAGTATACACCGGTTCTCACACCTGGAAAAATTTCCTCCACTCAGCTTCTACAATCTCTAGTTCAACATCCATAGCATCTTTCCTCAGAGATTCGAAGTCCACATGTCTTCCATACATCATAGCTGGCTCCATTGATTTTGATTAGAACTGACTCTATTCTTCGAAGGTAAAGTTGATTGCAAGAGTTTTGGAGAGAGATGAATCGTCTGTGTTTGAGAGTAACTGTAATGATTTTAATTTCAAATTACTCGTAGGGGTCTTTATCCGATGTGTTCTAGAATCATTGGGATCCTCAAGACTATGAGATTTTCCCTCAACAACTTCCTTGTGAGAGAAGTTACCAGCTATAAACCACTGTTTCTGACGCCGTTAACTTTGACGATCTCTTAGCTTGACTGATCATTTAGCATAACCATGTTAAGGTTCCATCTGATTTCCTTGAACCGTTCTTCACTCAATGGTTTAGTGAAGATGTTTACCCATTGATACTCTGTTTCAATGAACTGTAGTCGCACCACCTTTCTCTAAACGTAGTCTCTCAGGAAATGATGTCTGACTTCGATATGCTTTACTCTCGAATGCTGTATTAGGTTCTTTGATAAATTAATGGCACTAGTGTTGTCACAGTGAATTGGGAATATCCTCAACTTTATTCTGACTTATTCTACCTGATTCGTCTAACTTATTCTTAAAAACCCATCTGGTTCCTATAATGGATTTCTTCGAAGGTTTTGGAACTAAGGACCAAAAATTATTCCTAGTTAACTGATTTAGCTCCTCTTGCATGGCTAAAACCCAAGCTTCGTCCTGAAGAGCTTCCTCAATCTTCTTAGGCTCTATTTCAGAGATGAAAGCCACATTAGCTTCTCTTCTGAATTTGGACCTTGTCCTAACTCCTTCTGAGGTCTCTCCGATAATTAGCTCTTCTGGATGAGAACTCCTATATTTCCAATCTCTTCTTAATCTTATAGTTTCTAGAATATCCTCAACCTTATCTACTTGAGTTCCTGATGATGGAGTTTCTGTTGTTTCATCTAAGTTCTTTGAAGGACCTTCACTCTCCATGTCATCTTCCTTATGGGGTTGGGAACGATGATCAAATTTGACATGGATGGTTTCCTTAACTATCTTTAAGATAGGGTTATATACCCGAAAGGCCTTAGATGATGATGAGTAACCTAGAAAAATTCCTGAATAGGTCTTTGAATCGAACTTATTCAACAATTCCTTTGTATTCAGAATAGAGCACTTGCAACCGAATGGATGAAAATAAGAGATGTTTGGTCTCCTTCTATTCCATAACTCATAGGGAGTCTTTTTCAACCGTGATCGCAACAGTATTTTGTTCTGAATATAACACGCTGTATTCACAACTTCTACCCAGAAGTACTTAGGAAGATTCATCTCACACAGCATAGTCCTTGCCATCTCTTGAATCGTCCTGTTCTTCCTTTCAACAACTCCATTCTGTTGAGGAGTCCTAGGAGCAGAGAAATTATAGGAAATTCCATTTTCCTCACAGAATAATCTAAACTTCTCATTCTCAAATTCTCCACCATGATCACTCCTAATACTAGCTATAGGTACTCCTTTTTCAATTTGTAACTTTCTGGAAAGGGTCCTAAAACACTTAAAGGTTCATCTTTGTGTGACAAAAATAATATCCAACAAAATCTAGTAAATTCATCAACAATAACAAGTCCATATTTCTTTTCGCCAAGACTTATTGTCCTTATTGGACCAAATAAATCCATATGTAACAACTCTAAAGGTCTAGAAGATGTTACAACATTTTTAGAAGAAAATGATGTTTTAACTTGTTTTCCTTTCAAACAATTTTCACAGAAAAATTCTTTGTCAAAACTCATTTTTGGTAAACCTCTTGCCAAATCAAAATTTTCCAACTTTGAAATGTGTTTAAAAGAGACATGACCTAGCTTTTTATGTCAGATTAGTCTTTCTTCTTCAGAAGATAGAAAACATGAAACATTTTGGTCTTGAAAATCTTCTAAGTCAATTTTATAAAGATTATTTCTTCTCTTGGCAGAAAAGAATATAGACCCATCTTTGTTTATGACTTCACAAAGATTTTGATTGAACGTTACTAAGAAACTAGAATCACACAATTGACTTACACTAATCAAATTGTGCTTCAGACCATCAACAAGCAGTACATTATCTATGCATGCAAAGGAATCTTCACCTATCTTACCGATTCCAATTATCTTACCCTGCTGGTTGTCTCCGAAAGTCACCGATCCTCCCTTCTTATACTGAAGATCTAGGAACATAGACCTTCTTCCCGTCATATGTCGCGAGCAGCCACTGTCTAAATACCAATGGTGCTTGTCGCATCTTCCAAGGAAGGATATCTGCAGGAGAAACTATTTTACTCTTTGGTACCCATATTTTCTTGGGTCCTTTCTGGTTAGTAATATGCATATAATGAGTTCTTTGATGCCTTTTACTAAACTGTTGATGAAAATGTGTTTGGTAATACCCTTTATTTTGAGAAAAAGACTTTTTATCATAATGAGACTTATTACCCGTAAACCCTAATCCGGTTTTTTCACTCAGATGTCTACATTTTCCTAGCATCTCATTCATTTTCTTTGTACTCTCAGTGAAGGTAGCTAAATCAGATGAAAGACTTTTAATTCTAAGCTTCAACTGATTGATCTCATCATATTTATCTATGACTTTCTTTTTCTCTTCTAATTGTTTCTTTAAGCAGATATTTTGTCTCTCTATTTCTTCTATATGTTTAAGATTTTCTACATACTTCTTCTTTAACAGTTTGTACTGTTTCATAATAGCATGAGAATCCTTTAATAGTTCTGAATAAGCTTAATGCAAGTTATCGTATATAGAAGTTACCTCCTCAACACTTTCTTCCTTGGCTACTAGGCAGATATTAGCATGTTCAGATGTCTCAGAATTTGTATCTGACTCTGATGAATCTAGATCTTCCCAAGTTGCCATCATGCTTTTCTTGCCTTCTCTACTCTTCTTTGGTTTCTTCTTTAGAGTAGGACATTCGGACTTGTAATGTCCAGGTTGATTACACTCATAGCATATGATAGATGTCTTTTCTGCTTTACCATCATCTTTGCTATTCTTCTTGAAGAATTGACTTCCTTTGGACTTCTTCTTCCACATCCGTCTTATCTTCCGGGAAATGAACGATAATTCGTCATCTTCATCACTTGACTCTTGTTCTAATTCACTTGAGTCATCATTCTTTGATTCTTCAAATTTTAGTGCTTTCGATGACTTTCTCCTTCTTTGAGTCTTGTGATTCTTTTTTCCTACCTTCAGTGGCATTGACTTGTCCCTTTTGGGCTTGTCTTCAGCATCGAGCTCTACTTCATGAATCTTCAGGGATCCAAGCAACTCGTCAAGCTTTAGCACGCTCAAGTCCTTAGCTTCCTTCACTGCTGTAACTTTTGGTCTCCACCTCTTCGAAAGACTTCTTAAGATCTTTCTTACGTGATCTTGGTTATTGTATGTTCTTCCAAGGGCTTTCAATCCATTAACAATTGTTTGAAATCTTCCAAACATTTGATCAATAGATTCTTCTTCTTTCATCTTGAAAAGCTCGTACTGGTGCATAAGAATGCTTATCTTGGATTCTTTGACCTGGTTTGTTCCTTCATGAGCGATGGACAATGTGTCCCACATTTCCTTTGCAGTGTCACATCCATGAACTTTGTCATACTCACTCCTACTTAGGGCACACGTCAAGAAGAATTTCGCCTTAGAGTTCAACTGAATTCTCTCCTTTTGGTCAGCAGTCCATCTGGTCCGTGGAATAAGATTTTCATCTTCGTCTACTGGTGTATATGGTTCATTCTCTATCACATCCCAAAGGTCGACATGAGTAGATTCTATCAACAACCGCATTCTATCTTTCCAGTAATGATAGTCTTCTCCGTTGAAAGCTGGAGGTCTAGTGACTGAGGCACCTTCTGCAATGTATATATGTGATTTTGCCATTTTCTTTAATCCACACTTTACTACAGTGATTCTTGGATACCGAACTCTGATACCAATTGAAGTGAATCACATGTTGGTACAATGCTTATAATACGATAACGAATACACGAGAAGGGGGGTTGAATTGTGTATTCCCCTTTTGAAAAACTCTTTCAAAACTGTTTTGTTAAAAAAAAAATCTTTTACAGAAACTTCAGTAAACTTGAATTAATCAAAACTTTGAAAAATTGTTTCAGAATTTAAGTAATAACAAAACTTTGAACTTAAAGATAGATAGAGTATAGTAGAAGTTGACACAGTGATTTTATACTAGTTCACCCCAAACCGTGGGCTACGTCCAGTCCTCAGAAGTCTTTCTGAGATTTCACTATCTCTTCAACGTTTACAAGTATTCTTTCCGAGCCTCTTCAGGTCTCTACACTCAGTATTCTTTCACTCTTAGCCTCTGCAGTCTATCTGTACTACTTTCTTACAAAAGTATTTGAACTTTGTTACAGTAATACTAGCTCTCAGCTAATTTGCACAATTGTCTCACAGACAAACCTTTTGTTCGCATACGTAAATCAATTAACTCAACTTTTTGCTAACTTTGCAATCTTCAACTTCGACTTATATTTATAGCCTTCGTCTACAAATGCTTCTTGATTCTTGCTTCTTGAATCTTGTTTCTTGAATCTTGAAAGAAACGGTTAATCAGTTGAGTTCTGTAACTAACTCGAACTGACTCTTGCGTCTTCTTTTAAATTCTGCGTCTGCTTTTCTCCGTCTGGATTTCTGCATCTGCTTTTCTGTGTCTCTATTTTTGCGTCTATGTTTTTGTGTCTGTTTTTTACGTCTGCTTTTCATTTTGCGTCTACGTCTGCGCATGCGTCTTCTTTGTGATCTGCATTTGCGTCTGCTTTTTGATCTGCGTTTGCGTCTGCTTTTCTTTTTACGTCTGCGTCTGCGTCTACTTTTCTTCGTTTGCATTTTAACTTCGTCTGCGCCTGTGTTTTATTCTCCGTCTTTCTGTTTTCTTTTTTACGTCTGCTTTTACTACTTCTTTGTTATTCATAAAAGTCATATATATGTAAAGTCATTTTGACTCAACAGGTTCAACCTTTCGTGCAGTAAGTTGAACATTGTGGTTTCTTCCTTTATATTTGTGTTTTTCATTACTGAAAAACATAATAATGTATTTAGATTGTACGAGGCATTGTTACGTGACATAATGTTGGATAGCACACAGGATGATATAAATAAAGAAGTTGGAAAACACTTTCCTCGATGGTTCGAGAGATATATAAGTTCTTACTTACAACTATTCTAATAGTTCAATACCATATTTAACTATTCCCATGACATTATACATTAATGGTATGATAATTTCTTTTATATAGGTTGTAGAAAATCTAATAGAGAACAAGTTCATTAGTGATCTTTCAAAGGGATCTCTGCGAACTGTTAACTTGTATCCAATGTTTTTTGTGAATGGATACAAATACTATATAGATTATCATGGGCATAACATGGCAACAATAAACAGTGGAGTTGTCATACTGGGAGAATTGATGGATTACTATGGTAAAATAATTGAAATACTTGAAGTTGAGTACCTTGCTTTACTTATTAAGTAATGTGTGATATTTAAATGTGACTGGTATGACCCGACATCAAATTTTGGAACCAAAGTGCATAGTCGATACAATCTAGTTGAAGTCAACATAAGGAGAGATTGAGACAGTTTGAACCTTTTGTTTTGGAAATGTAAGTAAAAAAGGAGACCAGAGAGTTGGCACTGAAGCGTTTCAGGAAGATGTCAAATTTATAAATGAAATAGTGCCATATGACGATAATGAACCTTTAAACGATCCATCGAATGAATTTGTTGATATTTCATCTAGAGAGGATGACGAGCGTCAGAGATTTGAAGAGGAGTCTGAGTTTGATTCTTATTCATCCGAAGACGAAGATGATTGTATTTTACAATTAAGTTATGATAGTGATTAAATTATGTTTGTAATTGAATTTTTTAATGAGTGTGATAAATTATTTCATTTTCACTATATTATGTAAAGAATTTCATTTTATTCAAGGAATGTCGACATTGAGATTGGTTTTGGATGGTTGTCATTCCTTCAGTTGGGAGGAATATGGCAAAATTGTTCCAATCGAAGGAATAAAGTATGCAGGAAAAATTGCTACTTCATACACTAAGGATTGTTTGCCTTCTATGGTCGATCTTCTACTTTAAGGTGTTTAGTATGATCTGGATAATGCCTCTTTGCTTATTATGTCCATCTCATTTCCTTTGATGAAATGATTATCTATATTCACATTTAATGGTCTATAATACATGTTTTAAGTTTCCTTAAATCTTGAAGATGACATGTATGCCGATAGAGGCGAGAGTGATGCCACTACAGTATGCATAGGATTAGGAAGATTGGTTCTTAAGAAAAATTTGTCAATTCCAAAAACCTTGTCTGGACATTCACGTATGCATTAATATCCATTATTGGCTCATTAAACCATTTTCTAATATGACATTATGAAACTTATATATTGATTGTGTTTTAGGTAAATCAGTTCCTACTAGTAGTTTATTTGGAGAGTTAGTCTTTTATACTAAGACCGGCGTTGCATTAAGCGTATCCTTAATAAGTTTAGCTATAACATAAACACTGTTGCAAGAAGGTGTTCAAAAGCGTACACCTGAGGGAAGAAGTATCACTGTTTCAATTGGTGCGTTTGAAAAGGCCAGGACACTTCTTGGGAATCCAGACATCGGGGACTCATTTACCTTTACCAAATCCCATGTCATATGGAATCAAAAAAATAATTATATCATTTTAATTTATCGTTGCAATATAGTAAATAAGCAACTGAACATTGATATATTGTTGTACACGTAAGAATTTGTCCTATACTTTATTAAATGAGGGTTGTTATTGTTTTTGTTCTACAATTGTTAACTGTCATTGTCATCATTTGTACTTGGATATGACATTGAACAAATCGCCTTATTTCCATTTCCATATATTGTATCAAATATTGAATTCAAATTATTATATAAGTAGAAAATTCGATAAACAATGATTTTCAGGTTCGTCATATGGGACCAAAGAGACTACTTAAGGTTATGTGGCCTAGGTTTAAAGGCTTGATTGGCGGCACTTACTATGTAGGTGAATTGTCACATTCTACATCTCCCAGTAGCTCACCTCCTCCCCCTCCCGAACCTATAGCTGCAGATGAGGCATCACCTACTGCAAGACATACTACACCATCCGTATCCCCATCCCCAACTCATATATCGTCCAAGACTACTTTATCAGAAGGCGGAGATGTCCACAAGTCTGGAGATTAGAGACTAGACAGAAGAAAGTACATAGTAATTGATGGCCCTCTGTAAGTGAAATCACATTAATGACTACTTCTTTATAATTAAGTTATAGATTTATCAGTTTTGACATTTTATCAAATTACTTCTTATATTAGGTTGCTTCCGTATGGATCGTGTTCTAGAAATATGACTTCCAAATTTAAAGAACGGATTGATCCTGAGGGTAATGTCTAGAAGAATATCTCTCTGACAATAAAGGAATTTTACTTTCATGAGTTTTAGGTACAATAAACAATTACTTTGTTTTGTATTGCTTTATATACACTAATTACATAAATATTATGGCATGGTATTACTTTAAATGTTTTCCTTCTTATTTCAGAAAGAATTTTTATGGGATTCTAGTTTGGACGCCAGTATATATAGACTATGGGAGAGCAAAGCTCGTACACATTACCACGACTTCATTGGTGTGATACAAAAGCCTGGTGTACGATTTCGTTTTATTTCGGAGCAAATATGGAGTCGATGGCAGGAGTATTGGAGAAGCCCTGCGGCAATGACAATCTCAGGGCATAACTCCACCAACAGACGTGGAGGCCCAGAAGGAGAGAGTCTTCTCGTATATACAGAAGGATCAATAGCCAACCATGAGCATGCATAGAGACTTGTAAGTATCTAAACCTCACACTTATTTTTTACATGTTTATCTTTATTGTATTATAGATAATGGTAATGGTATAAATGCCTGGTGCCATATATGATTGTGTTGAGTTTTTTTATTTGTTCAACAGGGGGACATATCATAAAATTAGGAAAAATTCTGCCGAAATTTTTATTAAATATAATTCACATCTAAACTTTTAGGTTAAATATGCAGGAAAAGTCTTTGGGTCTTCCTCCTACACCGACTTAGCTGTTTTTGCATACTCATACCAAGAAGTATGACGGTGTGGCACTCGTCAACAGTCGATGTAGAGAACGTAATGTATGTGAACTTAATGCCTTATTATTATATCTTTTATAATCATTTAGTTTTACAATTATGAATAAGCTCTTACTAACGTAAACATTGGTTTTTAATAGGATCAAATATAACAAACCATTCAACGCCAGTCTCAGGAGGAACAATCTGTTGATAAGACTCAGACGTATTTTGATGTTGTTAGTGGTAGGGACCATCTTGGATGGATATTCAGGCGAGGTTAATTTGTGAATACTTGTTATTTGCAATCTTCTATGTCTAGTACAGAAACGTCTACCAGACAACCACAATCGTCGGAAGTCACCAAGCTTCAGGCCATATTGGATATGGTGATGGAGAAGATGACTCACATGCAAGAGAAGATGTTGGAACCCGATTTTGAAACCGGAGCCTAACCGGAAAATAGAATCACAAATCGAAAAACAAACGGAATCGGAGATATTTACAAAAAACGTTCAAAAAGCGTGATCACAAAGCGTGGGCAGAACATGTTCTCACAAAGCGAAGAACAAAGTGTCAGAAAACGAAAGAACGGATCTCAAAGCTGAAAGTGGGGCCAAATGTTGGGCCTCAATTTTAGAACCGGACCCTAACCGGAAAAACAGAAAACGGAAAGCAAAACCAAAGAATGGATCCTAAACAACAGTGGGCTAAACACAAACGCAAAATAAATCGAATCAAAATGTGTGCAAAACATAAATCGGATCGGAAGTCATAAAGCGAAAACAAAATCAAATAGCGAAATCGAAGGAACGGATTCAACGAAAACAAATCACTTAAGAACAAAAACTTAACTCCGACATCCAAAAACAAATATTTTAGAAAAACATCGCGTTAGAAACCATAAAGACACTTGATCGAAACTAATTCGAATCCGGTGTAAATTTTTTTTCTTTTTTCATTTTATTCAACTTTATTCAATCTCATACAAAGCAAATCAATTTCCCATTTGGAAATTCATCCTTAATCAAATCTCAATTCATAAAAATTCTTCTTATACGATCATATCCCATCATTTTAAACTCTTACTTTTCATTTGCTATAAAAAAATCACACATGTCAATATACTCACAATTCATACACAATAGGCACTTCAATATTTCCAGCTCAATCAACACAATTCATCGGACCTCCTGTCTGGAATCCCAACACAAACAAACACATTTATCCATATCCAAGTCACATTCATATCTCAATTCAATACACAAATTCCAAAATCCATCACAAACGTCTAAAATCTTATTCTTACAAACAATGAACTTAACCCTACAACATAAATACAAATGAACGGAGGTCTTGACTCGCTTTCAACCGATCTCGTTCTCGATACCTGGAGATGGAGATGAAAGGGGATGAGCTTTACAGCTCGTGGATAACATGTTTATAACAGAAAAAAAAAATCATTTTTCAAAACTTTTGCCATTTTATGGAGGTTTCACAGTAGAAATTTGGCAAATTGCTTATTTATCAAACTTTTCAACTTTTCAAATCATTCATAACCAATTTCAAAAATTTCAAGATTGAAAAAACCTCAAGTGTTTATTTCTCTAGAATCTCAAAATTTTCACAATTCATGAACAATACTAAAACATGAATGCAGCACATTATAACACACATAAGCATATAACACATCAAAAATTTGGTTTGGGTCGGTCCAGAAATAGAACGTACTGCATATTACCACATAGCGGTCCTGTGCAGCCATGAACAAAACGTACTACACCTTCCCGCATAGCGGTCCGGTGTAGCCGTGAACTTATGGGAGTCCTTAACGGAGCTCTAATGCCACTAGCAGGTAGGCGGGCGAAGCCTAGACAAGTGCACTTGACCCTCTTATGGGACCTAACTAAACCCACATAACAGACAATTCACACTTGAAAATCGGACTGCCTGAAGGCCTATTTCGAAACTTGGTTTTCATACACATATCATATCCAAACATATTTCCATTCACATTGCACATTCATCATCCAAATTCACATGGCAATTCTCAACCATTCATAAACAAGGAATGCAACACTTTTGACAATTTATCAAAATCGTTTATAAACAATAAATGTAACAAATGTATCAATTTTTATCGAATCATTCAAAACTAATGAAATTAACCTTTGCAACAATGTTTCAAAATCATTCGCAAACAATAGAATTCAAATGCAAAATTCCCATTCAATAGGAATAAAATAAAATTTGAGGACCCATATGTTGCATATTCACTAAGATAAATTCTAAAAACTCAACTCTTCCAAAAGTCCAAACATTCGGGTCAATTTTTCATGATCACTTTGATCAAGTAAATGACAAAATCTGATAATATTCTCTTCTAGAAAATGTTCCCCATTGTCTTAAGTTTCTAATGACTCCAAAATCTTTGAATTTGTTTCAGAAATCCGAAAGTTATACTCCAAACATATCGGGACTATCCTTATGTTGAAATTATATTCTATACTCAACTTCCAACCACAAATTCAGATCTTTAGAGACTGATTCAAAAATTTCTTTCTTCATAAAACTTGTAGAACTATGTCTCTAGTTTACAACTAATAAAAAATCACCTAATTTGCACATCTACATCAAAAGTTATGTCCAAAATATCAAAATATGTCTATGTAGGAAAACAGGATTTCGCAGGGGCGAGGACAAAAAGTTCGCGACGACAAACATGTCCAGAAACCTCCCAAAAATGTATTTTTCGCACATTCTTCAACATTATACTTCCCATCTTTCAAAAATAACTCATCTTAACCCTAAATCATCATTCCTACTTCATTTCTAAACTCATTCTAACCCAAAATCAGTCTCAAATACAATATAATCATTAACCTTAGAGGATTAAAACATTTTTCATACACCATTCAACAAAAACTTCTTACACACATTTCCACTTCATTATCACTTCTAACTATCACTAAACATGATTCATTCAACAAATCAAGAAGGGTTGAGTCTTGTACTTACTTGTTTAGCTCTAAGATTAGTCAAATTCTTCAAGATCTCTAAAAACCCTAGTTTTTCTCTTCTTCTCTTCTTCTTCCATGACTTCTTCTTCCATTTTCAAGCAAAACAATAACTTCTTCTTTTTTTAATACCCTTTATTATTCTAAAAAGTCCATTTTGGCCTTCAATAAAAGCCTTATATCTTATAACCTTAAGTGCCATGCCCAATTTGCCCTTATATATTCTTATAACTTTAATACTTCAATTCAGAAATTGAAAATCTTAGGGGCTGAATTGAAATTCGATTCCTTCAGATAACTTGTAGATACATGTCTCTATTTTATTTAGAAAAAAAAATCAACTTAATTGGATCTCTACAGATCAAGATATCACTACCTAAGGTTGTTCAGAAAAATGTCCAACTCAAACTCTTTAATCAATCCTCTCACTTTGATTCAATCAATATTTTTAAAATTAATCTAAAAAATACAAAAATTTCATGGAGAGTTAGAGAAATGTCTTATGAATACAACGCTTCAAAAATCGGGTCAATCGGATGTCGGACGGAAAAGTTAGAAGCAAAAGAACGGGCAAGGGTCGGATCACCCTAAACAGTAACACACTTCTAAAATTTCTATCTTTCAACTCCAAGGTCCAAAAATGTCATACTTTATATCGATGAAAAGATCAAAAGCAACCTACAACTTTTATGAAGGACAGAAAAATCAAATTGGTCTCTAAGGGAGTGAAAAACCCCCTTCAAAGGTGTTAAGTCAAAATGACTTTACATAAATGATTTTGATGAAGTACAAATAATGAAAACTGAAAAACAAACGAAAGAAGAAAAGCTGACAAAGATTGAAAAACAGACAAAAGAATGAAAAGCAGACGATAGATGAAAAGTAGATGAAGATTGAAAAACAGACGGAAGAATGAAAAGCAGACGAATATTGAAAAGCAGAAGATAGATGAAAAACAGATGGAAGAATGAAAAGCAGACGAAGATTGAAAAGCAAACGATAGATGAAAAGCAGACGGAGATTGAAAAACAGACGATAGATGAAAAACAGACGATAGATAAAAAGCAGATAGTAGAATGAAAAACAGACGGTAGATGGAAATCAGACGAAAGCCAAAAGCAAACGAAAACTAAAAGCAGACGAAAGCCAAAAGCAAACGGATGCCAAAAGCAGAAGAAAGCTAAAAGCAGATGAAAGCCAAAAGCAGAAGGAAGCAAAAGCAGACGAAAGCAAAAGCAGATGATGAAAAGCAGATGGAAGCAAATCACATCTGAATCAAGAATCAGTTTGAGTTAGTTACAGAACTCAACTGAATAACCGTTTCTTTCAAGATTCAAGAAGCAAGATTCAAGAAGCAGTTGCAGACGAAGACTATAAATATGAGTCGAAGTCGAAGATTGCAAAGTTACACACATATACAGACACATACATTGCGTAAACATACGCGCATGCAACAATCGTTTCAAAGCTTACTTGAGAGTTTATTATGCAAATAGTTAGAGCTATCTTACTGTAACAAAGCTCAAGCATCTTTCTGTAAGAAAGTAGTACAGATAGCCTGCAGAGGCTAAGAGTAAAAGAATACTGACTGTAAAGAGACTTGAAGAGGCTCAGAAAAAAAGAATAATTGTAAAGTTGTTGAGAGATAGTGAAATCTCAGAATGACATCTGAGGACTGGACGTAGCCCACGGTTTGGGGTGAACCAGTATAAAAATTACTGTGTCAACTTCTCTCTATCCTTATCTCTCTTATCGTTCAAAGTTTCGATTTTACTTAGTTTTCAAACAAGTTTTCGAAGAATACTATTAACTTTGATTTGTAGTAGTTGTTGTAAAAAGAACAAGTTTTTCTTTTGACAAAATGATTTTGAAGGTTTTCAAAAAAAGGAGAAATACACAATTCAACCCCCTACTTGTACATTTATACATCATATAATAAGCATTGTAATAACGTGTGATTCACTTTAATAACAAAAGTTTCTGTCCACTAATGATCATCGTAAAAAGTAACAGAAACTTCTAAAAATCATAAATTCCTATTTCATAGCCCAAAATTTCCATACTTTACATCAATGTAAAGATCAAAACATAATCTAAAACGTTCATGAAGAACTTAAAAGCAATTTCAACCTCTAACTAAGTCAATTTTTCAATCAAAGTTCTGCCAAAATTTTTTCATCCTCTACCACATCCAAACTTTGAAATTTCATATCTTCTAAATTCCACAACAAAACAATAAGGCTACTTGATCCAATTCAAACCACATCAGTCCAGAATTTGCCTCCAAGCGCAATACACACAAATGTACACTTATGGAAATTTTCAAAACAAAGCAAAATAATCTTAATTTCGAATGGTCATAACTTTCAATCCTGATATCGAAAAAATTCATACTTTAAGGTGATAGAAAGCTTTCAACAGAAGCTACTATTTTCATGTAGATCATTTGAACAAAATCTGCCTAGATCAAGCCAGAAAATTCACAAAGTTTCAGATCAAAGTTGCCACTTTCTGCTACTATGCATCCTCAAAATTTCAGATTTTCTTAATTCTCCAAAATCTAACACTTTAACTAATCATTTCTTGCTTTTCAACCCCATTTAAGGCTATTCTTTCACTCTCAATTCCATTTAAACTCAGAACACCATTTTAGGCCATAATTAATCATAAACATCAATAACAAAAGCATATTTCACCTATCTTAATCTCATATAACAATTCACATTGTTGAATTGTCTTTTTCTTTGCACATGAATAATTCATTACAAATTTCTCATATAATGTCAATTTATACTTCAAAATTTCAAGAAAAGTTCGGGGTCCAACAGAAGATGGACCAGATGGCTCACTTGCAAGAGCAAATGAAGCAGATGGCTCAGCAGAGACAGGACCTTGAGCAGCTGAAGGGGAAGGGTAGCACCTTTAAGCACCCTTTATCACCAGGACATTAGGATTGTTGTAGTCATTTGCTTTGAAATACAAAGATATGTTATGTAAACTTCAATGTTTTTATTATCACTTAAACAAATTTTGAACTTAATATTACCAATTAATTTCTTTTTCAACAAATTTAATATATACACAATTTTAATTAATATGCACATATAATTCATAATTGTTTAAATTATGTATTTTTAATAAGATCATTAAACAAATTTTAATGCCAGGATTTTTTAAAAATTTCAAACTACCAATTAACATATTACCGACGGAATAAGGACACCGTCGAAAAACATGTACACATATTACTGACATAAATTCGTTTAGCATTGGTAAGTTTTACATTTCATCTGTCGACTGATTCTATTAATCCGTCAGTATATTTTCTTCTATTTATCGACGGACAAACATTTGATATTCTGTCATTAAATTTAACTACACTCTGATTACCGACGACTTTGCCAGTCGTTAATTTCTGTCGGTAATTATTAATACTGATGAAATATTAGGATTTACCGATGGTTTTCTCCATCAGTAAATCCAAACATTCTTGTAGTGTATGCAGTTCAACCTATTATAGGGATCTCAATACAACCATCACATGGTGAAATATTAAAGACAATGATTTTAGAGTGATAATAAAAGGACACAAATGATAAGTTTAAAGATGTGACCTTTCATTATCATTAACTATTATAGTTAGTATCATTGTCTATAAATAATAGTTAATGATCAATTACAATAAAGGATGATAATTTTCTTAAACATACAAATATACAAAGAGATAATTTTACAAAGAATAAAAGAGTTTCTTATTAAGAGTCTTTAACTGGTGGAATCACAATTAAATCTACATAAGTGATTTGATTAATTAATGATGTATATAAATTGATAGATCCTGTATATTACTATCTGCTAGATATATTCCTAAACTTAATATCATATTACATTTCATATGCATCTTGAAGAATTGGTTTTGATCTCTATCATGTTTTAAAAAATTTGAAAAGGATTTCATTGATGAGATTTTAGGTAATTATTTTGTCTTCACTTAATTTTATTAATGAGTTATCAAATAATTGTTTAATTATGTTCAAATTATTAAATATGTACTTGATAATGAATGCATTTTAACAATTAGCTCTTATCTAAATAATTCATGTGTTGAATTATATTGCTTAATATTCTAGAATTTTTCTTCAATGGCACAGGAGTATGTACATTAACAAAATTATTTATGTTATATTTGTTATGATTATTGAATTCTCCATTTAAGTGGTGTTTGTTTTATATCCCTAAAATTATGTTAGAAACTCGTCCAATCAATGAAACATAAGATAGTCAAAAAAGCAATAGAGTAAAATAAAAAATGTAGTGTTTGTTTTGGACTTAAATAATGTCTTACGGAAACAAGAAGATAGAAACTAGGTTTAAGGAACATAATGTTGACTAACCAAAAACAAACGTTTTTTAGACCAAAACATTGGTTATGTTTCTAATAAAAAAATCACAATTGAAAAAACATATAGTAGACTTCCTTTGCTATGAAATAGAGGAGACAAAATAAAGAAAAAAAATAGAAGTTAAAGCCCCAGTGAATGCCTACACTAGATAAGATAAAAGATACAAGAAACAAAAATAAAAATAAAACACACAACGTTAAAGAAGTGACATTAATTCGGGTGCAGACCTTATCAACGGGTAATGCATAAGTGAGCAGTGGTGACTAGGTGAAGCATCCTCTCCACTCTCTAAGACTTTACTGCTATGCTTGTCTATGTTTGCTTCTCTTAGATGTTAGTACTTCTACTAGTTGCAGAGAGGGAGGTAGTGTGAGTTCTCCCTTCCTACCCACACTCACCCCTATCCCCTTTCGTATTGCTGTTAGGTGAAAATTGGTAGGAGAGGAGATGACAAAAACAAAGAAAAAGGGTGTAAGGATACATATTTAAGTATATATAGTATGGACCCATTTTAATGGGCCAAGACCAAAATCTATGGGCTAGTATTTTGAACGTAATTTAAACCCATTTAAATGGGTGAATAAGAATAATATCTAGGTTATAAAATAATCAAGATAAGAGCTTGTATTTAGGTTAAAAATGATATGGACTTAAATGGTTTAACATTTGGATTTAAATATATTTTATTATGTTGCCTAAAAAGCATTTGTCTGAAAGTGAAAAAAGGAAAAAAAAGAAAACAAGTAGCACAGTTGATAGAATCCAAAAAAGGAGCAATTAATAAATTTATTAAAAGAGTAGGCTCCTCTAGTGAGATTTGTGAGGAATTAGATGAAGGTAGTTTTGAACAACATAAAGAAAATATAAGTGATGAGATTCATATCCATGAGGATATTAGAAATCTGAGTGAGCCTGATCATGTACTAAATGCATCCACTTTAGAAAATTTAAAGGCAGATGAGCAAGTAAGCCCTATATTGGACATTTATGATCCTAGAAATGGGGATAATCTTGATAATAAAGCAAGGGATATTTTAGTTGAAAATGGGCCTATAAGAGAACTAAATCTTATGTTTCCTTTAGATAATACCTCTCGTCATTTTTCACAATCTTATTATTATAGGAATTTGAGTAATGGAGAGATTAGCGATAGAAAATGGTTGGTTTATTCTAAACATGTAGATAAAGTATATTGTTTTTGTTGTAAGTTGTTCAAATCTACTAACAAACAAAGTGGATTAGCAAATGACGGACTTAGAGATTGGAAGCAACTTAGTGAGAGACTTAAAGAACATGAGAATTGCATTGAGCATATGACTAATATGAGAAGCTGTAATGAATTAAGAATGAGATTGAGCAAAAATCAAACAGTTGATAAAGATTTGCAAAAAGAAATTGCAAAGGAGAAAGAACGTTGGAGACAAGTTTTGATAAGAATAGTTTTTGCTGTGAAATATCTTGCTAAATATAATTTAGCTTTTCAAGGATCTAATGAGAAACTTTACCAAGATGGTAATGGTAATTTTTTAGGATTGATTGAGATGATTGCCAGATTTGATGTGATAATTCAAGATCATGTTAGACGTATTCAAAATCATGAAATTCATCATCATTATCTTGGTCACAAAATTCAAAATGAGTTGATTTCTTTGTTGGCCCATAATGTTAGAAGTTCTATCATAAGGATCATTAAAGAGGCGAAATACTTTTCTACTATTCTTGATTGTACCCCAGATTTGAGTCATCAAGAACAAATGAGTTTGTTAGTACGATGCGTGAATATGTCCAATAATAAAATAAAAATAGAGGAGTACTTTTTAGACTTCTTAAAGGTAGATGACACATCTGGATTGGGACTTTTCAATGAATTACTGAATGCATTTAATTCTCTTGATCTTAATGTTTATAATGTAAGAGGTCAAGGTTATGACAATGGTTCTAATGTGAAGGGAAAACATCAAAGGGTTCAAAAGCGAATACTTGAAATAAATCCAAGAGCATTATATATGCCGTGTGCTTGTCATAATCTTAATCTTACTCTTAGTGATATGGCACATTCTTGTGTTAAAGTTGTTTCATTTTTTGGATTTGTGCAACGTATATATGCATTATTTTCAAGTTCTCCTAAAAGGTGGAAAGTTTTGCTTGATAATGTTTTAGGCTTAACTATGAAATCATTGTCCAACACTCGTTAGGAGAGTCGAATAAAAAGTGTTAAAGCTATTAGATTTCAAGCTCCTCTAATAAGATTGGCTTTGATGGAATTATCTAGATCTTGTGATGATGCCAAGTCAAAGAGTGAAGCAAAAAGCTTGGTTAGTGTACTTGAGAGTTTTGAGTTTTTACTTAGTATGGTTATTTGGTATGATATTTTATTCGCTATTAACATGGTGAGTAAAAAGTTGTAATCTAAATCTATGTGCATTAATGCTACCATAAAGCAATTAGAAGATGTGATGGTATTTTTTGAGAAATTTAGAGATGAAGGGTTTAGCTCTAGTATGAATATTGCCAAAAGTCTTGCGTTTGATATGAATATAGAGCCTACATTTCCAACTAGACGTTGTATTATTAGGAAAAGACAATTTGAAGAAATTAACCATAATGGAGAAATACAATCAGCTGAAGATTCTTTCAGAGTTAATTACTTTCTAGTTGTTGTAGATATGGCAATTACTTCGTTAAAGAATAGATTTGAACAATTAATGACATTTGATGATATTTTTGGATTCTTATTTGATTCAAGGAAAAGTTGAGGTTATTGGATGATAAGGAATTAAGAAAATGTTGCACTAATTTTGCGATGACTTTTTCTCATGATAATGTGTCAGATGTGGATTTAGATAATCTTTTTTTCTGAATTAAAAGTATTGCAAACGACTTTGCCAAATGAGTTAATATCATCTGTTGAAATTTTAGAATTTGCTAAAGTTGCAGATTGTTATCCAAATGTTTCGATTGCTTATCGAATTCTATTGACTATACCTATAACTGTAGCATCAGCTGAGAGAAGTTTTTCTAAGTTAAAATTATTGAAAACCTATTTGAGGTCATCAATGTCACAAGAAAGGTTGAATGGTTTAGCTATATTATATATTGAGAAGAATATGTTGGACAATATTGATCTTGATAATATTATTAATGATTTTGCATCTAGAAATGCACGCAGAAATTGTTTTTCATAAATCATGATCCTCTGTATATTTGTTAGTGTAATTTTCTTAATGTTTTGCAATCTAATATTATTGTTTGATTGCTGCTATTGCTATTTTGTTGTTACTATTACTATTTTTAGTTATTTTATTGTTAATGATATTTGTAAGATATTTTTAACTGATGTTATGATCATTTAATATTTGGTTGAGTATTTAGACTTATGAATTGAGTAATTTATATTTCATACAAATATGTAAACTTAAGTATATTTTTAATTTATTGGGGACTTTTTTAAATTTCGCCCAGGGCTTGTAAAATGATAAGAACGACCCTGTACCTACGTGAGGTAATGCCTCAAAAATTTCAAAAAACTGTACGATCTAAACAGAACTTTAAGCTCCTTAAATTAACTTGTATGGTTGGAAAGTGAAGGTGGTGAGTACACTATGTACTCAATGAGCAGAAAAAACATATATCGCAAATAGAACTTGATACATACAAAGACGTTATAGATAACCTAAAAAGTGAACATACATGAAATAGAAATACATTGGCCTAGCCTATGACTCGATGTATACTTGTTAGGAATCACACAGGCCTAGCCTATTAATCACTCATCCAGTGAACATAGGTTCCAACTCTAGTACACAAAAGCAGAAAAACATCACATGTATAAATTAAATCTCATCAGAAAATAAATCTCAGAACAAGCCAAAACAATAATGTATATCGCCACTAGTCGGTGAAACTAATGTTCAAACCCATCGATTCCTAGTGTTGGTTTGACTTTCACCTATCGTAAGTCTGGACTATAGTTGATAAGAGCTTCATGAACCTAAGTGAAGTCCTCGTCGGTGTCCAGACCCTAAGTGTGGAATCACCTGCAAGTCCCATAAAAAGTTGTCGATATAGGGACTTAACTTTATGTACCAACGTCAAGGGTATAGGGTTCGTTTAATCTACTGTGCCTAGTACATGATTGGCTAATCATTACCTCACTAATCACAAAAATCTTATACAAAAATTAAGATAAAAATCAAGGAACTCTTTATTTATCAGTCCAACTGATAAAATGGAACCTTGTCATAGCTCTAAGCTAAAAGAGAATACAAATACACAGGATACATGACTGGATTATGCATATGTAAATTCCAAAACATTATTTCATGCAATAAAGTCATCTTTTACACTTCAAGTGCAAAGTGTTATTCAAAACAATGTCGTTTCTTAAATACATAAACATATTTACATCCTTTTGAGATTCAATTCTACTATGCATTATCTAGGTTCAAATACAAGTCATCATGTATGTCTTAGGATGTTCTAATCCCATTTGAGAGATATAGTTTTTCTAACTCACCTTAACAAAAGGTGTATACTCCCTTGCCTTCAAAAATCCTCGGTACGAGCTCCTTGATTCATAGCTCCTGAGAATTTACACATAAAAAAAACATACAATGTATTTACTACTTAAACATGAATTTCATATTTATACACCATCATGTAAGTGGATAAAACCCAATATAACTCTCTTTAAGCTAAAAGATTCGACCATTAAGCTTCTCACATGGTTACGTCGTTATTATTCACATTAGCTTTTCTTTTGCAATTTCTAAGGCATTTAATGCCTTTAATCCAATACTTACTCATTTCAAAACATAATTAAACACATTTTTATCCAAGTACATTAGGCCATTACTCATCAATCTAAGCAACAATTCAAGTTTGCTCTAGCTAAACATGAAAGCTGCTTTCCAATGCATATCATTTCGAATCCTTAAATCCTTAGCTAAGTACACTTCGGCATTTTATTAAACACCTAATGTGTATGAATTTCAAGTCACCTTTTTAAGACTTTATCTTAGTAATTCATGTTCCTATCTTGTTATATAATAAACATTTCCAAACAATGACACATTTCACCACTTCTTTCAATTCAATTCCCTTCATTTAAGCTACATTTATCATAATTACACAACTCATTATCTTAATCCACTTCTTCTCCTATCATTTCTAACAAACATTATCCAATATACATCTTTTTCATTTTTCATCATCAATTCTCATTATACATGCACAATTAACACCATAGAATTCATTTAGACCATCAATTTCAAAAGATATTAAAAAATTTACAAACTTTCACCAAAAAGGGAACATTTCGATTTTGGCTTAAAGAACCATTTCCATGACACATTTCATTCATCTAAACCTTGTTTCATGCATATTAAAGCTTGGAGAACAAAATATCTCAACACCAAACTCAAAATCCTAATGTAAAGAGAGATGAGACAAAATTTACCTAAACATTCCTTTGATGATATCTTCAAATCCTTTTAGAATTTCTCAAATCTAATGATAGATTTGAGTTCCTTGACCCCAAAATAGCTTAGAAAACTTTCATTTGGGTTGGAGAATGAAAACAAAGGGGTAGAGTTTAGTGATAACCGAAAATGGTCTTCTCCTCCTCTCTTCTCCTTTATTCTCCTTTCTTTTAATTAAAACAAAGTGTTTTAAGTCTTTAGTAATGGGGTACACGGTCATACATAATAAGGGTCTAGAATATTATCTCTTCTTTGACCAAAATATGGTGAAATTACCTTTTTTACCCTTAGGTTATTTGAAATTACCATTTTTACCCTCCAAACTTTCCCTAAATTTGCAATTAAGCCCAAAATTTGGGAATCTCCAAAATTTTTATTTTTATTTTAGTTCCCGGACTTTTAGAAATAATAAGTGAGCACCTTAACTTTATAAAATTACATATTGGTCCTCCAAGAATTGAAAATTTTCATTTAAGTCCTTTGATTTTTAACAATAGGAAAACAAGCCCTTATGTACATTAATCTTTCCAATTTGGCTTTGTAAGTATCTAATAAGTCTATAAATAATTTCTAATCACCTCTAAGGCATTAGAACACATTTAACTCAACCACCATAGTCATATCCATCCAATGGACTCAGTTTTACACACTTAGAAGCTTATATGTCAGAAATCTCCAAGATTTCGCATACCGATAAATTCTAAGTTCCTATAAGAGCATATAACATTATAAATTATTGATACATATACCAAAAGGATTTAAATACATCTTTGAACTCATATACAACTATTTATATATCAATATACAGTAGCATCTCCAAGTATAGAACAATACAAAAGGGCTCAGAGTGTCTGGCGTTACAAAAGATGGTGTAAAAAGAGTGCAGAAATATTTGATAGGTAAATAGGTGTTTATGTTCTAATTTCACTGTTGATATTCGTGGATCTCTTTGGATGTTTTAGAGATGAACTAAAATGAGTTTAGAGTTAAGGAAAAAGGAGTAATGTGATGTCGTGATGTGAGAAGAATTAAAATGATAAGCTAGAGATGAAATGAAGGTGCAGAAGAGGATGAAGAAGTGCATAAAATATGAAGAAGACATATTTGATATGTTCGATTTTTGACTTTTATGATTAATCATAGATTTTGATTTGTTTGTGATTGAGTTGAGCTGAAATGGAAGTAGGATTGAACAGGAAATAATGAGGACATAGGTTAGAAACAATGGATTTAGTAAAAGAGATGAAAAATCTGCAGTTTCGTAAAATCTGGAGAACATCATCTGTCACGATCGTGCGCAAGAATGATCGTGACTAAGAGGGAATCTTTGAGGAGTTGCATGATCGTGGAGGAAAAATGAAGCAATGCACGATCATGCATAAGACAATTGTGAAGGAGAGGAAATGTTAGACAGTGCACGATCATGCACAAGTACGATTGTGACAGAGATGATTCAACAGGCAGTGCACGATCATGCTTATTGAAGGTGTTATGCTTTTTGACAGATTTTGACACCCTTCACTATTTGGACCACGAAATCCTCACACATTGTCTTTCCTATCCAAAAAATTTCATGGTCATATGAATTCATTAGGAAAGGATTGATAATGATTGATTGATGAATTTAGGATGAAAATGATGAAGTGTGTTGGAATTTGTTAAATGGAGGGTTTTCACTGAATAGGCATCTATATTTTATCCATATCTTGATATTTAGATTTCCAAATGGAATTATTTTTTAATTATATTAAACTAGAGACATATGGCTACAAAATTTATGAAGGAATCAAATTTTAATTCTATCTCTAAGAGTTTCAAAATTTGTCTCAAATTTGAGTACTAAGTGTTATTGCAGTTTGAGTACAGTATGAAGTATTTTATGTTTAAGTTGCATAATCCTATACCAAATTGTAAGAACTTTAGTTTATTAGAAACTTAAGACATAGAGTAACAGTTTTTTAGAAGAAGATGTTACCTAAATATCTCATTTTCCTTGTCAAAAAATTGACACGAAAATATGAGAAAAGCTGGAATGATCGATTGATGATGTTATAACTTAGTGAATGAATTGTTGATATCAAAGTACCAAAGGCATGTGTATAATGGGAATGAAGATTTTCATACGATAGTAGTTGTGATTTAAAGGAGTTAAGTAATATGTGATAAGTAAATGTGAATGGGAATTGGATATTATGAGAGCATATAATGCTAGAAAAGAAATGATGAGTGATTGAACTATGACATTAGAATAACCAAGTGTTCTTGAGGTGTAAACCTAAGAATAAGTTAGACACATACAAATGATAAGGTTTGATTGATCAAGAAACCTAATTAAGGAAACACACCTGGGATAGTCAAATTAAGCAAGCATTATACATGACATATATACATATGTGTACAATTGAATGCTTGTGTAATTGTGCAATTAATAATGTGTGTGCAAAATGTGTATTAATGTTGATATGCAGGATTAAATCTCCACATCTAGATGTTTCTGGATCATGGAAGTTAACGCTAATCTTGAATGTACTATGAGTCAACCTAGATGGTCTTACTTTAAATTATTGTTTTATTTAAATTATGTGTTGAATTATTATATGAATGCGATTGTGTTGATTTTGGACATTGACTATCTGAGGCATTTGATAAATGAAATACGTATTGGAAGTGTTCATTGAATGTGAATTTAACGAAATAAGTGATATACTCAAAATTTTTGTTGAATGTCAGACTAAGGTTCGATAATAAATGTGATTATGAATGTGAAATTGAAATCATGTGACTGATTGAAAATATGTGAATATGATGCATTTCATTATATGAATGCATGACAACATAAAGGTTGTTATGACCAGAGTAGCCATCGAAAAAGAGCTTAAAGTTCAGAATGTGATAAGAACCTCTAGCTTAGTTGTTAATGTATCTGGTATCCATAAAGGATATGGGAAATTATCTTAAACAAGCCCGATATTCACAAGAGATATGGGCCAGTAAAAAGGCACTCAGTCACAACAATATCAATTGAAAGTGAGTCTTATGAGCACTACATATGTATCTAATATGTATGATTTAAATTAATGTGATATATGATTTAAGTGAATATGAAATGTGTGCGACTCAACATGTTGAATTAATGAAGTGAAGTGAATTATGTGATTATACAAATTGACGTGTTATATGATCGAGTGAGTCATTAAGGATGGTCCACTCACTAAGTTCACAAAACTTAACCTAAAATTTGCAATATTTTTAGGCTTAAAGAAGATCTCCAGTTGGACAAATTAGAGTCTAGCCACTATATTCGAGTAAGAGAAAGTGGTTAGGAGCAGTTTGCGTCTACATCTGTATTTCTTTATTTTTGTATCAACTTGTGTATTCCGCAATCATTATACCTAAGTTATTTGAATAATTATGTTTAGTAACGACTTTCCAAATTGGAAATGTTTGTAAATGAGATTGATCAATGAGTGTAGTAACACTAGTGAATGAAAATGTTTATGAAATAAGTGGTGTTGGACCCCGAACCTTGAGTGACAATTTGATTTAGTAATATGAATGATCAAGTGGATGAGTTAATTGAAATGAAGTTATATAGCAAGAATTAGAAAGAAAAAGTGTGAAAATTTGAAGGATTTAGAAAGTTTGACTTTTTGGAGAGAGAATGTTTGACTTTGAAAGTTGACTTTTGTTTGAGGCAAAATTTGATAAAATGATCTACATGAAACTTGTAGATTATGTTGAGAGATTTTTGTGGACATAAAGTTTGTAATTTTTCGATAGCGGGAGTGAAAGTTATGATCAGTCAAAGTTTATGTTTGATCGGGTTTGACTTTTATTATGGTTGAAGCTTTGACTGAGAAATTAACCTAGTTAGAGGTTAATTGAGCTTTGATGTTCTTCATAAGAATTGAAGGATTTGTTTTGATCTTTAATTCGATATAAAGTATGCAATTTTTCGATCTCGGAAAATTAAGTTATGATTTTTGCAAGCGTGTATAGAGAATAGTATCTTTGACCGGAAAATGGACTCCCGTAGGAGTTGAATTGAGTTTTATGTTCTTCTCGGAAGATTTAGAGCTTCTCTCAAGCTTTCTTTAGAGACTAAGTTTGTCAAAATCGGATTTCGGGATTAAAAGTTATGAATTTTGGAAGTTTAGTGAAAAAAAAAAAAAAAAAAAAGAGAGAAAGTTTTAGCGCCCTCGCTAGGGCGACGGCTCGCCCTAGCGAGCGGGCGCCCGTATCTTGCCTCGCTAGGCGACGCCTCGCCCAAATGAGGCGGGCGTGTCTTCGCCTCGCGAGGCAGGCTCGCCCTCGCAGTCAGTGCGCCCTCGCTAGGGCGACGCCTCGCCCTAGCGAGGCGGGCGCTACGCTCGCCCTCGCCAGGGCGACGCCTCGCCCTAGCGAGCGGGCGTCTCGCCCTCGCGAGCGGCGTCTCGCCCTCGCGAGTTGGGCGTCTCCGACGCCGTTTTGCTTCTTAAATTTTTGATTTCTTTGTTTTTAATCCGACCTTTGCTCACTATTTTGCCTATATCTTTTCCGTCCGACATCCGATTGAGTTGATTCTTTTTGCGTTGGATTCCTAAGACATTGAATTTCATTTTATAAGAAATTTGTGAACTTTTGAGATTAAATTAATGGTGATTAATTTAATCAAAGTGAGTCGGGAAATTTTCCGAACATGATTCAGTGTTTTGTGAAATTCGGGATCTGTAGAGATCCGATTGAAGCGATTCTTGAGGGAAATAAAGATAAGACAAGGGGCTACAAATCATATGAAGACATGAAATGTCAATTTTGCCCTTAGGACTTTTAATTTTTGAATTTAAGTTCGGATTAGGGTTTAATTTTTTGATTGGGAACACCTGTGAATAATTTGAGCATAACTTTTGATCTGGGAATCGAAATGAGACGATTCTTGTTTTGAATTAAACTAGAGACATAAGGCTACAATTGTTATGAAGACATCGAGTTTCAATTCTGGAATTAAAAATGTGAAATTTTGGACGGAAATAATCGTACATGGAAAATGTGTTAGAATATGGATATTTCCGCACTGTTTCGCGCATAACTTTTGATGTAGTGCTCGGAATTGAGCGCGGTCAGTGGCGTTGGATTCGTATGAGTGAGAGGAACATTTCTCGAGAAGGAAGTTTGGATAAATTCCTTCAATTTAATAGTTCGAATCAAACCGCAAGTAAGCGTAACTTTAAGTTTTAAATGAAGGACAATTTGGTCATTTGACCATCAATTAATGAAACACAAATGGTGATGTCGTTTTTGGCATATTAAAAGCCACGAAAGTGGCTGGAAATTTCCAGAGAAAAGGAGAAGAGAAATAAGAAGAAAGAAGAAGAATGGAGAAGAGTTCGTATGGAGAAAGAAGAGGGAGAAGTTTAGTTTTAATTTTTCTACTCAATTCTTCAAGCTTTTGGGATTTTTCCAAGAAGGAAAAGAGTGGAGAATGAAGAGAGCTTCTTCATGAGCCAAGAAAATTCGAATTTGGAGGATAAATGAGGTAAGAGAAGATTTTCAATTTGAAGTTTTTGTTGAATTTTTAATTGAGAAGTATGGAAAAGGACTTGGGTTTGTGGTTTATGAAGTTGTTTTTGATATATATGCTTTAGGTTGGGTTTAATTTTGGATGAAAATTTGAGTAAGGTTTAGGCTTAATTTTATGATTGAGAATTTTGAGATATTTTGGTGTAGAATTATAGGAAATATGATGAATTGATGATATATGAAATCAATTTTGAAGAAATTGTATTTTATGGTATTGAATTGGGATAAATTGGTTTAGGCCAATTTTAAGATTTGGGGATTTTTGAAATTGAGGATTTAAATAGTTTGGAATTAATGTGAATTGAGGAATTGTGAGATTAATTTTGAAGAAATTATGTTTTATGAGATTGAATTTGAGTGTCTTGGTTTAGGCCAATTTTGAAAATTGGGGATTTTCAAAATTGGAGATTGAAATAGCTTGAATGTAAATGGAATTGGTGAATTCCTAAGTTGATTGTGAAAATTAAGTATTTTCTGATGTGAAATTTGGATGATTATGGTTTAGGTTTTGGTATTTTGGAAGAGAGAAAGCAAGGATCAATTGGAGCTTGAAATCAAGTTTAAGCAATAATTCGAGGTGGGTAGCATATTTATATTTTGATTTGTAAGCTATATGTGAATTTTTGAAAAATTAAAGAAAGCAATTTTGAAAAATAAAGAAAGCAAAAATGTGAAAATTTTGACAAATTATTGTTTTGTAAAGGTTTGAAATTCGATTTCGAATGTTTTACGAAAGATTATTATAAGTTTGAATTCATTGCTTTCAATGATTCGATAAACCGATAGAAATTTCGAAAATGCATTTGTTGTGTATGCATTATTCAATTGTTGAAATTATTGTTTGATTGAATGTTTTGATTGTTGAATTTAGTGAATGATAGATGAATAAATTGAGTGGTATGCATTTTGGGAAAATTTTGAAGAAAAGTACGAAATTGAAAAGTGCCTTGAGCAATCCGACTTTTCGTTTTCGATTATGTGTTATGTGGGTTTGGTAGGTCCTTGGTGAGTCGTATTGTCTCTATGTGTATAGCCTTCTCCAGTGCGCCCACTAGTGTACGGAGCTCGATTCGGACTCCTTCACGGCTACTTGGACCGCATGCGGAAAGTGTAGTATGCGTTCTGTTCACGATCGCAGAACCGCTTTGCGGGACTGCATGACGCTGCGTCTGTTGGACTAGCAGACCATTCGATGTGTAATATGTTTTGATTTGTTTATGTGTTCGCATTCATATTTATGAAAAATTCAAGAAGTTTTAAAAAATGAGAAAAAGTGAGATTATTATGAAAAGTTTGAAAATATGAAAAAAATGGGTTTGAGGAAATTGTTTGAAAAATTATAAAGTTTGAAAAATTAGCCCTTTTGGCAAAAAGAGTATTAAAATGATTTGACTTATTTATCGGTTTATAAATGTGTTATCCACGAGCTTTCGAGCTCACCCCTTTCATCCCCATCTTGAGTTTGACGGTGAGATTGGATGAAAGAATGTGAACATCGATTCAAGCGGTTTTGTGCTTTTGTAATTTGCATGAGTTAGTTTTGAGTAATCTGAAATTTGAGTATGGAAATGTTTATGGTTTAAGATAGATTTGAAAGAAAGTGTATTTGTGTATAAAGTTAAGTATTGTGAATGATTTGTGAAATTTGTATAGGAAATTATGGAGAATTTGAGAACATATTGTATGGTTGATTTGGGTATATATATGTATGAATTTGGAAATGAGTTGAATTATGAGTTTGGTATTTATTGATTTGAGAATTATGGAAGTATTAGTTTTAGGTTTGTGTTTACTGCTGGTGTTGGGATTCGGACGGGAGTGTCCGATGATTACGAGGTCTGTTGAGATTATAGAAGTGTATTACGCTTTGCGAGAATTTTGGAGTTAGGATAAAGGCAGCCGTTATCTTTGAATTTTCGATAAGATTTGGGATAAAAGTGTAATTTTGGAAATTGGATGCATTGGTTATGTTTTAAATGTGTTTGAGTAAGAGAAGAAATGAATAAGGAATGAGAATAAGAAAAGAAAAAAAAAAATCATAACGGATTTTGGAACGTCTTAGAATTCCCAACGCGATTCTGTTTCCTGTTCTTTGCTTATTCACGGATGTCGGAAAGTGTTTCAGTTTACATTGATCTGTTTGCTTACTTTGTTTTCTATCCGAATTCGATTTGCATTCGATTCGATCCCGCTTTCGCTTATTCGTTCCGCTTTGTGATTCGTATTCGATTATTTCGCTTCGCTAGATTCGGTTGAATCTGTTCGTTTGATTCGATTAGTTCTTGCTTCCGCTTGCATTTGCTTCCGCTTCGCTACTTTCGGATTTGTTCGCTTTTCGATTTGTTTTCGATTCGCTTACTCGATTTGTGTCGCTATTTTCGCTTCCGCATTCGCTTTGCATTTGTTTCGAGTACTTTGTTTCCGTTGCCCTTCGTTTCCGTTTGCTTCGGTTTTTCGTTCTGCTTATGTAGTTGGGTTCCGGTCACGGGATCCAACAAGTGGGCCCAATTTGTTTATTGATGTCCTAAATATACGTGTGATGTTTGAAAAATTTGTAGTGAGTTTCGATTGTTTGACTATTCTAGCATGCCACCCTCGTAGAGTATGTTCTCAAATACTGTCGTTATGTTCGAGGATATGCACTATGAAAGTGGGGTGCTACAAATAAGGTCTCTTACCTATTTATATCTAATATGTATTTTAGGAAATGATTTAATAAATACCTTGACAAGTATGAATGTCATCATCAATGAAAAATCACCTCAATAGGTGATAGGCAATTTTTCATATGCCATTATGGCCCTAACTATGAGAAGACTTCTATTTCTCCTCTATGCATTGTCATCTCAATGATGGATAAATATGATAATCATTAGTTATCCATTCAATTTTCATCACGTGAACTTTTGAATTCGATTAAAGAACTCCTCATATACTTATTAGTTCTTCAAGTCTTTATCAGTTTTATCTTATTGATAAACTAAATTCATATACTTGTTGTGTTGGCACCCAAATTTTTTCTTAATGAATAAGTATGATTTACATTAATTATGAGGTCTTTATGAAATTTAGTAGAGTTAATTAGTATGTTGATGTTATAAAGATTATATGATATAGGTTGATTGAATTAAAGTGTTAATGTTATAAGAATGTTCATGGGTGTTTTTGGCAAGACACTTAAGGTTAAAGGAACCTAAGCTTATAAGGAAGGGTAAAATGGATTTTTAGACTCATTAAGGGTATAAATGGAAGAAGAAATGTTGAATTACTATTTTAAGAAGGGGAAAAACGAAAATAGGAGAGAAAGAAGAGAAATAACAAATTAAAGAGAGAAAGAAGAGAAATTTCGGTGGTTGAGAGAAAAGAAGAGAGTTGAACTAGAGTTTCTTCATTTCTTAGCTTTTGAGAGAGATTTTGAAGTGGTTCAAGAAGAGAAAAAAGTAGAGGAAGAGAAAAGCTTCCATTTGAGCCAAAGATATCTTCATTTGGTGAAGAATCAAGGTAAGATCATTTTAAATCTTTTGGATTTTTGGAAGGATTTTAGTTCATAGAGTTTAAAAAATGCATGGGTTTACGTATTCTAGCACCAATTTTAGTGATTGTGCTTTATGGGATTTTCAATTGAAAACCTTATTGAGTGGGATTTTTGTTATTGTGGAAGGAAATCAAGAAAGGTAAGAGAAGCAAGAGTAGAGAAATTTTGATTAAGTTTTTAAGCAAAGAAATCAAGGTGGGTTCATGTTTATAATAGAGTAAATAAGCCACAAATGTTTTTCTTTGAATCAAAGAAGTTAATGATTTCAACTGCATCATAAGTGTTGCATTTATTGCTTTTGAATGATTTACGAAATTGCAATATGTTGTTATATGAATTGTGTGATGATTTATGAAAAGACTTTGAAAGTGATTTTTGAAACGATAACATGTTTATGAAATCATGTTTTTGACATATCTCATGTTTATGAAAAATCAAATTTTGGAAAAGTGCCAATTTGGGCAATATGTTTACAAGATATGTGGGTTTGGTTTGATCCATTTTGTTGTCGAGTGCACTTTGATGAAAGGCTTCTCTTGCCTACCCGCTAGTGACATGGAGCTCCTTCATAGACTCCCATAAGTTCACGACTACGCAAGACCATTAAGTGGGTTTGTGTTAGTACGTTCTGTTCATGACTACACAGGACCCTCATGAGAAATGTGTAGTATGTTTTGTTTATGGACCTCCCAAACTATTCTAATGTACTTATGTGCCTATGATCTGTGAATAAGTTTGATGCATTCATGTTTTATGGTTTATGAATTTGACTACAAGATGAGAATTTGAGAAACATGCATTTTATGAACTCAATGAAAATTTTCTATGACAAGTAAAATGTTTTCAAAGGTTTTGCTTAATTTTTTGTTATAAACTATTACCCACGAGCTTTCAAGCTCACCCCCTTTTTCATCCCATCTTCAGGTGATAGCTAAGAGATCAAGTGATCAAGAGCTTAAGGGTATTTCTCCAAATTTGCTTATTTTGTATTTTGTGTTGGTTTTGGGAAAGCACAATGTTTTAGTTGCATACCAAATTTATTTGTTTAAGAATCTTTATAATTTGATACTTTGAGATGATGATGTATTGAGGCTTGGAATGCCCTTAAAGATTTGTAAAATTTTATTCTTTTGATGTTAATGAAATATGGATGATGTATGGATGATGTGAGTTGAAATTAGATATACGTGAAGAAGTTATCAACTTGAGTTGAAGATTTTGGAAAATGAATTGTTGATATAGATATAGATATAGATATATATATATATATATATAAGTGAGATGCTATGGAAAGGAAGATAGGAATTATGACTGATCAAATGTAGTTGAAGAGGATGAGACAAATGAGTTGAGATTTAAGAGTTTAATGAAGTCATTTTGGTAGTTGAATGGTTATGCTTAACATATTCCAAGTCTGCACAGTGCAAAATTTCAAGCCTTCCAAAGGGGAAAAAATTCATATTCTGATTTTAGGGTAAAAATAGATTAATCTAAGTTGAATTAGACAAAGCTGTCTTCCAAAAAGTTGTAGATTATCTTTCTAGCTTTCCAACGGTATATAGTATGAAATTTTTGGATATTGGAGTCAAAAGTTATGATCTTTATAAGTGGAGATGCTCAAGAGTATAGATTGTATCATCTGATGACATCATATGAAGTATCATCTGGTGATGACGTCATATCGTCTGGTGATGATTGTCATATCATCTGGTGCACTATTCATTTGATCCTATCGTCTGGTCCCATTTTTTACCCTATAGATGATTGAATTTCTCTTTTTAGTTTGTATGAAAATTGTAAATCTTGAAGTCCTCTTTCGAACCACCTAAAGAACACCTCAATCCGAGTTCTTTAGAGAAAGTTATGACCATTTTTTTCAATTTTTCTAACCCTTCATCTAGGTTCATCTGATCCTATCGTCTGGTTCCATCTTTGACCCTATATTTGATCGAATTTGTCTTTAAGATCTTCATAAAAGTTGTAGATCTTGAAGTTCTCTTTCGAACCATCTAAAGAACACCATAATCCAATATCTTTATAGAAAGTTATGAAAATTGTTCCAATTCATCTGTCCCTTCGTCTGGTTTCATCTAACCCTATCGTCTGGTCCACTTTGGCCCTGTAGATGATAGAATTTGTCTTTAAGGTCTTCATCAAAGTTGTAGATATTGAATTCCTCTTTTGGAACCTCTAATGATGATCTTGATCCAATATCTCTATAGAAAGTTATACCTTTTCTCCCGAATAGGTTCAATATGGTTGAGGACAAGTACTGTTTCAGTTTAATGACTTCGAATGTTGGGGTCCGGAAGCAGGGTCCAGCATGTTGAAACTAAAAAATGTTTCAGATTTTGAGAAATCAAATAAGTATAACTATAGTAAATATAATTATTAATAAATGTGATGAAATAAGCAATTTTGTGTTATGTTCTCATATCCGTTTAGCCACAAATATTTTAATGAATTACTTGATATAGCTTTGCAGCTCTTTGTTCCATGTTCAATGATTTTGATGCTATCTTGTTAGTTAGAAAATGTTCACAAGTAGGTTATTCTAACTTGGTAGGTCTTCTAAACATGGTATGCTTGACTAATTGATTTATTCAATTTTATCCAATATTATCAATTAGAACATATCATAAATTGACATAGATATTGTAAGAACTAGATGATGTTATTAAACAAGAAAATTCTAGTTTTATTTGTTTAAAAAACAACATCTAACACCTCAAAATCATCTAATATAAAACCATGACTACTATAATTATAAGAAAATTGTCCTTTCCACCATTATGGAAATTAGTATCAAATCAAAGGTTAACTAAAACATGACATACTAAGAATTTTTCTCTATGGGTGGATCTTTTCTTGTCCCAATTTAGTTAGCCTTATTACTAATTGGAATCTTAAGAATTAAGAAAGGCTTTCTTTCCACTTTCCACTTAAACTCATCATAATGTTTGCTCTTATTAGTTTTTAACTCCTTATAAGCATAACTTAGCCATATATGCCTTAGTATATAGATCAGAAGCCTTAATATATTTATTGATAGGTGACTCATAGCATCTTGTATCATCTTTATAATGATATTATGGATTAAGTACATTTTCATATGCTCCTAATTTAGAGGTAAGAATGTGAAACAATTTACACTAGCTCTATGTAATATAAAATATGGCATACAACCCTCGATTCAATATGTTTGACATTAGCTTCGCATGACTTGATATTAAATATTTATCTCATATTCTCATTTTCAATTTACTAATTAACTACCATATCCATATATATATCAGACATAATAGTGAGTGATCATTATATGGTCACTAGGGTGTCACTATAACATGTTACCACTATGGACTATATATCCTTGGTATGGTCATACCTCTTTATATTTAGCATAACTTCTTCATGTAAGTTGTATAAACCAAAGAGTTCATCTTTTACCTGAGTTGCATACTTCACAGTTTTTATATGTTGAGTCATAGTATCCTTCTTTAAAAACTATCATAATTTCATGTAATTAGACAACAATCTTTATCTCTTTTAGTACATATTGGATTTCCATACTTTCAATTTTTAAATTTTTTCCTATTTAATTTTTCACCTATATTGAATTATAAGATAAAATTTTAGATATAGTAGCCATTTTCCTCACACACATATATCGATAATGACACATTTAATATATGATTGTTATCATTTTTCATAATGAAAAGGTCACTAAGTTTCCAATCATCATACATATAATAGTTGACCCAGTAACACATCGGACACATGATAACTGTTGCATACCTGGGCTAAGGATACTTACAACACCCTTAATCTGACTATGCTAGGCTAACTGAATACCTTTTTTGAAAACATTTGGGCAACACAATGACTATGTTTTAAAAATCCCAAAACTCAATCAAAGCACCTGCAATCAATTTTAAACACACTTCTATATTCACAGTAAAATTCTACCACAACTTCTGGACTTTTAAGTCCACTTGAAAGCAATCTTAACGATAGTACCAAAGGTTCATATATGAGGTCTTTTACAGACAACATGACATTCAAGAGTTAATTTATAAAATCATAAAGTGTAAGTGATCTAGAAGGGGGGGTTGAATAGATCTTTAAGCTTTTTAAAATTTTCTACAATAAAATCAGAAGTTAATACACACAAAAACAATTTAAATAAAATTAAATGAAAAGAGTAGGAAAGAAGATCAAACACTGTTTTATAGAGGTTCGGTGCTAAGACCTACCTCCTCTACCTAAGCTCCCACTTAGGATTTTGCAAACACTTTATTGCACACTTTGTAGTTGAGTGTGAACTTTTTACAATGCCACTTGATTTTCGGCTCAAGCTACCTTTACAATCGATTTGTCTTCCGGCACAAATCCTACCTCGCAAGTGACCTTCCACTCGTCACTCAAATTGTAAGAGAAATATGATAAAAATTGAAGAACAAGTGCTCAATACAATTGTGTAACAAACTAAGAACAATAATGAGCAATTTTGGAGCAAAGGAAGAGTATTTTAGCTTATAGAACCTTGGTAATCTCTTCATCAATCATCCACCCTTTATAATAGAAGAAAAATAGATGTTGGAACTCATTATAGCCATTGTATGATTGTTATAGCCGTTCCTTGATAATCTCCTTTCCATTTGTGGCTAATTGGACCGTTTGAATTAATTTGTTGTACCCATAAGTCGACTTGTCGTCTTGTATAAGTCGACTTGTGACAACATTTTACCTAAAATTTCATCTCCGCTCTTCTATAAGTCGACTTATGCTATGTAAGTCGACTTGTCGTCCTTGATAAGTCGACTTATGTATGATTAGTCGACTTGTGTTGACATATCTTCATCTGTTAGTCGACTTATGGTGTTCTAGTCGACTTGTGCTGCTCAGATCTTCATGTGTAAGTCGACTTATGCTGTGCAAGTCGACTTGTGTTGCCTTCAACGGTAACGTCCAACCAAATCTTCTATAATCCTCATGTTTTATGCCATTTTCACTTATAAGGAAACTCCCATCTTGATTCTTCAATGATTAAGCACTTGCTCTTCTTGATTTGCACAATTCTTTCATTGAATAATACCTGAAATAATTTCTTAACTAATTCTAGATATTTTATTATTATCAAAACATAAAGGGATTTAATTTGTCAACCACCATTGGTCTAACAATCTCCCCCTTTTTAACAAGGACAAAATATTTAGAAATTGAAAAGAAATTTGAAAGAAACAAAACGTGATCAAGGTTTTTAATCCCTTGTCTTGAGGTTAGTTTGTCTCCCCCTTAAACCAATGATTTAAATAGAAATCAATATAGTTGCAAATCAATGAATTTTCACTCCTCCTTAATCAAATGACTATGACCAGATATCAATTTCCAATTTTACTCTCCCTTTTTGTCATAATAAAAAATCAATAGGAAGAAAATAGTCGCAAAAGAAGTTTATAAACAAACATAGCATCAAACACAAATAAGAGAACCAAATAGATCCATCTAATAATTAACGCAAAAAAAACACCAAAAACACAAAACAGAAACAGAAGATTAAATGTCGGTCAAGGCAAAAATCAATACACATCATGACGAAGAATCATCGTGCCTACAACCTAATTTCTTGAAGATCTTCTTGAGCATTTTGTGTTGTGCATCCATTTTCTTTGCAAACCCATGAAGTACAGACTGGATACCATCGATGCGATCATGTAAATCATCCAATTGTTCATTAATTTCAGCAATTTCCTCATGAGATACCTCACTCGTTCTCACATTATTGGGCCGTGAGCTACTTGGACGATCTGCTGCCCTCTTAGATCGTTTCCTCGAAGGTACCTGCTCTCTTTCTAAAGTCAGACTAAGCTTTTCAACATGATAAGAGTAGACTCAGGCTTTTTCAACTGTTTTTACCAGCTTCATACTTCTCAAGTTATAAGGCGTGAATCTCCAACTTTGAGGATAAGGAAGATGAGCATAGGAATCCAGATTGCACCTTTGGAACTGAGAGAGATGGGTAATCAAAGCAGCATAAGGCATTCCTTTATGCCGGACTACTTTCCCTTTCAGCTGTCCTCGTAATAAGCTAGCCTTTTTCCTCATCATTTGAATAATCAAGCTCGGATAGTTGATTTTCCTCCCTTCCTCCATTTGCCAAAGAATCTCTTTATCTAATGAAGTAATATGATTATTACTAGCCTTCTTTGGGTAAACAACCCTGTTAATTGCATAATGTAATAATCGATAATTTAAAGGTAGATCCATTGCCTCAAAGGGAGGGGAATGATCGGAACATAACCGACTCAACAGATCAGCCCCTTTTTCTTCAGTATAGCCAAAATTCTCTTCGGCTTCCTCATTAGTATCACCTTCCACATTCCTCAAAATCTAAAAATCAGTAAAAGATGCTCTAGGCCTTACTCCACCTCTAGGCAAATGAAACAGAGAACACAAATTTGATTCACACAGAGTAATATCCTTCCCGTTGATTTTGGATTTCAGAGTGACTCCATCAACCACATTACTGCTAGTCACAAAGAGATTCGCATAGAACTCTCTTACTACATCTTCATAAATATCATCCTGAAATCCTAAGAAATCTCACAATCCCAGATTCGTAATTTCAGTAAACACATCAGTGAACTCACTATGGTCTAGTTCACCCGAGTCAAATCTCATAGAAGGAATCAATACCCCATTTTGTAGCACCTTGTAGTAGAGAGTTTGTTCGTCCTTTGAAAAAAACTTAGGTTCAACCACATCGTCCTCTCTTGACGCATCTCCCGTCGAAGAGGACCCACGAGCTCTTAGTCCAAAGTGAAAACCAGGACTTTGTCGAGGAGCGGTTTCTTTCCCTTTCCTTGAAGATTGTCTTGGAGCCATGGATCTTTAGAGAGAAGAGGAGAAAAATCGTAGGTTAGGGTTTTGAGAGAGGGGTTTTTGAAAAAGAAGATTGATTTGAAGATAAAATAAGGAGGTTTTGTGATAATGGAGGTCGAAAATTGATGGGTAAGGAAGATTTGAAGAGATTGAAGAAAATAAGTCGAGTTGTAGGAGAGGAATTTCAGAGATTTAGAGAGAATAGGTCTGCGGAGAAGAAAGGGAAGAAAAGGTTTTAAAGCCTCCGTATAAACATAAGTCGACTTGTCTCCCTCATAAGTCGACTTATCGACCTACATAAGTCGACTTGTCGATATATATAAGTCGACTTATCCTCAAATTTCTGCATCCCTCAAACGCTGTGAAAAATCATAAGTCGACTGATTCCCAGATAAGTCGACTTGCTAATGGACAAGTCATAAAATGTGTCCAAACTCCAAATAAATCTCTTTTCAGCCCGAGTATGCAACATGATGAATGTATCTTCAGATGTGATTGCACATTTGCCTCATAATTTGACCATTTGATATATGAATGTAGCCAAAAATAAATTCAACCAAAGGAATTTAAATCACACATGTCTAGTCTCAATTTAATGTTCACAAACACATCTTTCTTAAGAGGTTTAGTAAAAATGTCAGCTAATTGATCACTAGATGATACATGCTTCAAGCAAATGTCACCTTTTAAACAATGATCACGGATGAAATGATGTCTAATTTCTATATGTTTTGTTCTACTATGCAAAATTGGATTTTTACTTAAACAAATTGCATTGGTATTATCACAATAAATAGGAATATTTTTAACCACAACACCATCGAGCAATTGATGTTTAATCCAAAGAACTTGGGCATATGCACTCCTAGTTGCTACAGATTCAGCAGTGGAAATAGCTACACTAACTTGCTTTTTACTAGCCCAAGATATCAAAGATGAACCTAAGAAATGACACAAGCCACTAGTGCTTTTTCTATCAATTCTACAGCCACCATGATCAACATCACTATAAGCATACAAATCAAAGGATTCACAACTGGGATACCATAAACCATGATTAACAGTTCTACTCAAATATCTAAATATTCTTTTGCAAGCACTCAAATGAGAAATCTTAGGACAAGATTGAAATCTAGCACAAAGATACGTGGCAAACATAATATCAAGTCTAGAAGCAGTTAAATACAAGAGAGAGTCGATCATACCTCTATAGAGTTTTTGATCAACATCTTCTTCATGTTCATGTTTTTCCAAGACCACATTTGTTGCCATTGGTGTTGCTGCCGCTTTACATCCTTCCATTTTAAACTTCTTATGAAGTTCCTTGGTATACTTTGATTGGTGGATGAAAATGCCATTTTTGTGTTGCTTGATTTGCAATCCAAGAAAGAACTTGAGTTCCCCCATCATGCTCATTTCAAATTCTCCTTACATTAAATCACTAAATTGTTTGCACAAAAATTCATTAGTAGCACCAAACACAATATCATCAACATAAATTTGACAAATAAGCATATCCTTGTCAACATGTTTAATAAATAAAGTATTATCAATCTTACCACGAATATACCCATGTTGAGTTAGAAAAGTACTTAACCTTTCATACCATGCTCTCAGTGCTTGCTTTAATCCATAGAGTGCCTTCTTGAGTTTGTAAACATAATCCGGATTCTCATGATCTTCAAATCCCGGTGGTTGTTTGACATATACTTCCTCTTGAATGTATCCATTGAGAAATGCGCTCTTGACGCCCATTTGATTTAATTTGATCCTTTTATGAGACGCGAAAGCACATAATAGCCTTATTGCCTCCAACCGAGCCACATGAGCATATGTCTCATTGTAATCAAGGCCTTCTTCTTGATAAAATCCTTGAGCCACTAACCTTGATTTATTTTTAATCGCTTCACCATTCTCATCATATTTTATCCGATTTACCCACTTGACTCCAATAATGGTCTTGTCCTTTGGTGGAGCTACCAAATCCCATATATCATTCCGCTTGAATTGATTAAGCTCTTCTTGCATAGCTAATAGCCAGTTTTCATCTTCAAGTGCTTCTTCTATATTCTTGGGTTCTACTAATGAGATGAAGGCTGAATTTCTCATATTCTCATAGATATTTCTCCTGGTCCTCACACCATCATCCAAGCTACCAATGACTTGCTCCATAGGATGATTCTTTGCCTTCGCCCATGTTTTAATGTTGGGTACATGATTTTCTTCATCTAACTTCAATTCCTCAATCTTGGATTCAATTTCTTCAACTTTATTACCTGAACTTCCTGCATCATCATCAAAACAAACCTTTCTCGGGGGTGAAATCATATCATCGAATTTAAAATGAATACTTTCTTCAACACACTTGGTCCTATTATTATAAACTCTAAAAGCCTTACTAGTTTGAGAATAACCAATAAATACACCAACATTAGATTTTGGATCAAATTTCCCTAAATTGTTATTTCCATTATTATGAATAAAAACTTTACAACCAAAAGGATGAAAATAAGAAATATTGGGTTTCTTACCTTTCCAAAGCTCGTATGGTGTCTTATTTTTGTCTCTTCATAAATGCACCCCATTGATGACATAGCACGCTGTATTGACTGCTTCTACCCAAAAGGTTTTTGGAAGATTGTATTCATTTAACATAGTTCTGCTAATTTCTTCAAGAGTGCGATTCTTCCTTTCTACTACACCATTTTGTTACGGAGTACTTGGTGTTGAGAAATTGTGTTCCATTCCGTATTTGTCGCAAAGACTTTCGAATTGTTCACATTCAAATTCACCTCCATGATCGGTTATAATTGCAACAATTGACAAAATTTTCTCATTTTGAACCAACCTACACCTCTTGGTAAATTCGTTAAAAGCATCACTTTTATTCGCAAGAAATCTCACCCAAGTAAATCTAGAAAAATCATCCACAATCATAAGAACATATAATTTACCACTAAGATTAGCATGTCTAGATGGCCCAATTAAATCCATATGAACAAGTTCAAGAATTCTAGATGTGCAAATTTCTTTCTTTTGTTTGAAAGATTCTCTAACATGTTTTCCTTTTAAACATGATTCACATAAGTGATCTTTAACAAATTTTATTTTAGGCAATCCTCTCACATTGTCATTTTTTGAAAGCTTTGAAATTAAAGGCAAAGGGGCATGTCCTAATTTTCTATGCCATAAAAATGCATTTTCTTCTAAAGTCACCAAACACATTTCATTAAAAGAGCTATCATCATGTAAATCGACAATGTATGTATTTCCATGTCTTAAACCAATGAAAGCAACATGACCATCTTTCTTAACCATGCAATGTGATGATTCAAAAACTACATTAAAATTCATATCACATAGTTGAGAAACACTTAACAAGTTATGCTTTAAGCCATCTACAAGAAAAACATTGTCAATGGTAGGTAATGGTTCCTTACCCACTTGACCAATCCCAATGACCTTACCTTTGTTGTTGTCTCCAAAAGTGACATAACCTTGATTCTTTGGTTTAATTTCCGCAAAAAGGTTCTTGTCTCCACTCATATGTCTTGAACATCCGCTATCGATGTACCAAGTGCTTGACGGCCTTTCATCCCTTACTTGTACCTACAATATCAACATTCTTTCTTCTTATAGGTACCCAAGCCATTTTGGGTCCATTTTGGTTAGCCATATAAACCACATTTGGTGGTATTGAGCCTTTTAACACCTAAACTTTCTTAACCTTAACACATCTCCTAGTACTTTTGCATGCTATTTCTATATGACCATCTTTCAAGCATCTAGCACATTGAGCGATTTTTCCATCCTTAGTAAATTTGGAAATTAAAGAACAATCTCTATAAAAAGGATCATTCCTAAACCATGTTTAGAAATTGAATATTTTTGCAACGATAACAATTTTTCAAATTTTTCGTTTCCATTTGCAGATTTTCCAACCACATACCAAAATTCTTTTCTAAGTCTATCAAGCTCACAAATAAGATTTTCCTTTTCAACATGGCATGCAGAATGATCTTCCTTTGGACTATCTAAATCATCAATAGTCTCATGTAAGGCACTATTTTCAGCAACCAATTCTCTTATTTTCTTTCTTAATTTTTTGTTAACCTCAATAGCTTCAAAATCAGCTTGTAACGCATCAAAAGAATCTCTTAGATCTTGGTCATTGAAAGTTACCTCATTTTCATCATCACTTGATGAGCTATTAACCATAAGTGCCAAGTTGTTTTCATCATTGCTTTGGTATGCTTCCTCATCATAACTCCAAGTTGCTACTAGACTAGTTTTCCTTTTTCCTTTGTCGTATTTGTCACTTTTCTGAAAGTTTGACGTGGAAGATGTACTCTTGCATTCTCTTGCATGGTGTCCCTTCTTTCCACATTTCCAGCATTCTTCATTGCTTTTCTTTTCATCATATCCTTTTGATTTTCTTTCCATGGCAAACCTCTTTCTTTCTCCATGTCTTCCACCATTTAATTCTTTCCTCCGATTTTTGAGGAGTCCCTTGAACTTCCTTAAATTTCTAGCGTACATTGCCATTTCTTCATCATCCTCTTCTTCATCTATTTCTTCATCACTTTCATCAAGAGAAGAAATATTAGCCTTTAAAGCAATTGACTTTTGTGACTTACCTCTACCTCCTTTGGATTTGAGAATGATCTCATAGTTGATAAGTGATCCCATCAAGGCGTTGAATTCCAAGTGATTAAGATCCTTGGATTCCATAATGGCGGTGACTTGTGAGTCCCATTCCTTCGGTAGTGACAGAAGAATTTTCTTCACCTTCTCGCTATCCGTCATATGCTTTCAAAGGTTGCCTAATCCATTAATGATTTCTGCAAAACGATCAAGCATAGTAGAAATAGACTCACCTTCCTTCATGACAAACATTTCATAGTTATGAAGAAGCATATTGATCTTTTTTTCCCGAACTTAGTTGGTTCCTTCATGGGTGATGCGAAGTCTTTCCCACATTTCCTTGGTGCTGGTACAAGAATTAACTCGGTTTCTTTCCTCAACTGTGAGGGCACAATATATCAACTTCATAGCTTTTGCATTAATGTAGGCTTGCCTCCAGTCATTGTCATCGTATTCCAGCTCCGTTTTTAACTCACCATTTTCTTTCAACGGTGGTTGTGGACTGAAGATAATGATCTTCCAATATTCTACTCCCTCGCTTATAATGTGATACTTCATAGGATTTTTACAAGAAGAATAATTAGTACCATTAAACAAAGGAGGGTAATTGTTTGTGTTACCTTCTTCCGCTAGGTTGTTGTGTGCCATCCCTGGATACTTCTGCTCTGATACCAATTGTAAGTGATCTAGAAGGGGGGTTGAATAGATCTTTAAGCTTTTTGAAATTTTCTACAATAAAATCAGAAGTTAATACACACAAAAACAATTTAAATAAACTTAAATGAAAAGAGTAGGAAAAAAGATCAAACACTGTTTTTATAGAGGTTCGGTGCTAAGACCTACGTCCTCTACCTAAGCTCCCACTTAGGATTTTGCAAACACTTTATTGCACACTTTGTAGTTGAGTGTGAACTTTTTACAATGCCACTTGATTTTCGGCTCAAGCTACCTTTACAATCGATTTGTCTTCCGGCACAAATCCTACCTTGCAAGTGACCTTCCACTCGTCACTCAAATTGTAAGAGAAATATGATAAAAATTGAAGAACAAGTGCTCAATATAATTGTGTAACAAACTAAGAACAATAATGAGCAATTTTGGAGCAAAGGAAGAGTATTTTAGCTTATGGAACCTTGGTAATCTCTTCATCAATCATCCACCCTTTATACTAGAAGAAAAATAGTTGTTAGAACTCATTATAGTCGTTGCATGATTGTTATAGCCGTTCCTTGATAATCTCATTTCCATTTGTGGCTAATTGGACTGTTGGAATTAATTTGCTGTACCCATAAGTCGACTTGTCGTCTTGTATAAGTCGACTTGTGACAACATTTTACGTAAAATTTCATCTCCGCTCTTCCATAAGTCGACTTGTGCTATGTAAGTCGACTTGTCTTCCTCGATAAGTCGACTTATGTATGATTAGTCGAATTGTGTTGACATATCTTCATCTGTTAGTCGACTTATGGTGTTCTAGTCGACTTGTGCTGTTCAGATCTTCATGTGTTAGTCGACTTATGCTGTGCAAGTCAACTTGTGTTGCCTTCAACGGTAACGTCCAACCAAATCTTCTATAATCCTCATGTTTTATGCCATTTTCACTTATAAGGAAACTCCCATCTTGATTCTTCAATGATTAATCACTTGCTCATCTTGATTTGCACAATTCTTTCATTGAATAATACCTGAAATAATTTCTTAACTAATTCTAGATATTTTATTATTATCAAAACATAAAGGGATTTAATCTGTCAAACACCATTGGTCCAACATAAAGCATATCAACATAACCAACCTAATAAAAATAGTTCATGAGCCACTATACAATAAAAATACAAAACAAAGACTATCCACGTGTAGTAATGCCTGAAAATGTCAAAAGATTGCACGATCTACTCAAAGCTTCAAGCTCACTAAATTAACCTGCATAGTTGAAAAGTGGAGGGTTGAGTACATTATGTACTCAGTGAGCAGGAAAAAAACATATATTGCAAATAGAACTCTATACACACCAAGACGGTGTAGATAACCTATGAAGTGAAAATACATGACATAGAAATACATAGGCCTAGCCTATGACTTAACCTATACTGGTTAAGAAACACGTTGGCCTAGCATATTAATCACTCATCTGGTGAACATAGGTTTTAGTTCCAGTATACAAAAGTAGAAAAACATCAGTGCATAAATTAAATCTCGTCAGAAAAATATCACATGTATAAATTAAATCTCATTTGAAAATAAATCTCAGAATAAGCCAAAACAATCATGTGTGTCACCATTAGTTGGCCAAACTAGTGTGCACACCCACTGATTCCTGATGTTGGCTCAACTTTCATCCGTGGTGAGTCTAGACTACAGTAGATAGGAGCGTTATGACCTTACGTGATAACCTCATCGGTGCCCAAACCCTAGGTGTGGAATCACTCATAAATCCCATAAAAGGTGTCAATACGAGGACTCAACTTTTATGTACCAGCGTCAAGGGTATGAGGGTTGTTTAATCTGTTGTACCTAGCACACGATTAGTCAATTATTATCCCCTCAATCACTAAAAACTCATATACAAATATTAAGTATAAAAATCAAGTAAGGCACCATGCTTTTATTTATCAGTCCAACTGATAAAATAGAACTTTGTCATGGCTCTAAGCCAAAAGAGAACACATACACATAGCATACATGACTCAGTTATGCATATGTAAGTTCCAAAACATTATTTCATATAATAAAAATCTTCTTTTGCACTCCAAGTGCAAAGTTGTTCAAAAATGTAGTTTCAAAAAATAAAACATTGTCCTTTGCACTTCAAGTACGTGTTTGTTGAAAATAATATCATTTCTTAATATAAGAAATTAAAACATCAGTCAAGTGCAAAGAGTTATTCAAAACAATGCCGTTTATTAAATAATCAAGTATACTAGCATCCATTTGAGATTCAATTTTACTACGTATTACCTAGGTTCAAAATTCGCATACAAGTCATCATGTATGTCTTGGGATGTCCTAATCCCATTTGAGAGATATGGCTTCCACAACTCACCTTAAAAGAAGGTGTACACTGTAAGTGGTAAGTCGACTTGTACCATGTGTAAGTCGACTTATGCTTGCTTGGTACCGATAAGTCGACTTGTACATTGGATAAGTCGACTTATTCAAGGACGGTACTGTTTATTTGTGCCCTAAAGGCAATCCCCTTTAGCGCGTTTTATTCACAGTCGTATGCAGACTGAATGAATAAATAAAGAAAAGGCATAATTCATTAATTTGATTTTCATGAACATTGTTTATGAATTGATTGGATCTTTAATCAGATTAATGAAGTCCATGATATATGACATAGCATGAAGGAAATTATGATGTGATCATACTCCTGAGATTCCTATCATGTGCAATTATGTCAGTATCTAAATTCTCCCTAGTCATAGGATTAACGAGACTGGACATCATTAATCCGGATAGACTAGCACATGTCATATTCCTTGATTGGATCAAGCAGTGGATCTCAGAAACTGTAAATATGAGATATTTAGAATTGACATGTGGATGCTTACTAGCGGTAGTAAGTTCATTAGATGACCTGCCATGAGATCATCACATGGATATCTTATCTAAGTGTCAGTGATAATCTCATCATAGCAATGGTGCAAGTATCCTTAGACTTGAGGTACTCAAGGCTATAGCAGGCTTTAATCTGTTCTAGCTATTCCCGGGTCAAAGGGGTTTGACTCGGTTAGGTTTTCTGATCTCTGCGTGGATACCTTTAGAGATAGTCTCTATTGGCTATTCAGGTTTGAGTCTTCATACCGACACCTGGATCCTGGGTTTCGGGAAGGTCCTGGGAACAAAAATTTTTGTTTTCCGCTGCTGGTACATGTGATGTACCTCCCGGGATTTTCCTACATACACTCCTTTGCCTTTAACAATCTTCAGTATGAGTTCCTTAATTCACATCCTCCGAGCCTTTATACATAAAAATATACAATGTATTTACTACTCAAACATGTATCTCATATTTATACACCATCATTTAAGTGTATAAAATATAATATCACTATCTTTAAGCTATAGGATTTAGCCATTAAGCTTCTCAATGGTTACTTCCCTTACTATTTACATTAGCTTTTCTTTTGCATTTTCCAAGGCATTTAATGACTTTAATCCAATACTTACTCATTTCAAAACATAATTAAACACATTTTTATCTAAACACATTAGGCCATTACTCATCAATTTAAGCAACAATTCAAGTTTATTCTAAGTAAACATGAAAGCCGCTTTGCAATGCATATCATTACGAATCCTTAAATGCCAAGTCAAGTTCACTTAGGCCTTTTATCAAACAACTAATGTGCATGACTTTCAAGTCACGTTTTCAAGACTTTATCATAGTAATTGATGCTCTTATATTGTTATATAACAAACACTTCTAAACAACAACACATTTCAGCACTCCATTCAATGCAATTCCCTTCATTTAGGTCATATTCATCGTAATTATACAACTCATTACATTAATCCATCTCTTCTCTCATCATTTCGACCAAGCCTTATCCACTATACATCTTCTTCATTTTTCATCATCTATTCATATTATAGATATACAATCAACACCATGATTTCATTTAAATCATCAATTTCAAAAGATATTCAAAAATTCACAAACTTTTACCAAAAAGAGAACATTTCGGTTTTGGCTAAAGGAAACTTCTCCATGACTCATTTCATTCATCTAGACCATGTTTCATGCATATTCAAGCATGGAGAATAACATATCTTAACACCAAACTCAAAATCATAATGTAAAGAATATGAGACAAATTTTACCTAAACCTTCCTTTGGTGATATCTTAAAATCCTTTGAGAATTTTTCAAATCTAATGATAGATTTGAGTTCCTTTATCCCAAATTAAATTAGAACACCTCGATTCGGGTTGGAGAACAAAAAAAAGATAGAATTTTAGTGATGGCCGAAAATAGGTTCTTCTCCTCCTCTCTTCTTCTTTCTTTTAATTAAAACAAAATGTTTCAAGTCTTTAATGGTGGGGTGCGCAGCCATGCATGAATAAGTGTAGCGCCCCCTCACCGTAGGGTACACATCGGGAAACCCGAAGGTCGCTCCGACACGTATCCCACGATAAAGGATTTACTACCAGAAAATTTCGCTAAAATCCATGGCATCGAAGTATTTTAAATCACAAAATAACAGTAATCAACAAATTAACATCCAAAGTAATAATTATCCAGTACAGTAATCCAATCCAGAATAGACAAGTCTATCAGTCTCCTAACAAAACCAAAAAGGAAACTGATACAAACATCTATCCTAAGTCATCCTCTAAACACTAATCCAGCTGACCGACCTATGTGCCATCACGACCCTCGCTAGCAGCTTTTGCACGGCAGAAAAAGATCTTGAAGCTAGAGTCTACTCTAACAAATCTGAAAAATAGGTTGCAAATTTGGGTGAGTTTGCGAACTCGGTGAAAACCATCATCGATGGTTCACTCAAATCATGCATTACGCATTACGCGTCTGACATAGTCTGATAATATTTATTGTCGATATAATATAATAGTTGCGATATCGGTAGCAATTTACGATGACATGTAACAATAAACGATGTCTGAATCGGTTTGCGAATAAGTAACAAGTAACGATCTGATAATTCATGTCATCACATATTTGATGTCGTCACAACACGATCAATCATGTAAATGCAATGCATATGTGACTCTTTCCGATTATTGATTTTGTGCCCAAGTGCTCAATCGATGTCGGTGTGGGCGCGTCGAGTTTCTCCCCTCGGGCTAAGCCCACGATGCGATATCTGAGCTCAAGCACTTTTCGATGAAAATAGCAACTTGGGACACATTCCATTATGTGATCATGCATTTATGCATGCGGTGTCATGTTCGATAATTTACGATTATGTGGCTATAATGCCCAAGACATCGATCTTCGATGGTTCAATGGTATGGCTATGAAGCCCAATATTCAGTACAGTATCACATAACCGTCCAAGTCAGTTCAGTAAAACATGCAATTCAATCCAATACATGCCAGTAGTCATATAGTAGTCATACAATTCACTTTTGCATGTAATTCACGTAGAGCATATAAGCAAATCAGGAATTTGAGAAACCAACTAGGTTACTCACTTGTAACTTCCGAGCTACTGCCTGGAAGTCCCAGCAATGTCCGTGGAACGACGGTCCAACGGTGCCTCTATAACAATAAAGTACAACCCATCACTTATTGCCCAATAAAACAGTACAGTAATGCATATGTCTCAGTGAAATAATGTACAATGCATGCTCACGATTCCCGGTGCTAAAAACCCAATTCTGACTCTTCATTTAGTTGATTGACAATAATTGATCCATTCCTAAAATCCACCAATTTACCTCAATTAGGATCCCCAATAGCAATTTCCTATTCCTTGGGTCGAACACATCCATAAAAATTCCAATTTAAACTTCAAATCAAATCTAATCCTTAATCACCTCAATCGGTTAATTTCCTAAGTCCCAATGCCAAAAGCCTCAAACACTCCTCTTCGGACGACTAGGGCAAAGGTTGCGACCATGGGTGCGCCTGGGCGTTCACCCGCATGCCACAGGTCGACCTGGATGTGAGCCCTAGCCCGCACGCTAAACCGCTCGCTCATCTGACGAGCTACGCAGGACCGCCCGTCCACTGCTCGCCCGCGTGCCGAGCGACTCCCAAAGCTCGTCGCTCGGTCGCTCGCATAGCCGAACGATACGCAACTCGTCGGTCGGTCGCTTTGGATGATCGATCGATCCGCAGCGTTCAGATGCGGGCTACTTCGCAGCTTCGCCCGCATGCCGAAGTCCTCATCGCTTCGTCCGCATGCTGAAGCTACTTCATCGCTGCTCAGATGCATGAAGCTCTCACCGCTTCGTCTCGCATGCCGAAGCTACTCCCGCTTCGTCACATGCTGAAGCTACTCACCGCTCGTCCGCATGCCGAGCTACTCACCGCTCGTCCGCATGCCGAGCTCCTCACCGCTCGTCCGCATGCCGAGCTCCTCACGAAGCTGTGCGGTCTCCAACCTAAATCCACTACGCACAGCTCTCCTTCTTCCCCAACACATAGCTTTTAAACACACCAGTCCAGGATTTCCAGATTTCCGATTCTGCAACTCACCAGTAACTCAATACACATAAATCAAGCAGTATCATCATTGGCAACCTTAGCATATTCAATCATCCATATAACCCTATCCATCAACAAATCGATAATCTACCTCCACAAATCCACACTTCGACCCTATACACTCCTACGACAATCATCAATAACAAAACCCATCCATAAACACTCCCAACTACCCGATCAAATATAATAAATGCCATAAATACAGTAAGAATCATCCATAACAACATCAAAGCTCTTAAAACTTACCAAATCACAGATCAAGCTACGGATTCCTCAAAATCCTCCGAAACCCTAAAATCCTTCAAGCTCAACGATTCACTAATCCCAGAGCCTCTAACCTTCACCAATAACGACCAATCGCTTAACCTCATCTCAAGGAAAGAATCCATAAAGAAAATCGAGGAATCCTTACCAATGGGAGGAAATCGCAAGTCACAAGAGGGGGAAGAAGAGAAGCGTGAAATTGCCTTAGGTGTTTTCCCCAAATTCTCAAACCTAGTATTTATAGACCTAAGTCTCCAAGTCATCCAAATTTCAGTCTCTAAATCCCAATGGTTCCACATAATTATTTCCTATCAAGAAAATTCTAATTTTTTCCATTGCCATCGATGTTGCTTTCAAGATCGTAGGTCACGACGATCGATCGCCTAAAAACTTTCCGGTCCGCATTATCTCCTAATTTCACGAGAATTTCTATAAGCCATTATAAATTGCCACCACTCATAAAAGATCAAATCACCAATTGCACTCGATTACTCAAATTCTCAATTAACTCTCAATCCAAATATTTGATCAACTCGATCGATTCTTACTTACAATTAAATACGAAATCATGAATGCATGTACCTAAGGATAAATGCATATGCATTAAACCTGTTCTCTACAATTAGAGGCCAAGAATATGCTCATTCAATGAATGCAATGAAACCTATCAAGATAACTCATAATAACCAAAATACCCTTAATGACGGTGGATTTAGATGTTACAATTCACCCTCCTAATAAAAATTTCACCCTCGAAATTTCATACCGTCTCATCAAATAAATGAGGATATCGGCTCCTCATATGCTCCTCGCCTCCCAAGTAGCTTCCTCGTGTGGTTCTTCCAAAGTACTTTCACCAATGGAATCACCCGTTTCGCAATTGCTTGACCCGTGATCCAATAATCTGTACCGGCCCTCCACATAACTCATATCATCGCTATCTCGATATCCCGAGCCGGAATCACATCGCCGGTCCGATCGGTACCGTTGAGCATACTAACGTGAAACACGCCATGCAATCGACATCTCGCTCGGTAGAAGCCAACTCAGAAGCGCTGGTCCTATCCTTTCAAGGATCTCAAACGGACTAATATACCGAGGGCTCAATTTGCCTTACGGCCAAATCTCAAGACTCTTTCCAAGGAGACACTCAAGGAATACTCGATCACCCACACTATACTCCATACCCACCGATCCGATCCGCATAATTCTTACATGCATCGTCCCGAGCGCGCCTTGATGCGACTCACGATCAATCAGATCTTATCTGTTGTATCCTGGATCACTCGGGACCCTCTATCGATCTCGACCCTCTTCATCCCAACACAAGCAGGTGATCTACACGGCCGCCATACAAGGCCTCATACGGTGCCATCCCAATCTTTCTCGACATCAAGTTATTGTATGCAAATTCTATCGGTGCAAGATCGATCCCACGCACTCTAAACTCCAAACACATGCCCGGCATGTCCTCAGCGATCTTGATCGTCCTCTCACTGGCCCATCACCGAGGATGGAATGCGGTCTGAAATTCAACAGTACCCATAGCGATGAGGCTCTTCCGAACCTCGATAAACTCGATCCCCGCTCAAACTATCGACAACGGAACCCCATGCAATCGCATAATCTCTCGCTACATACTTCAGGCCAACCGATCGAGAGTATTACTCTCTCATCGGCAAGAAGTGAGCCGATTTGGTCATCGGTCCACTATGACCCAGATAGCATCATGTTGCCTCGGTGTCTAGGCAACCTCACACGAATCCATGGTAATTCGCTCCACTTCCACTCCGGAACGGGCAACGAATGCAACTTTCCCATCGGAGCTTGATGCTCGCCTTAACTCGTTGACATGTCGACACCGACACATATTCGCCACTTGCCTCTTCATACCAGCCACCGTAAATGTCGCCTCGCAGTGTTATACATCTTGGTCGAACCAGATGCATAGCATAAGCGGCTACATGAGCCTCCTCTAGGATCTCCGTCTCAAATCATCAATATCCGCACACACCCTCCGTCCCATCCATAATGTCCCATCTCTCAACTCAAACTCAATCAGCATCATCAACTCTATCAATCGGTCTCACTAGTACGGGTCCCAGTCCCGAACCTCCGAATCTGTCATGCAAAGATCGGCTGAGCCTCGCCAGAGTAATCAGTGCTCCATCCTGCCCCAAATCTATCTCAGTACATTAAGAGCTCTCAATCAGACGACTAGGCAATCTCTCCATCTGAATCGAGCTACAATACCATGCGATCTCCTCGCCAAAGCATCGCCACTACATTGGCCTTTCTGGATGGTACTCAATCGCAATCGAATCCTTCAAGAGCTCTATCCATCTCCTCTGCCTCAAATTGAGCTCCTCTCGACTCAACAGATACCTCAAACTCTTATGGTCTGCGAAGATCTGGAACGTCTCCCATACGAGATAGTGTCTCCAGATCTTCGAGCAAACACTCTCGCAGCTTAACTCCAAGTCATGCCTGGATAATTCACCTCGTGAGACCTCAACTGCCTCGAGGCATACGCTATAACTCTCCCATGCTGCATCAATACACATCCCAATCCACAGTGCGAGGCATCACTTTGTAAACCACAAAGCCTCCAGGTCCCGAAGGAATGCCCAACACCGCAAGGTCGTCAACCGATGTTTCAGCTCCTCAAAGCTCTTCCGCAATCCTCACCCATCTGAACGGTACATCCTTCCTCAATAGCTTCGTCAGAGGGGCGGAGATCAACGAAAATCCCTCGATGAATCTCCGGTAATAACCGGCCAGTCCTAGGAAACTCCTCAACTCTGGCACAGTCCTCGGAATCTCCCAACTCATCACTGCCTCTATCTTGTGAGGATCCACCTGGATACCCTCACCGGACACCACGTGTCCCAGAAACACGATCTCATCAAGCCAAAATTCACACTTAGCAAATTTGGCGAACAACCGCCTCTCTCTCATGACTGCGCAACACTATCCTCGATGCTCAAGCAGTGCTCTGCTCATCCCTCGAATAAACCAAGATGTCATCAATAAACACTATCACAAATCGATCCAGTAGGCTGAAAATCCTATTCATCAAAGCCATGAAGGCTGCCGGGGCATTAGTCAACCCAAACGGCATCACTAAGAACTCGAAATGCCCGCATCCTACTCCTAAAGCACTCTTAGGCACATCGGCCTCTCGCAATCCTCAATCGATAGTAACCCGATCGCAGGTCTAACTTAGTAAACACCGAGCTCCTCGCAATCGATCAAATAGATCGCCAATCCTAGGCAAGGATACTTATTCTTCATCGCCACTCGGTTCAACCGCCTATAATCAATGCACGCCTCGAGTCCCATCCTTCTTCTTTACAAACAATACCGGAGCTCCCCATGGCGAAACACTCGGCCCGATAAACCCTTGTCTAAAAGCTCCTGGCGAGCCTTAAGCTCTCGCCCAATTCCACCGGTGCCATCCTATATGGAGGGATCGATATAGAAGCATGCGAACGAGATCAATCTCAAACTCTATCTCTCGCCGGGCGGCAATCCCGTAACTCCTGGAAAACATCCGGAAATTCCTCACTACGGAACATCCTCCAATCTACTGCTCAACTCGAGAATCCACTACATGAGCCGATAGGCCTCACAACCTCCTGCGCATCAATCTCGGGGCACTCATAAAGGATATCATCCTCGCAGTACGACTAAACGACTCCTCTAAACACCACCTGGCTGTCCAGGGAATCCAATACAACCTCCTTGGTGTAATACCATAATGTTTCTATGCACAGCTAACTACCCATCCCAAAATCACATCAATCTCCATGAGCCAAGATTATCAAATCAGACTCAACACTTTCTTTCAATCTGGACCGACATCCTATACATACCTCTCCCAATACGGTTGTACTACCTGAGGTGTACTCACCTCTAACCCATATCAGAATCACGCCATCCCCATGCGAATCTACATGCTAGATGCGGTGCAATAAAAGAATGGGTGGATCCAGAATCCAACAATGCATATGCTTCTATACCGTAAATAAGAAGCATACCAACAACATCCGGTGAGTCCTGGCCTCCGCCGTGTCATGGCATAGACCGCCGAGATCGCCGCCGCCACTCAGTCCCTGACCTCACTATCAAACCCTCCTTCCTCGGCCTCGGCCTCGACCTCTCCAAATGATCCACCTCCACGGCTCTCTTTGGATCGGGTATTATCGCTCGATCTACCACCATAGTAGATCGAGCTCCCAATGTCTCAAGGCCTCACCAATGCTCCATCGAGCCGCACCTCAGCGAGCTCCAAATAACCATCGGCACTTCCACTATGCCTCTTGCCCATGTTGCTCACGATGCGGGACATGCTGTCTTGATCCTCTCGGCCGCCGCCACCACTAGCGATCTGTGCGAATCGCCTCTCGCCCGTATCCGGTGCATCGGCCCTCCAACGGACTGAAGGGCATGGCTCGACGCTATCAGAATCTCGCCAAGATCGCCTCGGCTATCACTAGTCTCTTATATCGGATCCCTGTCCGGTCTCAACAGATTCGCTTTAGTAGTCGCTCTATCCTCGACAATGCAGCTCTCTTCCAGAATGAGCTCATGTCGATCTCGCCAATCGGTGCGGATCTCGAACTTGAGTCCACCTCAAACCTACGGCATCTGCCGTCCTCGGTAGAAATCGGTCGTAGCATAGCCCATCAACTCGTTAAATCGAACCTCATAGTCACCACACCATCCGTCCCGCCTCAACTCTAAGAACTCTTACATCTTCATCTCCAGATAGACCTTGGGCATGAAATTGTCCTCAAGGCCCTCGAAAATCATCCCATGTCGAGTGCGGGGGCCCGTGGTACCGCCGGACAATCCTCCACCACCGATATGCAGGACCTCAGAGCAAGGAGACAGAGTAGTCGAACCTCTCCTCGTGGTCGCAGCCCATCCGATCGAGGACTCGCCACCCTCTCAAGCCATCCTCGGCCTCCGCAGGTCAAGTTACCATAGAAATCAATCGCCCCCCATGCAATGATCGTCTCGCTCGCTCCTGCCTCACAAGAACTCGAGGAGGTAACTCCTCCGAGAGAGGCATAGGGACTCCTACTAGCTCCTACCGATTCTTGGTCAGTTGGCTGCTCTACTCGATCTCCCATAACGGATGACCTAAAACAGACAAGAAATTTTGATCAGTTCAGTTATCCTTACACAATGATTCCGGCCTAATAATGCTCCATGCCCAAAAGATGCCAACCATGCTCTGATACCACTAAATGTAGCGCCTCACCGTAGGGTACACATTGGAAACCCAAGGTCGCCCGACACGATCCCACGATAAAGGATTTACTACCAGAAAATTTCGCTAAAATCCATGGCATCGAAGTATTTTAAATCACAAAATAACAGTAATCAACAAATTAACATCCAAAGTAATAATTATCCAGTACAGTAATCCAATCCAGAATAGACAAGTCTATCACCTCCTAACAAAACCAAAAGGAAACCGATACAAACATCTATCCTAAGTCATCCTCAAAACACTAATCCAAATGACCGACCTATGTGCCATCACGACCCTCGCCAAAGAACTCGCACGGCAGAAAGAAAGATCTTGAGCTAGAGTCTACTCTAACATCCGAAAAAATAGGTTGCAAATTTGGGTGAGTTTGCGAACTCAAAGAGAAAACATCATCGATGGTTCACTCAAATCATGCATTACGCATTACGGCGCATAAAGATAGTACAAGAATATTTATTGTCGATATAATATACAAATGCAATATCGGAGTAATTTACAAGACATGTAACAATAAATAAGAATCAATCAGTTTGCGATAATAAGTAACGATCACAAGAATTCATGTCATCACATATTTCAAGAATCGTCACACCACACCAATCATGTAAATGCAATGCATATGACTCTTTCCAGCTTATTCGCCAGTGCCCAAGTGCTCACCAAGAATCGGTGGACGCGTTAGGATTTTCTCCCTGCTAAGCCCACAAGACAATATCTGAGCTCGAAGCTCTTTTCAAGAAAATAGCAACTTGGGACACATTCCATTATGTGATCATGCATTTATGCATGCAAAGTGTCATGTTCAAGAATTTACGGTGTGTGGCTATAACGCCCAAAGACATCGCTGCTCAAGAGTTTAATGGTATGGCTATGAAGCCCAATATTCAAGATAAGATCACATAACCGCCCAAGTCGATTCAAGAAACATGCAATTCAATCCAATACATGCCAAGAGTCATACAAGAGTCATACAATTCACTTTTGCATGTAATTCACGTAGAGCATATAAGCAAATCAGGAATTTGAGAAACCAACTAGGTTACTCACTTGTAACTTCCGAGCTACTGCCTGGAAGTCCCAGCAATGTCCGTGGAACGACGGTCCAACGGTGCCTCTATAACAATAAAGTACAACCCATCACTTATTGCCCAATAAAACAAAGATAATAATGCATATGTCTCAAAGAAATAATGTACAATGCATGCTCACGATTCCGGTGCTAAAACCCAATTCGACTCTTCATTTAGTTGATTGACAATAATTGATCCATTCCTAAAATCCAGTCAATTTACCTCAATTAGGATCCCCAATAGCAATTTCCTATTCCTTGGGTCGAACACATCCATAAAAATTCCAATTTAAACTTCAAATCAAATCTAATCCTTAATCACCTCAATCGGTTAATTTCCTAAGTCCCAATGCCAAAAGCCTCAAACACTCCTCTTCGGACGACTAGGCAAAGGTTGCGACCATGGGTTCGCCTGCGCTCACCCGCATGCCACAGTCGACTCGACGTGAGCCCTAGCTCCGCACGCTTAAACCGCCGCTCATCCGACGAGCTACGCAGACCGCTTGTCCCCATCGCTGCTTAAGCGTGCGAAGCGATTCCCAAAGCTTCGCCGCTCGGTCGCTCGCGTAGCCGAACGATACGTAACTCGTCGGTCGGTCGCTCGGATGATCGATCGATCCGCAGCTCGCTCAGATGTCGGGTTACTTCGCAGCTTCGCCGCATGCCGAAGCTCCTCATCGCTCGTCCGCATGCCGAAGCTACTTCATCGCCGTCCGCGATGCCGAAGCTACTTCATCGCTGCTCGCATGCCGAAGCTCCTCACCGCCGTCTGCATGCCGAAGCACTTTACCGCTTCGTCGCATGCTGAAGCTACTCACCGCCGTCTGCATGCCGAAGCTACTCATCGCTTCGTCTGCGATGCCGAAGCTACTCATCGCTAAATCCGCATGCCGAAGCTCCTCACCGCCGTCTGCATGCCGAGCTCCTCACTGCAAGCGGTCTCCAACCTAAATCCACTACGCACAGCTCTCCTTCTTCCCCAACACATAGCTTTTAAACACACCAGTCCAGGATTTCCAGATTTCCGATTCCGCAACTCACCAGTAACTCAAAGCTCCATAACAACATCAAAGCTCTTAAAACTTACCAAATCACAGATCAAGCTACGGATTCCTCAAAATCCTCCGAAACCCTAAAATCCTTCAAGCTCAACGATTCACTAATCCTAGAGCCTCTAACCTTCACCAATAACGGTCAATCGCTTAACCTCATCTCGAGGAAAGAATCCATAAAGAAAATCGAGGAATCCTTACCAATGGGAGGAAATCGCAAGTCACAAGAGGGGAAGAAGAGAAACGTGAAATTGCCTTGTGTGTTTTCCCAAATTCCTCAAACCTAGTATTTATAGACCTAAGTCTCCAAGTCACCCAAATTTTAGTCTCTAAATCCCAATGGTTCCACATAATTATTTCCTATCAAGAAAATTCTAAATTTTTCCATTGCCATCGACGTTGCTTTCAAGATCGTAGGTCGATCGATCGACGCCTAAAACTTTCCAATCCGCATTATCTCCTAATTTCACGAGAATTTCCTATAAGCCATTATAAATTGCCACCACTCATAAACATATCAAATCACCAATTGCACTCGATTACTCAAATTCTCAATTAACTCTCAATCCAAATGGCCAAATAACTCGACCATTTACTTACAATTAAATACCGAAATCATGAATGCATGTACCTAAGGATAAATGCATATGCATTAAACCTGTTCCTCTACAATTAGAGGCCAGTAACATGCTCATTCAATGAATGCAGTGAAACCTATCAGTATGACTCATAATAACCAAAATACCCTTAATGACAGTGATGAGATGTTACAATAAGAGTCTAGAATATTGACTCTTTGTTGATCAAATATGGTGAAATTACCTTTTTGCCCTTAACTTATGTGAAATTACCATTATACCTTCCAAACTTTTCCTAAATTTGCAATTAAACCCAAAATTTGGGAATGACAAAAATTTTTATTTTTGTTTTGGTCTCCAAGATTTTGAAAATAATAATTAAGTCCCTTAACTTTATAAAATTACATATTGATCCTCCAAGAGTTAAAAAATAACAATTAAGTCCTTTAACTTTTAACAATTGGCAAATAGGCCCTTATATACATCAACTTTTCCATTTAAGCTTTTTAAATGTCCAATAAGTCTATAAATCATGTCTAATCACCTCTAAGTAATTAGAACACATTTAACTAACCCACAAGGTCATATCCATCTAATGGACTCAGTTTTACATACTTAGAAGCTTATATGTCATAAATCTCCAAGATTTCGCGTACCGATGAACTCTAAATTCATGTAAGGGAATCTAACATTATAAATCATTGATATTTATATATATATATGTAAGGACATATAACATTTTAAATCATTGATATATATATATATATATGCATACCCAAAAGGATTTAAATACATCTTCGAACTCATATACAATCATGTATATATCAATATACAGTAGTATCTCCAAGTACAAAATAATATAAAAGGGCTCAAGAGTCCAAATACACAACATTTATGCGTATTTATTTATGAATATCTTAAGTATGATATGTATATCACATAGATAAAACAATCAAAATTGAAAGAACAACACATTTCAATAAACATATGATAGCCAAATTTAATAGTTGTTATAAATAACTAATGCTACATAGGTATCATTAAACATCAAATAAAAATGATTGAAACTTTTGACTAAAAATTATAAAATTTGTTGAATATTACGAACATGAAATTTGAAGAACTTTATAAGAAAATTGAGTCAGTAAGTTCTTTAGATGAATTTTTGAAATTTGTATATGTTATTAGTTCTATAATGTCCTTTGATAGGCCACTAAAACTAAGACCTCTAAACACTTCTCTTCTTCTACGGTCCTTAAAGAAAGTTTGCACCATCAACTATATGTGTGAATAGGATCTGATGGAGTATTTCATACTCTAATTAACAGATCTTTATGTTAGGGCATGAACATTTTGCAAAATGCTTCATCTTGCTTATAGGAGTTGAGAATCCTTGATAACCAATAAAGATGATACTTTGTATTATGCTATTCACCAATAAAACGTGTAACATTAGGTCTATACCAGGAACCATACAATATTGATCCAAATGTATCTTCATGAAATTCACACAATTTCAACGTGTTGTAGTTCAAATTGAAGTCTAGGATCACAATACAAACATTTTCCTGAAACGAATTTGAGGAAAAATAATATTCAACACTTTTGAATAGTAAGTTGAAATGTGTCTTATAATATGAACATTTCATTAAAACAAAACCCTTGAAAGATCTGTTAAAATCATTAAACTTAATATTTGACTTAATGTATTATTTTACTAATATTTTCAATTTAATTAAAACTTATTTCTAATTATATATACTATTTAATTAGAAACTCATTTCTAATATTCAATGTATGAATATACTATTTTAAATTTAATCATAAACTTATTCTAATTAAGATTTAATTAATCAATTTTAATTTTTAATTCACCTATAAACTTATTTCTAACTATCATTAAATTCACTCATATTTTCAATAAATTCATAAACTCATTTCTAAATAAATAAATTTATCATTTGATTTACAAGTCTTCACTTGTAATCTTACTCATTAAAAACATTAAAGTCTTATAGCATAAACCAATTACAACAAAGTTGGACTAGAAAAGAACAAAAGTACTGTATGGAACTGGAAGAAGTATACAGTACAACCAAACTCAATAGCTTCACAATATATCACAAAGATATATAAAAGGTATTATACCGTGATAGAGGGAAAATAAATAGCAAATTTTAATAATTAATATTAAAAATAAAAAGACAAAGAGCAAATTTTAATGATAGGACACACCAATTTCTAAAATACAAGAAATTAACATACTTAAGAAAATATAGTAAATAATATTCTAAGTTTCTCAAGTCAAATATTATCCTATTTTATAAGTCGTGGAAATGATTGATTGATTGATTGATTATTATTATTATTATTATTATTATTATTATTATTATTATTATTATTATTATTATTATTATGACATGTTTAATATAATCATATGTATTTTATAATAAAGAAAACCATTTACATAGTCTTTGAATTGAGTAACCTAAATTATTTGATTTGGTTATATTATCACTAAATTTAAGTGAATTCTACAAGAACACAAATCCAACAATTACTACATTAATTGTGGAAAAGTATAATGAAAATTATAATTAAAAAATTAAATTATTATAAATAATAAGTAATCTAAAAATAAAAAGAGGATACAAAATAAATACAATATCATTTAATATAAATGTTACGATTTAAAATGCTAATATAATGTCCATGTTAATGACAAACTACAAATTAATTATAAAATACTCAAATATTTAATAAGCTAAAATACATTGAAAAATCAGAAACTTTACCTTTAAATTATACTCAGAACTCAGAAGATAGAACCGTGAATTTTTTTGCTGCTAATTCTTGAGTTGAAGTACCTTAAATTCATATGTTGATGAAAATAAAAATATTAAAAGGTAAGAATATAGCCCAAATGATTCAAAACTATTTATAATCTTTCAAGTTAACGTTAACTTTCTAAGTTAACATTAACTTATTAAATGCTAATAACTTATTAAATGCTAATAGAGTAACGTTACTCCCTATGTTTTCTCCAACAGTCAAGGCCCCTTGGTGAACAACGTTTTCTACCCCATTCCATTAAATACCCTCTTAAATACTTCTTCACTAGACAACACCCATTAAAAACCTATTACTCTATTAGGCATCAGAGGGCCCCTTTATATGGTGGGCCCTGGGCAGGTGCCCTAGCTGCCCCTGCCCAGAGCCGGCTCTACGTAGGTAGACTCTATTTTGTACTTTTATTGCATAGTAGCTTATAAACTATTTTTATTAGATTGGTTATGTTGATATGCTTTATGACTTTATAAGTTAACTCCTGACTGTCTTGTAGTTTGTAAAAGACCATATGTATGAACTTTTGGTACTGCTGTTGAGATTGCTTTTGAGTGGAGTTAAAAGTCCAGAAGTTGTGGTAGAATTTTTATGTGAATATAGAAGTGCATTTAAAATTGTTTGTAGGTGCTTGATTGAGTTTTGGGATTTTTAAAATATAGACATTATGTTGCCCAAATTTTTCAAAAAAAAAGGAGAGAGATATTCAGTTAGCATTGCATCGTCAGATTAAGGATATCGCGAATGTCTTTATCCCGGATATATGATGGTTATCGTGTGCCCGATGTGGTACCTAGTCGTGACATCTTTAATAAACATTCTAGGTCATATCATCACAATAATGACTTATGAACTATTGATCATCATCATACGTGTAAAAGCAAGAGATGAACATACCCAGGTTTTCTCATTCACATTTCAGCATATATGTATCACCATTTTATAATCATTTAACTATTAACTATCATTAAAAATGCTTCATTCAACAAATAAAGAAGAGTAATGCTTAAGACTTACTTGTTTAAGCTTCAAGATCTTCATATTTTCTCTTACCTAGCTTTCTTCTCTCACTCTTGAATCATCATTCAAAGGTGGTAGGGTAGGGTCTTTAATAAGAAATGAAGAAGACAATGAAATAGTAGTTGCAAATGAAAGGTAAAAGCATGCTTCAACATGGATGGGTGAGAAATGAGTTTCGGGGATGAAGACTGTTGGACCAATGGTGGTTGAAAAATTAAATCCCACTTATGTTTTGATAATAATAAAATGTATAGAATTTGTTAAGAAATTATTTCAGGTGTATTGGATTGAAATAAATCTAGAAAGAAATATAAATCATGGTGAAATCAAGAAGGAAGTAATCTTCAACATGATAGAGACTTAAGCATGAAGATTATGGGAAGATCTGAATAAATATATCCATTGGAGTCAGCACAAGTCGACCAACATATCACAAGTCGACTAATAAATTAAGGATCAACAGATGGGGCTTGAAACAAGTCGACTAAGATGTTACAAGTCGATTACAAATCAAGTGGATAGGAGCACTAGTCGACTATTATGGCACTAGTTGATTGATCGAAGAGTGGAGATGAAACCTGCAGAAAAAAACGTTGATACTAGTCAACTATAATAGCACGACTAGTCGACTATCAGGTAGAGCTGAACAAGATGTGTCCGAATCATTCCTAAATGGAAAGGAAGAAATCAAGCAACGTCCATAAGAAATCATGCAACGGCTAGAAGAGGATTTACAACGGCTATATTCATCTCTAGTCTCCAGATAAATAATGGTAAATCAAGGGATCAAAGTACAGAAGTCCAAAAAGCAAAAGCATACTACTATTGTTCTTAATTTGCTCTCATTCTACTCTTAGCTTGGTCTTAATTCCATTCATCTGTATTGAGAGTTATTATTTTCTATCATTGTTATTGTGAGTTGAGTGATTAGAGAAAAATCACTTGTGAGGTAGGATTTGTGCCGGAAGACAAATCAATTGTAAAAGTAGCTTGAGCCGGAAATCAAGAGGTGTTGTAAAAGTTCACACTGAACTAAAAAGTATGTAGTAAAGTGATTTTCCAAATCCTAACTGGGAGCTTAGGTAAAGGACATGGTCTTAGCACCGAACCTAAAAAAAAAAGTGTTTGCTCTTCTTCCCTACTCCTTGCATTTAAATTTGTTTAAATTGTTTTGTGTAAATTGACTTCTGATTTTTTGTAGAACTTTACGAAAAGCTTTATAGATTTATTCAACCCCCCTTTCTAGATCGTTTTTAAAGACAAACAAAGAAGATGAAGAACAAAATGAAGAGGGGCCATTTAGACAAAGGCGCGAAACAAATGAGCATTAGTCTTGCAAGAGTAAGTTACGAGAGTAAGGTGTGTGGCAAGGCAAGTAATGTTGGATCAGAAAAAGAAATCATACTATATTTAGAGAAACGATAAATTTCAAAACTGTTATGAAATCATTTTTCCAGTGGAAGCAACATCATGCTAATCCATACATGATATGGTATAAGGATAATAAAAACATAAACAAGATGAGGAGTATTACCAACTCTTTTGCTACAGCTTTAAATCCTCACTGCGCTATCCTCTCCTTTTTCTTGTATCCAAATCCTTTGCATTTTAATCTTTTCCTTTAGCAATCTATCTTATCCTTGTTGTTGTATCCTCAACCAATTTGATTTACCACTTGCTCTTCAAGGAAAACTAGGTTAACAAAATATTTTGGTGGGAAAGGAGAAGAAATGTTTGGAGGAGATTTTCTTAGAAGAAGATGAACCAAAAATGAAACTCTTTCACTTGGTAATTTCGGTTCACAATTGCATGAACGGAGAAAGAGTGTCTAAAAACATGCAAGAAGACTTTCTTACACTATCAAATTCGGTTATGCATAGAATGGAAGAAAATAGAGGCATCCAATGCATCACTTCTTTCATTAATCAATCATAAAGCAACTAATAAATGAGACTCTCTTCATTTATCTTTAAAATGGCTACATGAAAAAACCATAACCTAAAATTGAATTATCAATTTCGGTTTTTGTAAGAAGAAAGAAGGAAGATGGTCCATCCAATATACGTCTTTCTTCTTTAATGTAATGAATGCAAATAAGTTACATGCTAACATTAAAAGATAACCATTAAACCATTTAATGATAAGTTCATAATTCCATTTAATGATGATAAACCATAATAAAGACCATCTTTATTTTAGCATTTTAATGTCAAATGTGCAACTTCACATTTAACCTAAGAAAACCGAAATTGTTACTTCTCTCTTTAAAAAATTTGTTTTAATATAATTAATCTAATTAATTACATTAAACCAAAATCTAGCCCATTTCTAAATGTACATTTGGGCTTCTAATTTACCAATAATTAGAGCAAGCCCAATATTCAATTATGAGCTTCTAAAACCTCCATTTATATTTCTTACTTAGTTTGATAACCTTCCTTAAAGCCAAGTGGGGAATCTTATTAAACTTTGATAATTCAAGCTCCAATAAGCCCAAAATTAATTTAATCTCATTAGAATTAATTCTAGCTTATTAACTAAATGTCATTCCACTAAAGACAATTAATTGAACTCTTGAATTATTAAATATTATGAGAACACAGATTTCATGTCCAATTACAAACCCTATTTAGAACTTTATTATAGCCATCCGCACAATAAAGGGTAAAATTACCGTTTTGCCCTTATATTGGTTTTTTCTTCTAGATCTCTCGTTTTACATTATATGATGATTAACACACAAGATCTCATCTTGGTGTCAAGAATTTATGGATACTAGTCCATCAAACTACTGGCGTCAATTTAATCACCAAATCTCCTTAAAACATCTAGAAATGATGATAGCACTATAAACTCTTTATTTGAGTGAATATTCCCTAATACATGTTTCAATTAATAATTCCAACATGCAGACATTGGATTAATAATATGTAAAAATCCATTATGATCATATCAAGAATTATAATGAAATACATATGAGTTCACCACTCATCAAGATTATGGTTCATAATAGTTTAATGCTTAAGTTGTATGTTTTAAGATTAAAGTAACGCCCACTTTATTCTTAAAACATACTTGATTCCGATTCATTTAATAGTGCCATTATCATTAGTCTACTACTATCATGATATGAAATTCATCATTCCCTTTAAGTAAACTCCTTTAGTTATATGGAGATAAATCGCAACACTACAATCTAAAACTATAATCAAGCGACCAACTTGGTTATTCAGTTGTGAATCAATTAATTTAGATTATAATAATATACATGTTTTTCATACATCTCTTTGTATATGTATATTACTTACAAAAGAATCTTGGTACCTTTTGACCAGATATATAACGCTCACACAAATAAAACTAAACTCTTTTGTTTTATTAATAATAAATATTTTCATTACAAAACTGTAACTAAAGAAGATAAAATTACATGTAAATACACTTGTTTTCCAGGGCACTATATTTACATAACTCCAACAATCTCCCACTTGCCCTAAATCAAGTTTGATATATCCCTCATTCCCATCCCTTCTCGACGACCCTCAAAGCTCTTTGAGTCAATGTCTTTGTGAACGGATCAGCAAGGTTTTGCTCTATGGGAATCTTTACCACATCCACCTTTCCACATTGTATTATCTCCCTTATGAGATAATAATTTCGCTCAATATGTTTGGCAGCTTTGTGGTTCCGAGGTTCTTTAAAATTAGCCATTGCCCCACTATTATCACAATAAAGTGTAATAGCTTTTTCTGCCTTTGGAACTACCTCCAAATCATTTAGGAACTTCCGGAGCTAGACTGTTTCCTTTGCTGCTTCACAAGTAGCAACATACTCAGCCTCCATAGTCGAATCAGCAATGCAAGATTACTTGACACTCCTCCAAACTATGGCTCCACCTCCCAAAGTAAATATAGAACTAGAAGTTAATTTCCTTGAATCAACATCTGATTGGAAATCAGAATCTGTATATCCTGTTGCAATAAGATTACTTCCAAAGTAAACATGTTGGATCCCGTTACCGGAACCCAACTACTTATACAGAACGGAAAACGAAACAAACGGAAATGAAGGGAAGCGGAAATTTCGGATCAAAAACAAAATGCGGAAGCGCACAAATCCGAAAGTAGCGAAGCGGAAGCAAATGCAAACGGAAGCAAATACTAATCGAATCAAACGAACAGATTGCAAAGCGAAACGAAATCAAAGCAGACACATCCGACATCCGGAAACAATAATCAAAGAAAACTTATCGAATGAACATAATCGCGTTGGGAATTCCTAAGACGTTCCAAAATCCGTTATGAATTTTTTCTTTTTTCTTTTCTTATTCTCATTTCTTATATCAATCACATCCATATAATTTCCCATAGGAAAATTCATTCTTAAACCCGAAACTCAACAATCATACAAATTCTTATTCATCCATACAAATCTCAAATTACATTTTTAACCCCGATTTTATCGAAATTTCGGCAGCATAACGGCTGCCTTTATCCTAACCCAAACCTGCAAGGGTTCAAAAACACTTCTATAATCCCAAACACAGCTCAAAATCATCGGACACTCCCGTCCGAATCCAACACCAAAGTAAACGCACATTTAAACCTAACACTTCCATAATTCTCAAATCAACATACCACTCTCATAACTCAATCAAATTCCCAAATCAGTCATACATATATAATCCCAAATTATCCATAATTTCACATACAAATCTCACAATCATTCACAATTCTTAACTTTATACACAAATACATTTTTCCCAAACTTATCTAAAGTCATAAATATATTCATACTCAAGATCCAAATTACACAAAATCTAACTGACACAAATGTCGAAACTGATGTCTTCACATTCTTTCATCCGATCTCCGTCAAACCCGGAGATAGGGATGAAAGGGGTGTGAGCTCAAAGCTCGTGGATAACACATTTATAAAATGACAAATAAGTGAAAACATTTTCATAATTTTTTGCCAAAAGGGCTAATTTTCAAACTTTTAACTTTCAAATACTTTTCAAACCCTTCTTAATATTTTTCAAACTTTTATAACTCATTCTCTCAATTTTCAAAATTCTTGAATGTCTCATAAACATGAATGCAAACACACGTAAACAAATCAAAACACATAACATATCGTAATGGTCCTGCTAGTCCAACAGAACGCATCGCATAGTCCGCATAGCGCTTACATGCGATCAATGAATGAACGTCTTACACTTTCCCGCATCATGGTCCAATAGTAGCCGTGAAGGAGTCCGAATCGAGTCTCCGTGCCACTAATGGGCAACCCGGAGAAGGCTATACATATAGAGACATACTGACTCACCAAAGGACCTACCAAACCCATATAACACATTCAAGTTTAAAATCAATTTGCCCTAAGGCACAAATTTCAAATCTTGATATTTTTCACACGTGTCCTCACGATATATTTTCATTCATAAATTCACAATCTTCAAGCAATACAATACACATAACACATTCTCTCAAAAGTCAATAATGCACAACCATAGCAATTATTAAAACTTCATATATAATGATGCAAATTTTATTCAAAACTCATTTGGGACTCGTAATGCCAAACGATAACAAACTTTTATTTTCAAATATTTACAAAACCTTAATTTATCAAAATCCAAATTTTTACTTTCTTTAATTTTTTCAAAAGTCGAGATTGCTTACAAATCAAAATATAAATATGCTACCCACCTCAATTATTGCTTAAACTTGATTTCAAGCTCCAATTGATCCTTGCTTTTCTCTCTTCCAAAATACCAAAACCTAAACCATAATCATCCAAATTTCACATCGAAAATACTTAATTTTCACAATCAACTTAGAATTCACCAATTCCATTTACATTCAAGCTATTTCAATCTCCAATTTTGAAAATCCCCAATTTTCAAAATTGGTCTAAACCAAGACACTCGAATTCAATCTCATAAAACATAATTTCTTCAAAATTAAACTCACAATTCATCAATTCACATTAATTCCAAACTATTTAAATCCTCAATTTCAAAAATCCCCAAATCTTAAAATTGGCCTAAACCAATTTATCTCAATTCAATACCATAAAATACAAATTCTTTGAAATTGATTTCATATATCATCAATTCATCATATTTCCTATAATTCTACACCAAAATATCTCAAAATTCTCAATCATAAAATTAAGCCTAAACCTTACTCAATTTTTCATCCAAAATTAAACCCAACCTAAAGCATATACATCAAAATTAATTCCACAATCCATAAACCCATCTCATATGTCATAATTCTAATCCAAAATTAATCAAAATCTCAAAGTAGAACAATTTCTCTTACCTCTTTCTCTTCCAAATTCAATTTTTTGGCTTGAAAGGAAGCTCTTATGCTCCTCTACCTTTTCTTTCTTAGAAACATCCCAAAATCCTTAAGAAAACAAGTAGAAAATCAAAATAACTTTCTCTCTCATCTTTTCTCCATACTGAAACTTCCACTCTCTTCTTATTTCTTCTTCTTTCTCTTCTTCTGTAATTTTCCAGACCATTCATCGTTTTTAATAGCTCAAAACGACAATCATTAATGAGTTTCATTAATTGATGGTCAAATGACCATTTTGCCCTCCATTCAAAACTTAAAATTACACTTACTTGCGGTTTGATTCGCACTATCGATTTGAAGGAATTTGTCAAAACTTCCTTCTCGAGAAATGTTCCTCTCACTCATACGAATCCAACGCCACTGACCGCGCTCAATTTGGAGTACCACATCAAAAGTTATGTGCAAAACAGTTCGGGAATATTCATATTCTAACACATTTTCCATGTACGATTATTTCCGTCCAAAATTTCACATTTTTAATTCCAGAATTGAAACTCGATGTCTTCATAACAATTGTAGCCTTAAGTCTCTAGTTTAATTCAAAACAAGAATCGTCTCATTTCGATTCCCAGATCAAAAGTTATACTCAAATTACTCACAGGTATTCCCAATCCAAAAATTAAACCCTAATCCGAACTTAAATTCAAAAATTAAAAGTCCTAAGGGCAAAATTGACATTTCATGTCTTCATATGATTTGTATCCCCTTGTCTTATCTTTATTTCGCCTCAAGAATCGCTTCAATCGGATCTCTACAGATCCCGAATTTCACAAAACATCAATCATGCTCGAAAATTTCCCGACTCACTTTGATTAAATTAATCACTATTAATTTAATCTCAAAAGTTCACAAATTTCTTATAAAATGAAATTCATTGTCTTAGGAATCCAACGCAAAAGAATCAACTCAATCGGATGTCGGACGGAAAAGATATAGGCAAAATAGTGAGCAAAGGTCGGATTAAAACAAAGAAATCAAAATTTAAGAAGCAAAGCGGCTTGATGGCGACGGACGCCTAACTCATGAGGGCGAGCCTTGCCCTCGCGAGGGCGAGAGCAGCCCGCCTCGCTAGGGCGAGGCGTTGCCCTAGCGAGGGCGCACGCTGGCGCCCGCCCCGCTAAGGCGAGCCTTTGCCCTAGCGAGGGCGCTCGCAGGCAATATCAAACTTTTTTTTTTCTCTAAACTTCCAAAATTTATAACTTTTAATCCCGAACTCCGATTTTGACAAACTTAGTCTCTATAGAAAGCTTAAAGAAAGCTCTAAATCTTCCAAGAAGAACATAAAACTCAATTCGACTCCTACGGGAGTCCATTTTCCGGTCAAAGATACTATCCTCTATACAAACTTGTAAAAATCATAACTTAATTTTCCGAGATCGAAAAATTGCATACTTTATATCGAAATAAAGATCAAAACAAATCCTTCAATTTTCATGAAGAACATCAAAGCTCAATTAACCTCTAACTAGGTTAATTTCTCAGTCAAAGTTTCAACCATAATAAAAGTCAAACCCGATCAAACATAAACTTTGACTGATCATAACTTTCACTCCCGATATCGAAAAATTACAAACTTTATGTCCACAAAAATCTCTCAACATAATCTACAAGTTTCATGTAGATCATTTTATCAAATTTTGCCTAAATCATAAGTCAACTCTCAAAGTCAAACATTCTCTCTCCAAAAGTCAAACTTTCTAAATCCTTCAAATTTTCACACTTTTTCTTTCTAATTCTTGCTATATAACTTCATTTCAATCAACTCATCCACTTGACCATTCATATTACTAAATCAAATTGTCACTCAAGGTTCGGGGTCCAACATTTCTCCCCCTCTTAAAAGAATTTCGTCCTCGAAATTCACTCTTACTTAAACTCCCAGCAACTCATTCTTGCATAAATTTCTTTTTAACAAAGATCATCCAGGACTTTCTCACTAATGTCTTTCCAAACTCATAATCAATGACCTTTTCATCAAATTTACTCATCATACATATTCTCAATCTCTTTACAAATTTCATTTCCTTAAATCATATACCACTCGTATCATATCAAAACACTATATCTATAACTCATTATTTCTTCATATATGGGCACAAATTAATGGTCCATTTCTTAAGGAACCTTAATATGGTTCAATCATCATTTAATCTTTATCACCATGTCATCTTTCAAATAGTCATACTTTCATCTCACAGAAGTATAGGCTATATCAATTTCTCCCAATTCATTACAAAATTCAAATCTTAAGTTCCACAAACACATGTTTCTAATCACTCGTATTCGTATCACCCAAATCAAACTAATCACTTGAATTTGAGCGTCAAATAGTCATGCCCATCAATTTCAAATTCCTAAAATCGATTATGATTCTCGTCACTTTAATCCACAATCAATTTAATTCTCCAAATATTTCTCATTTACTCCTATCCTTCAAGCATTTCTTATTTAATCTCATAAATATGTAAAGTCGAATCATCCAAATTCATTTTAAAATTCTCATCGCATAATGCCATAATGAACTTCAAATCTCAAGTTCATTAACACACACCTAAAATCAATCAAATTTCTTAACCTCACTCGCATAATCACTAAATTCAATCTCGATAATCATATTGCCCAAGTATGATCATAATATCGGGCTCGATATTATAAATGTTGGATCCTTCTATCGAACCCAACTACTTATACAGAACGGAAAACGAAACAAACGGAAACGAAGGGAAGCGGAAATTTCAATCGAAACAAAATGCGAAGCGCACAAATCCGAAAGTAGCGGCGGAAGCAAATGCAAGCGAAGCAAATACTAATCGAATCAAACGAACAGATTGCAAAGCTTAAACGAAATCAAAGCATACACATCCGACATCCGAAACAATAATCAAAGAAAACTTATCGAATGAACATAATCGCTGGGAATTCCTAAGACGCTTCAAAACCGTTATGAATTTTTTCTTTTTCTTTTCTTATTCTCATTTCTTATATCAATCACATCCATATAATTTCCCATAGGAAAATTCATTCTTAAACCCAAACTCAACAATCATACAAATTCTTATTCATCCATACAAATCTCAAATTACATTTTAACCCGATTTTATCGAAATTTCGCAAAGATAACGGCCGCTTTTATCCTAACCCAAACTCGCAAGGGTTCAAAACACTTCTATAATCCCAAACACACTCAAAATCATCGGACACTCCGTCCGAATCCAACACCAAAGTAAACGCACATTTAAACCTAACACTTCCATAATTCTCAAATCAACATACCACTCTCATAACTCAATCAAATTCCCAAATCACCATACATATATAATCCCAAATTATCCATAATTTCACATACAAATCTCACAATCATTCACAATTTTAACTTTATACACAAATACATTTTTCCCAAACTTATCTAAAGTCATAAATATATTCATACTCAAGATCCAAATTACACAAAATCTAATCGACACAAATGTCGAAATCGACAGCCACTTTCTTTCATCCGATCTCCGCTCAAACCCGGAGATGGGGATGAAAGGGGTGAGCTCAAAGCTCGTGGATAACACATTTATAAAATGACAAATAAGTGAAAACATTTTCATAATTTTTTGCCAAAAGGGCTAATTTTCAAACTTTTCAACTTTCAAATACTTTTCTCAAACCCTTCTTAATATTTTTCAAACTTTTATAACTCATTCTCTCAATTTTCAAAATTCTTGAATGTCTCATAAACATGAATGCAAACACACGTAAACAAATCAAAACACATAACATATCGAAATGGTCCGGCTAGGTCCAAATAGAGCGATCGCATACCCCCATATAGCGGTCCTGCGATCGTGGAATGAACGTATTACACTTTCCGCATCATGCGGTCCAAGTAGCCGTGAAGGAGTCCGAATCGAGTCTCCGTACACTAACAGGCAGCTGGAGAAGGCTATACACATAGAGACAGCGCTGACTCACCAAAGGACCTACCAAACCCATATAACACATTCACAAGCGAAAATCAATTTGCCCTAAGGCACAAATTTCGAAATCTTGATATTTTTCACACACGTGTCCTCACAGACATATTTTCATTCATAAATTCACAATCTTCAAGCAATACAATACACATAACACATTCTCTCAAAAAGTCAATAATGCACAACCATAGCAATTATTAAAACTTCATATATAATGATGCAAATTTTATTCAAAACTCATTTGGGACTCGAATGCCAAACGATAACAAACTTTTATTTTCAAATATTTACAAAACCTTAATTTATCAAAATCCAAATTTTACTTTCTTTAATTTTTCAAAAGTCGAGATTGCTTACAAATCAAAATATAAATATGCTACCCACCTCTAATTATTGCCTAAACTTGATTTCAAGCTCCAATTGATCCTTGCTTTTCTCTCTTCAAAATACCAAAACCTAAACCATAATCATCCAAATTTCACATCGAAAATACTTAATTTTCACAATCAACTTAGGAATTCACCAATTCCATTTACATTCAAGCTTATTTCAATCTCCAATTTTGAAAATCCCCAATTTTCAAAATTGGTCTAAACCAAGACACTCAATTCAATCTCATAAAACATAATTTCTTCAAAATTAAACTCACAATTCATCAATTCACATTAATTCCAAACTATTTAAATCCTCAATTTCAAAATCCCCAAATCTTAAAATTGGCCTAAACCAATTTATCTCAATTCAATACCATAAAATACAAATTCTTCGAAATTGATTTCATATATCATCAATTCATCATATTTCCTATAATTCTACACCAAAATATCTCAAAATTCTCAATCATAAAATTAAGCCTAAACCTTACTCAATTTTTCATCCAAAATTAAACCCAACCTAAAGCATATACATCAAAATTAATTCCACAATCCATAAACCCATCTCATATGTCATAATTCTAAACCGAAAATTAATCAAAATCTCAAAGTAGAACAATTTCTCTTACCTCTTTCTCTTCCAAATTTGAATTTTTTTTGGCTTGAAAGGAAGCTCTTATGCTCCTCTACCTTTTTCTCTCTTAGAAACATCCCAAAATCCTTAAGAAAACAAGTAGAAAATCAAAATAACTTTCTCTCATCTTTTCTCCATACAAACTTCCACTCTCTTCTTATTTCTTCTTCTTTCTCTTCTTCTGTAATTTTCCAGACCATTCATCGTTTTTAATAGCTCAAAACGACAATCATTAATGAGTTTCATTAATTGATGGTCAAATGACCATTTTGCCCTCCATTCAAAATTTAAAATTACACTTACTTGCGGTTTGATTCAGACTATCGATTTGAAGGAATTTGTCAAAACTTCCTTCTCGAGAAATGTTCCTCTCACTCATACTGAATCCAACGCCACTGACCGCTCAATTCGAGTACCACATCAAAAGTTATGTGCAAAACAGTTCGGGAATATTCATATTCTAACACATTTTCCATGTACGATTATTTCCGTCCAAAATTTCACATTTTTAATTCCAGAATTGAAACTCGATGTCTTCATAACAATTGTAGCCTTATGTCTCTAGTTTAATTCAAAACAAGAATCGTCTCATTTCGATTCCCAGATCAAAAGTTATACTCAAATTACTCACAGGTGTTCCCAATCCAAAAATTAAACCCTAATCCGAACTTAAATTCAAAAATTAAAAGTCCTAAGGCGAGAGCAGCCCGCCTTGCTAGGGCGAGGCGTCGCCCTAGCGAGGGCGCCCGCTGGCGCCCGCTCCGCTAGGGCGAGCCTTCGCCCTAGCGAGGGCGCTCGCAGGCAATATCAAACTTTTTTTTTTCCTCTAAACTTCCAAAATTCATAACTTTTAATCCCGAACTCCGATTTTGACAAACTTAATCTCTATAGAAAGCTTAAAGAAAGCTCTAAATCTTCCAAGAAGAACATAAAACTCAATTCGACTCCTACGGGAGTCCATTTTCCGGTCAAAGATACTATCCTCTATACAAACTTGTAAAAATCATAACTTAATTTTCCGAGATCGAAAAATTGCATACTTTATATCGAAATAAAGATCAAAACAAATCCTTCAATTTTCATGAAGAACATCAAAGCTCAATTAACCTCTAACTAGGTTAATTTCTCAGTCAAAGTTTCAACCATAATAAAAGTCAAACCCGATCAAACATAAACTTTGACTGATCATAACTTTCACTCCCGATATCGAAAAATTACAAACTTTATGTCCACAAAAATCTCTCAACATAATCTACAAGTTTCATGTAGATCATTTTATCAAATTTTGCCTAAATCATAAGTCAACTCTCAAAGTCAAACATTCTCTCTCCAAAAAGTCAAACTTTCTAAATCCTTCAAATTTTCACACTTTTTCTTTCTAATTCTTGCTATATAACTTCATTTCAATCAACTCATCCACTTGACCATTCATATAACTAAATCAAATTGTCACTCAAGGTTCGGGGTCCAACAAAACAAGCATTAAGTTTTTCATCCTATGAAGATACTTAAGTATACACTTAACCGCAATCCAATGTTTCATTCCTTGATTGGACTGAAATCTGCTTACCAATCCCACTGCGTAACAGATATTTGGTCTAGTGCAAAGCATTGCATACATCAAACTTCCAACTGTCGAAGCATATGGAATGTTACGCATGCGTTCAACCTCCTCTTGGGTTTTAGGTGCTTGTTCCTTTGAAAGTATGATTCCATGTCTAATAGGAGTGAAACCCATTTTGGAATCTTGCATGGAGAACTTATTGAGCATATTCTCAATGTAGGTTAATTGAGACAAAGCTATATGTTTGTTCTTACAATCCCTTATAAGTTTGATCTCTAGAACATAGTTAGCCTCTCCCAAATCCTTCATTGAAAACTGTTCATTCAGCCATCCCTTAACCACCGATAACATTCCCACATCATTCCCAATGAGCAGAATGTCATCAACATACAGGATTAGGAAAGTAACCTTACCTTCTTGTATTCTCTTATAAACACAAGGCTCATCTAGGTTTTGTATGAACCCATAGGTTTTGATAGACTTATCAAACCTAATGTTCTAAGACCTAGATGCTTGCTTAAGTCCATAAATGGACTTTTGCAACTTGCAAACCTTATGCTCATGACTTGGCTCAATGAATCCTTCTGGTTGGGCCATATAAATGGCCTCCTCAAGATCCCCATTAAGAAATGTGGTCTTGACATCCATTTGCCATATTTCATAATCAAAATAGGCTGTTATGGCCAAAAGAATCTTGATGGACTTAAGCATGGCAACCGTAGAAAAAATTTCCTCATAATCTATACCCTCTTTTTGAGTATAGCCTTTAGCTACCAATCTAGCTTTAAAGGTCTCTACCTTTCCATCCAATCCCCTTTCCCTTTTGTAGATCCATTTACACCTTATCACTTATAGACCTGGTGGTAAATCTACAAGGACCTAGACTTCATTAGTATATATGGAATCTATTTCCAATTCCATCGCCTTGAGCTATTTTCCTGCATCAACATCATTAATAGCCTGTGTATACGTAATGGGATCTATTTCTTCTTATTCTGGATGGCAATTAAGCCTTCTTCGAGACCCAGATACCTATTTGACTGTCTCACAACCCTCTGACTACGTCTAGGCACAACTTGATGTTCAGGTTGCACTTTCGATTCAACTCTTGAATCCATTTTGACATCTTGTTCTGTCATATCCAAAACAATTCTTGGTTTGGATGAAATAGCTAACTCCTTTAGTACTACTTCACTTCTTCCTTTGTGATTTCTAACAAACTCTTCCTCTAAGAAGGTCGCATTTGTTGACACAAATACTTTCCTATCCTGAGGACTGTAAAAATAGTACCCTCGAGTTCTAATAGGATATCCTACAAATAAATATACTTCTGACCTTGGTTCCATCTTTGTGGATTCAGGCTTTAGAACATGGACTGGGTAGCAACAAGTCCTCAAGCACCTCAATCCACAACTCCCTAGGTGTTTTAGGCACCGATTTGGATGGAACAAAGTTAAGAAAATATGTTACCATTTGTATGGCTTATCCCCAGAACGATTCTAGAAGGCTAGCATAGGACATCATCTATTTATCCTCTCTACTACACTATTTTGTTGAGGTGTTCAAGGAGCTGACAAATTGGAAACAATTCCATTGTCAATTTAAAATTGCTGGAACTCTCCAGATAAGTACTCAACACCTCAATCCGATCGAAGTTGTTTTAATGGCTTACCTAGTTGCTTCTTAGCTTCAGCTTTGAATTCTTTGAACTTTTCAAAGGATTCACTCTTTTTATGCATCAAAAACAAATAGCCATGTCTTGAGTAATCATCTATAAAAGTTATGAAATATTCATAACCTCCTCTAGCTTGTACGTTCTTGGGCCCACACACATCAGTATGTACCAGGTCCAACGTGGATTCAGATTTGTTTCATTTAGAAGGAAATGAGGCTTTGGTTCATTTTTTCTTTAATACAAGATTCACAGGTGCGTAATGGATCACTATCCAACAATTAATGGAACTTTGTATAAAATCATTATGCATGTATGCATGATGATAGATTTAACAAAACATAAAAAATTAAAACATTATATGGCGATTATTTTTCTTATCTATAACGGATTAAGTGACGGTGGGTCATCTTATCCTTTAAAAGAAAAACTGGGACCCTCCCTCTCAAAAAACTACCAAGTATCTCATGCTCAACTTTTTGAGAAGCATCTTAATTTGGTCCATACTTTTACCAACAGAGCTACGGTAGGCAGTTTATTGATAAAAAATGTTGAGTGTTTAACCATCTGATTTATACACTAAAGATACCTGCAAACCATGCCTCGGTGGGAGGTCACATTTTCTATCAATAAGTGGACTTATCCCTAAGGAGACCCAAACCATGGAAGATCTAGGATCCATGCCCTTCGATGGGGAGTAACACTTTACCACATGCAAATGGGCCATCATTTGGAGACCGTGGACTCTCACATGAGCATCCCTCCCACTCAATCTTTTTGAGCTTTAAGTTTTAATTATCATCTTGTCTAGATGCAATTTATTATCCATCCTATATTGTTTCATTATATATCTCATACATAATGAATGCATGGCAAGGCCTAGGGTTGACAATTTTCTAAATGACATGCAATCTGTAACATCCCGTCCCCATATTAAGGGTTGTGACCTGAAATTTTAATCCATGCAAGCTCAAAGAGAAATTGAGACAATGCATTTTCTTGCTCATGCATCATGTTAGCATATATGTGTATAAATACGTAATGTTTTCACATAAAAAAGTGTACATGCATTCATTGACAACTTCCGGGTTTAATTGATATTAAATGTGATTTTATTGAAAATAAGGAGTAGAAGGAGTAGAAAGAGTGATCTTGGTATGATTTGTAATAAGGAAAGATTTAGAAACAAGATTGGTAAAGATCTGGAAAATGTTCACTGAATATGCTTCAGTTATTTAGCCACAACGTTTTCTTTAGTAATCCAAACAAGATGATTCTTAATTTGGATTAAACTAGAGATATATGACTACATTTTGTGTGAAGACATCGAATTTCAATTCTGTGTCTAAGAGTCTCAACTATTGTCATAAAGTGAAGAATTGGGTGTAGTGTTGGTGTATGAATGAAAAGTTTGTCTTCGGAATTTAGGGGCAAAATTGGGATTGATAAAGATGGATTTTGGCAAAATTTCCTTCTGAAAAGTTGTAGATCTTTCTTTTATCTTTCCAACGGTATAAAGTTTGTAAATTTTGGATATCGGAATCAAAAGTTATGCATCTTATAAGTAGAAATATTCCAGACGCAAAAAGGCAGACGCAGAAAAACAGACGCAAAAAGATAGACGCAGAAACTGAGACGCAGAATATGAGACGCAGAAAATGAGACGATGCCAAAGTGAGACGATACAGAAGTTAGACGATAGAATTGGCCTTCTAGGTCTTCATAAAAGTTTTAGATACAGAAGTCCTCTTTCCAATGGTCCAAAAAAGTCAATTGGATCTCTGTAGCAAAAGTTATAACAGTCGTACTGAGACATGTTCATTTTAGGTAAGGGCAGAAACGTGTTGGAGTCTTTTTGCCATAACTTCTTCTCTAGACCTCCAAATGGCTTGATTCTTGAACCGTTGGATTTTTAAGAACTTTGTATATATCTACACCAAAAATCGAAGTTATCTGAATTGTATGAAGGGAGATTAAGTGAAAATAGTGAGACGAGTACAGTGAGTGTGTTCTTAAAGGATATGAACTAGTGTTATTCCACTGAACATACTTCAGTGTTTTGAGGATATCTTGATTTGTAGAAATCAAAATGAGGTGATTTCAATTCGTGATGAACTAGAGACATGGAGCTACAAATGTTATGAAGGACTTGGAATCTGATTCAGTCTCTAGGATGTCTAAAATTCTTATGGAAGTTATGTATAGTATACTGTATGGACAAGAACAGTCCAAAATGTTTGAAGCATATCTTTTGAATCACTGAACCAAATTGAATGGTTTCGGTGGCCTTAGAAACTTAAGACAATGGGAGATATCTTTCAGAAGAAAGTGTTATGTTAGACTGTTCAAGGGTACAATGGGCAAGACACTTAAAGACAAAAGACATAAGGTTTAATGAAAGGGGAAAATTGGACAATTCTCACTCATTAATGGCATAATTGGAAAAAGAAGTGTTGTCCTGCTTATAAATGGAGAAGAACTACGGGAATGAGAAGATTCGAGAGAAACATGAAAAAGAATGAGAAAGAGAAAGAAGAGAGAACAAGCTAGGGTTTTAATTTCCTTATCCTTCAAGAGAGATTTTAAAGTTGTGCAAGAAGAGAAAATGTAAGAGGAAGAAAAGAGCTTCCATTTGAGCTAAAGATCTCTTTTGGGTGAAGAATCAAGGTAAGATCTTTTTGACTCTTTTGGATTTTTGGAAAGATTCTAGCTTATGGAGTTCAGAAATTGGTTGGGTTTAAATGTTCTAGAATCAATTTTGGAGATTTTTCTTTGTGAAAATTTTAAGTGGATTTCTATTGAATGAGATTTGGTTTGTATTAAGAAACCAAGAGAATCATGTTCAAGAACAAGGGGAAAGACAAATTTGACTCGAAGTTTTGCGAGCCAACTAGGTGGGTAATATATATTTATGGTTTTTGTGTAAATGGGCAATATGCCTAAATGTGTACATATGTTTAAATTGCTAAGCTATGAATAGGGTTTTGATATTATGAGATCATATGAGGTTAGAAAAGAGATGATGAGAAATTAAGTTATGATATAAAGTAACCAAGTGTTCTTGAAGTGTAAGCTTATGAATAAGCTAGACTTATAAAAAGGGCAAAGATTGAAAGGAGAAGTTAGAACGATCATGTACCAATGAAGTATATGAAACGTATATGAATTTTGAAATGGAAATGAGCATAAAGTGTATATTAGAACATATACCTGGAATTGTCATTGAATATGCATTGTGCATAGTCCATTATTACAATTGTACAAAAATAAATGATGTTATGTGTACAACTATTGAATAGGGTGCAATGTGTGCCTTGCATAAATAGGTTGTGCAGGTCAAGTGTCTGCATTCAGGCATTTCAGAATTGGGAAGCTAATGCTATTTTGGAGCGTACTGTGAGTAGACCTAGATGGTCTTACCTTATTGTTTGTTTTGTTTATGTTATACACTGAGTGATTATGACTAATTATGAATGTGTCTTGATTGTTGAAATTTGGACAATGAAGGTCAGATGAAGGTGCTATATGAATGAGATATTGAAGTGTTAATTGTTTGTGAATGTGATTATTAATCGTGTATTAGCACATAAATGAAATTGTGAAATGCTCCACTTTAATGTGGAATGCCAGACTACGGTCCGATGATTGTGATATTGATTTTAATATAGAAGTGCTATTGACTGTCAATTGGATGAATGATCTGTAAATATGTAAATGGGTAAAAGCATATTAGTTATAAATAAAATTGTGAAATGCTCTACTTTAATGTGGATTGTCGGACTAAGATCCAATGTTATGAGAAAGTGATTGAATGGGATAAGTAATTGTGAGTGATGCATTCCATTGCATGAATGCATAAAACAAAATAGTAATTGTGACCTGAGTAGCCACCGATCAGAGCTACAAGCTCAACGTTCAATGAGCCCTACATGGGATAGTTATAAATGAACCCTACATGGGACAGTTTAATGAGCCCTTTAAGGGACAGTTTAAGCACTCAGTCACAACAAAGTAACAAATGGAAAGTAAGTCTCATGTGCATTGCATATGCATAATGAAAAATGTTATTTTTGATACAAATTATGATTGATTGAATGTACTGAATGTGAAATAATGTGATTTGAGAATGATTTGTTATGTGATGAATGATCTGAATTATTGAAGTGCTCATTATATATGAATAAGATGAACTAAGTGTTTTCATAATGTGCATTGTGTGCAAGAGAATGAGTGAATGCTCAACTATATGTTGAATGCCGGGCTACTGTTCGATGATAAGTGAATGTGATCGAATAAGTGCATGCAATGTAAGTGATGCATTCCATGGCATGAATGCATGAAATATGAAGGCGTTGTGACTTAAGTTGCCTGTATGAAGCGTTTCCACATAGAGCTATGCTCCGTGAGTATGTGATTCGACTAAGCCTACGGAATGGTATTTTGATTCGACTAAGCCTACGAGTTGGTACTCTGTATATGTGAAGAGGCACTCAGTCACAACAATAAGAACGAATGTGAGTCTCATACAAGTGACATATGCATCATATGAATCATTAAGTGATTTGAATTCTGTATAACATATATGTATGTGTTATGTGACTGGGCGAGCCATCGAGGATGGTCACTCATTGAGTTCGCAAAACTCACCCAAAATTTGCAACTATTTTTTCAGATTCGAAAGAATACCCCGTTAGGCCAACGGGAGTATACCTACAACATTCAAGTGAAGGATAGAGGTCAGGATCAGTTCGCATCTGCATTACATGCCTATATTTTTGTATTAAATTGTTTATTCCGCAATTTCCGTATGAATTGTATTTTGAAATGACTCGAGTGTTGTATTTGTGAAAAGGCCAAATGGCCATATGAGAATTTTGTAAATGGCCTTGTATGATTGAAAAGGGCTTATGTCCTATTTGATTATTTGACTTCCACATGTGTGTCTAAAAAAAAGTATATACCGAATTTTGATTGATCGAGTGTGTAACACACCACCCTCGCAGGGTGCGGTCTCGGATATCACCATCGATATCGGGTTTGGGTTTTGCAGGAGTGGGGTGCTACACAATCACATAATATCAAATATTATAAGCATTCATTTCTCCATTCATCATATGAACTAATAAAGCCACTTTTGATTGTCCATCCTAGAAACAAAAAATAATTACAAGCCTTTTAGGCCCAAAGTTTTCTTCTTAGACTTAAATCTTCCGCTTCGAAGTCTTCGCTCACATGATCCAGCCCATTCGGTAAACAAAATGTAATGGAATATATAAAAACCGAATTTTGTCACTTTGAAAAACAAAATTCCAGTACTAGATTTTTAGAAAATCGAATCTTTGTTATAAAAAAAATTCCAGCACTTGTTTTCATTAAAACCGAAACTCATTTTATGAAAATAAAAACCAGCACTTAATATTTTATCAAAACCGAAATTTGATTCTTTGAAACAAAATCTAGCACTTGTTTTTAAAATAAAAACCGAAATGTGATCCATTGAAACAAAATTCCAGCATTTTTGTTTTCACAAAACTTATGCCAATACACAAAAGGATACACCGAAATGTTTTACATCTCCATTTATTCAATCCATGGCTGCTGCATCTTCATCATTACATCAATTTATACATTACAAAATCAACGAAAATAGAAAAATGAAGCCAAGGAGGAAACATGGTGATGATAGACCACCCTCCTTGTTACAACCAAAAGAAGAAATCTTACAAGGTAATTGTAACTTCTATGGACAACCAAAAGAGCAACGCATACAACATATATATTTCTATCGCATAAAAATATGTAGCATGTAGATAAAAATTGCCAACCCATGCATCAAACATATAGGACCCGAAATCATGCATTAGAAACTGGCTCTGATACCAATTGTTTGATTGGAAAAAGAAAACATTTTGTATTTGAAAAATCGGTAGATTTCAAAAATTTTATGAAATCATTTTTCTAGCAGAAGCAACAAATCAAAATCATCATGCAAATCTATACATGATATGGTATAAGGATAATAAAAACATAAACAAGATGAGGAGTATTACCGTCTCCTTTGCTACAGCTTTAAATCCTCGCTGCGTTATCCTCTCCTTCTTCTTGTATCCAAATCCTTTGCCTTTGAATCTTTTCCTTTAGCAATCTATCTTCTCCTTATTGTTGTATCCTCAACCAATTTGATTTACCACTTGTTCTTCAAGGATAACTAGGTTACCAAAATCCTTTGGTAGGAAAGGAGAAGAAATGTTTGGAGGAGATTTTCTTAGAAGAAGATGAACCAAAAATGAAACTCTTTCACTTGGTAATGTCAGTTCACACTTGCATGAAAGAAGAGAGAGTGTCTAAAAACATGCAAGAAGACTTTCTTACACTATCAAATTTGATTATGCAGACATTGGATTAATAATCTGTAAAAATCCATTATGATCATATCAAGAATTATAATGAAACACATATGAGTTCACCACTCATCAAGATTATGGTTCATAATAAGCGAATGATTAAGTTGTATGTTTTAAGATTAAAGTAACGGCCCACTTTATTCTTAAAAACATACTTGATTCCAGATTCATTTAATAGTGCCATTATCGATAGTCTACTACTACCACGATATGAAACTCATCATTCCCTTTAAGTAAACTCCTTTAGTTATATGGAGATAAATCGTAACACTACAGTCTAAAACCATAATCAAGCTACCAAATTGGTTATTCAATTGTGAATCCATTAATTTAGATTATAATAATATACATGTTTCCCATACATCTCTATGTATTTTTATATTACTTACCAAAGAATCTTGGTAGCTTTTGACCAGATATGTAATGCTCACACAAATAAAACCAAACTCTTTTGTTTTATTAATAATAAATATTTTCATTACAAAACTATAACTAAAGAAGATAAAGTTACATATAAATACACTTGCTTTCTAGGGCACTATATTTACATAACTTCAACAAGTAACACTTGTCACTTACCACATGTTACCACCTTTTGGTCTCCACTTGGTCTTTCATTTAACTAGTCCATTTGTTTCCAATTTTTAATCCAATTTTCTCCCAATTTTCAACGTTATATTCTCAACAAATTTTAATACCATTAACCAATTATTTCAACTGCCATTTGACATTTATTTCTACTACTGAAATTCAATTGTCTTGCCACATGATATTTTTCCTAGTCTAAAAATACCCTTAATTTTAGAAAATTATCATATTTTACCAAAAATTATAATTCACTACTTGTACACTTCAACTTAATTTTTTAAGACATATAATCCATAATTCACATTATAATCATGTAAAACAATCATTTGTACCTGAAAAATGTCAAATGAGTGCATAAACAATTCATTGTAATGTGTGCAATAATCAAATTCATGTGTGTGTATGCTAACATTATGCATGAGCATGAAATGCATTTTTCTAATCTCTCTTGCTATTTTTTAATTACAGAAATATAGTGCTCTAACCCTTATTATAGAAACAGGATGTCACATGATTTCCGTATCTAATATCTTGAGAATGTGTTTGATACCTATATTCACAATCCCTCTTATAAGAATGAGAATTTAGACTCTAAAAAAAGAAAGGTATCTTTAAAAGATATTTTTAAACATTCCAAAGTATATTTGTTTAACGGTGAACAAGGTAATAAACAAGTAATTGAATTTGTGAGTTTTCAAAGTAAGAAGAGATAGTTCAAAACTTATGCTTATATAAGAGACTTGAATTAGAATGATCTTATAAGACAATATCAATTAAGTGGTATTCATCTAAGCAGGTGCAATTTAGGAGGTGATGAATTAGTTTATGATCAATGACAATTACAACCTAGTGGGTGCTCTTTATCATTATATGGTTCAAGTGGGACCAATATGAATGTTCAGAGATTCATTTATGGAATTGTCATTGTACCAATATTATAACATATTATTCCTTATACAATTTTGAATTTGAAAGGAATAATCTTTATAGTAATTCTAAAAGAAAATTACGAGTCAAGGAATATGAAATGGCTATATCTTTATAGCAACAGAAGAAGAATAAACTTTAGTGAGTTCAATATGAGTATAAGACTTGGATAATCTTTTGAAAGGACATGAAAGCCAACAAACTATTTTTTAAAATCTTATGTAAAAAAAGATGCCAGCTTTGAAAGATACAAAGTGTTTCTAGTGGTAAAAGGATACACACAATCGAAGAGATCAATTATGAGAAGAAATTATCATTTGTTGAAGTTTACATCAATTTAACCGATTCTAGCCTTAATAGTAGGAATGGCTCTTGACACACATAAAATGCATGTAAAGACTATATTCTTAAATGAAAACTTAGATGAAAGAATTTATATGGTATAACGACTAGGTCTTATTCAAAAGTACCATAAGCACTACATACTTAGATTGTTAAAGTTAATATATATTATATGATTATAGTATGATTGGAAAAGACCACTTAGTATGTGTTAAAAGATCCAATGATAAATGTATGATTTTATTGTTTCAGATAAATGAAATTTCTTGATAATTAGTGACAATAAACAGTTTGTTAAGTGAATAAACAAACTAGTTATACAACATGATCAAAATGAAGAATATTGCTAAGGCTGCATACTCCTTTGGGGTTAAGATTGCTAAGCGTCATTCAAGTATAGCTTTCTTAATGTTTTAAGTCACATGTATATCAACGAAATACTTTAACATTTTTGTATGCAAGATAGTAAAGTGTTTTTGTAACACCAATTAAAGAAGATGAGCACCTAACTGCAATATGTAGTATCCACGAATGCCACAAGAAGAAAACGATATAAAGATGGTTCTTTATTTCTAAGAAATTAGTAGTATTAAGCACACTATGTTATGTATGAATAAGTATATTGAAAGATAGTACTAAAGAGCTTAAATGTCAATATCAAATCAAACACATAGATATCAAGTATAACTATATCAAGGAAAAAAAGGAGAAATTAATATATCTAGTGACTATTCATAGTACTTTTTTACCAAAGATGATAGTTTGTTCTCCATCAAATATTTGATGCAATATATGTTTAATTGAGAATTTAAATAACATATTTCATAATGAATTTTAAATAAAAAATTTAGTTGTAGAAATATGGGAATGCTTGATTTTGAATTAAGGTTTCTGTTTTAGAATGAATGTCAGAATGAGTGTTGAATATTTAGTTCTAGATACAAAAAGTGTAACACCCCACTCCTGCGAGACCCGAACCTGACATCTACAGTGATGTTCGAGCCCGTGACCCGCGAGGGTGGCATGCTAGAGCAGTCAATACTTTTTAAAACTCGCTATGACATTTTTCTTTTCATTTTGAAAACCGATTGGGTGCGCAGAATCAATAACAATTTGTGCCCACTTTATTACAAAATCATTTTCAGTGTAACCATACAATTACAACATAGACCAAAGGGCCCACTGAATAAATCACTACACTAATGCAGATGTGAACAACACTGATCCCGACCCTTTACTCTACCTTGCTAGCAGTAGGCATACTCCCGTTTGCCCAACGGGATACTCTTCATTTCCTGAAAAATAGATGCAATATTGGGTGAGTTTGCGAACTCAGTGAGAAACCATCATCGATGGTTCACTCAACTCATGCATTCACAAATCATATCCACAGTATATCACATGTTAACACATTCATAAAATCACATGCATTCAATTTCAGTTTCACACAGTACACCTTTGATCATTCATATATGCAGTATGCATGTGACACTTTCATTTTCTTCGTTGTTGTGACCATGTGCCTGAGCTCATGTACGTTGAGCCATTGGCTCTGAAACATCGGGCTCAAAAGCCCTAATACGTTGAGCATAAAGCTCTGCAAATCGTTGGGCATATAACTTGTGCGTTGAGCTTAAAGCTCAATATACATCACGTGATATGCCCCGATAATCCTATGAAGGGCACTATGCATTGAGCCTCGTGGCTCAATACGTTAGTACCACGGTCACAACTATCATTATCTGATCATGCAATTATGCATGAATGCACATGTTCACTTTTCATTTCGATAACACTTTTTAGTTCTTCGGACCTTTGGTCCGGTATTTCGATCATATGCATATTCAATTCATTTCACTCATGCATTACAATCCAATTCACTAATGCATTTATACACAATTATTCACGTTTACACTTCAATATCGCAATCCAATATTTCGAATACCCATGGTCTGAAATTAATCAAAAGCAATCACACATATATCCATCCTTAACTCCACATGGCATTAATGCATCTAATATTAAACACATAAAGGTTGAGGAACCAACTAGGTTACTCACCTGCACTTCTGAGCTATAGCCTGGAAGTCCCAGCATATCCGTGGAATTGCTCCATCGGTGCCTTTCAAAACAGTCAAATAATCTCACATTACCAATTTTACCAATTTCAATAGTCAATAATGCATATTTAACAAATACGATAAATACTATACATGTTATGACATTCCCGAATTTTCTCAATTTGATCACTCTCACTCTAATTCATAACAATTTCAGATACCATAATTCAATTTACTAATTTCCATACTCTAAAGTCACATTCCATTTAAAATCACATTCACTATTTCTTTGTCATCCAATCCCGAGAATCATCAAATCAAATTCCGAAATTCCTATTCTTATCAATTCAGAATTCTTAGTCTCCAAATTCCAATTAATCATTAAGGAACCAATTCATTTAAAATCAAAACCTCAACTTATTACTTGTAACAATCATCTCATAATCACTTGATTTCATTTATCCCAAATTGCAATTCCTAGTCTCAGAAATTCAATTAATCCATAACCAATCCATTAAGAATAAATCCCAAAATTCTTCAATTCAAAAACCTCACAATCTCATATTCGAAAATTAATCCCCTTCGCCGCGACGTATAATCTGTTGCTCGTCGCGACGTCTTACTCTTCTCGTCGCAACGCATGAACCAGTAAGTCTCGCCGCAAGATCTGACATCATTCGTCAAAGCGCGTCGTCCGAATCTGCTTTCGTCATGACGCATTTAATTAAATATTTGTCGCGTCGTGCAAGTAAGGGGGCTCGCAAGGCGTTTCATCACACGTCATGACGTACAAACCTTAAACTGCGTCCAAACCCGAAATTCATCCGATCTTCCGATCTAAACTCATCCAAATCCATTCTAAACACTCTCAATCAGTTTTAAACATTAACCCAACTTATTTCTAACCTCAGATAATCATTTAAATCATTTTTCATCAAAAACCCAAATCAAATCCTTAAAAACCCTATCTTCCGAAACTTTCTAAATTTTTTAAACAATTTCATACTCAAATCAATGATCAAATGAAACGATTTAAAGCATAGACAAGTAGAAACTTACTTGATTCAAGCTAGAAACCTTCGAAAATTCCTCTAGAACCTCCAAATCCCAAGGTATGCTCATCCACGGCAAACTCCATTTTCTTTGAAAACAAAGGAAATTCATGGATGACGATAATCAAACATTTAAGCTTATATATAAGAGATTTAGAGGCTAAGGGCATGCTTGGCTGATCATCTGCCACATGCCCAATTTTTAAAGTCTAACGACCCGATTCTTATTCCATTTTTCTCCCAATTTCGCAATGCTCATAAATAATAAAATCATAACTCCAATTGTCTCATATCAATTGTCAATCAATCTCGGACCCACCATCAATTTAATCAGTCATTGGGCCAATTTTCCGGTCCAGATCCATTACTTTAAAAATTCTGGAAAAATTCTCATAAATTCACAAAATTAGAACATACCCATTCCTATCCTCAAATTACAATTTCCACTCCTCTAATTCCAATTTCTCACTCCATTTCCACAATCCAATCCTCATTTTTTTATTATGACCAAATTTTTTATTTACATAATCAAGTCAAAATTTGTCATGCATGTATGTACATATATATGTCAGGCAAATCAATAATCATTTACCAATGAATATCGAGACTATAATGCATGTGCAATGCAACATTTTCCTGTACTCAATCCTAACCCGATTCTAAATTACCGACATACCCGTCACACCGGTAACGGGATGTTACAATTCTCCCCTCCTAATAAAAATTTCGTCCTCGAAATTTCATATACGATTGATTAGGGAGATAGGGGACTTATACCGATCACTAAAATACCTTTTTCCACTATAGCAATACAAAACTAATTTATGCCAATTTACTGAAATTAATACTATCATTTACCCCTTTTTCCTTTTTCAAACTCTACACTATTTTAACGATTTCTTTATGATTACTCGCAATTCTTCATATTCAATACCAATAACACACACATCCGATCATACCAATATTTCCTATTTCTGTCCATTAACTGCCATCAATACAATTAATTTCCCATATTTACTTTTTCAATCTCTGCACTATCTTAACTCAATTCTCATAACCACTCTTAATTTGTCACTTTCAGTACCAATAACACATATATCTATCACATCCAATCGTAATGATATTTTCGAACTCTGTTCGTAAAACAATTTATGGATCCGAATCATCTTTTTGGTTCTTAACCTGCCTTACAAGTCTATTCACAACACAATCATATGGAGGCCACTTAATAATGAGTTTAGTTTCTCCCATTAACTTTTATCTCAATCAATTTGGATTTCTTAACCACTATTACTGATTCAAATCACCTATCAATCTTAACTCAAATCACTCAGGCCCTTCGACTATATTAGGCCCTGTTCACTTTACTATCGGGATGAACAACTCCTTTTTGGATATAAGACCTTTATACACTTTTCAAGTGGTATCACCAATTTAACAATTTATATTCTCACAATCAATCTAACCTATACATCACTCTCATAACCCTATAAACTCCAACAAAATAATAGTTTCACGCTTAACATCAACAGTCAATTCTGTTAATCAAACATACACTAACTGCTCTCAAACTTTCTATTACTCTTCTCATACATTCTTACTAAAACATATAGCTTCGATTATTCCTTGCGTTTTTACTAACAGTTCCTTTAATGAGTTTTACTCATACTTCTTAGTCCAGTCACGATTTCTCATTTCCTCTATGGCTAAAGCTATTCACAATTCCTCGATAAGGTCCACAAATTCAAAATTCTCCATTCGGATTTTACCATGCTTTCAATACACACCTGCACACTTGGTTTAGAATTCCAATCTCTAATACGCTCTTTCGTGCTTTTATCAACTCGACAGCTTTACACTCAGTCTTAGATCCAATTTCATAACCTTATCACCTAATTATTTGTTTCATTAACGAAATTCTGAAACACTCAAACGCATAGTCCTTTTTCCCAATTCACTAATATCTTAATCATTATTGCTTTACAAACACATATGCATCCAAAACATTTCTGTCCGAATAGAACCTCTAAACTTTCACAACACTTTCCAATACAGTAAATTTTCAAGTCATCAAATACCAATGTAGCCCATAAGCTTATACTGATTTCCATACACATCTATTGTAAAATCTCCAATGTCTCTCCTTTTACAATCATTAGTCATACACTTCACACATTTTTCCTCGGACATTTTGATCTTTAACAATTTACAGGCGTTTAGCATACTGACTAGTTCTAAATAACTCCAATTCCACATACATAGAAGTCCTTACAATTTCACATTTATCAATACCTCTATTTGCATTTAATCTCCCAATATCATATTCGAATAATAATTCATCCACTACTTATTCAATCAAGGTTGAATTCACTCTAAAAAAAATTACATGCTATACAATTTCCTCAACTGTGCCAATTTATCTTCTTCACTTTTCAAATGTATTCAGTCGATCGTCGATGATCATAGTCACCATTCACTTTAAACACAATTTAGACATTTCACTCTTCAGTACAATAATGAACGTTTTACACCTATGATCAATTTGCATAACTCTTTAAAATGTCATACGTCTCCAACGAGGAACGATGTTCTTACCATTTTCTCAATTTTATCATAACCTATTCTGACACATGATCCTTTACCTTAATTTCCCCATATAACCCAATTTATTTACCATTTATCACTCCCGGGGTTGAATGAACATTGATCAAATCTACTTTATGCTTCACGATATTCACACAAAATATGCCTAAACTGGTATTCTCTTCATAATCACGACTAATATCTCTTTACTGTTCAATAATCCTATTGCACAGTCGGATTCTTTACATTATCATAACACATACCTTCTTAATAACTTATTCTATCTTTACACTTCCAATAACGACTTTTCGTTCATTTCACATTTATCTCCAGTTTGTCCTTTCATTGCTAAACCTTTCAATTTTAATCATCTAATCGACTTAATCAAATTCAAGGGAACTCTTCTCTGAAAGAAGATTCCTCACTATTTTCATTGATATCATTCATAAAATTTCTAATGATCAACAGTCATCGCATTTCTTATCGGTTATTTTCAATGCCTTAGGAAATCAATTTCGACTATTCACGCTATCCCGTGAAGATCAATCTATGCCATAATCCACATAACCAGAGCATCCTTTTTAATACCGTTCATTGAGGTACATACCATTAAAATTATTACATCAATATACCAATTAGTCGATTACGCTAAAGACACCTCAATCTCATTTGATTTTCAGACCACATTTTTCCTTTTTGCACCTATCCTTGATCATGAGGATTTTACCATACCAATATCCTGATTATAATCTCAATTCATCCTCAATTAATCACTATAAACACTTTCATTTCTTATTCTATCCGATATCACTCCCATTATCAGGTGTGCATTCACATAGGCAAATCCACTGAACCTTAACAACTTTTCAACTTTTTCATCTACCAATATCATTTTCTTACATTTCGATCTTTTCATTATTTCGTTTCCCACAACATTAATCACACTCAAATCCATATCACATATGTGCATTCATTCTTGCTTTCTCACTTAACCTATTATGACTCTAAGTCATAGACCTCCAATCATAAATGTAGCATCCCACTCCCGCAAGACCCGAACCCGACATCGACGGTGATATCCGAGCCCGTGCCTCACGAGGGTGGTATGCTAGAGCAGTCAATGCAGTTTCAAACTCGGTATTTTTTTTTTTGGGACCAATCGAGTGCGAAGATCTCAATAAATAATTTGGGCCCACTCTAATATGAAATCATTTTCAAACATAATACAATTTTAGTGATCCAATTACAATACAACGTTAAACAATTGGGGCACTCAGTAATAACCTTACTAATCTTGCGGAAATACAAATTTACACATAGTTCAAAATGACACGAATGCAGACGTGAACTGATCCCGACCTCTAACTTTCCCTTGCATATAGTACTCCCGTGTCAAACGGGATATTCTTCCAGACCTGAAAAATAGATGCAAATTTTGGGTGAGTTTTGCGAACTCAGTGAGAAACCATCATCGATGGTTCACTCAATTCATGCATATTCAAACAATTTACCAAATCAGCTTATCAAATATCACATATGATCACAATTCACAAATGTAATACCAATTAAGACAGACAAACATATTTCACAAATGTAAGGCGTATCGCCTTTCGTACAATCCACTTTTAATCATACCTTATATGCTATGCACATGAGACCCTTTTTCATTTTCATTACATTGTTGTGACCGTGCTACCAAATGTCCCAGAACGGGCAGGCGCGTTGCGTTGAGCCCGAGGCTCAGAACGTTAGGCGTGATATGCTCGATCGGTGAGCCATGGCTCTATAAACATGGACCATAGGTCCTGAATAACAAAAGCTCTCATATCGTTGGGCTTGAAGCCTATCGTTGAGCTTAAAGCTCGAGGCATTGCTTCCGGTCACAACCGCTTTTATCGATCATACGTTTATGCATGCAATGCACATGCCCCAATTGCCAATTACCCATGCCAAATGTACACTCAATTTCACATTTAACACTTCAATAATAAATACCGATCCTTCTGACACCCTTGGTCCGATCCCATTTCAATCAAACACATGACCCTCCATTTCATCCACATGGCATACCAAATGTACACATTTAACACTTCAATAACAAATACCCATTCCTCGGCCCTTAAGTCCGAGATCTCCCATTCACGATCGCCACACTCAAGTAGCACTTCTTTATCTCATTCCAAATATTTGACACCTTTGGTGCGAAATCAATCAAAATTAACCACACATAACCTTCCATTTACTCCACATGGCATAATTGCAAAATCATAAACACTTAAAGGTTGAGGAACCAACTAGGTTACTCACCTGCATTTCCAAGCTAATGCCGGAAGTCTCGAACGCGTCGGTGGTCGACGCCCAACTGCACTCTATAATAAATGTAAAAGAAATCGATCACTAACTCTTCAATCCGAACTAGTAATAATGCACACGTGCGTGATAAATGCATGTTCATGAGATTCCCGACCCTAATCCAGTATTTTCTATCGAAAAATCCGTTTAAAAATAAGAAATCTCCTTACCGACGGTAGCTCAATTTGGACCTCTATAGGTCCCCAATTAAATAAAGCGATGAGTAAAGGCTCACATTGCGGGCCCACGTCAATTTCCGTCCAAAATTCCCAATTTCTTACAAAATGAAATTCAATATTTTACAAATCCGATGCCTCTAGAATCAGGTCAATCGGACGGCGGACGGAAAAGAAATTGACAAAGAAACCAAAATTCAAATTAACCAATTAACCAATAAAATAAATAAAAAAAAAATGGAAAAGCAGCGTCGCTGAGGCGAGATGTCGCCCAGCAAGGCGACCTTCTGTCGTCACCAGGGCGACGCGTCGCCTGGTGACGCTTAAGCCCTAGTTACCGAGGCGACGCGTCGTACAGTGACCGACTTCACCCATTCCTCTTCCTTTTTTTTCCCGATTTCAATCCAAATTTCCAACTCCTATAATTCTTAGCATACAATTCGGAAAATACAAGTCATAGCTTGTTGGAAAGATCATGAAAAGCTCTATAATTCTCAAGAAGACCATGAAAATCAATTTCACCCCTAAAGGTGTCAAAAATCCAATCACACCAACCGCCTACACAAAACCTATCACAACAGGACAGTACCTTACCAATTCCATAACTCACTGATTCTTTAGTTAAAATTACCACAAAATATGAGCAATCAGTTCACAATGTTATCTACAACTCTCATGAACAACCCAACATCAAATTCGATTATTAACTATATCATACAATTCCATAAACAATCTGTCTTCTGAAATCAACCAATCTGGACAGTAATTTTCCATTCAACATATCTCATAGCACAAATGTCACAAAAATCACAACCTTATGTTCCTGAAAAGATAAGATCCCAAACTTCAATGTTCATGAAGAACTCAAACTCCAATTCGATTTCTAACATTTTCAAATCTGTCATGCAAGTTTCTGACCTAAACAACACTTAACATCACAATGTAGGTCCAGATTTTGAAATTCCATATCTCCCACATCTGATTTCCAAATATTATAAGCCATATATCATTTTCAAGATCAATCTGTTATCTAGAACTCTTCAGTACAATGCAAACTCCAAATCAAATTACAAAAATTCCTAAAATTCCTCCAAACCCGAATGTGCACTAAATGTGCCAATCCAGCTAAGTTTCAGCCAATGCATAAAAACAGTCATCAATACTCAGGTCATATCTCCCAATATACAACTCGAAAAATAGCAAGATCAGTGGAAATGGAAAGCTAACTCAATAGGCTACAACTTTCATGAAGACCATTTTCCCTAATTCCATACCAATTAATTGAGAAAAATCAGAAAAATTCATTGAACACATTTGCGGATACTGTTCACAGACCCCAAAACAGAAATGTTCCATGCCAATTTTCGACCTTCTAACATTACAATTTAGCAACACCTATTTCACACTAAAATGAAACCAACATCCCAAAGTTTCAGTGGGCACAAACCTTGCCTCAATTGGATAACCACACAATTAGTTATGATCAAAACAATACAGTAGGTCAAACTCACATTTTCCAGCTTGACTTCACAAGTCAATTTCTAACACTTCCACTACCAATTCCACATGCATAAGCATCCAAATAACACAAGATTTGAGCCAATAGGTCATCAAGACCTTCATGTCTAAATATATCCATAAATTTCAGTACCTATGTTCAACCATTTTCCTATGAATTCATACATTAAAACCATAAGTAAAACATAAACATATACATCATCTTACCTAACCAAGCTTCCAACTACAACTCTTCCTTCTTCACCTAGCATCAACTTCTCCACTTCACTCCATATGTAAGCACCATCATAATAAAGAAGTAGGAGGTTTAAACTAGTAGAGGGAGCACTAAAGTTGGAGGATTTTCGACAATTTCATGAAGAGAGAAAAGGATGAGTTTCGGTGGAGGAGAAGCCAAAAGCACCCACTTATTCTATTGTTTCATTTTGTTCACTTATCAAAGTCGTGAATGGGATAAATAAAACATCAACTTCAACCTTTCATTCCTCCACCAGAAGAATCGAGACACTAAAAGGGAAAGAAGACAAACAACAAGTGGCATAAGGAACAAAATAGACTAAAGACAAACATGTCATTAAATAATAAGCTTACTTTCCTCATTTAACCCATTTATTCATTCTTTCTCCTTTTAACCATGAAGAAGCATCGAGAATGAGAAGAGGAGACCAAGCCTAAGCCATTACCAAGCACTAAATTAGGAGGACACTTGGCATTTACAAAGAAGAAAAGACAAAAACTACTTAATTAACTTACTTTAATCATAATCCTTAATCTAATTTAATCTAAACCCAATTTATGCTAATAAGTCTCTAACAATTCCCATAATTAATTTTTTTACTAATCCCATGTCATTTTGCAGTCCCTTTTCAAGACAGAAAAAGCCCACTCAATCAACCGTTGGAAATTTTCCGTCAAGACAACTAACCCAAAAATTCGGAAAAATTTTCATAAATCCCAAAATGGAAAACACTTTATGGCGCTCCAAATAATTTTTCAAACACGAAAACCACATTTTCCAAACAAAAACACCTTTAGGCCATAGGCCGGCGTTTTTGCAGGTTTAGAATTTTCTCCTAAAATTCGGAAAAATTCTGAAAATCCCATAAAATATAAAACAATTTTTAGCGCTCAGGATAAGTTTTCAAATACAAGTATCCCATAAATTTCACAAAGATCTCAATTTGAAACCTAAGTCGAAATGTCATGAATGCATGTCTTTGTAATTTCATGTGCACAATTGCTCTTGTAGCAATCCTATTATCATGAGCGATCTATGCAATCTCAATCTATCCCATCCTATGCCAATTTTACCATTTTACCCTTCCAGTAGGGGGTGGGATGTTACAATAACTCCCATCACGCTCCCGCTGCGCCACTCTGATCATAGAACATGTTATTTCCATTCACTTTGCCTATACACTTTCAATCTTGCCATCTTTAACATATCTCTATTATTGCCTCTTTCAATCCGCAACTACATATATATATATATATATATACCTATCCACATCTATTTCACATTCACAGATATATTCCAATATAACTCTAATGTCATATCTCATAATAAATCCATCAGTACCAATACACTAAATCTCCATTTATCAGATCGTACCATATACCTGTTCTTATTCCTTGATATCCACAACTTGCATTTATCACATCCTTCATATCATCTTTTCTTTACTATTTCTAACCACTTAAACCATTAAGACAGCTTATACATGAGACTCATATGCTAAATCAGGGGATCGATGGTCACCGCTCACCAAGACGTGACTTAAATGCATGCACTTTGACATATTTTCGCAGAATGCCCATGTAAGATTGTACAACCTAGCTCTGATACCACAAATGTAACACCCCACTCCCTCGAGACCCGAACCCGACATCTACAGTGATGTCCGAGCCCGTGACCCGAGGGTGGCATCTTTAAGCGATCAATACTTTTAAAACTTCGCTATGACATTTTCTTTTCATTTTGAAAACCGATTGGGTCGCAGAATCAATAACAATTTGTGCCCACTTTATTACAAAATCATTTTCGATGTAACCATACAATTACAACATAGACCAAAGGGCCCATGAATAAATCACTACACTAATGCGGATGTGAACAACACGATCCCGACCCTTTACTCGCCTTGCTAGCGGTAGGCATACTCCGTTTGCCCAACAGATACTCTTCATTTCCTGAAAAATAGATGCAATGTTGGGTGAGTTTGCGAACTCGGTGAAAATCATCATCGATGGTTCACTCAACTCATGCATTCACAAATCATATCCACGATATATCACATGTTAACACATTCATAAAATCACATGCATTCAATTTCAGTTTCACACAAGACACCTTTGATCATTCATATATGCAATATGCATGTGACACTTTCATTTTCTTCGTTGTTGTGACCGTGCCGAGAGCTCATGTACATTGAGCCATTGGCTCAAACATCGGGCTCAAAAGCCTATCGTTGAGCATAAAGCTCGCAAATCGTTGGGCATATAACCACATGCGTTGAGCTTAAAGCTCGAATATACATTAGGCGTGATATGCCCCGATAATCCCCGTGAAGGGCACTATGCATTGAGCTCGTGGCTCAAATACGTTAGTACCACTGGTCACAACTATCATTATCGATCATGCAATTATGCATGAATGCACATGTTCACTTTTCATTTCGATAACACTTTTTAGTTCTTCGGACCTTTGGTCCGGTATTTCGATCATATGCACATTCAATTCATTTCACTCATGCATTACAATCCAATTCACTAATGCATTTATACACAATTATTCACGTTTACACTTCAATATCGCAATCCAATATTTCGAACACCCATGGTCCGAAATCAATCAAAAGCAATCACACATATATCCATCCTTAACTCCACATGGAATTAATGCATCTAATATTAAACACATAAAGGCTGAGGAACCAACTAGGTTACTCACCTGCACTTCCGAGCTATAGCCTGGAAGTCCCAGCATATCCGTGGAGTTGCTCCATCGGTGCCTTTCAAAAAAGTCAAATAATCTCACATTACCAATTTTACCAATTTCAATAGTCAATAATGCATATTTAACAAATACGATAAATACTATACATGTTATGACATTCCCGAATTTTCTCAATTTGATCACTCTCACTCTAATTCATAACAATTTCAGATACCATAATTCAATTTACTAATTTCCATACTCTAAAGTCACATTCCAATTAAAATCACATTCACTATTTCTTTGTCATCCAATCCAGAATCATCAAATCAAATTCAAATTCCTATTCTTATCAATTCGAATTCTTAGTCTCCAAATTCCAATTAATCATTAAGGAACCAATTCATTTAAAATCAAAACCTCAACTTATTACTTGTAACAATCATCTCATAATCACTTGATTTCATTTATCCCAAATTGCAATTCCTAGTCTCAGAAATTCAATTAATCCATAACCAATCCATTAAGAATAAATCCCAAAATTCTTCAATTCAAAAACCTCACAATCTCATATTCGAAAATTAATCCCCTTCGCCGCGACGTACATTTCCCCCTCGTCGCGGTATAATCTATTGCTTTCGTCATGACGTCGTCTTGCCGCTCATCATCGCGACGTCTTGTTTTGCTTTCGTCATGACGTCTGAACTAAGTCGCTGCGCATCAAGACAAATCTCACTCCGCTTCGTCACAAGGCGTCGTCCGAATTTGCTCGTCACGGCATACGAATTAAATATTCATCGCGTCGTGCAAGTAAAGGGGGCTCGCCGCGGCGTGTTCATCACACGTCGCGATGTGCAAACCCAAAAACTGCGTCCGAAACCCAGAAATTCATCTGATCTTCTGATCTAAACTCATCCAAATCCATTCTAAACACTCTCAATCAGTTTTAAACATTAACCCAACTTATTTCTAACCTCAGATAATCATTTAAATCATTTTTCATCAAAAACCCAAATCAAATCCTCAAAAACCCTATCTTCCGAAACTTTCTAAATTTTTTAAACAATTTCATACTCAAATCAATGATCAAATGAAACGATTTAAAGCATAGACAAGTAAAAACTTACTTGATTCAAGCTAGAAACCTTTGAAAATTCCTCTAGAACCTCCAAATCCCAAGGTATGCTCATCCACGGCAAACTCCATTTTCTTTGAAAACAAAGGAAATTCGTGGATGACGATAATCAAACATTTAAGCTTATATATAAGAGATTTAGAGGCTAAGGGCATGCTTGGCTGATCATCTGCCAGATGCCCAATTCTTAAAGTCTAACGACCCGATTCTTATTCCATTTTTCTCCCAATTTCGCAATGCTCATAAATAATAAAATCATAACTCCAATTGTCTCATATCAATTGTCAATCAATCTCGGACCCACCATCAATTTAATCAGTCATTGGGCCAATTTTCCGGTCCGGATTCATTACTTTAAAATTTTCGAAAAAATTCTCATAAATTCACAAAATTAGAACATATCCATTCCTATCCTCAAATTACAATTTCCACTCCTCTAATTCCAATTTCTCACTCCATTTCCACAATCCAATCCTCATTTTTCGATTATGACCAAATTTTTGATTTACACAATCAAGTCAAAATTTGTCATGCATGTATGTACATATATATGCTTGTGCAGTCAATAATCATTTACCAATGAATATCGAGACTATAATGCATGTGCAATGCAACATTTTCCTGTACTCAATCCTAACCCGATTCTAAATTACCGACATACCCGTCACACCGGTAACGGGATGTTACAAAAAGTATGTGAGATAGATACTAGATTTCTTCCCATAACAGTACTATCCTCCATCACTTTGTATGAATATATATGAGACAAAGTTTAAGTAATTTATCTAGGTGATGAATGAGATCTTAAGGCTTAAAAGCAATAATGTTAATGTGAAGTATATTAAAGGGTGTAAGGGGTTATTAGTAATGATATAACCTAAAGAAATGATATGTTTGCCCAATTTATTGTAATGTCCTAGATGTGAGTTTTAAAGGGTGGCTTAAATAAATAAACATATGAACTTAAGTTAGGGATTAGGTATACCTGAAATATCATCCGTATAATATTCAAGGAAAGACATGATCTAAAGAAACGAGTCAATACTATAACATACGAATTATACCATGTGTGCATTTTCGAACAATAAGGATAAAATAAGTCATATTCTCAACTTATGTATGTGAGGGTCCTTTGAAGCTATGTGAATATCAAATGTAAGTGCCCTTTTCACTTGGGTTTTAATTTTAGAGAATTGAATTATGTTCGCTATCTTAGAATGCTACTATAAATTTATGAATGATTCGATATACTGAGACATTATGAAAAAGTGAATTAATTTGATTAAAATGGTTGAGAAATTGGAAAGATCATTTCAATTCCAAGTTTACACCAAGATGTATTTAAAAGGGTCCTCCTTTATAGAAGGCAGTACAAATATAAAATATTTTTATAATATGAATAAGATGATGATTGATGCAACAAATGAGCTAGGATATTGCATACTAAGTCCATTTAGGATCGATTAATTAGTCAGGAAGTTATACATTCCTAATGAGATAGGATATTGCATACTAAGTCCACTTAGAATCGATTAATTAGTCAGGAAGTTATATGTTGGACCCCGAACTTTCGATGGAAATTAGAAATATTAAATAAATTCAATGAGTGTTTTCGGATATGAATTGTGTTATAGATGTTATTGTGCTTAAAGGAAATTGATGAGAAAAAGGAATTTATTGGTTTTGATGAATTTGAAGATTAGTTTTGGTTATGAAAGTTTAAGTGGATGAGATGATTGAAATAGAGGTTGAAATCAAGAAATAGAAAGTGAAAGTGTGAAATTTTGAAGAAATAGAAAGTTTGACTAGAGAGTTGACTTTTTGATTTGGGCAGATTTTGAGAAAATGATATTCATGAAAATTGTAGCTTATGTTGAGAGCTTTTCGTAACCATAAAGCATGCTATTTTTCGATATCGGGATTGAAAGTTATGATCTTTGAAAGTTAAGTGTATTTTGCTTTGGTTTTGAAAAATGCTCTAAGTGTAGAATTGTATATGTTGTGTTTTGAGGCGATTTCTGGACTATTGTGGTTTGAATAAGATCAAATGGCATTCTTAAATGTTATATAGGACCTCCATAGTTTCCCAATGATGTATAATGTGCTATTTTTGGATGTGGAGGTTGGGAGATATTAGTTATTGAAGTTTAGTGCAGATGCTGCAAATTTTTGAATTGATGTGTTCATAGGGAAGTTTTGTGTATGCTGTGATCGATGCAAATTCGGGACTGATGTGTATGGAATGGGATCAAGTAGCCTTCTTGAGAGTTGTAGAGCTTGTTTTTATCTTTCCATTGATATAAAGAACGAAAATATTGGACAAGGGAGTAGAAAGTTATGAATTTTAGAAGTTCTGATGCTGTTTAGTGTGAAGCTGATCGACCAGTCACTTTGTGTGAAGTTTTTGAATAATTTAGAGGTCGATCCGATTTTTAAGGCCTTCATGAAAGTTGTAGAGGGTTCTTTTACCTTTCTATAGACACCAAGTTTGTCAAATTTGGTGTTCTGAGTCAAAAGTTATGCGTCTTATAAGTTGAGACGTTCTGGAAAAAAAGTCAGACGAAGTTACTGTTCACCCTATCATCTTAGTTTGACTTTTTGCGTCTCAGTTTGACCGTCTCAGTTACTGTTCATCATCTCAGTTACTATTCATAGAAATAAGACGAAGTACTGTTCATCGTCTTAGTTTGACTTTTTACGTCTCAGTTTGACCGTCTCAGTTACTGTTCATAGAAATGAGACGAAGTATTGTTCATCGTCTCAGTTTGACTTTTTGCGTCTTAGTTTGACCGTCTCAGTTACTATATATTGTTACCTTCTGATCCATTTTCTACCCTTAAAACGTTTGAATTGGCCTTTGAGGTCTTCATAAGAGTTTTATCTCTTGAAATTATCTTTCCATCCATATAAAGAAATCCTTAATCCAATATCTGTAGGGAAAGTTATAGCAATTTTTTCAATCTGTATCGTCTGATGATGTCATCATCATCTTAAAATGATGTCATCATCGTCTGCTTTTGTTTTTGACCCCACAGATGAAAGATTTGTCAATTGAGACCTTCATGAAAGTTGTATCTCTTCATGTCCTCTTTCAAACCATTTAAATAACACCTCAATCAGACATTTCTACAGAAAGTTATAGTTATTTTCCTGAAACAGGTTCAGTACGATTGCGGTCATAAACATGGTTGTTTCTTTTGACCATAACTTCTTCTCTAGACCTCCGAATGACTTGATTCTTGAACCATTGGATTCCTAAGACCTTTCTCTTCATCTCCACCAAATTGAAGCTATCTAAAATGAAGTGAGAAAGATTAAGTGGAAAAGGTGGGACGGGTGCAGTGAGTGTGTTCTTAGAGGATTTGAGCTGGTGTTACCCACTGAACATATTTCAGTATTTTGATGTTTTCTGAATCAGTAGAGGTCGAAATGAGGTGATTTCTATTTCAAATGAAACTAGAGACATAGATATAAAAGTTATATGAAGGAGCCAATCGACAATTTAGCCTCTAAGATGTTCAACTTCTGGAGTGAAGTTACATGTAGTGATCAGTCTTGATTTAGTTTTGGTCTAAACGAAATATCTAACAAACTTCAGTATTTTGGAGATATCTTGAGCTATAGAGCTCCGATCGATCCGATTCTTGAAGCGATGGATTCTTAAGACATAGAGGGACATTTCCCAAAAAGAAATTCTTATCAAATGGCTTCATTTACTTGATCGAAATAATCATACAATATGTCAGTTTTAAAGACCAAGGAAGGGGCAATTTGGAAGTTTACTTAAAGGGTTAAGTTTATAGGCTTAAATGGAGGGGCATATGGGTCATTCCTCATTCATTAAATGACATGGCACTATAAAAGCAAGAGGGCTGTTATTGTTTGAAGGAGAAGCCCGAAACTTATAATCAAAGGAAAGAAATAATAAGAGAATAAGAGAGAAGAGAGAAGGGAGAGCAAGCTTCGGCGGAGAAAAAGGGCAGAAAGCTAGGGCTCAATTTTTCTACCACTTGAAGAGAGGTTTTGATGTCATCCCAAGAGAAAAAAAGGTGGAGGATGAAGAGAGCTTCATCTTGAACCAAGAAAATCCGAAAATGGAGGAGAAATGAGGTAAAGTTAGATTGGAAGAAAGAAGGAATCAAAGGACAAATTGGAGCGAGCAACAAGTTTCTAGCATCGATTCGAGGTGGGTAACCGTTTATAATAGAATTTATAAGCCACTACTGTTTTCTTTAAACAAAAGAGATTTTCTTATTTCTATTGCATTATAAATGTTGCATCATTGTATGAATGATTTGAAAAATTATTATTGATTCAATACATGAACTTTTGATGAATTTCAAAATACCTTTGTGTTATGCCTCGAAAGATTTCATGGCATTTCTTATATTCGAAAAAGATCATTCGATAAATTGAGTTGAGCATGATATGTGCTTTTGTGTGGGCAAGAGAGAACCTGTTTCGTTAGTCTCGTGCACGATGACCCTTAAGCCTTCTCCCGGCTGCCCGTTAGAGGCCACGAGATCCTGAGAAATCAGACTCGTCGTGTTTACGATAAAACTTCAGTTTTCCGTCGTGTTTATGGAACTCTCGAGTCGTTATGTGTGCATTTGCATTGTGAAGTGTTATGATTGATGCATTCATGTTTTGGAAATTGTGATTTCGACCACTGCGAGAAAAGAAATTTTGAGAATGTGCATTATGGGTTTCAAACAAGGTTTCTGCAAGAAAAGAAAAGAAAAGCATTTTTAAAAGGTTTTACTTATTTATTTGTTATAAACTGTTACCCAAGAGCTATAATCTCACCCCCCTTTCATCCCCATCTCCAGGTATTTGAGCAGGAGATCGGATGAAAGACGGTCAAGATGTCAGATCGACTTCTTGCATGTTTTTGTAATTTGTATAAGTTAGATTTTGAATTATTTGGATTTTAGTGTTGATATGTATATGGATTTAGATAAATTTGGATAAATGTATTTGTGTATGAAATTGGGTATGGTGTATGTGATTTTGGTAACGGTGTAATTCATGAATGATTGGATTGAGAATTATTAAAGCGTTTATGGTGTATGAATTTCGGATATATAGGTATGTGTATTAAGTGTCTATTGACAAAAGAAAGGATTAGTAAGATTTTGTGTAATTGACGGTCATGATTTAAATAGGATCAAATAGATTAAGATATTGGTTGAGGATGGATTTGTCTAAATGATGAATTGAAGTGCTTTGTATGGGAATGATGAAAGGAATGAATAAGATAAGAAAGAAAGAAAGAAAGAAAAAAAATTATACGGGTTTTGAGAATTGTCTTAAGGTTTCCAACACGATAAGTTTCCTATGCTGTGTGTTTTCAACGGATGTTGAAATTTATTTCAGTTCGATGGATTCGATCGTTTTTCTTTTTGCATTCGCTTTCGATTCGCATTCAATTCGATTTCGCTTTATGTTTAGTTTCTTTGCTTTGATTCGATTCATATTGGTTCGTATTCGTGTTCGATTTCGCTTTGCTTCCGCACTTCGTTTTTCATATTCTTTTCCGTTTTTCGATTAGGATCCGGTTTCTGGATCGGGTCCCAACATTATATATTCCTAACTTATGTATGACAATATATTTTCATTGTATACTGGTCATATGGGTTATTGGACAAGTATGATGTAGAAATCCTACTAACTAAACTCATCATGTATGAGTGGGAAATCATAATAAAAGGACACACCTGATGAGTTTAAAAGGTGTGACATTTCATTATCATTAACTGTTAAACGTCATTTAATACCATTTTTATAAACAATATATAATTATTAATTAAAATTAATAATGATAATCTTCTCAAATATACAAATATGCAAAGATAATTTTTGCGAGGTAAAATAGTTTCTTATTAAAAGTCATTTAATCGGTGGAATAAAAATCAAATACAAGTGATTTGATTAATTAATAATGCATATCAATTGAAAGATCATGTATATATCTATGTGTTAGATATAATATAACATGGAGAATGGATGTTAGTTCAACATAGAAACATCAAATGTGAAAGGTAATTCCTTAAAGTGACCTAACAGAAAAGTTGGAACCCAATTGAAGCCCAATAATTTAGATTTAATGCCACATCTGCAATTGCAAAATATAATTGCAGTTAATAGAAATTAGCATCGATTAATGACACGTACAAATGTGGGCAATATACTCAATCAACAAATTAAAATTCAAAACAAAGGGATTCCTAACGTACCCTCTTCTAAAGTAAACATCAATCCTCTTTTTTAATGTTGGAAATGTAGGAAAATCCCGGGAGGAACATCACATGTTCCAGCAGCGGAAAACAAAAATTTTATTCCCGAGACCTTCCCAAAAACCCAGGATCCCGGTGTCGGTATGAAAACTCAAACCTAAATAGCCAATAGAGACTATCTCTAAAGGTATCCACGCAGAGATCAGAAAACCTAACCGGATCAAACACTTTTGACCCGGAATAGCTAAACGAATAAAGCTGCTAGAGCCTACCTACATCTCGTGGAGAGCTTGATTCACGTTGGAACTTTGCCTTGGAGAAGAGAAAATTCGATGGTGCCTTTTGGAAGAAGAAGAAAATGAAACTCTTTCAAAGCTTAACACTTAAGCTTTTCTTTTCTCTTCTAACCCTATGCAAAACATACGCCACCACACTCCCAAAAGCCATCTTATATTGATTTTAACAATTAAAATCAATCCATAAGAAGGTGCCAAGTGTAGGATTAATGGCCATTAGTTTCTTTAATGAATTAAATAATAACCTTTGAAAAGTCAAAGGTCATCATCCCTTCTCCTCATTCCAACGACACACATGGCATATAAATATAATAATTAATTAATTAATTTACTTAATTAATTAATTAGAATATAAATGCTAAGGTCCAGTCCAACTGGGGTCGGTCCTACCGGCCTCTGGGCCCCGATGTCAAACACTCCTAAACCTTTCTTAGCAATATCGATGTCGCGATCTCATCGGGACATATCCCAATCTCATCGGGATCCATTTAATCCGAATGCTCTCCATAATTGGAACTCTGTCCAATACTATTTTACAGATTCTCTGAAACACTCTTATGCGTGTGACCCTTTAGGTTCCCGGTTATGTTGGCCACTTAGATTAACAATTAATCTGAGCAAGTCATGAGCGGTATCTAGAACACATCATGACCCCCGATTGACCGGAAAGTAATCGGTTTGATGAATTCATCACGAACCAGATTCGAACCCTTCCATGTATAATTCTTGTGCAATTAGTCCTTTCATCATCCTATACCCCACTTGGTTATGAGTATGGCTAATATGTCAACTCTTACTAGACTAAGTCTAGCCCAAGTGAAATCGGTTCTGTCGAGGACTCATTACTTTGTATGTCCACGAAGACACTCTTCATGACATAGTCATGCTCGCCGAGACTTAAAGTAATGATCCCGACGAGAGGTCAGTATCTCTTACATTCTCGCTGTAGTGATGAATCCTTTATTGGCTACTCAATTACCTTCAATACCTCAAATCGTACTCCAAGCACCATCCTATGAGTAACCTCCGGAAGGCCACAAGGAATGGAGTCAAAGTGTGATCAAGATCAAGATATCCTCGAGTACCTCAAGTCTAAGGATACTTTCACCATTGCTATGATGAGATTATCACCGACATGAAATCCATGTGATGATCTCATGGCGAATCATCCAATGAACTTACTACCACTAGTAAGCATCCATATGTCAACTCTAAATATCTCATATTTACAGTTTCGAGATCCACCGCTGATCCAATCAAGGAGTATGACATATGCTAGTCATCCTGATTAATGATGTCCACCTCATTAATCCTATGACTAGGAAAATTTAGATCTTGACATAATTGCACATGATAGGAATCTCGAGATTATGATCACATCATAATTTCCTTCATGCTATGTCATATATCATGGACTTCATTAATTTGATTAAAGATCAATATCAATTTATAAAGAACATCAAATAAATGAAACATGCCTTTCTTTATTTATTCATAAAGTCATATATGACTATGAGCAAAAAGCGCTAAAGGGATTGCCTTTAGGGCACTACTCTAACAATCTCCCACTTGACCTAAAGCCAATCGCCTTGGTATCTAATACCATAAGCGAGTACATGAGAATCAAAATTCTTCCGTGACAATGGCTTCGTTAACGGATCGAGAATGTTACGCTCTGTGGAATCCTCTCGATCGCGACATCACCTCTAGAATGATCTCTCGAATCGATGATATCTGCGAGTAATGTGTTTAGATCGTTGGTGAGACCTCGGTTCTTTGCTCGAGCAATAGCCCCATTGTTGTCACAATACAACCGTATGGGTCCATCACACTGGAACCACACCAAGTTCAGAAATGAACTTCTTCCAAATACGACTTCCTTTGCGCCTCGATGCAAAGAATGTACTCGCCTCGGTCGTCAAATCGCAGCTCGTCTCTTGTTTAGAACTCTTCCAATGACCGCTCCGCCGTTTAGCGTGAAAACATAACTTTGACGGATCCGAGTCATCCTTGTCGATTGGAAACCGCATCCGATGCCCGCTCACTGAGATTTCCATCTCCATATATCAAGAAAATATCCTTAGTCCTTCGCAAGTACTTGAGGATATTCTTGACACTACCCATGACCCTCACCAGATCCGATTGGTATCCGCCGTGACACTCGAGAGCATACGATACATCGTGCCTCGTACATAACATAGCATACATGATCGATCCTACTGCAGATGCATACGGGATCTGATCCATGCGAATCCTCTCATCTTGTGTCTTAGGACACATAGATTTCGAGAGTGTTATCCCATGAGTAATGGGAAGAAATCCTCTCTTGGATTGCTCCATGCTAAATCTCTTTAGCATTTTGTCTATGTACGATGATTGTGAAAGACCAAACAACCTCTTTGATCTATCTCTATAGATCTTTATCCCAAGGATATAAGTTGCTTCACCAAGGTCTTTCATCGCAAATTGCTTGGACAACCAAATTTTAGCGATTGCATCAATGAGACATCGTTTCCGAGTAACAGTATGTCATCTACATACAACACAAGGAAAACGATTGCATTCCCATTAACCTTCTTTTACACACAGTGTTCATCCGGATTTTGTGAGAAACCAAACTCTTTGATTGACTCATCAAAGCGGATGTTCCAACTCTGGATGCTTGCTTCAATCCATAGATGGATTTACGAAGCTTGCATACCTTTTCGCCATCATCGAAGTGAAGCCCTCTGGTTGTGTCATGTACACATCCTCGGCGATTCCGTTAAGGAAAGTCGTCTTCACATCCATTTGCCATATCTCATAATCATAATGAGCGGCAATGGCTAGGAGTATCCGAATGGATTTAAGCATTGCTACGGGTCAAGGTCTCGTCATAGTCAACTCCTTGTCTTTGACGAAATCCTTTGCCACAAGCCTTGCTTTGTAAGTAATCACATTACCATCCATGTCGATTTTCTTCTTGAAAACCCATTTGCACCCTATAGGTTTTATCCTTCAGTGCATCAACCAAAGTCCATACTTGGTTTATGTACATGGAATCCATTTCGCTTTCATGGCACAAGCCATTTTTCGACTCGAACTTTTCGAACCTCTTCATAGGTAGCAGCTCATCATCTTCTATGAGCAATCGTCATTCTGCTCACTTACGAAATCCATATCTCTCGTGAATAGTCGCATCCTACTTGACCTCTGAACTTCGTGTGTCACATGAAGGTTGAATCTGTTACTTCATCTGAATGAGTGATGCCTCGAGTTCAGCGATTGATACATGCTTGTTTGAGCATCTTGAACTTCTTCAAGTTCGACTTTGCTCCCAATCGTCTTCTTGGAGAAGAAACACTTTCTCTAAAGACACAGCATGCTTGAAACAAACACCTTTTGTTCCTCAAAGAAGGTAGAATTGATATCCCATGGTCTCTTTAGGATATCCTACAAACAAACACTTGTCGGACTTTGCTTCAAGCTTATCTCGATTGAATCCGCTTCACGTAGCGGGACAACCCCATACTTTCGGATGAGAAAGATAAGGTTTTCGCTAGTCCACATCTCATATGGAGTAGCATCAATCGCCTTAGAGGGAACTCGCTTAACAAGTAAACAGTTGTCTCTAGCACATACCCCTAAAACGATTTTGGTAACTTTGCGAAACCCATCATTGATCGTACCATGTCCAACAAGGTTCGATTTCTCCTTTCAGCCACACCATTGTGTTGCGGCGTGTAAGGAGGAGTCCATCGAGATAATATCCCATTATCTACGAGATAATCTGGCTGTTGGTCTAAGTATTCTCCACCATGATCGGATCGTAATGCCTTGATACTTTTACCAAGTGGTTTTCTACTTCATTTCAATTGTTTGAACTTTTCAAACGCTTGATTTGTATCTCATCGATACAAGTACCTATATCGTGAATAATCATCGATAAAGGTAATGAAGTAACGACAACCACTTCGCATGGATGGACATCGGACCGCATACATCTGAATGTATTAGGTCTAATACTCCAATCGCCGTTCACCCTTTCCTTGAAGGGTAACTTAGTCATCTTGCCTAATAAACAAGATTCGCATGTGTCATATGATTCATAATCAAATGACCCTAAACTGCCACTCTTATGGAGTTTAGCGATGCGTGTCTCATTTATATGGCCAAGCCGACAATGCCATAAGTAAGTTGACTTTAGATTATCTCTTTATACCGTTTGGTGTCATTGACATTTAAAATTGGATTAGACATATCTAATATGTAAATACCATTGCACAATGTACCAGTTCCATAAAGCATTCCATTAGAATTGATAGAACAACCATTGCTATTAAAATTCATATGGAATCTAGCTCTATTCGTATAAGAAATGCATAATATATTATTTGTCAAAGCGGGTACAAAATAACAATCATCCAATTCCAAAGACAAGCCCGGAGGGAGATACAAAACATAGGTTCCTACGGCTAATGCAGAAACTCTTGCTCCATTTCCAACACGTGGGTCTACTTCTCCTTCATGAGTTGCCCTCGTCCTCGAGGCCCCGCATATCATTACATATGTGTGAGCCACAACCAAGATCAAATACCCAAATGTTGTGATCGATGCGATGATTAACTTCAATGACATACAAACTGAAGTAGTCGAGGCATCCGATGCCTTCTTCGCTTCAATGACTCGAATAGACTTTGCAATTATACTCCAATGGCCATCTTTACATGATGGAAGCAAGTTCCTTTCGGGCGACTTCTTTGGTCTTCTTCTTGATGGCGCTTCCCTTTGGTTTCTTTGCCTTCTTCTTCTTTGGGTTCTTTTTTCTTGGAACTGAAGAAGAAGAAGCTACTACCAAGACTTGCTTACTATCACTCTTGATAGTCTGCTCACTGTTTCGAAAGGCATTGATCACTCGGTATTGTAGTGGATATTTGGTTCATCCGATAGTTTAACACAAACTGTGCATAACTGTCGGACAATCCAACCAGAATTAAGTCTATACTTAACTCATGATCCATTGCAAAACCTAAGACGGTCAATCTCTCAATAAAGCCATTCATCTTCGAGCGTCTTGCCAGATGTCCTGGAGCCATCTTTAATGGTGAAAAGAAGCCTTGAGGTCTCGAACCTTTCGGACCGGGCTTGCTCGTCAAACAGCTCCCTAAGATGAAATACTATAGTGTGAGCATCCATGGACTCATCTCGCTTCGCACTCTGGTGACATCGAGGCAAGCATGATGCAAGTAGCCATGTCATCGCCCTTTAGATGCTTACTATATGCCTTCGATCATCATCGAAGCATCGACAAGAGTGCATCTGAAGCGGAAAATCTAGGATATATCCTGGACCTTGGATCGAGAACTATTCTCGATTCCTTAACGATCGAAAATTCGGTCCGATTAACTTGTTGGAATCCATAAGCGGCGAAGATTCACACTTGACGACATTTTCAAACAACCTACACGGATAGAGAGGAAGAATGTTAGAATAGGAATAGCTGCATAATCATAAGGACTTGAATGATATGCAAAAAGAGCTCCCACTAGTTTCATAGAATCCATAACCCTCATTACGAATCCAAAGAAACAAAGTGACATAATGTCCTAGTGGGTTGATATCCGATATTGCTAAGAATGACCTTGGGTTTACCTAACAAGCCACAACTTAGGTCAATCGGTAGGTATCGAACATACCAATTGCATCATCGATAATCGACATTGAGAATGACCTTGGGTTTACCCAACAAGCCACCTTATATCTCGGGAGGTATCAGATATACCAATTACATCTTAAACACAACTATCGATCAGTGCTATCAACTTGTTGATGTATGCACTTACATTGGGTATCAATTTTTTGATGCGCATACATCCGATGTATGCTACCCAATTTCACCTCTGTCCACGTTGACCTTGAGTTTACTCAACAAACCAACGCTTCCAGTGAAAACCAACCCATTAATCAGAAAATCATATTTTCATGGTTCGAACATATGCGTATAGAGTGAGCTTGGGTTTACCCAATAACCCATCCCTATAAGAACTCTGGTTCTTACCATATTAATGGAAGGCGTTAGTTTTCATATACCGAGGAGGGATTTAGAAACTCTAGACTCCAAGCTGAAGGATCATAGTCACTATGACTATATGGCATGATTTAGGTTTCATCAATCAAATTGAATCAATCCTTATAATCATCCATCATCCAACCTGAGCATGTCACAAGTCGACTTTCATCGAATGCAAGTCACCTTATGCTTCTGCCCACACACAAGTCGACTTGTATGAAACAAGTCGCCTTATGGCACCTGCCCATGTACAAGTCGCCTTGTAATGTGCTACAAGTCGACTTATACTAAGGAAATTTGCTAAAATCTCTAATCGGCTAATTCCTCAATCCATGCAATTCCAATTCACAATACCATCATACCTAGGGTAATATCTGTAAATTGATGCCTCAATGAACACTTCATTGAATCATGAATGCCTTATATGGATAAACCATACATGAAAAGCTTAAAATGAGTCAAAACTCATAAATATCCAAACAATTTAAGAACACCCAAATTCTCACCCTAAGCATCTCTAGCTAGTCTATACTTTCTCAAAATTACTTCGGCACAAGCCACAAAATTTATGACGGCCAAAACAAACAAGACAATGATATATACTAACGAGACGCTAATGTGATCTATTAGGCATCCGAAAATTCTTGGAAAACCAACTTCAAGCAATTCAGTTTGGAAATCATACTACATCAAGATAACACATTTTTAATCACATTAAAAATGGTGCAAGGCATTGGAACTGAAAAATCACACTCAATCAAGCCAAGCAAAATAGTCTCAACAATTTCCACAAAACTGTCCAGTTCTGTACATTGCTCGAAATGATCAATGAAACAATTTCAATAAAGTCTGATAAAATTACATAGGTTACTAAATTTTCAGAACATGCTACCTGAATTGTTTCAGGACTTTAGGCCATCAAAAACTCAGTCAACAAAAATTACAAAACCGATTCAAAAACTGTGTTCATCAACACAGCAATTCCCAACAGCATAGAATAAATTCGTGAATAAAAATCCAATCACCTTGAAATCCAATTTCCATGCTCATAGACATTCACCAACATCTTAGAGACATGTAGGTGAAGGAAAATCCAGAAAAAGATTTTTCTAGAATTTATTTTCGATTTTATACTCATACCTGTCCACAGAGTGTTTCACAAAACAGCATCTGGAACCTTGGGAATTAATTAGCAAAACTATACCAAATCAAATCGATAAATTCTGACAATTCATAGACATATTCTATAACATGTTATGAACAATCCTGGGCAGCAAAATTTCGAAAACCCTATCTCTATAGGAATACGAAATCTGGACAGAATACATGCATCAATATCAAATTCACATAGGGCTTCCGATCTAGCTTCAGTTAAAGCTTCATACACGACACCAGACGCTCTGATACTACTGTAGGAAAATCCCGGGAGGAACATCACATGTTCCAGCAGCGGAAAACAAAAATTTTGTTCCCGGGACCTTCCCGAAAACCCAGGATCCCGGTGTCGGTATGAAAACTCAAACCTGAATAGCCAATAGAGACTATCTCTAAAGGTATCCACGCAGAGATCAGAAAACCTAACCGGATCAAACACTTTTGACCCGGGAATAGCTAGAACAGAATAAAGCCTGCTAGAGCCTACCTCTGTCCTGTGGAGAGTTTGATTCACGTTGGAACTTTGCCTTGGAGAAGAGAAAATTCGATGGTGCCTTGTGGAAGAAGAAGAAAAATGAAACTCTTTCAAAGCTTAACACTTAAGCTTTTCTTTTCTCTTCTAACCCTATGCAAAACATACGGCCACCACACTCCCAAAAGCCATCTTATATTGATTTTTAACAATTAAAAATCAATCCATAAGAAGGTGCCAAGTGTAGGGATTAATGGCCATTAGTTTCTTTAATGAATTAAATAATAACCTTTGAAAAGTCAAAGGTCATCATCCCTTCTCCTCATTCCAACGACACACATGGCATATAAATATAATAATTAATTAATTAATTTACTTAATTAATTAATTAGAATATAATTGCTAAGGTCCATCCAACTGGGCTTGGTCCTACTGGCCATCGGCCCCGATCTTTGAAACGACTCTAAACCTTTCTTAGCAATATCGATGTCGCGATCTCATCGGGACATATCCCAATCTCATCGGGATCCATTTAATCCGAATGTTTCCATAATTGGAACTCGTCAATACTATTTTACTGATTCTCTGAAACACTCTTATGCGTGTGACCCTTTAGGTTCCCGGTTATGTTGGCCACTTAGATTAACAATTAATCTGAGCAAGTCATGAGCGGTATCTAGCAACACATCATGACCCCCAATTGACCGGAAAGTAATCGGTTTGATGAATTAAATCACGAACCAGATTAGGAACCCTTCCATGACAATTCTTGTGCAATTCGTCCTTTCATCATCCTATACCCCACTTGGTTATGAGTATGGCTAATATGTCAACTCTTACTAGACTAAGTCTAGCCCAGTGAAATAAGTTCTGTCGAGGACTCATTACTTTATATGTCCATGAAGACACTCTTCATGACATAGTCATGCTCGCCGAGACTTAAAGTAATGATCCCGACAAGAGGCAGGTATCTCTTCCGTTCTCACGTAGTGATGAATCTTTATTGGCTACTCAATTACCTTGAATACCTCAAACTATACCCAAGCACCATCCTATGAGTAACCTCTCGAAGGCCACAAGGAATGGAGTCAGTATGTGATCAAGATTCAAGATATCCTCGAGTACCTCAAGTCTAAGGATACTTGCACCATTCTATGATGAGATTATCACCGACATGAAATCCATGTGATGATCTCATGGCGAGTCATCCAATGAACTTACTACCACTAGTAAGCATCCATATGTCAACTCTAAATATCTCATATTTACAGTTTTTGTGATCCACTGCTGATCCAATCAAGGAGTATGACATATGTTAGTCCGTCCGGATTAATGATGTCCATCTCATTAATCCTATGACTAGGAAAATTTAGATATCTTGACATAATTGCACATGATAGGAATCTCGGGATTATGATCACATCATAATTTCCTTCATGCTATGTCATATATCATGGACTTCATTAATTTGATTAAACATCAATATCAATTTATAAAGAACATCAAATAAATGAAACATGCCTTTCTTTATTTATTCATAAAGTCTGTACATGACTATGAACAAAAAGCGCTAAAGGGGATTACCTTTAGGGTACTACTCTAACAGGAAATACCATATTGCATAAAGTCAAGAATCATTTAGCTAGTAGTATAATAAAACTAACTTTTAGATACATTTATTTTAGGAATGATTTGTAAATCTGTTGCTAAAAGTGCAACTTTTAGTGACATTTTACATAATTTTCAAAAAAGAAATATATTTTGAAATGATTTACGTTGCAAAAGGAGCAACATTTTGTGATGGATTAAATTTTGTTTGTCAAACATTAATCCTTTGGCGATGATTCTCTCAATCGTCGCTAAAAGTTGCACTTTACTTTTAGCAACGATTACGAGAATCGTTGCCAAAGGTTAATATTAAAGATTTTATATCTTATGTATTTCTTAGGGGAATTTTGATGAATTTTTGTGTGTGATAGTATTCTTAAAATTATAATCTTAAAAGATAATTTTTAATGGTAAGTGTGCTTAAAATCCTAAAGTTAATTATAATTAAAACTTATATGATTTTCATATTTTCCATTTTCTTTCTTTATTTGTGTAAATAGCTAATGCATTCAAACTCTATAAATTTATTTAAATCTATGGATTACAAATGATTCTTTAATGATTACTATTGTACATAGTACTACACCTCCGCTCATACAAATATTTCATGAAAATAAAATGGAGCATCTAAAATTGTAAAATGTTTTCAAAGTTTTAAACATATTGTTGAAAAAATATATGGTAGCTAATTTAAATTTTGAAAAGTAAATATTATTTGGATATAAAAGATAAACATAACTAAAATTTTAGTATTAATAAGATCAAAATACAATAAATTTAAATTAACTACTATTCTTAATCATTAATATTTATTAATAATAAAATAATAATACATATAACTATTGAAATATGGTAAGAAATATAATATAATGATATATGGTAAGTAGTACAAGATTTTAATTATAAGTTAACAATTCTTAGAGACAAAGTGATATATAAAGTTTCACACTTATTCCATCAAAAAGGAAAAGAAATAATTATTTTTTTGGATTCCAAGCGACATGAGACTCGGATGATACTAAGAACCTTAAAGAAGAAGATAGACCATTAAAAGCAATCAGTGGTTAGACTTTGATGAGGAGATTAGTTGTTCATTGATTTTTTCTTTATTAGGGAGACTTTCGCTACATTCCTCTCAGCATAGCTCATTTTTTCCATCGGAAACTAGTTGCCACATCGACATTCCACAATGAAACAATGTTAACAATTTTATTATAAAAATTAAATTTAGCATAAATTCATTATGTCTAATAAAATTCTATTGGTAATCAGATCCTATAAATTTTTAGGGGTGGAATGAGCTGATCCAAAATTGAATGGAACTTTACCATACAAATCCTAGCAACAAAAGAAAAGGTCATTCCTTTTTAGCGATGTTAAAAATAACCTTCTCCTCAGCAACTTGTTATTTATTATGATAAAAAAAAACAATATAGCTCAAGTCCAACGTTAGATTTGCACCAATTCTCTTAGTGTCATAAACACTTGATCCGATCGAAGAATGCTCAGGAAAAGCCTTTGTATATTGAACACATAATACAAGAGCTTACATTGCATACATAATAACAAACTTGTGGCAAAGATAAGAGAAGAAGAAGTAAACCTGGGGAATGATGAGAGAGAGAGAGAAAGAAAGAGGAGGAAGATAGGAGTAGAGAACCAGCTAAATGTTGAAAACAAAATAAAGTACATAAACATCCCATCTAGAAGTTAAATACTCTCAAGGACCTTTCATCAAACAGTTAGCATGTTTTCCTCAAAGAAACATTGCATGTGGGAAAAAAATGTCAACTCATATACAACCAACACAAAAACACAATTGATCAACTTCTAAAAACAAACACAAACAAAAACCTACATAGTATAAGAAGGACACAAAACCCAGATAAACTCCAAAATGTAGCAGACAAACATAGCACAATAGTAGGATGGTTCTTGAAAGTAGAAAAGAAGAACTATACCAATATAGGACACAATGTTCATTCGATGGTGATGACCATAACATAGAAGACAATGAGCATAGAGGAGATGATGCTTCTTTAAAAAACATGATGACTAACAATTAAATAAAGAGAACTTTATTTTCATATTAATAACCTAGTAGAAAACAATGTCGTTTATTGACAAGCAAAATGATGCCATTTGTTGTTAAGTAAAATGATGTCATTTTTAATTAATTTGGAAGAAATATACCATTAGACAATGATTTAGATAATCGTTACCAAATGGTAGCTCATTATCATTTAGCTTGACCTTTAGTAAGGAAATTATATATAATATATAACAATACAAAATTTATATATAGTAAATACATAATTATGATTAAATAGACTAGTATATTACATAAGTAAGATATGAGAAAATTTTTCTATTATCTATGCATTCATAAATCATTATACTAGTTACAGTTATCATATATACATTCATATATCATTATATTAATTACAATATACAATTATATTTATTGCAATATAATTAAAAAATTTCAATATATAAAAATGAAAATGAATTTTACATACTAATATCATATTCTTAAAAATAAAATTTAATATTATGGACAATGAATGTAAGTATAAAATAAATTTAGTTAGCAACAATGTCATTTCTTTTAATTTATAAAACTAAAGAACCAAAATTAATTTATATTACATTAATTTATACTTTTATTAATCTCTTCTAAAATATATGATTTGACAATTTTATTTGTTTTCACAAAACTCTATTTATCATATTTGACAATATTATTGTTGTCATAAAACTCTATCTATTATATATAAATTATATACTATTTTATATAAGTGATATATTACAAAAAATTGTTATATTAAAAAAGTATCATAAATATGAAAAGAATTGGTGAAAATTTTATAAAATCGTTGCCAAATATATCCATTTAGTGATGCTTACATGAGATCATCACTAAGGGCATCTATGTTGGCAATGATGACCATAAATCGTTGCAACTGGTAAACCTTTGGTGATGTTTTATTAAATCATCGCCAATTATGAACAAGAAACAACGTCGTTGGGGGGCTTTAGCTTTAACGTTTTAAATCAAACAAAATTGGCATCATTTGTTTTAACAACAAATGAAGTCATTTTCCTTACAACTTAAATCATGCAATCGAAGCCCCCTGTAATATACTAGTTCGCTTATTGTACTGTGTAATTGTTGTACATGCATTTTATGCAGTATGCTCTATTTATGGTATATTAGAGTAATTTAAGTGTTTAAATGTATTATTGAGGTTACAGCGAAGATCACAGATAGGCTAAAGATGATTCTGGGTTCGACTGTAAAATTTTTCAAAAAATTTCTGAGAACTCTAAGAAGTTATGGAATGAGTCCAAACAAGCATTAAAAGCCCCAAAATGCACTTCGGAGAATTAGGAGACACTTTTGAATTAAATCTAGACAACTTTAGGAACTTTTGGTAAATTCCATATTCAATTTGAAAATTCTTCTGGGCAACCAAAAAAGTTATTGAACAATTTCAAAATATGATGAAAAGCTACAATTAGGATTGGAGTCCCTAGGAACTGAAACGGGTCAAAACGGAGGTTATTTGAAAATAATTCAAGTTATCTAAAAATTTCAAGATAAAAAGACCCATATTGAAAATAATGGATTTTAGGGATAATATGCCAAATTAAATTGTTTTAAGTATGCAATTGAAGTGTTTTAGATTCAATTAGAGTATATTAAGGTCAATTTGAGGTTTACAATTACATAGAATATTTTTTTGTATTTATCTAGAAAAAAATATTGGTTTAATTCGTTAAAGGATAAAATAGTCTTTTATTGATAAAAAGGGAATGAATTTTTAGCCTATGGTATCATTGATGGTACTACGGATTTACCGGTCGGAGTACCCTAAAATGACCATGGCAATGTTTGGGGGGCACCAGTCACTACAGTGAGTGGTATTATATCTGTCAACAGTCCAGTGAGTCACTTTCTACGCATTTTGGGCATATATAGTGTTAGTAAAAATTGTTAATAGTAAGCAATGCAGAACTAGCTCCATATATATAGTGCTAGCCAAAATTGTTATGGGTAAATGATGTAGAATTAGCCATGTAACTACCTATTTATAGTGGTTAGCCTATTGTAGGTGTAGCGCCCCCTTACCACAGGGTACACACCGGGACGCCTACAGGTCATTCCGATACATATCCTACGATAAGGGCGAGCTACGAACGATCACTATTTCACTTCACATGGCATCATAATAAAACATCAATATAAAATCATGAACTTTTTGAAACCATAATTTGTCCTCATTTCATTTCATCAAAATCAGGAATTTACACATCTGTCATCGTTTACTGTCTATACATCAATTCTAAAAACCCAATACAACATGCTACATGAAAGAGGAAAAATACATCAAATCTATCTAGGCCATCTCAAAAGTCTCAGTTGACCGACCTGTGAGCCATGACTTCTTTTGCTAACACGATCTACATTGCTAGAAAAGTCCCTCTAGAGCTAAGAGTCTACTCTCGGTCCTGAAAAATATGTTGCAATTTTGGGTGAGTTTGCTAACTCAGTGAAGTAACCATCATCGATGGTTCACTCAATTCATGCAACAATCATCATATCACAGGTATTTCATAATTTCACATAAATCAGAAGTATCACATGGTCCCACAATTAACACTTTTATTTTCACATAAGTATAAGGCATTTTGCCTTTCACTCAATCAAAGAGATTAAACCAAATGCATATGAAATGCGCATGTGACACTTTTCCAATTTATTATGGTGTTGTGACCGAGCGCCTGAACTGTACCAATATGGGCACATTAATCATTGAGCCTAAGGCTCTGAATCGCTGTGGGGCTCGAGACCCGAATACAATCATTGATATTTTAACTCTCGCTGGCTGCTCCGGTCACAACTGTCATTATCTGATCATGCATTCATGAATAAAATGCATATGTCACAATTATGCACGTATGCATATGTCATAATTAATCACATTAAAAACATGATCACAATTAATCACATTAAATTACGTAGGTCCCAAATTCACATACAAATAGCACTTCTATGTCATAGCTCCCCAGTACTCAGTCATCAGACCTTCTGTCCGGAATCCACAATCAAACACAAATCACAACCCACCATTATTCACCGCAAAATTATAAGTAATTAATAATTGAGAGAATCGTCTAGGTCACTCACCAATAGCTTTCGAAGTTAATGCCTGGAAGTCTCGACAACGTCTGTAGGTTGACGTTCCAAATGCGCCTCTATAACAATTAAAATACACAAATATTACCAAGTGTACAATCAGAAATGTTTAATAATGCACATGGAGAAATTAAAATGTGTACAATCCATGTTCGTGACATTCCCAACATTATTCCAAAATTCTTATCACAAAATTTTCCTCTAGGTTTTAAAAATTCATAGACACCAAAATCACTCAATTCGGACCTCTATAGGTCCAATTATCAAAACACAGACCAGAAAAATAATTACTCGGTCCCCTCACTTTGATCTAATCCATCATTTTAAATTTAATCTCCAAAAATTCACAATTTCACATAAAAATGAAATTAACATTTCACGAATCCGATGCCTCGAGAATCAAATCAATTGGAGGTCGGATGAAAAAGTTATTCACAAAAGAATGGGAAAGGGTCCAATAAAGCAAGAAATAAGAAAATAAAATAAAATAAAATAAATTAAAAATTAAAAAAACGAAGGAGTTGAGTAGCACTCAGCTCCTCGCGCCCTCGCGACCTCGCGAGGTGTCGCCCTCTCGAGCGACGAGTTTCCAAATTTCACCTAGTTTTTTAAACCACTTAATTCCCCTCTTCTTCCAACATGCATAACATGTGATCCAAAAGTCCAATTTTGGAAAACTTGGTATTAATGAAAAGAGCACAGAAAGCTGTACAATTTCTATGTAGAGCTCAAAAACCAATTCCACCTCTAAGGGTGTGAAAAACTCAACCAAAGTTACTGCCTGAACATTATAATCCAAAATAGTACCACAATCTTCTAAAAATCATAACTTCTTATCCCCTTAGCAAAAAATTCCATAATTTATATCAATGGAAATATTCGAATGTAACCTACAACTTTCATGAATGAGTGAAAAATCAATTTGACTTCTAATGGAGTCAACAACCACTTCGAAGTTTCTGTCCACTAATGATCATGCCAAATAGTAATAGAAACTTCTAAAAATCATAACTTCCTATTCCATGATCCAAAAATTCCATACTTTACATCAATGGAAAGATAAAAACATAATCTAAAACTTTCATGAAGCACTTAAAGACAATTTCAACCTATAAATGGGTCAAAATCTCAATCAAAGTTTTTGCCCCCATAATTTCACCCAAAACCATAACCAAACTTTAAAATTCATAACTTACAATCCCTACATCCAAAATTAGCATATTATACCTCATTACAAAGCTAAGACATTCCTCTACAACTTTCCATAAGACCACTTGAGCTAATTTAAATCATAACAGTCCATAATTGGCTTCAAAGTACAGTAACCACAAAACCCATACTTAGAGACATTTCACACACAAAGCACATTAATACTTTGAAATACCATCTGAAAGTTCACAAGTCATAACTTTTAACCTCAAAATTGAAAAATGTCATACTTAGTGGCGATAGAAATCTAACAAGAAAATATTCAATTTTCATGAAGACCAATTTAGCAAAATATATCTCAATCATCCTAAAAAAATTGCCCAAAGTTTCAGGTCACAAATTTTCAATGTTAGGATCACAAACATGGCACTATTCATCCTGCGCATATTGCCCACTTTCAAGGCAAAATTCAGAACCCTTAAAGTCTAAATTGGATAGCACTTCCTGCATAAGAATTCTAGACAAACTTCTCAAGTTTAATTCAAGCCAAACCTCATCTTAATTACATAACCATATAAAAAGTTATGACCAAAATATTGAAACATACACAAAGCAAATTTTCCAGATTCACAACCTAACTCACATTCTACATCTTCCATACCATTTCTAAACCAACCAACACTCAATTCACTCCAAATATGCACCATAACTAACTCACAACCTATCTTTGAACAATAGTCCACAAAATTGCAGAACACACACTCCACCATCCATCATTTTCTACACTCATCTTTAATCACAAACTTCACTTCAAACCATCTTAAATTTCATACAACACATGTTATACTTACATTCATCACATCCCACCTCATCAATCATCAATTAAACAAGCAAATTTCATACCCATATACACCAACACAATTTTCATGCAATTAGATTCACAACTATCACAAATAACGCATTTAATTAACAAAACAAGGCATAAAACACAAATCTTACCTAATTAAGTTTCCAATTCTTCAACTCTTCACAAAGACCACAAAATCACTTCCTCCCAACACCATATACGATTATTATCATCACTTGAGGGGGGTGAGGGTTTGGTAGAATTTTAATGAACAAGGAAGAGCAAACAAAGGGAAAAGACTGGAAAAGATAAGCAAAAATTGTAAAAGTAGCAAGGAAGAAGGGAACCTACGACAATGATGGGAAGCTTTCATCTAAACACCTTTAACCTTTTCTAAACATAAGCATCGTAAATGACTTGGTTTCTTTTAACCTAAGTAAATAAGGTGGCATGGTAGGCAAGTGACACATGTCACTTGCCACATGTCAACCTCTCAATTACTCACTTAATTTCCTTCCAATTCACTTCCAATTTCTAGTCCAATTTCTCCCTAAAATTCTAATGGCTCAAAATTAATAAATCCTAAAATCATGTATCTAATTTCCAGTGCCATTTGACAGTACTTTTTACTACCGATAACCAGTCAGTCTGCTACTTGGCATTTTTCCTAATTTGGAAAAGTACCCCAAAAATTAAAAAAAAAATTCTAAAATTCTCCAAAAATTCAAAACGCACAAAGACCCACTCCAATTCAATTTTTAAGCACAAAAATCATATTTTTCACAATAAGTACATTAGAGACACATATACTGGGAAATGCCATGAATACATGTACAATCATTACATGTGTAAAATTTATTATTCACGTGTATATATGAATGCATAAACATAGCAAAACAATTTTAAACACTCCTAAACTGTTCCAATTTACTATTTTACCCTTCCCATCGGTGATGGAATGTTACAACTCTCCCCTCCTAATAAAAATTTCATCCTCAAAATTCTTATCTGTTTATTCGAACAGGTGAGGATATTGTCTCCTTATATGTTCCTCGGTCTCCCAAGTTGCCTCCTTAGTTGAGTGGTTCCTCCATAGGACTTTCACCAATGGAATAACCATGTTACTCGACTGCTTAATCCATGATCCCACAATCTGGATCGGCTCCTCAATATAACTCAAATTGGTAGCCGCCTCAATCTCCTGGCCAGTATCACATGTGTCGAATCTGATCGGTATCTCCGGAACATACTCACATCAAAGACATTATGCAATTGGGACATCTCATTCGGTAAAGCCAACTTGTAGGCCAAAGGTCATATCCTCTCAATGATCTCATAGGGACCAATATACCTAGGGCTTAACTTGCCCTTTTTACCGAATCTCAACACTCCTCTCCACGGTGACACTCGTAGGAACACCCTGTCTCCTACATTATACTCCATATCCCTCCGATGCTGATCCACATAACTATTCTGTCTATCTTGAGCCGCTTTAATTCGACTCCAGATCAATTTCACCTTATCTACTGTATCCTGAATCAGCTTTGGGCCCTCAACCATTCTCAAACCTTCTTCATCCCAATACAAAGGCGATCAAGACTTTCTTCCATATAAGGCCTCATATGGTGCCATACCGATGCTACTGAGATAATAGTTGTTATAAGCAAATTCAATCAGAGCTAGATATTGATCCCATGCTCCTCTAAACTCCAATACACAAGCTCGAAGCATATTCTCAACAGTATTGATTGTCCTCTCACTCTGTCCATCTGTCTGAGGATGAAATGTTGTACTAAAATTCAACTTGGTACCCATAGCAGACTGCAGACTCCTCTAAAACTTTAAAGTAAATCTGGGATCCCTGTCTGATACTATCGATACTGGAACCCCATGCAGTCTCACTATCTCAGTCATATACTTCTGGGCCAACTGATCAAGTGAATTATTCTCCCTTACTGGCAAGAAATGGGCCGATTTAGTTAACCAGTCCACTATGACCTAAATAGCATCATGTTGCCTCAGAGTTTTAGGCAACCCCATGATAAAGTCCATGGTGATTCGTTCCCATTTTCACTTAGGAATAGGCAACGAATGGAGTTTTCCCACTGGAGCCTGGTGCTCAGCTTTAACTTGCTGGCACGTCATACACCTGAATACATACTCTGCCACCTGTTTCTTCATGCCAGGCCACCAAAAATGCTATTTTAAAGTGTTATACATCTTGGTAGTACCAGGATGCATAGCATAGGCGACCATATGAGTTTCCTCTAGAATCTCCCTCCTCAAGTCATCCACATCAGGCACACATAGCCTCTATCCCAACCATAATGTCTCATCTCTCAATTCAAATTTAGAATTCAGATCTGCCTTTACTTTCTCCATAAGCTTCACCATATCAAGATCTTTGCCCTGGACTCTCTTGATCCTGTCATGTAGCATCGATCTGAGTTTCAGAGTAGCTATCAAAGCTCCATCCTGCTCCAGATTCAACTCTACATTTAAGGCCCTCAACTGTATCAAATTCGTTAACCTCAATACCTGAATCTGAGTTGTACTACTATGAGACTTCCTGCTCAAGGCATCTGCCACCACATTAGCCTTCCCTGGGTGGTACTCAATGGTACAATCATAATCCTTCAGTAGCTCAATCCATCTCCTCTGCCTCAAGTTCAACTCCCTCTGACTCAGCAAGTATCTCAAACTCTTATGATCAGTAAAGATCTAAAAGGTTTCAACATACAAATAGTGTCTCTAAATTTTCAGAGCAAATACAACTGCAACTAGCTCTAAATCATGCACTGGATAATTTACCTCGTGAGACCTCAACTGTCTCGAGGCATAAGCAATCACCCTACCATGCTGCATCAGAACACACCCCAATCCCTGATGTGATGCATCACTATACACCTCATAACCTCCAGTCCCTAATGGAATGGCCAACATCGGTGCAATAGTTAACTGATGTTTCAGCTCCTCAAAGCTCTTCTGGCACTCCTCAGTCCATATGAATGCTACATTCTTCCTCAGAAGTTTTTTCAGAGTGTTGAGATTAGTGAGAACCCCTCGACAAACCTCTGGTAATACCCGACCAATCCTAAGAAGCTCCGAATCTCCGATACATTCCTTGGAGCTTCCCACTTCATCACTGCCTCAATCTTCTTCGGATCGACCTGTATACCCTATCCGGTCACTATATGGCCCAGAAACACTACCTCATCCAGCCAAAATTCATACTTACTGAATTTGGCATACAGTTGCTTCTCCCTCATAATCTGCAAAACAATCCTCAAATGCTCAACATGCTCCTATCTGCTCTTCAAATACACCAAAATGTGATCAATAAATACAATCACAAACTGATAAATGTAGGGCTGAAAGATCTTATTCATCAAGGCCATAAAAGTTGTCGGGGCATTAGTCAATCCAAACGGCATCACTAGAAACTCGAAATGCCCATACCTGCTTCGAAATGCACTTTTAGGCACATAAGCCTCTGTTATCTTCAGCTAATAATACCCTGACCTCAAATCCAACTTATTAAACACCTGAGCTCCTTGTAACTGATCAAATAAATCATCGATCCTAGGCAGTGGGTACTTATTCTTCACTGTCACCCGATTCAACTGCCTGTAATCGATGCACAATCTCAAAGTCCCATCCTTCTTCTTCACAAACAACACAGGAGCTCCCTAAGGTGAAACACTAGGCCTAATAAAACCCTTCTCCAGTAACTCTTGCAGCGAAGTCTTCAGCTCCTTTAGTTCCACAGGTGCCATCCTATATGGAGGAATAGATATAGGAGCAGCTCCTGGAACGAGGTCAATCGTGAACTCTATTTTTCGATCCGATGGTAAACCCGGTAACTCATCAGGAAACACATCTGAAAATTTCCTAACCACAGGAATGTCCTGAAGCCTCTGCTCAGCTCTAGTGTCAATGACGTGGGCCATATAAGCTTCACATTCTCCCTGCATCAACCTCAGTGCACTTAGGAATGAGATCATCCGGGCTGGCGCTGCCTGACTAACTCCTCTGAACAGTGTTCTAGGCTGACCAAGAGATTCTAATACAACCTCATTGGTGTAGTAGTTCATGATGGCCCTATGGGCAGTGAGCCAGTCCATACCCAAAATCACATCAATCTCTCTCAACTGTAAGACTATCACGTCTGCCTTCAACTCTGCTTGATCAATCTAGATCGAGCACCCCTTGCAGACCTCTCCTAAGGCAGTAGTACTCCCTAGAGTGTACTCACCTCTAGCCCATACTGTAATAACTCCCTATCACCATGCAGTATACATGCCAAATACAGTGCGATAAAAGAGTGTGTGGATCCTGGATCTAGCAGTGCAAATGCTTCAAAATTAGAGATAAGAAGCACACCTGCTACCACATCTGGGGAAACTTGGGCCTCCTGCCTAGTCATGCCATAAACCCTGGCCTGGGATTGCGTTCAGTTGCCCCGTCCCTCAGTCCTCACAAAAGAACCCTCAGCCTCTGCCTCAGCTCCTCTGCCCGGATCCACCACCTCCACTCTGCTGAATTATGGTATTACTCCCAGATCGCCCACTGACAGCAGATTGAGTTCCCAAAGTAGCAGGGTAATCCCTAATCTGGTGATCCATGGAGACACAATTAAGGCAAGCTCCAGTCAGGCGCCAACACTCCCCACTATGCCTCTTCTTGCAGTGCTCACAAACTGGAGGTTGGGTCTGTCCTGAACCTCTTCCACTACCACTACCAATCTGTCCAAACCTCCGTCTTTGCCCAAATCCAGACTGCCTAGATCCACCTGCTGATTTGAAGGCTCTGTTCTAGCATTTATGAAACTCCTGCCAGAACTGCCCTGACTGTCACCTGGTCTCTTTCCTCGAGATCCCTATCCAGACTCAGCCTGAGTCACCCTCATCAGCTGTTCAATCCATACTGCAGCAGGTCTCAGCTCAATAAAAGTGCCCATATCTGATTGGGCCAACCTGGTACAGATCTCCATATTCAGGTCATTCTCTAACCTCTGACACTTATCTGCCTCGGTAGGAATCAAAACAGTAGCATAACTTATCAACTCATTAAATCTCACCTCATACTCAGCCACAGACATCCTGTCCTGTTTCAACTCTAGAAATTCCTGCATCTTCATATCGAGATAAATCTTGGGCATATAATTATCCTTGAAAGCCTTCAGAAAATCCTCCCACTTCAACTGGCAAGGCCTAGTGGTACTGCCCGGGATAGTCTTCTACCACTGATAAGCTGAGCCCTGCAAGAGAGATACTGCATAATCAAACCTCTCATCTGGATTGTAATCCATCTGATCGAAGACTCTCTCAGTCCTCTCAAGCCACCCTCACCTCGGCAGGTCTCATCTTGCCATAAAGTCCACACTCCACAAGACAGCCTATCATACCTCCTCTCCCATCTCTCGAAAACTCTAGGAGGTAACTCCTCAAATTGAGGCACCGTGGACTCCCTACTAGCTCCGACTGATCATTGGTCAGCTTTTTAATCAACTCGATCACCTAAGACGGATGACCTATAGTAAACAAGAAGCTTGATCAATTTTTTTGCATTCCTTAACATAATTCATGCCTAAATATTTAACTATCCCCAACAGATGTCAAACCATGTTCTGATACCATCTAAATGTAGTGTCCCCTTATCGTAGGGTACACATCAGGATGCCTGCAGGTCATTCCGGTACATATCCTATGATAAGGGCGAGCTACAAATGATCATTATTTCACTTCACATAGCATCATAATAAAACATCAATATAAAATCACGAACTTTTTGAAACCATAATTTTTCCTCATTTCATTTCATCAAAATCAGGAATTTACACATCTGTCATCGTTTACTGTCTATACATCAATTCTAAAAATCCAGTACAACATGCTACATGAAAGAGAAAAAATACATCAAATCTATCTAGGTCATCCCAAAAGTCCCAGTTGACCGACCTGTGAATCACGACTTCTTTTGCCAACACTGCCAACACGATCTACACGGCTAGAAAAGTCCCTCTGGAGCTAAGAGTCTACTCTCAGTACTGAAAAATATATTGCAATTTTGGGTGAGTTTGTGAACTCAGTGAGGTAACCATCATCGATGGTTCACTCAATTCATGCAATAATCAGCATATCACAGGTATTTCATAATTTCACATAAATCAGAAGTATCACATGGTCCCACAATTAACACTTTTATTTTCACATAAGTATAAGGCATTTTGCCTTTCATTCAATCAAAGAGATTAAACCAAATGCATATGAAATGCGTATGTGAAACTTTTCCAATTTATTACGGTGTTGTGACCGAGCACCTGAACTGTCCCAATATAGGCACATTAATCGTTGAGCCTGAGCCTCTGAATCACTGTGGGGCTCGAGGCCCGAATAAAATCGTTGAGTTTTTAACTCTCGGTGGCTACTCCGATCACAACTGTCATTATTTGATCATGCATTCATGAATGAAATGCATATGTCACAATTATGCACGTATGCATATGTCACAATTAATCACATTAAAAACACGATCACAATTAATCACATTAAAACATGTAGGTCCCAAATTCACATACAAGTAGCACTTCTATGTCATAGCTCCCCAGTACTCAGTCATCGGACCTTCTGTCCGGAATCCACAATCAAACACAAATCATAACCCACCATTATTCACCGCAAAATTATAAACAATTAATAATTGAGAAAATCATCTAGGTCACTCATCAATAGCTTCCAAAGCTAATGTCTGGAAGTCTCGGCAACGTCTGTGGGTTGACGTTCCAAATGCGTCTCTATAACAATTAAAATACACAAATATTACCAAGTGTACAATCAGAAATGTTTAATAATGCATATGAAGAAATTAAAATGTGTACAATGTGTGTTCGTGATATTCCCTGCATTATTCCCAAAATTCTCATCATAAAATTTTCCTCTAAGTTTTAGAAATTCATAGACACCAAAATCACTCAATTCGGATCTCTATAGGTCCAATTATTGTCAAAACACGGACTAGAAAAATAATTACTCGGTCCCCTCACTTTGATCTAATCCATCATTTTCAATTTAATCTCCAAAAATTCACAATTTTACATAGAAATGAAATTAAACATTTCACGAATCCGATGCCTTAAGAATCAGGTCAATCGGAGGTCAAATGAAAAAGTTATTCACAAAAGAATGGGAAAGGGTCCAATAAAGCATGAAATAAGAAATAAAAATTAAAATAAAACAAAATAATAATTTTAAAAAAACGGAGGAGCTGAGTCGCACTCAGCTCCTTGCGCCCTCGTGACCTCGCGAGGGCGAGGGCAACCTTTCACCCTTGCCCTCGTTCGCCCTCTCCCTCGCGAGCGGCGAGTTTCCAAATTTCGCCTATTTTTTTTTTCAAACCACTTAATTCCCCTCTTCTTCCCACATGCATAACATGTGATCCAGAAGTCCAATTTTGCCAAACTTGGTATCAATGAAAAGAGCACAGAAAGCTTTACAATTTCTATGTAGAGCTCGAAAACCAATTCCAACTCAAGGGTGTCAAAAACTCAACGAAAATTACTGCCTACACATTATCATCCAAAACAGTACCACAATCGTCTAAAAATCATAACTTCTTATCCCCTTAGCCAAAAATTCCTTACTTTATATCAATGGAAAGATCAGAATGTAACCTACAACTTTCATGAAGGACTGAAAAATCAATTTAACCTCTAAGGGTGTCAAAAAACCACTTCGAAGTTTTTGTCCACTAATGATCATGCCAAACAGTAATAGAAACTTCTAAAAATCATAACTTCTTATTCCATGTTCCAAAACTTCCATACTTTACATCAATGGAAAGATAAAAACATAATCTAAAACTTTCATGAAGCATTTAAAGGCAATGTCAACCTCTAAATGGGTTAAAATCTCAATCAAAGTTTCTACCCCCATAATTTCACCCTAAGCACGTATTGGGTGTATATATATAGTGTTAGCAAAAAATTTTACAGGTAAACGATGAAAAACTAGCTCCGTATATATAGTACTAAACAAAATTGTTACAGGTAAGCGATGTATAACCAGTTTCGTAACTACCAGTTTATAGCAGTCAGTTTATTATAGGTAATGATGTAGAACCAATTTCGTAGCTAGTAGTTAAACAGTCATAGGTAAGCGATGCAAAACCAACTTTGTGACTGTATACTTAGGGTATCGTATGGTAAGAAATTAGTGGTGGGTCATGTTGTGTAAGAAAATTTATGAAAATAATAATGTTGCCACAATTTATTTTAAAATTAATTTGAAAGGCACCATTTGGTACCAATTATAATGGTTGGCTTATTTTCAGTAGAAAATTTTTCAAGAAATTTGTTGCCACCACTATTTATTGTTTAAGGAAAAAGGAAAATAGAAAATGCCTTATATTTTAAGTTTAATTTCAAAAAGGCATTTAAAAATGATAATTTTAAAAAAATGAAGTTATGTTTTATTACCAGATTGTATGATGCATGAAAGAATTTTATGATGCACAAGAATGAATTTTTATGGAAATTATTTGTCCATGAGCTTTATTATTATATGGGAATATCTCAGATATGTTGTTAAGAAAAGTTTGATTTTTAGTAAACTAATTAACACTCACTAAGTTTGTTTAACTCATCCTTATTTTTATGTTTTTAATAAACCACCCTAGGTTAGTTATATTATAGGTGCTACAGTGGCTGGACCTTATAGTAAGATTAGCTATATCGTCGAGTGATGCTATACTCGTATCATTTTTGCTACGTTTGTGTTTTCTTAAAATTTTCTTAGTTATTTGTATATATGTTTTAAATTATTTTGGAAAGGGTTTAAGCATGTGATCTTGTAAAGATCTTTTACTTAATGAACTACGAGGGCTTTGATCCTTATTGATGTTTTTAAAGTGCTGAGAATTATATGTTTGTAGTTATTTATGATGTAAACTTGAGGTCCCATTCTAGAAGTTAAGATGGTGTGTGAAATACTAGAAGTGTTTTAACTCGTGATACAGGTTTTTAAAATTTGAGAATCTCAGAAAAATCAATCATGATGTTGTTGAATTTTTTAAAAAAAAATTACACCATTTTCTATGCTTTTAACTTTTAAAGTATAAAAGGTTTTTAATAATTAAATGGTTTGGCATTATAGGAACCCTTTAGTTGAGTTAGGTATCAATTGGAGAGCTATTGTTGTAAGATCCCACATCTGTTGGAGAAGACAATGAAGTAAGCCTTATAAGGGTATGGATACTTCTTCCCTATAGACACGTTTTTTCAGGTGTGGGAAGAACAAATTGTGAGGGTCTTGACTCGATTGGCAACCCAAAGTGGATAATATCTGTGGACAGGTGGTCTGGGCTATTAAAAATAGTATCAAAGCCGGTTCGCGATCCATTTTGCTAACGAGGACACTGGGCCCTAAAGGGGTAGATTGTAAGGTCCTACATCTGCTGGAGAGGAGAACCAAGAATACCTTATAAGGGTATGGATACCTCTTCCCCACAGAGGTGTTTTCTCAAGTGTGGGAAGACCAAAACCATGAGGGTCTTAGCTCGATAGGCAACCTAAAGCAGACAATATCTGTAGGTGGACCATCTAGGCTTTTACAATTATAGGATCGTTAGGAGGGCTCCACTCAGGCTCCAAAAGGGGAAGTCTGGGATAGGTCCTCCCTACCCCCCGCACCCCCCCCAGCCCCTCTTTGGCTCATTTCATGCTCTTCATTATTTCCTGGGTTTTCTTCCTTAATCACCTTATCAAAGCCGGTTCCCGATCCATTTTGCTAACGAGGACATTGGGCCCTAAAGGGGTAGATTGTGAGGTCCTACATCTGCTGGAGAGGAGAACCAAGAATACCTTATAAGGGTATGGATACCTCTTCCCCACAAAGGTGTTTTCTCAAGTGTGAGAAGACCAAAACCATGAGGGTCTTAGCTCGATAAGCAACCTAAAGCAGACAATATCTGTAGGTGGATCATCTAGGTTGTTACAATTATAGGATCGTTAGGAGGGCTCCACTCAGGCTCCAAAAGGGGAAGTCTGGGATAGGTCCTCCCTACCCCCCGCACCCCCCCGCCCCCCCCAGCCCCTCTTTGGCTCATTTCATGCTCTTCATTATTTCCTAGGGTTTCTTCCTTAATCACCTTCGTTCATCTTCTTTAACTGGTCTTCCACCATCCATCATCTCCAATTAATCCTTCATTAAGGTTAGTCATCCATGTTTTGCTCTTAGATTTATTTTCTACTTTAATTGTTATTTTTAAATGCTTATATGGTCGTCGATTTTATTGATGTGATTTGAGTATTTTGTATTTTTCTCAATTGTGCTTGATTTATTTTTTGTTTCAATGTATTTATGTTGGTAAATAATGGAAAAATATAGTGGTTTTGTTATTAGTTAGGGATGAATTCAGTTTGCAGATGAATTGTTCGATGAAATGTCTCTTAGGGATTTTTTGGACTATTTTGCTAGATATTGGTGAGACTTGGTTAATTTCTATTTGCTTTTTTGAATTATTTTCTTTTTCAGAGAACTTTTTTGAATTATTTGCTTTGTTAGTACTAAATATGATAAATTTGAAATTATGGGAAATATTAGTGGGTGAGGTGTTTTAGCTTAACTTTTAACATGTTTCTTTTATTTACTACTGAAATTAGTTATTTAAGACGTTAACTACCTACTATCAATTTGTATTCTTATCCATCAAGTCTCTAGATACCTTTAAGTAACTCATTTCACAAAAAGATTTTCAATCTAGAGAGAGTTTGCGCATTAGTTAAACTTTTATCTAAAAACTTAAGCATAACAAGTTATGTTATATATGTTAAATTGTGGAAATTAATTATTATGTAATATATGTTACTTTCATATATTACTCCATATATTGTCCTAAAAGAAAATTTTCTTATCTCAATTCTATACATACCATATAAGAGCTAAATGTCATAAACTTTCTTTATTACCTTAACTTTCTAAATCTCATTCAAGCTTTGCTACTTGTATGATCAAACTAGATGAAGATTTCATTTTAATTTGTATGAAACTCCTTTTGGTTTAAGGTTTTTTAGACTTTTTTTAAGTCCTTTATTTCCTCTAATGGCTTAATTGATTCCAACCAGGGGCAATTTCATAATCAGTTCACTAATTTTTGTCATTCGTCATCCATCGACTCCGATTGTCCAACTGTCTAGGTAAGTCGTCAAACTTTTGTTTAATTGTTATGTTCTGTTTCGAATGGAGACGAATTTGTGTGAATGGAAGGAGAGCCTAGGTTTCATTTGTATGCGAACTTGTATTGATTAATCGAGAACGATTAACATAAGATATTCACATATAATTATAAACCCCTATAATGGTATATAGGCTGGAAACCCATGATGCAACTCCCTTGAGAATTATCGGTGAAATATTCTATGAGCCTAGGAGTCATAATGAGAATACCCTTTCTTGATTTATGTGGTATAATAATGCCACGTACCATAGTATTTGTTTGAATTCAAACTTTGTGTGTGAACTTATACTGATTAATCGAGAACTAACAATATAAGAAATGCACGTGTCTAGTAAGAAGACCCTTTATCGATTCATGTGATCTAACAATGCCACGTGCCATATTGTTTGTTTGATTCAAACTTAGTGTATGAACTTGTACTGACTAGTCAAGGACTAGTAACATAAGAAATTCACGTATAATTATGGATGATCAGAGGAATATTAAATCCCTAGGATGGTATATAGGCTAGAAACCCATTATGCAAATCCCATGAGGCTTATCAGAAAAATATTCCATGAGCCTAGCAGTCAGATCGAGAAGACCTTTCTCGATTCATGTGGTCTAAC